>CM076094.1:25234038-25969650 GCA_038088585.1 Chrysina gloriosa | reverse complement strand
TCGGAATTTTAGGATCGGATCAAATACTATTAGGTCACGATCTGCCAATCTTACAACGCACCATCTTTGGATGGATAGTATCCGGACCGTTACATTTGCAAAGGAATCAATAAGTTTGAGCTTAGAACAGCAATTAGAAAGGTTCTGGCGGATAGAAGAATCTCCAACGGTAAAGCATTGTACTTCCGAAGAAATGCAAGCGAGGAAGTTGTTTATCGAAACCGTGGTTCGTGGTAACACTACCTCTCCGGGGAAACGCAGGAAGTCTTGGTAGTTCATTAGAATCAGCAATTAAGCGGTTGTATTCGATGGTGCGAAGATTTAAAAGGGAACCGGAATTTATGCAGAAATATATTCGCTTTATGGACAAATATGAAGAACTCGGGGATATGATGAAAATCAATTTCGCGCGCGAAGATGCTCAAAATTCGAAATTATTTTATTTGTCTTATCACGGCGTCATAAACGAGTACAGTTCAACTACGGCGTTAAGGGTTGTGTTCGATGGCTCGTGTTCCTCAACTAGCGGGATATCGTTGAACGATGTACTAATCGCGGGTCCCTGTACTCAAGACAGTTTATTGGCAATTCTTTTACGTTTTCGAAAACAACGTGGTTATAACAGCGGATATCGCGAAAATGTACCGTCAAGTCAAAGTTGCTGAGGAACATCAGGACTTGCAGCGAATAGTATGGCGAAAATCGCCAGATGATAAAGTATCTCACTATCGACTCAATACTGTAACGTACGGCACGGCATCGGCTTCATTTCTGGCAACACGAGCATTGCAATAAGTGGCAATTGAGAACCGCGATAAATATCCATATGCAAGTCAAATAATTATGCGGGATTTTTACTTGGACGATTTGATTACTGGCGCAGCCTCTGTAAAGGAAGCATCCGAATTAAGATCCGACATAAACGAGGTACTTATCAAATACGGTTTCAATCTACGAAAATATGTATCGAATGAAACAGCGGTCGTTGACAAGGTGAAGTTTGAAAATAGCAACAAGTATCACATTCATGAAAATGAGATCAAACGAACGTTAGGGTTAGTATGGCACGCGAATAGAGACATGTTAACTTATACAGTAAAAAATCAAATTTCAGTAATAAAATCATTACTAAGCGAGCTATTTTATCAGATATATCCAGTATCTTTGATCCGTTAGGCTTAATCTCTCCCGTTATCATACAAGCAAAAATACAATTACAAAGGCTATGGCAATGTAAAAATTTAGGATGGCATTGCCAAGCGACTTAGCTCATGAATGACACAAATTTAGCAACAATTTTCAGCATATAGGAGAGATACGTGTAAAACGCCATGCACTTGTCCTCAATCCTATTCGCATAGAGATGCATTGCTTTTGCGATGCTTCGCAAGCTGCTTATGGCGCATGTGTCTATCTAAAGTCAATTAACGAAGATGGGAGTTATAGTGTGCATTTATTATACTCTAAGACCCGTGTTAGTCCATTAAAAACATTGAGTATCCCTAGGTTAGAGTTATGTGGAGCTATGTTGGCGGTTGAATTATATCAAACAGCGATCGAATCACTGAAGCTCAAAATCGATAACGTATACTTTTGGACCGATAGTACAATAGTATTAGCGTGACTTTCATTCAAGTGATCTCCAAGTACATTAAAGATATTTGTAGCTAATCGAGTCGCACTTATTCAACACAAAATCGGACGTAGCACAATGGAGACATGTACTATCTATTGACAATCCTGCGGATCTCGCTTCAGAAGGCACAGGACCACAGGATTTAGAGATTTCAAAATATGGTGGTTTGGTCCACAATGGTTAAGCAGTTGTAAATATAAGTACGGTTCAAAACCAAATATCGAAACACCAGATATACCAGAAAGAAAAACGTTAAGGCAGTGAGTAGCAGTGAGTACTAAATGTGAAACTAATGGAATATTTACCAAATTTTCATCTCTTTATCGGCTACAACGGGTAGCTGCTTGGTGCTTTAGATTTTATTCAAATTGTCGTAGTAAAGGCAATCGCGCAGCTGGAAATTTAACAATTGATGAGACCGAAAAATCGTTAAATGCCTTGCTGAAGGTAGCTCAATTTGAAATGTTTCCCAGTGAATTAGACGCGTGTCAAAGGGAAAAACCCATTTCAAAGAAATCAAAATTATTATCACTCAGCCCCATTCTGGATCCGGACGGTTTGCTACGAGTGGGAGGCCGACTTCGGAATGCGAATATACCATACGATAGTAAACATCAGATTCTCTTGGATCCAAAGCATGATAATACTCGGTTAATCATTCTTGACACACATCACAAGCATCTACACTCCGGAGTGCTGGGCGTATTATCATCACTGCGCGAGAAATACTGGGTGATTCACGGCCGCCGGGCAATTCGTAGTATATTAAATCGCTGTATAACTTGCTTCCGGGTAGATCCCAAACGAATTATCTGTAAAATGGCAGATCTTCCGACTGATCGTGTGAATCAGTGTAACCGCCCATTCTACGTCACGGGTTGTGATTTCGCAGATCCATTCTGAAAACGAGATGGTAAATTACGTAATCGGAAAATTATTAGGGCATATCTGTGTATTTTCAAATGCTTTACGACAAAAGCGGTGCACTTAGAGGCAGTAAGCGATCTTACTAACGAGGCATTTCTTAACGCTTTGTGACAATGGCACTAACTTCACCGGTGCTAGCAATGAGCTTAAAAGAATAATGACTGAAATAGAAGGTTTCGTGATGGATCGTGACATACTCGAATATTTAAGTAAATGTACAATCAAATGGAATTTCATTCCGCCGCGCTCGCCTCACCATGGGGGACTATGGGAAGCCGCTATGAAGCGGGCCAAGTACCATCTAAGTCGTATGCTCGGAAAAAGGGTGCTCTCTTATGAAGAGCTTGCCACCTTGTTTTCACAAATAGAAGCAGCAATGAATTCAGCCCCTCTCATCCCCCTTTCGGAAGATCCTTCCGAAGTTTCCGCACTTACACCTGGTCATCTCTTGATCGGGGAACCTTTACTTTCCCCTCCGCAACGTGATTTACGAAGTTTGGCAACAAATAAGTTAAACCACTATGAACAGCTCCAACAAATATTTCAAACCTTCTGGTCGCGGTGGTCGAGGGACTATTTAATGACATTGCAACAACGATCCTTGAAGATTGGGTCACTGGTTCTGCTCATCGATTAGAATCAGCCTCCGCTCTATTGGCGTCTGGGTCGCATCATATCACTTCATCCCGGGACTGATCGACGTACCAGAGTAGTGACGGTGAAGACGTCCAAGAGAATCACAACGCAGACTGCTCAACTGATCTGTCCCCTACCACTGGAGCCAATGAATACGTAAGAAGTTCGAAAACGTGAATTTTCGAACGGCCGCCGGTATGTTGAGTGCAATTTGAACTTAGGGCGTCGACTGCCCGACTACAGCCGATCAACGACGAAGACGCGAACAATTAACAGAATAAAAAATATCGAAATCGAAACATGGAGTGGTACACGTTAACCTTGTTATGTTATGTATTTAAAGAGTAAAATATACGTATAAGTATAGCGCGCTTTACATAAATAACCCCCAAAAAGGAACGCATTATCAAAACGAAACGAACGCAACATTCAGTCTCCGCACGGACCAACTCTCAATTTTTTATTACTCCTGGTAATCGCTAATCCAGAACAAAGGTACGACAAAATATTATATCTTATATGATAGAGATCTACCACTAATAGGTCAATAAAACAAGGCTGGTTTGAGCGATAGTTATATTTTCAGAACGTTTACAAACGTTTTCGGAACACCTTCGTCAGTGAAAATATAACTAGATAAATATATAAACAAACTTTTGTTTTTTATTTGGGACTATCAACAAAATAACTAGTGACTAAGATTTCTTGATATAGAGGATGTATAACCAACTTTTATATATATATAAATTATAAAAACTAAATTAATGTGTAAACATACATGCAAATTAAGTAAAACCTTATATCAAAAAATCTTTGTCGAAACCTTAACAATTCTGTTCAAGGACTAGGGAAAACCAAATTCAAAAACCTACCCAAAGATTTCCTTCTTAAGAAATGCAAATGTCATTTTAACAAATTGCTATATACATTACTTAAATTTTGAATATCGGTCCTGAAATTAATAGTTTTAGTGTCTTTCTGTATATTTATCATTTCATATATTAGTCTTTTTTATAATTATTCTCTGTTTTTAATATAATTGTGTTTTCAAAATCAAAGTAATGCCCAAGATCTTTGTAATGTTTTGTTACAGCGGTCATTGCACCAAAATCATTATTTAAAGAATACTTATGGCTATACAACCTTTTCTTTAAATATTGTTTCGTCTGACCGATGTAACAACCATCACAGTCTTTACAGTTTATTTTATACACTACATTACTCTGATTTTGTTTAATTATTTTGGATTTAGTATTAGTAAAAGAGATCTGTTACTATAATTTGGAATGAAAGTAATGTTTATGTTGTTTTTATTAAATTCTTTTTTATTTTTCGCTTAAACCTTTTTTATGAGGAATAGCGCTATAACATTTATTGTTATTAATTTTAATTCCTCTATTATATAATTTGTTAATTCTATTTTTTATTATTTTTTCATAAAAACTATTTGGATAATTATTTTTATCTAAGATTTCTTTAACTTTGTTTAAATTCTTTTCCCTAAATTCAGGATTAGCTAATCTAACCGCTTGATCAACTAAACCGGTAACTACATTAATTTTATGTAATTTTGATGTTTCTGAAAAATAATTTAAATGTCTTCCTGTATTGGTAGACTTTATATGCCAATTTGTTTTCACAATGCCGTTATTATGCATGACTGTCACGTTCAGGAAATTTAATGAGTTATTAGATTCTCTCTCATATGTAAATTTTAATCTATTATGATAACTATTAAATGAATCTAATATCTCATCAATATTATCCTTTCTTACGGAACAAAAACAGTCATCCACATAACGTCTGTAAAAACTTACACTAGAATTTAGTTTTGCCAAACAAGTTTGCTCTAGGTCCTCCATTACCAGGTTTGCGATAACTGCTGATAATGGAGAACCCATTGCAGTACCGAAAATTTGTTTATAAATTTTATTTTGATATGTAAAATAAGTAGAATTTAAACAAAGTTTCGAAGCTGCAATGAATTCCTCCTTTGGAAGATCTGTAAAATCTTTTATGGAATTCCATTTTTTATCTAAAATTTTTAGTGCTAAATCCACAGGAATATTAGTAAATAAAGAAACAACATCTAAACTGATTAATTCGTAATTATTAGGAATTGTTTGATTTCTAACCGAATCTACAAATTCCCATGAATTTTTCACATTATATGTAGTTTTACCTACAATATTGCTTAAAATTTTAGATAAAAATTTGGAAAGATTGTAAGTGGGGAATTAATGCAATTTACGATTGGACGTAAAGGAATATTATCTTTATGTATTTTAGGAATACCGTATATTCTTGGAGATATAGAATTTAGAATTTTTAAATGGTTACTTAAATCTTTAGAAATATATTTTTTAAAAACGAACCATTTATTAGTTTATTTATTTCATTTTGTAATTTATTTGTTGGATCTGATAATAATACCGAATAAGTTTGATTATCTTCCAATAAGGAATTCATTTTGGCTTCGTAATCAATCTTATTCATAATTATCGTTTTTTCTCCTTTAATTTAATTTAATTTTCTTTTTTAATGTAGCTAATATAAACTATGAAAGAACTTTTAATAAAATAAAACAAAACAATATTAATAAATTTAACCACTTAATAAAAAATGCGGGGTTGATTATCCAATTTTACAAGAAGATTGGATAATCAACCTAACTGATAAAGAGATTTGTCAAAATGTTAAATTAATTTTAAGTCTAGGTCCTAAGTTTTCTATAGATTTTAATGTCATACCGATAGATGATTTTATTTGTAATATAGAAAATGTCGTTCAAAATTATGAGGAAAACTTAGAACCTAACTTACGACATAAGTTGGTTAACATTTTGACAAATTACAAAAATAAAGAAAACAATAAAAATAATAACAGTAACAATAATATCTTACAAAAAGCTTTTAATGAAACAAAAAATTTTTGAAATCTAATAAAGATATTATAATAACTAAATCAGATAAAGGAGAAAAAACGATAATTATGAATAAGATTGATTACGAAGCCAAAATGAATTCCTTATTGGAAGATAATCAAACTTATTCGGTATTATTATCAGACCCAACAAATAAATTACAAAATCAATTAAATAAACTAATAAATAGTTGGTTTTTAAAAAATATATTTCTAAAGATTTAAATAACCATTTAAAAATTCTAAATTCTATATCTCCAAGAATATACGGTATTCCTAAAATACATAAAGATAATATTCCTTTACGTCCAATCGTAAATTGCATTAATTCCCCCACTTACAATCTTTCCAAATTTTTATCTAAAATTTTAAGCAATATTGTAGGTAAAACTACATATAATGTGAAAAATTCATGGGAATTTGTAGATTCGGTTAGAAATCAAACAATTCCTAATAATTACGAATTAATCAGTTTAGATGTTGTTTCTTTATTTACTAATATTCCTGTGGATTTAGCACTAAAAATTTTAGATAAAAAATGGAATTCCATAAAAGATTTTACAGATCTTCCAAAGGAGGAATTCATTGCAGCTTCGAAACTTTGTTTAAATTCTACTTATTTTACATATCAAAATAAAATTTATAAACAAATTTTCGGTACTGCAATGGGTTCTCCATTATCAGCAGTTATCGCAAACCTGGTAATGGAGGACCTAGAGCAAACTTGTTTGGCAAAACTAAATTCTAGTGTAAGTTTTTACAGACGTTATGTGGATGACTGTTTTTGTTCCGTAAGAAAGGATAATATTGATGAGATATTAGATTCATTTAATAGTTATCATAATAGATTAAAATTTACATATGAGAGAGAATCTAATAACTCATTAAATTTCCTGAACGTGACAGTCATGCATAATAACGGCATTGTGAAAACAAATTGGCATATAAAGTCTACCAATACAGGAAGACATTTAAATTATTTTTCAGAAACATCAAAATTACATAAAATTAATGTAGTTACCGGTTTAGTTGATCAAGCGGTTAGATTAGCTAATCCTGAATTTAGGGAAAAGAATTTAAACAAAGTTAAAGAAATCTTAGATAAAAATAATTATCCAAATAGTTTTTATGAAAAATAATAAAAAATAGAATTAACAAATTATATAATAGAGGAATTAAAATTAATAACAATAAATGTTATAGCGCTATTCCGTATAAAAAGGTTTAAGCGAAAAAATAAAAAAGAATTTAATAAAAACAACATAAACATTACTTTCATTCCAAATTATAGTAACAGATCTCTTTTTACTAATACTAAATCCAAAATAATTAAACAAAATCAGAGTAATGTAGTTTATAAAATAAACTGTAAAGACTGTGATGGTTGTTACACCGGTCAGACGAAACAATATTTAAAGAAAAGGTTGTATAGCCATAAGTATTCTTTAAATAATGATTTTGGTGCAATGACCGCTGTAACAAAACATTACAAAGATCTTGGGCATTACTTTGATTTTGAAAACACAATTATATTAAAAACAGAGAATAATTATAAAAAAAGACTAATATATGAAATGATAAATATACAGAAAGACACTAAAACTATTAATTTCAGGACCGATATTCAAAATTTAAGTAATGTATATAGCAATTTGTTAAAATGACATTTGCATTTCTTAAGAAGGAAACCTTTGGCTAGGTTTTTGAATTTGGTTTTCCCTAGTCCTTGAACAGAATTGTTAAGGTTTCGACAAAGATTTTTTGATATAAGGTTTTACTTAATTTGCATGTATGTTTACACATTAATTTAGTTTTTATAATTTATATATATATAAAAGTTGGTTATACATCCTCTATATCAAGAAATCCTAGTCACTAGTTATTTTGTTGATAGTCCCAAATAAAAAACAAAAGTTTGTTTATATATTTATCTAGTTATATTTTCACTGACGAAGGTGTTCCGAAAACGTTTGTAAACGTTCTGAAAATATAACTATCGCTCAAACCAGCCTTGTTTTATTGACCTATTAGTGGTAGATATCTATCATATAAGATAAGTATAAAAGGTCACGAAATATATATATATATATATACATTTACAAAATATTATTAAGAAAAGTTGTTTAGCTATTAACTGGGAGGACGACTGCCAAGTTTCGTTCGAGAATTCTAACATTTAATGCCCCATCAGACGAACCTTCGATTTCTTATTACTCCAGGTAATCGCTAATCCAGAACAACGGTACGACAAAATATTATTAAGAAAAATTGTTTGGCTATTAACTAGGGGGACGTGTGCCAAAATTCATTCCAGAATTCTAACTTTTACTGTCTCCGCTGACCGACCCTCAATTTTGTATTACCCATGGTAATCGCTAAGCCAGAACAACGGTACGAAAAAATAATCTTAAGAAAAGTTGTTTGGTTTTTAGCTGGGAGGACGTGTGCCAACATTCGTTCGACAATTCTAACTTTTACTGTCTCCGCGGACCAACCCTCGATTTGTTATTACTCCAAGTAATCGCTAATCTAGAACAACGGTACGACAAAATATTATTAAGAAAAGTAGTTTGGCTATTAACTAGGCGAGCGTGTGCCAAACTTCGTTCGAGAATTCTTACTTTCACTGTCCCCACGGACCAACCTTCAATTTCTCATTACTCCTGGTAGTCGCTAATCCAGAATAACGCTACGAAAAAAATAATATTAAGGATAGTTGTTTGGTTATTAACTAGGAGGACGTATGCCAATGTTCGTTCGAGAATTCTAACTTTTACTGTCCCTGCGGACCAACCCTCGATTTGTTATTGCTCCAGGTAATCGCTAATCCAGAATAACGCTACGACAAAATCTTATTAAGAGAAGTTGTTTGGTTTCTAACTAGGAGGACGTATGCCAAAATTCGTTCGAGAATTCTAACTTTTACTGTCCTCGCGGACCAACACTTCATTTGTTATTACTCCAGGTAGTCGCTAATCCAGAATAACGCTACCAAAATCTTATTAAATAAAGCTGTTTGGTTATTAACTAGGAGGACGTATGCCAAAATTCGTTCGAGAATTCTAACTTTTACTGTCTCCGCGGACAAACCTACGATTTGTTATTACTCCAGGTAATCGCTAATCCAGAATAACGCTACGACAAAATCTTATTAATGAAAGTTGTTTGGTTATTAACTAGGAGGACGTATGCCAAAATTCGTTCGAGAATTCTAACTTTTACTGTCTCCGCGGACCAACCCTCGATTTGTTATTACTCCAGGTAATCGCTAATCCAGAATAACGCTACCAAAAAATCTTATTAAGAAAAGTTGTTTGGTTATCAACTGGGAGGACGTATGCCAAAATTCGTTCGAGAATTCTAACTTTACTGTCCCCGCGGACCAACCCTCGATTTGTTATTACTCCAGGTAATCGCTAATCCAGAATAAACGGCTACCAAAAAACATTATTAAGAAAAGTTGTTTGGTTATTAACTAGGAGGACGTATGCCAGAATTCGTTCGAGAATTCTAACTTTTACTGTCTCCGCGGACAAACCTACGATTTGTTATTACTCCAGGTAATCGCTAATCCAGAATAACGCTACTACAAAATCTTATTAATAAAAGTTGTTTGGTTATTAACTAGGAGGACGTATGCCAAAATTCGTTCGAGAATTCTAACTTTTACTGTCTCCGCGGACCAACCTTCGATTTGTTATTACTCCAGGTAATCGCTAATCCAGAATAACGCTACCTAAAAAATCTTATTACGAAAAGTTGTTTGGTTATTAACTAGGAGGACGTATGCCAAAATTCGTTCGAGAATTCTAACTTTTACTGTCCTTGCGGACCAACCCTCAATTTGTTATTACTCCAGGTAATCGCTAATCCAGAATAACGCTACGACAAAATCTTATTAAGAAAAGTTGTTTGGTTGTTAACTAGGAGGACGTATGCCAGAATTCGTTCGAGAATTCTAACTTTTACTGTGCCCGCGGACGCCCCTGCGATTTGTTATTACTCCAGGTAATCGCTAATCCAGAATAACGCTACGACAAAATCTTATTAATGAAAGTTGTTTGGTTATTAACTAGGAGGACGTATGCCAAGATTCGTTCGAGAATTCTAACTTTTACTGTCCCTGCGGACCAACGCTCGATTTGTTATTACTCCAGGTAATCGCTAATCCAGAATAACGCTACGACAGAATATTATTAAGAAAAGTTGTTTGGCTATTAACTAGGAGGACGTATGCCAAAATTCGTTCGAGATTTCTAACTTTTACTGTCTCCGCGGACCAACCCTCGATTTGTTATTACTCCGGGTAATCGCTAATCCAGAATAACGCTACGACAAAGTATTATTAAGAAAAGTTGTTTGGTCATTAACTAGGAGGACGTATGCCAAACTTCGTTCGAGAATTCTAACTTTTACTGTGCCGGCGGACCAACCTTCGATTTTTTATTACTCCAGGTAATCGCTAATCCAAAACAA
The DNA here is from genome assembly GCA_038088585.1 of Chrysina gloriosa. Classification (NCBI taxonomy): domain Eukaryota; kingdom Metazoa; phylum Arthropoda; class Insecta; order Coleoptera; family Scarabaeidae; genus Chrysina; species Chrysina gloriosa. The sequence continues at coordinate 25,959,053 of CM076094.1, read as the reverse complement.
CGGTACGAGAAAAAATCTTATTATGAGAACTTGTTTGGGCATCCACTAGGACGCTTATGCCAAAGTTCGTTTGAGAATTCTAACCTTTACTGTCTCCTGCGGACCAACCCTCGATTTCTTATTGCTCCAGATAATCGCTAATCCAGAAAACCGGCACGACAAAATATTATTAAGAAAAGTAGTTTGGCTATTAATTAGGAGGACGTGTGCCAGAATTCGTTCGTGAATTCTAACTTTTACTGTCCCAGCGGACAAACCTACGTTTTTCTATTACTCCAGGTAATAGCTATTCCACAACAACGATACGACAAAATGTAATTATTGACAGTTGTTTCGTAATTAACTAGGAGGACGTGTGCCAAGATTCGTTCGAGAATTCTAACTTTTACTGTCCCTGCGGACCAACCCTCAATTTGTTATTGCTCCAGGTAATCGCTAATACAGAACAACGGTAGGACAAAATATTATTAAGAACAGTTGTTTGGCTATTAACATGGAGGACATGTGCCAATATTCGTTCGAGAATTCTAACCTTTACTGTCCCTGCGGACCAACCCTCAATTTTTTACTACTCCTATTAATCGCTAATTCAGAACAACGTTACGACAAAATATTATTAAGAGAAGTTGTTTGGTCATTAACTAGGAGGACGTTTGCCAAAATTGGTTCGAGAATTCCAACTTTTACTGTCCCTGCGGATCAACCCTCCATTTTTCATTACTCCAGGTAATCGCTAGTCCAGCACAACGGTACGACAAAATATAATTAAGAAAAGTTATTTGGTCATTAACTAGGAGGGTAGGAGTAGTAATCTTCGCTGGGAGTACCACGGACGCTTCTCACGGCGGAAACTAAACAATATTGAATAACAAAATCTCTTCGTGTCACTGTCTGTTCTCTTTACAGAGGGCTGAGGGCGAGAATGTCAGAGTATGCACATGGGTAGTAATCGAAATCTTCATTCGAGAATCGACCGGCGCCTTTCACGTCACAAACTAAACAATTTCGAATAAACAGTTCTTTTAGTAACACTGTTCGTTTCTACTTCTCGGTTCTGAAGGCAAGAATTTCAGAGTATGTACATGAGGGTAGGGGTGGTTATCTTCGTTAGGAATTCCACAGTAGCTACTTAACAATTTTGAATAACAAATTCTTTACATATCATTGTCTGTTCTCTTTACACAGTGCTGAGGGCTAGAATTTCAGAGCATGTATATGGGTGTAGGAGCCGAAATCTTCTTTCGGAAATCGGCGAGCCCTTTTCGCGGCACAAGCTAAACAATTTTGGATAACAAATTGTTTTCATATCACTGTCTGTTCTCTTTTCAGACAGCTGAGGGCGAGAATTTCAGAGTATGTACATGGGGGCAGGAGCCAAAATTTTCATTCGGGATTCGACAATCGCTTTTAGCGACACAAGCAACTCAATTTGGAATAACAAATTCTTTTCGTATCACTGTTCGTTTCTACTTCAAGGTTCTGATGGCAATAATTTCAGAGTATGTACATGGGGGTAGGAGTAGTTATCTTTGCTAGTTTGAGTTTGACAGGCGCTCTCCATGGTAGATAAAGACAATTTTGAATAACAAATTCTAATCACATACCTGTTCATTCTATTTAGAAAGTCCTGATAACGAAACATTCAGAGTATGTGCCTGGAGGTAGGAGTTGTTATCTCTGCTAGAAATTCGACAGACGCTTTTCTGGATGCAAACGAAACATTTTTGAATAACAAATTCTTTTCGCTTCCCCAGTCACTCTCTTCACAGAGTTGCGAGGACGAGATTTTCAAAGTATGTCCATGGGGTAGCAGTAGTTATCTGTGTTAGGAATGCGAGAGACGCTTTTCAGGGCGCAGACTAAATAATTTTGGATAATAGACTCTTTCCGTATCACCGTATCACAGAGTGTTGAGGGCGAGAATTTCAGCGTACGTCCAAGGGGTTATTGGGTAGTTACCTTCGCTAAGTGTTCGATAGGTGCTTTCCAGGGTGTAAGCTAAGCAATTTTCAATAACAGATTCCTTTTGTATCCCTGCTCATTCTCTTTACAGAATCCTGAGGGCTTGAATTTCAGAGGATATACATGGGGGTAGGACCCGAAATATTCATTCGAAATTCAACAGGGGCTTTTCACGGCACAGGCTAAATAATTTTGGATAACATATTCTTTTGGTAACACTGTTCATTTCTACTTCAGGGTTCTTCTTCGCTGGGAGTTCCACAGGCGCTTTTCACGGTAGAAACTATTGAAGGCAACGATGAAAAGGGTAAAAAAAAGTAACACATTGAGTAAGCCTAACTGTAAACTGGCCGGCAATGAACTGAACGACTGTTTCACGTCAATTGGACGGGCAACTGTTGAGAGCATTGATGCTGATGGCAACACCATTGATGTTACAACTTTACTTGAAAAGACTAATAAGGGTTGCTCTAATACCGGCTTCCTATTTGAAACAACTACCAGTGAAATATTGAATATAGTACAATATTTGAGGAACAAAACATCCAAGGACATCTATGGAATTACAATTCTTTCGCTAAAGGAAATCATTCAGCCTTTAGTAAAACCTCGGGTTGAGTTGATTAATACTTGCTTTAAAGAAGGAGTGTTCCCGCAAGAACTGAAATTAGCTAAAGTTGTACCAATGTTCAAAAAAGGCGATAGAGAACATTTGGAAAATTACCGCTCTATTTCAGTGCTTCCCATGATATCCAAGGTATTTGAAACCATCATAAAAAAACGAATAATATCCTTCTTTGATAAGTTTTATTTATTCTCTAAGTCACAACATGGATATGGAGAGGGAAGGTCGACCATAACAGCATTGGTGGAAATGGTTGAGAATGTTTTCGACGGTTTTGACAACAAACAGACGGTGGAAATTATGGCGTGCGACTTAAGCAAGGCCTTTGACTGTGTTTCCCATGTCATTCTTCTAGAAAAGTTGTGGTATTAGAGGAAACGCGCATCACGCGCGAGTCACTTTGTGCTAGACTTAGTAAAGAAATACGTACTATCCGTCCAATAAGAATGGTAGCGACAAAGGAAGCAGCCAAACAAACTTATTACGCCGGCTTTCATAGTGTAGCAACATATGGTATTTTGGTGTGGGGTATGGGTTCAGATAGTGAAGCTATACTAATACTACAAAAACGAACAGTAAGAACGTTATGCGACATGCAGTACAGAGAATCATGTCGGGAAGTGTTCAGGCGCGAATGTATACTCACAGAGTATGTACATGGGCGTAGGAGCCAAAATCCTCATTCGGGAGTCGACGCGCCCTTTCCGCGGTGCAAACTAAACAACTTTGAATAACAAATTCCTTTGGTAACAGTGCTCGTCTCTACTTCAGGGTTCTTAAGGGAATAATTTCAGAGTAGATTTTATCTTGGGTAGGAGTTCCACAGGCGCTTTCCAGGGTGCAGTGTAAGCAATTTTGAATAAGAAATTCTTTTCGTATCCCTGCTCAGTTTCTTTACAGAGTGCTGAGGGCGAGAATGCAAGTATGAACATGGGAGTAGGAGCCGAAATCTTTATTCGGGATTCCAAAGGTGCTTTTCACGGGACAAGTTAACAATGTTGAATAACAACCTCCTTTGGTAACACTGTTCGTTTCTACTTCGGGGTTCTGAAGACAAGAATTTTAGAGTATATACGTAGGGGCAGGAGTGGTTATCTTCGCTAGGAGTTCCACAGACGCTTTCCACGGTGCAAACTAAACAATATTGGATAACAACTTCTTTTCGTATCACTGTCTGTTCTCTTTACAGAGTGTTGGGGGTGAGAATGTCAGAGTATGTCCATGGGGGTAGAAGCCGAAATCTTCATTCGGGATTCGACAGGCGAATATCACGGCACAAACTAAACAATTTGGAATAACAAATTCCTTTGCTAACACTGTTCGTGCCTACTTCAGGGTTCTGATGGCAATAATTTCAAAATATGTATATGGGGGTAAGAGTAGTTATCTTCGCTAGTAGTACCACAGACGTTTTCCACGATAGAATCTAAACATTTTTAAATAACAAATTCTTCTCGTGTCACTGTCTGTTCTCTTTACTCAATGCTGAGGGCGAGAATATTAGAGTATATACAGAGGGGTAGAAGCCGAAATCTTCATTCGGGATTCGACAGGCGCCTTTCACGGCACAAGGTAAATAATTTTGAATGACAAATTCTTTTGGTAACACTGTTCGTTTCTAGTACTTCAGTGTTCTGAAGGTAAGAATTTCACAGCATGTACATGGGGGTAGGAGTATTTATCTTCGCTAGGGGCTCCACAGATGCTTTCCAGCCTGTAATCTAAGCAATTTTGAATAACAAATTCTTTTCGTATCTTTGTTCATTTTCTTTACAGAGTGCTGGGGGCCAGAATTCCAGAGTACGTAGATGGGGGTAGGAGCCGAAATCTTCATTTGGGATTCCACAGGTGCTTTTCACGGCACAAGTTAACAATTTTGAATAACAACCTCTTTTGGTAACACTATTCGTTTCTACTTCGGGGTTCTGAGGGCAAGAATTTTAGAGTATATACGTACATGGGTGTAGGAGTGGTTATCTTCGCTAGGAGTTCCACAGACGCTTTCCACGGTGGAAACTAAACAATATTGGATAACAAATTCTTTTCGGATCACTGTCTGTTCTCCTTACAAAGTGCTGGGGGTGAGAATGTCAGAATATGTCCATGGAGGTAGAACCCGAAATCTTCATTCGAGATTCGACAGGCGCTTTTCACAGCACAAGCTAATAAATTTTGAAAAACAAATTCTTTTGGTAACACTGTTCATTTCTACTTCAGGGTTCTTAAGCAATAATTTCAGAGTAAGTACATTGGGGGTAGGAGTAGTTATCTTCGCTAGTAGTACCACAGACGCTTCCCGCGGTAGGAACTAAACACTTCTAAATAAGAATTTCTTTTCGTATCACTGTCTGTTCTCTTTACAGAGTGCTGAGGGCCGAGGGCCGAGGGGTCCAGGCCGAAATATTTTTCGGGATTCGGCACGCGCTTTTCGCGGCACAAGCTTAACAATTTTGAATAACAAATTCCTTTTGGTAACACTATTCGTTTCTACTTCAGGGTTCTGAAGGCAAAAATTTCAGAGTATGTACATGGATTATAGGTAGTTAGCTTCGCTAGGTGTTCCAGAAAAGGTTTTCACGGTACCAACTAAACAATCTTGAAGAACAAATTCTTTTTGTATCACTGGCTGTTCCCTTTACAGAGCGCTGAGGACGAGAATTTGAGTATGTACATGGGAGTAAAAGCCAAACTCTTCATTCGGGGGCCGACGCGCGCTTTCCACGGTACACACTAAACAATTTTGAATAACAAATTCCTTTGGTAATACTGTTCGGTTCTACTTCAGGTTTCTCAAGGCCATAATTTCAGAGTATATACATTAGGGTAAGAGTAGTTATCTTCGCTTGGAGTTCCACAGGCGCTTTCCACGGTAGAAACTAAACAATTTTCAATGACATATTCTTTTCGTATCACTCTGATCTCTTTACAGAGTGCTAAGGGCGAGAGTTACAGAGTATGTACATGGAAGTAGGAGCTGTAATATTCATTCGGGATTCGACAGGCGCTTTTCACGGCAGAAGCTAAACAATTTTGAATAACAAATTCTCTTCATAACACTGCTCGTTTCTCCTTCAGGGTTCAGAAGACAAGACTTTCAGAGTATGTACATAGGGGTGGGAGTAGTTATCTTCGCTAGCAGTACCACAGACGCTTTCCAGGGTACAGGCTAAACAATTTTGAATAACAAATTCCTTGGGTAACACTGCTGCCTTCTACTTCAGAGTTCTTAAGGCTATAATTTCAGAGTATGTACATGGTGCTAGGAGTGGGTATCTCCACTGTAAGTTTCACAGGCGCTTTCCACGGTAGAAACTAAACAATGTTGAATAACAAGTTCTTTTCCTATAACTGTCTCTTCTCTTTACAGAGTGCTGAGGGCGTGAATTTCAGAGTATGTACATGGGGACAAAAGTCAAACTCTTCATTCGGGAGTCGACACGCGCTTTCTAACTAAATAATTTTGAATAACAAATTCCTTTGGTAACACTGTTCGTGCCTACTGCAGGGTTCTTAAGGCAATAATTTCAGAGTATGAACATGGAGTTGGGAGTAATTATCTCCACTAGCAGTACCACAGGCGCTTTCCAGGGTACAAACTAAAGAATTTTAAATAACAAGTTCCTTTGGTAACACTGTTCCTTTCTACTTCAGGGTTCTGATAGTAATAATTTCAGAGTACGTACATGGAGGTAGGAGTACTTATCTTCGCTAGCAGTAGCACAGGTGCTTTCCAGGGTACAAACTAAACAATTTTTCATAACAAATTCCTTTGCTAACACTGTTCGTGCCTACTGCAGGGTTCTTAAGGCAATAATTTCAGAGTATGAACATGGAGTTGGGAGTAATTATTTCCACTAGCAGTACCACAGGCGCTTTCCAGGGTACAAACTAAAGAATTTTAAATAACAAGTTCCTTTGGTAACACTGTTCCTTTCTACTTCAGGGTTCTGATGGCAATAATTTCAGAGTATGTACATCGGGCTAGGAGTTCGAAATACGCTTTCCACAGTAGATACTAAACAATGTTGAATAACAAATTCTTTTCGTATCACTGTCTGTTCTCCTTACAGTGTGCTGAGGGCGATAATTTCAGAGTACGTACATGGGGTAGGAGCCGTAATCTTCATTCGGGATTTGACAGGCGCTTTTCACGGCACAAGCTAAACAATTTTGAATAACAGATTCTTTTGGTAACACTGTTCGTTTCTACTTCAAGGTTCTGATGGCAATAATTTCGGAGTCTGTACATGGGGCTAGGAGTAGGTAGCTTCGCTTGGAGTTCTAAAGACAATTTCCACGATAGATACTAAACAATGTTGAATAACAAATTCTTTGCGTATCACTGTCTGTTCTCTTTATAGATTGCTGAGAGCGAGAATTTCAGAGTATGTACATGGGGGTAGGAGCCGTAATCTTCATTCGGGATTTGACAGGCGCTTTTCACGGCACAGGCTAAACAATTTTGAATAACAGATTCCTTTGGTAACACTGTTCGTTTCTACTGCATGGTTCTTAAGGCAATAATTTCAGAGTATGTACATGGGGTAGGAGCCAAAATATTCATTCGGGAGTCGACGCGCGCTTTCCACGGTACACACTAAACAATTTTGAATAAAAGGTTCCTTTGGTAACACTGTTCGTTTCCACTTCAGGGTTCTTAAGGCAATAATTTCAGAGTATGTACGTGGGGGTAGGAGTAGCTATCTTCGCTAGGAGTAATAATAATAATAATAATAATGTTTATTTAGCAAAACTATTTCTAATTACATATTATAATAGTATTTATATTTTTATATGTTGTTGGACAAAGGTATATAGTTCACTTTTAATTTTATTATAATTACCACTGTTAGGAATAGTTATTTAAATTTAAATTACCCGCCAAAGATCAAGTTTCCCGCCCTGTATGGAACGGAAAGGGGGATGGTAAGAAAGAGAGAGGGGGATGCAGTTGACTTTGATGCAGAGAGTTATGTTATGGTTATGTCTTATGTTATGTGAGATACGTGCTATGTATGTAGTGCCTTAAGATTAAATTACTATTAAAATTCACGTTATTTACGTTTGATTTAAAATACGCTCCCAACAAATTCAGGTGTGGAGTAGCCGTAAAAAGAAAAAGTAATAAACAAGTTGGTGAATTAACGTAGTGGTAAAGGTTACAAGTACACGTTGTTTCATCATTTTTTAATATGGCGGAAAAGCAAGACGCTACTAGAAAATTGATAGCTTTAGAAGCGTTCGAAGGATTTTGTGCTTCGCAGAAGACAGCTGAAGTCCAAAATACGGCGGATAGACAACAAAATGAGGTAGATGATACTATAAATACTAAAGATGTGCCAGACAGCCATTTTGATATGAACACTATGCTTTCCACTTTGAACTCTGTTTTACAACAGAATCAGCTTATGTTGCAGTTATTAAACAACCAGAACAATGTAAGGAGTTACAACGTTATGCCAGACTTCTCAAAAACAATAAATACTTTTACTGGAGAAGATGTAGGTAAAGCCAAACCTTGGCTGAACGAAATAGAAACTACAGCAAGACTGCATGATTGGCCACCAGCATTTAAGCTAGAGACTGCAAAAAATCATTTAACCGGTGCAGCTTACCACTGATACGAAGCAAGAAAGGGTAAGATAACATGGATAACATAAGATACATGGACCATTTTTCGAGATGAATTCAAGAAAACATTCGTCCACGAGGATAACTTAACCACCTTATGGAAGCAGATGACTTCAAGAATACAGGGACCAAAAGAGGCACTAAGTTTATACTTTCACGAGAAAATCAAGATGTGCGTGCAATTAGGACTCGACTTTGATGAACAGAAAGAACAACTTGTGATTGGTCTGGAATCAAGAGAATTGGCATCAATGATCATAGCAAAGGATCACCTAGGTGTGAACGACCTGTACAAAGATCTTATTTCATATGAACGAATAGCTTCGGAGAGAAGAAAGAGGCACACCCGACAAAATTATCAAAAGCCAGATACCCATGGTGCAACAGCCTCTTTTCCCAAGGAATATAGCCCAAATTTACAATCAAGAAACCAACGACCTAGTGGAAATGGTACTGTGAAGATTTCACGATGTTTTAACTGCCAGGAGGAAGGTCATCTTGTCAAACAGTGTACCAAACCGAAGAGAGAAAGGGGATCCTGCTTTACCTGTGGTGATTTATCACATAGGCATAAAGACTGTCCACAGAGAAGAACAAACAATACGTCTACAATGAATGTTGTGCAACCTTCATATTATAGCCCATATACAGTAAGTTTAAAGTTTTCTGTAGTTAATGATGACAATTGTACTTCAGTATACAATCTAGTTGCGCTTTAAGATTCAGGGTCACCAATAAGAATAATGAAAAACAAATATGTCAAGAATTATTTACCTTGTAATGATAATATTAGTTTTACTGGAATTAATGGTTCAAAATTACAGATTTTGGGGAATTTTGAGAATAAGATTGAGTTAAATGATAATATTATAGTTAATGTAAAGTTTTATGTTGTTCCTGATAGCACAATGACATTTCCAATTATATTAGGTAGAGATTTTATATCTTCGAAAGAGATTAAAGTGTCTTTTGATGAAGGGGTAACAATTCTGAAAAACAATTTTGATGAGAATATTGAGCATGAAATAGCACAGATAATGTCTATTTCTTATTTTGACACGCCCAGTAGTATAGTTGACAACATTAATATAAACTCAAGAGTTGGTTATGAAATTAAACAAAGACTTACTAATATATTCTTAGAAAATTATGTAAACCCTTCCCAAGTTAAAATTCCACTGTAAATTATGAATTTAAAATTTCACTTCTTCATAATCACACCCCATCCTTTTCTAGACCAAGACGATTATCCCAATATGAGAAAATTCAAGGCGGTAAAATTATAGATAATTTGCTAGAGCAAGGTATAATACGTAAAAGTAATTCGGAATACAGTAGTCCTATAGTATTAGTACCTAAAAAGAATCAGGATACGTTAAGAATGTGCATTGATTATAGGAATTTAAACAAAGTAACGTTACGTGACAATTTCCCACTCCCGTTGATAGAGGATCAATTAGATCAATTGAAGGACAAAACATGTTTCACATTATTAGACCTGAAGAGTGCCTTTCATCATATCCCTATAGAACCATCGTCGGTAAAGTATACTTCCTTTGTGACCCCTATGGGTCAATATGAATACCTAAAACTACCTTTTGGTCTGAAGAACAGTCCAGCAGCATGGTAGAGGTATATTTTCTTAGTATTTAGAGACCTTTTAGAGCAGAGTAAAATTTTGGTGTATATAGATGATATCCTTATTTCAACTGAAACTATTGGCGAAAGTTTAGATATCTTAGAAAAGGTTTTTATTCTCATAGCTCAAAATAAACTAGAACTTAGACTTGATAAATGTTATTTTCTACAAACTCAAATAAACTATCTGGGATATTTAGTTGACAGTGAAGGTGTTAGACCAAGTAACGAACATGTTACAGCTATTCGAGATTCTCCTATTCCCAAGAATGTACATGAAGTTCACAGGTTTTTAGGTTTAACATCTTACTTCAGAAAATTTATTCAAAACTTCTCAGTTATAGCTTCTCCTTTGTATTATCTGACAAGGAAGTCTGCCGAATGGAAATTTGGAAGGGACGAAATGTTAGCATTTGAAACTCTGAAAACCAAATTGTCTGAACAGCCTGTATTATGCATATATTCCCCTAAGGCCGAAACAGAACTGCATTGTGATGCTAGCGCCCAAGGATTTGGTTCGATGCTTCTGCAACGTCAAGGCGATGGTAAAATGCATCCTATATTTTTTACAGCAAGAGAACCACAGATGCGGAATCCAGGTATAGCTCCTATGAATTAGAATGCCTTTCTATTATCAATTCTTTAAAACGATTTTACATTTACTTACACGGAATCCCGTTCAAAATTTTGACTGATTGTGACAGCTTACGTATGACTCTTAACAAGAAAGATGTTGTACCGCGTATTATGAGATGGGTATTATACTTAGAAAACTTTAATTACAAACTAGAACATCGTCCAAACAACAAAATGGTACATGTTGATGCACTTAGGCGTGTTCACCTTATGGTAATTGAAAGTAACACTTTCGAGCAGATACTTGGGATAAAGCAAACAAGCGATCCAAAAATTGAACAGATTAAAGAACAGTTAATGACTAGACAGTTACCTCTATACGAGCTTCGAGATGGATTAGTGTATAGAAAAGAAAATGGGAAATTATATTTTTATGTTCCAGAAGAAATGGTTGTAAATGTGATTAGGACTAGTCACGAAGAAATTGGCCATTTAGGTACAGAAAAGGTTATGAATTATATCAAGCAAGTATATTGGTTCCCGAATATGAAAGGAAGAATTAAGAGTTACATAGAAAACTGCTTGAAATGCATTATCTACCCCTAAATATGGCGTAAAGGAAGGTTTTCTACACAACATTGATAAAGATAGTACCCCATTTGACACAATACATATAGATCATTTAGGACCGTTGGAAAAATCAAAACAATACCATCGACATGTTTTAGTGGTTATAGATGCATTTACGAAATTTGTCAAATTATTCCCCTGCAAATCTACCACAAGTCAGGAGGTTATTAAAAATTTGCGGCAGCACTTTAGCATGTATAATAGGCCACGACGTATAATTTCTGATAGAGGCACATGTTTCACTTCTGTTGAATTTAAAAGATTTACAGAGGAACTGGACATCCAACATGTCCTGATAGCAACTGGCGTTCCTAGGTCAAACGGTCAAGTGGAAGTTGTCAATCGAACTTTAACGCCTATGTTAGCGAAATTATGCAATATCACCAATAGCTGGGATAAGCACTTAGAAGAAGCGGAGTTTGCTTTGAACAATACGTTAAATTCTTCAACTAAGGAAGTGCCAGCCAAACTCTTGTTTGGTGTTACTCAAAGAGGACAGATTAAGGATAGATTAAGAGATGTTTTAATGGAATCCCAAGAAGAAGAAAGGAATCTGGAAGAACTTAGGTGCAAAGCTGTTGACAGCATGAAGAAATCCCAAGGGTATAGTAAAGCATATTATGACAAGAAACATAAAGAGGCAAATATTTATAGCATAGGAGACTATGTTGTAATACCAAATGTAGACACAACTATTGGTGTGAATAAAAGCTCATTCCTAAGTATAGAGGGCCATTTGTTATAACGGCAGATATGTGGTCGAGGATCCGCCAGACTTCCAGAATACCCAGCGACCATTTAAGACAACTGTAGATGCCCATAGTATTAAACCGTGGTTTAAACCTACATAGTTCCTGCCTATAATCCATATTTATCTAACAATCCATATCCAATTTTAACAAAATAGATTGTTCACAAACTCGGGTGAGGTTGTATACGTAACTTAGTTTGTAATATGTTATTGTAAGTTTTTATATGCATATTAGTTATTTTACGACTTATCTGAATTATGAACTAGTATTATATTTTGCATCCATGTTATTTTGTGATATTTTATGATAGATGTCTGACTCTAGTTCGTGGTATTAAGGATGTTAGAGCGTATGTAAGCCATGTTAGATTCTAAGATCGAGGTCGATCTCAATGTCAGATTGGCCGAACTGTTAGGAATAGTTATTTAAATTTAAATTACGCGCCAAAGATCAAGTTTCCCGCCCTGTATGGAACGGAAAGGGGGATGGTAAGAAAGAGAGAGGGAGATGCAGTTGAGTTTGATGCAGAGAGTTATGTTATGGTTATGTTTTATGTTATGTGAGATACGTGCTATGTATGTAGTGCCTTAAGATTAAATTACTATTAAAATTTACGTTATTTACGTTTGATTTAAAATACGCTCCCAACACCACATTGTTTTATGTCTACTGGTAATGTATTAAAAAGAATCAGCCCGTTCTTGAGTACACTACTCATTGTTCGTGTTGTTTACACTTTCTTACATAAAAGTTATTACATATATTTGCTCGTGTAGGATAATTATGCACGTCTGAAACATATTGGAGGTTATGAGCCAAACAATTCGGCATCATTCCGAGTTTAATTTTTCCAATGAAGTCGAGGGTTCTAAATCCTATTCTTTGTTTAACATTTAAAGACTCTAATACATTCAACATGGTACGTACAGAAGTGTATTTGGTACATTTGAGTATTAGTCTCATACATTTATTTTGTATAATTTGGAACGTTTGTATCTGATTTTCGTGGAGGTTATATAATATAGTTGCACAAAATTCTATATGGGCTTTAATTAAAGCTTTATAGATTCTTATTCTGTTTTCCATGTTTAAAAAGTCATTATTCCTATTCAATAAGTATGGTTCTTATGACATTTTATTACATACCATATATAGTTGGCATGTTCGATGAAACTTAATTTATCATCTATAATAATTCCTAGGTACTTTATTTGTTTTACTCTTTTTAGATTGAAGTTGTCAATTCTTATATCTATATCTAAATATTCTACCTTACTTAACATATACTTATTACCTAATATCGTGTACTTAGATTTACTTAAGTTTATACATAAATTATTATCACATAAACATTTGTAAATGTTATCTAAATCTATATATATTAGCCTACTAATTTCTTGAGTGTTATTACCGCATATATATAGGATTGTGTCATCAGCAAATAGTTCAGCATTACAATATTTAATATGTTTAACAATATCATTAATATACAGTATAAACAATAACGGCCCAAGCACCTTCCCCTGCGGAACGCCATGTTCAGTTTCAATTTTCGGTGATACATAATTATTGTACTTAACTTTTTGTGTTTTTTTTTGATAAGTAATATTGAAACCATTTAAGGGCTTTATCACAAATTCCTATTTTTCTAATTTCTTTAACAAAAATGGTGTGCTTATTGTTTCAAATGGTCTCTTAAAATTTAGAAACACTGCCACAATGATATTATTGTCATCTAATGTATTTAACCAAGTATTATTAATATTTATAATAACAGATTCACATGAGTGACGTTTCCTGAGGCTTGACTGATTTGCCACTATCACTTTTTCAGTGTTACAGTATTTCTTTTATTGTGTGTTTGACAATAACTTCTATTATTTTTTAATGGGGTGGTACTACATTTATAGGACGATACTCTTCGCACAATATGGTGTTCACTTTTGGTATAGGTATAATGGTTGAAGTTTTCCACATATTTGGGAATATTCCTTCTTCCAGTGATGCATTAATTGTATCCAAATATCGATTTCCGATCACCATAAACGAGTCTTTAACGATTTTTGTTGAGATTCCATCATCTGTTGCATTTTTATTAGGCAGTGACCAAACAATTTGTTTTAATTCCTTCATTGTTATTCGTTTAAACTTATCAAACTTTTTATGGGGAGTAATATTGTCTAGATATGCATAACAGTAGAGGGACATTGCCGGTTCTGGATCAGCCGCTCAGCTACAACCACGAGCGTGTATACTGGAAGGTAGTCACAACCCCGAGCACGCGTGTATGGAAAGGGGGCCACAACCCCGGTTTGGAGGGTTAGAACTCATGGCAACCCCTTTCCCGGAAAATTCAAAACTCCCGCCCCTCTGGTCGGTACCTAGTGCCGGTAGTACAGATTTCTGTATGTAGTGGCGCTTTTGATCGGGAGGTGTCGCTGTTCGGTAGATGCCGGTAATACAGGTGCCTATTTGTAGTGCCGCTTTTGACCGGGAGGTGTCGCTGTTCGGTAGGGCGCCTATGTAGTGCCGGTAGTACAGGTGGATGTATATAGTGTCGCTTTCGACCGGAAGGTGTCGCTGCTGCTCGGAGTACAGGGAGCTGTAGGTGGTAACAGACCTAATTAGGAAATTGGAGGATCAGGAGGCGTTGGTCAGAAGATAATAAGTAAAATTATAGCTGTAGAGCGCCTCTGTATATAATATGACGTAATATCATTACGTCAAAAACAGGTTTCGACGGTACACCATCCAAGTACCGACCCCGCACCTCACTGTTTGTCTTTGGTAAAAGGACAAGAACGGCTGTAGTCAACGTGCTATGACCGTCGCACTTTTAAATACACATACGGTACACCATCCATGTACTGACCGCGTTCGACGCTGTTTGAGTTTGGTGAAAGGACGAGAACGACTATTGTCAGCGTGCTGATTGTTACGGATCGTTCCTATATATTACGTAATACTATTACGTCACAAACAGGTGTAGACGAGAATTTTGAATACGAGCTAATGAAACGTTATTTATTTATTTATTTATGTATTTATTAAGACATTAGAACATTGGTTATCGATATTTATTTATTTTTTATAATAGCTTTATTTTTCTCATAACAAAATCTTTTAACAATTCTCTGATCTTCATCCTCGCTGTCTGATGAGAGGCCCATATGTCCTCCATGTATACAATAACGAAATTCCATCCCCGCTTTCTCCATTATAGCCGAAAGAACGTCCTCCAGAGTGTGAGATGCGGATCTTAGTAGTTCTTTTTACAGAGGGAACAACGATATGAGTCATGTTCTTTCTGTGCTCTGCAACCTTGTGGAACAATTTGCAGGTATTGCAGAGACACTCAGATCCATTACCTCGACCGTGAGAAGTACCGGTTACTAATGTCGGTACAAGGCATCGGAGATGATTTCCATCGTTGAAGTTGGTCGCATGGAACGCTAATGGTCTGCTTGGGAAGATCCAGAAGCTTACCGCTTTTTTGGTGGAGGAGTCCATAGCCCTCATCGGTGAGACGTGGCTTCGCCCGGGTGATCGATGTACTCTCGTCAACTACTGGCAACTACTACTGGTCAACTACTCACAGGCCGTGGCGGTGGTGTTGCCATCGCCATCAAGACTTACATCGGTCACTCGCCGGCCGCCCTGCCCCCTCTTCGCTCTCTCGAGGCTGTGACGATCTGGGTGAACCAGCCCAATTATGGGAAATTGAAGGTGGTTTCCGTTTACGTTCCACCCGAGACGGGAGCTGAGTTCGAGGATCTGGATCTGCAGATGGCTGGCGATGGTGCGGTTATTGCTGTCGGTGATTACAATTCTAAGCATCCGTTCTGGGGATGCCGCGTCGTTAACGCGTCTGGTCGGAGGCTGTATGACTACGCCTACGCCAACGATGTTACTGTGCATCCGCCAAGGAATCATGGAGGCAGTTTCGGTAAAGTCAGTCGCCGACATGTCCTCGGACCACAACCAAATTGTCATCACCCTGGATGCACGTGCGGAGTGCCTGGACCCCCCTCGGGCGAGTGTGGATTGGGTCAGTTTTGGCGAGATAGTGGCCCGTCGCGCTGATGGAATTGTCGGCGCCGTGGACCGGGAGTCCGTCGAGCTAGCAGCCACCACGTTAACGCACGTAATAACAACATCCATTACGGAGGCGACGTTTTATCGGGCGGATAGCCGCCGTCAATGGCTTCCCCTTATTTGCGAGCTCTCCTCAAGGAGCAACGAAAGGCAAGGAAGATCGCTCAGCGCACTCTCGATCCTGCGGATGCGAGAGTGGCCAATCATCTGAGGACTAGATTTCGGTAAGAGTTGCGGAAATTCAGGTAGCAACAGTGGTCGAACCGGGTGGCATCCCTCGCGCTGGCCGACGGTTCTCTTTGGCGATTTTCTAGGGCCTTGAAGGGAAAACTAGGCAGGCCAAGACCACCGCCCCCTGCGGGGACCGACAGGACTAGTTTTGACGATCCTGGAAAGTCGGAAGTTTTGGCGGATCACCTCGAGCAAATCTTCGAGGGGCCACGGGACTACGACTCGGATGAAGAAACAGAAGCGGAGGCCATCAGAGTGGGCGAGGAACTTCGCAACGCACCCGCGGCCGAGATTGCGCCGGCCACCGAGGAGGAGATTGCCGCTAACATCGGGCGTCTGGCTGATGGTAAGGCTCCGGGCCATGACGGTATTACAAACGAGGTCGTCAAGAGACTCCCTAAAAACAGCGCGGGAAAATTGTTGATGATTGTCAACGCAATTCTCACCATGGGCTAGTTCCCGACCATCTGGAAAACTTCCAAAGTCGTCATGGTTCCAAAACCGGGAAAGGACAAACTATTTCCACAAAATTACCGCCCCATTAGTCTGCTATCGATTCTATCAAAGATAGCAGAAAGAGTCATCTTATCCCGTCTCCGTGAAGACATACTCGATCTTAACATACTGCCAGACGAGCAGTATGGATTCAGGGCGAGCCTCTCGGCGGATCTACAACTTTTCCGCATAGCAGAGGCCGCAAGAGAAGCCCTCGAGAGACGGGAAATAACTGGGGCGGTGTTGTTCGACCTGGCCAACGCGTTTGACTCAGTATGGCACGAAGGACTAATCCTCAAGATGAGACGTGTCGGGATTAACGCGCAGTTGGTCAGGATCGTTAAATCTTACCTATCGGATCGTTCCTTCTCCATGAGGACTGGGGATCATATCTCGTCGACGAAGTCCATGGTGGCGGGCGTTCCCCAGGAGTCTCTTCTTGGCGCGGAGCTATTCAACATATATATGTCGGATCTCCCGCGCCAGCCGGCGGTCAGTCTAGCGATGTATGCCGACGACACTGCGGTCTTCACCACTTGCATGGACGACAGGATCCTTTGTCGACGTCTTCAGGCCGCTGTAGATAACTTCATGGAATGGACGGAGAGGTGACGGTTGCGCATAAATCCCGCTAAGTGCGTAGACGTCCGCTTCACTCGACGACATACTCCCCCGGCTGATTCCATCTACGTCGGGGAGTCTCGCCTTCCATGGAGTCCCACGGTGAAG
The DNA here is from genome assembly GCA_038088585.1 of Chrysina gloriosa. Taxonomy (NCBI): domain Eukaryota; kingdom Metazoa; phylum Arthropoda; class Insecta; order Coleoptera; family Scarabaeidae; genus Chrysina; species Chrysina gloriosa. Next base: position 25,941,689 of record CM076094.1, on the reverse strand, counting down.
TATTTGGGGGTGATGCTGGATCAGCGGATGACCTTTGGTGTCCACATCGGAACCGTCATCGACAAGTGTTATGGTGCTAGGGGGTCCTGCTGCCGCTCCTGAGCGGGAGGTCAGCTCTTGATTTAAGAATCAAGATGCTGATTTACAAAATTTATCTACGAACGTACGGAGCGATGAACTGGGTCACGGCGGCGAATTCCCAACTCAAGCGTATCATAGCATGCCAAAACAAAATGTTACGTGTGATCGCCGCAGCCCCGTGGTTTGTCCGGAATATTCTCAACTCCGTGAAGATCTGCGCATACCGTCCTTGAAGGATTTCATTTTCCAACTTGCAAATGCTACCATGGATAGGATGCGACGTTCGGACAACCCGATGGTTTTATACACCTCTACGCTTGACCCAGACAGACCCCCGCCTAAAACAATCGTTAGGCGGGTTCAGGACCTGTTCTAGCCCAGAGATGTCAACAACTCATACAGTGTCGACCCGTGGAATTCCCACCTGGATCTCGATGATGGGCCATGTTAGCCAAAATGGGGACAGATCTGCGATGGATCCATATCGATCGCCCTTACAACCAACCGCGTCTTGAGTGGAGGCCGCATCATTGAGGACGAGAAGGCTTTTGGAGTGTATCAGCCTTGGAGGATGAGCGACAGATCCTCGTCTTTTTACAGTGGTGGTTGCGCCCGAGTGACCGATGTAAATTGGTGAATTTCTGGACCTACCGTGCTGACCGACTCACAGGTCGCGGAGTCGTCGTCGCCGTCCGAGCTCACATCGGCCACTCGTTGGCGGCAGTGCCCCTCTGCGCTCCCTGGAGGCGGTGGCTATCCACATACAACCGCCTGGATTCGACCGACTTCGGATCGTCTCCATCTACGTCCCACCCGAGCTAGGATATGACGCCGACAATGTGGATGAACTGATAGCGGGTGATGAGCCGGTCCTTGTCGCCGGAGATCTTAACTCGAAACACCTGTTCTGGGGATGCAACATTACGAACTCGTCTGGTCGGAGGATATACTCACACATCTCCGCCAACGATGTTTCGGTGCATCCCCAAGACGGTCCTAGGTTTTTTCGAACCGGCGCAAGGCCGGACTTCCTGGATCTCGCGATCTCAAGATTCCGTGGACCAATAGTCGTTACAACTGTCCCGGAGCTGTCGTCGGATCATAATCCAATCAACATCAACCTGGGTGGAAGATCTCGAGGTGTGGATGCCCCTCCTCTGCGGAGCGTCGAGTGAGATTGGTGATGTTGATGGGCCGGAGACGGAGAGGGCCGCCGCCACTCTGACGAGCATCCTAAAGGACTCCACTTTCGGGGCGATTTCCTATCGGTCCCGCTCAAGATTCAGGCTGTGGCTGCCCCCGCCTTAAAGACTCTCCTTAGGGAGAAAAGAAGGGCTAACAAGAGGGCCCAAACTACCCAGGCGCCGGCGGACCGAATGATCGCAAATCGGCTGAAGACCCAATTGAGGGACGAACTATACCGTTTCCGCAGGGAGAGCTGGTCGGATAATGTCTCGTTCTTGGCTATCGCCGACGGATCGCTTTGGAAGCTTACCAGGGCACTGAAGCTAGGCGAACAAAACAAAGCCGTTGTGCCCGCTTAATGGAACGAACGGACTGGTTTATGATGACCCTGGAAAAGCTGAAGAGATGGCAGACCACCTTCAAACCATCTACGAAGGGCCGCAGGAGTGCGATTCCGATGAGGAACTGGATGAGGAAGTGGAGACGCTCATCCAAGGTCTCCTTGATGCTCCTGCGGAGGCGATTCCGTTGGCGACTGCCGAAGAACTGGAGGCGTATTTCAAGACCACCAAACTGAGGAGGGCTCCTGGAGCTGACAGAATAACCAACACCGCACTCAAGACGATGCCGAGGCCGTTGGTGGAGAAGTTTGTATTAATCATCACCGGCATCCTAACGCTGGGCCGATGTTAGGATGATCCCCAAATCGGGTAGAGAACCCAAGTTCCCCGAGAATTACCGCCCCATAAGCCTGCTGTCAGGATTATCCAAGGCAGCAGAGGCAGTCATTTTAAGCCGTCTCCGTGAAGATCTGGAAGCCAAACAGGTATTCCAAGATGAGCAGTTTGGCTTCCGGCCCGGGCTGTCAACCGACTTTCAGCTCTTTCGATTGACGGAGGCAGCCCGAGAAGCCATGGAAAGGAGGGAGACGGTCGGCGCGGTATTTTTCGCCCTGGCCAACGCTTTCGACACCGTTTAGCACGAAGACCTAATACTAAAACTGATTAGAGTCGGTATGAATAGTCAGTTGGCTAGGATCGTGCATTCATATCTGGGGGGCGAAGATTTTCGATCAAGGTGGGGGATCATAGATCGACTGAGAGGCCCAGCGAGTGCGGCGTTCCACAGGGCTCCCTGTTGGGGCCGGAGTTGTTCCTCATATACGCCTCCGACCTGCCAAGGACGATGGCCACCTCCCTGGCGGTCTACGCCGATGACGCAGCGGTGTGGACGACGTCCCGACCCGATGAACTCATCTGCAGAAGGCTCCAGGCGGCCACGGATGATATCCTGAGGTGGGCCAACACATGGAGGGTCAAACTGAACGTGAACAAGTGCGAGGCGGTTCGCTTCACCAGGAAGAGAAGTATCTCCGCTGACAACATTTTTCCGGCGAACGAAAGACTCCGCTGGAGGAGCGAAGTCAAATACCTGGGTGCAATCCTCGATGAACGCTTGACCTTCGGTGCCCACCTGGAGTCGGTCCTCACGAGGTACCACAGCGCGAGAAGAGTAGTACTGCCGCTCCTATGCAGAAGCTCGATGCTCAATTTAATCATCTATACCCTATTCCTGAGACCTATTTTAACATATGGAGCGCTGTCCTGGTCAACAGCAGCGACGACAACCTTGAAAAGGTTAGTAACAACTCAAAACACGATGCTGCGACTGATCGCGAGAACACCGTGATTTGTCAGAAATTCACAGCTCTACGAGGACTTCAATATCGCGCCTCTCGATGAACACATCTTACAACTAGCGAGAGGCACACTGGAGAGAGTCGCTCGGTCTGACACCCGGTGCTTCAACATATCGTACAACTTGACCAGGACAGACCCCCGCCTAAGACCCAAGTGCGGAGGGTGCAGACTCTTCTCGTCGACTGAAGGTGTGGCACCAGTCAACCCGCCGACTAATAATCGCAAAGGACAAAATAAAGCACAGTGACCGGATCCACAGGATCAGCTTTCTCAAATTCCAGCGGTGAGACAGCGGCTGCCAAGAAGAGGACCAGGGGGCCTGTGTGGCTTGGAGTCTCGGTCCTAGCATAGATTGCAGTTCCAAGTTCTTTTACAGTTCAGCATCACCCGTTAGCTCGCGAAAACATGCACATCTCTACATCATTATCTCCGTTTATCACCTGTTTATCGTTAGTGTTTAGTGTTTATATTTATCCGTTTGTTTCATATTTATCATTAGTGTTTAGTGTTATCTAGTTATTTCATATTTATCGTTCGTGTTTATTAGTATTTATCGTGTTTATCCCATATTTATCGTCCGTGTTTATTCCATATTTATCGTGTTAGTATTTAGTATTTAGTGTGGTTGAACCAGCATATTTCAGGTGTTATTTTAATTTTACCGCATGCTTCTCCTAATAGGATACCGTATTATAGTTAAGATGGAGTGCGAAATATGCCGCAAAAGATACGCCAGGAAGGACAATTTGAAGAGACATCCGTGTCTAAACAAAAAGTCGTACACTTGCTCCATATGCGAGGAGACATTCACCAGGCAGGGCAGTCTGTCTCGTCACATGGAAACGAGAGGTTTCTGTAGAAGCCCAACCGATTAATAAGAGACAGAAAGCCATACCATCCACCAGCAAGACGGAACAAGTTTTTCAATGCTGCGGCCAAACTTTCCCGACGGCTGCATTGCATAACGGCCACCTTCGATCGCAGGCGCATCTAGCGAATAACGCTACGATGTTGGAAGGAGTTTTCATTCTAAAAACAAGCGTGAAGACTAACATAAGGAAACACAAAATCGTAGGGGCCGTCGACGTAGACATCTCAACATTACTGCTTGATGTTAAGCAGAAAATCTGCAGGCTGGTGGGCGATGATATGATGAGATTGAACCAGGGAGTGAAATTGCAATTAGAACTGTTTGCCTGGTACACGAAGAACTGCGGGGAGGAGCAAATAACTGAACTAAAATCTTTTAATACCAAATACGTCGTGGTGACTCCGTCAAACGATCTTGATGACCTCTACGAAGAGCTCTCCAGCAAAATTAAAACTAAGACCGAGGAGTTTCAGGATAGAGACTCGGGATGGACGCTAGGATCAGTATCGCATATAGAAGTTAACATCAATACCTATAAACCACTAGGAGGATCGTCCTACATAGAACTCCCGCAAGAAATAGTGAATAAAAGGGCATGCGTTAACATGCAAAATAACGATGAAGCCTGCATCGCGTGGGCTACAACTGCCGCCCTTCGCCCAGCAATATAATAAATAGGAATAGAACGGCGAGCTATCCGCACTATTCCACCATCCTGAATCTAGAAGGCATCAACTTCCTGACGAAGTTAAGGGATATATCTCGTATCGAGATACAAAACAACATCTCGCTAAATGTATACGGCCTAGAATTCAATGGTGAGACGAAAGCGCATGAAATCGTGGGACCGCTATATTTGACTAAAGCGAAACGAGACACGCACGTCAATCTGCTGCTGGTGGAAGAAGCACAGAAGGCCCACTATATGCTGATAACAGATTTGTGGCGGTTGGTGTCGGCATCGCTGTCTCACAAGGAACATAGAAAATATTTCTGCGACGGTTGCCTCAACTACTTCACTTCCAACGAAGCTCTGAGAAGGCACACCGAAGACGAGTGCAATCAGATCCTGACCGTCATGCCAACAACAGAGAATAAAAAGAATAGGATGTGTGAGATGGTACCGCAAAACATCCTAAAATTCGTGAATTATGACAGGAAAATGGCGCTACCTTTCGTCGTATACGCCGACTTCGAATGTATGTTGAAGTCGGTACAGACCTGCCAGCCCAAACCCACACTTAACACACTTACATCAGGCGTATAGCTTCGCGTACAACATACTATGCTCCTTCGATAGCAAATATAATAAGTTTGTGAGCTATGCCGGATTGGATTGCCCCGACGTCTTCATACAGCAATTGTCCGATGACACACATGGCAGTCATCTGCTCATACGTCAGCTGGCCTATGACAGTGAAGATATCGACGTCATACCCCTTAATAAAGAAAAATATATTAGCCAAGGTTTGTATATTCGTTAAGATTTATGCCTTCGTCCATCGAAAACCTGGCGGAAAATTTCGCCGAAGATCAGTTTGAGCACGTGAGAACGCATTTTGAGGACGATGAACAGTTCAGGTTGGTTATCAGAAAAGGTATATTCCCGTACAACCACATCACCAGCTACGATACGCTGAGTAAAGCAGCATTACCGCCCCAACACAGCTTAAATATATATTTGAAGACAGACGTTCTCCTGCTCACTGACATTTTTGAGAATTTCCGAAAAGTATGCCTGCGCTCCTACGATCTTGATCCGGCGTATTATTGCACCAGCCCGGTACTGACATGGGACGCTATGCTGAAGTATACCGGCGTCGAATTGGAGCTTCTTCGACACACGTGGAAATGTACCACTTCGTTAAAAGAAGCATTCGAGGTGGTCTGTCGCAAGTTAGCCTGCGTTATGCGAAGGCTAATAATAAATACGTCCCCGGTTACGATAGCAGCGTTCCATCCACGTTCCTTATGGACTTGGACGCCAACAATCTATATGGATAGGCCATGTCCCAGCGCCTCCCCTACGGTAAATTCGAGTGGATGAGTCGGGAGGAGATCGAAAGCCTAAATATCGACAAGGTAGATGAGGATGAGGAAACGGGGTACTTTTTGGAGGTGGATATGAGATACCCCAAAGAGCTACACGATGCTCACAACGATGTGCCATTCCTTCCTGAAAGCATCGTGCCTCCGACATCAAAGTTTCACAATCGAAAATTGATAGCAAACCTGCGCGATAAACAGCACTACGTCGTTCATCACAGAAACTTAAGACAAGCGATATCTAAGGGACTAGAACTCATCCTCGTCCATAGAATATCGCGATTTAAGCAGTCGACGTGGCTAAAAAGATACATCGATTTGAATACCTCTCTGCGTCAACAAGCAACGAATGAGTTTGAAAAGAGCTTCTTCAAGCTAATGAACAACGCCGCATACGGCAAGACCATGGATAACGTCGACAAACGGGTAGACGTTAAACTGTTAATCCATTGGGAAGACCTGGGGCGAAGACGGGGAGCACGCTCGTTAATAGCGAAACAAAAGTTTAAGAGCGTGAGCATATTCGCTGAAAACTTTGTTGCTATTCAAATGAGAAAGTTGAAAGTAACTTACAATAAACTAATTTACATCGGTTTCGCCGTGCTGGAGTTGTCAAAGTTGTTAATGTACAACTTTTACTACGATGAATTGAAGAGAACGTACCAGTACAAAATAATTTTATGTTATACTGACACGGACAGCCTCATCCTACAGATTCAAACGAACGATGTCTACGAGGATATAAAACAAAATCCACACAATTTTGACACATCGAATTATAACGATGATAATCTTTACGACATCACCCGACTAAATAAAGCTATACCGGGCAAATTTAAGGATGAGGCTGGCGGTAAAGCCGTAGAAGAATTTGTAGGCCTGCGATAAAAATGTATGGTTTACGAATTGGTGGGGAGCAGGTGAAGAGGGCGAAAGGGATCCAAAAATGCGTGGTCCAGGACGACATCAGCATGGGTGACTACATGGAGAGCCTGACCAATGGAAGCTTACTATATAAAATCCAACGCGTATTCAGAACAGCTCTCCATGACATCTATACAGTAGAGCAGAGGAAGTTGGCCCTATCACCCCTGGACGACAAGCGGTTCATCCATGCTGATGGCGTCCATACATATGCCTGGGGCCACCACGCCATCGAGGACCGACAAGTTTAAGGTGTGTATGCAAATGTGGTTAACGTCTAGAAACAAACTGAATGTCGTCTTGTTACAGATTTTCCCCACTACCATCCCCACCAACTGTGACATCATCAATTGCGACGTTTACCTCAATAATAGACAACTCATCGCGACTGCACTTGTAGTATCCAGTCAGCACCCATACCATCAACATCAATACTTTGCAATGGAGCAAGGTGAGATTTTCAGTCATTCTTACTTTTGGAAAAATATTAATAATCGTGTATTGTTACAGCCAATGAGTTCATCGACAACGCTCTCAAAATGAAAGAGAAAGCAATCGTGCACGAACGAGAATTGCTCGGAGAGTTGACATATGCTCTTAATAAAAGCTGCTTCAAATGGTTAGACGTAGAAATCAGCCCTGCCGCAGGTTACATGCCCCTGGTACGTCGGAAATCACGCAACGTCTGCATATTCTTCACAGACGATGAATGGAAGGAGTTCTGCAAGAACAAGGGAACCAGTTCTAATCATCAGATGGAAGTTAGCACCTACAAAGGCTTTGAAGTTATCCGTCTGACGAGTCGCGATCAGCAAATGGTTTTGTCGCGTGAGACATACAATAGCATATTGTAGTATGGTAATACTCCATTAGTAAAATTACCAATAAAAAGATGTAAATTTTATAGAAAGCATTCTTTAAGAAATAGAAACGCGTTGTAAATATATACCACACACATACACTTGAAACATTTCAAAATCTAGAATTCCAAATTGCTATAACGATGTGCCGAAAAGAAAAAGAAATGAAGTTTGTTTATGAACGACGGAATGGGATGGTCGACGAAAAGAGTCAGATAAGAACTTATAGAAAATATCAGAGTTGAAAAGAAAAAAGCAGTTGTTGTTTACAAGCGACGAACAGACCAAAGGAAAAAGAGGTACAATAAAGGAAAAGACCAAAGAAAAGAAGTGAAGAAAGAAGTCAAGAGAGAGAGAGAGAGAGAAGTTAAGAATTAGAAAACAAATACACTTATACACACACTAGGTAATATATTTTGATTATTTTGTTCATTATTTTGTTAATATAATACTAAAATTTTATAATTATTATTTGTAATAATTTTTGCTTTCTATATAATTAACTAAAATGCATAGTACAATATTTCTGAAGGAGCTGATTGACCAGAAAATATCTCTACTGAAAGGGGGCCACTTTATCAAATTCTACACCGTTTTGGACATGTGCACTAAAATGGACGGCGATCTATACCAAAACGTAAAATCGCTTTTAACCTGCCTTGAGAATTCGATGAACGCTCTGCTTATGCTGGAAGCGCTTCACTTCGCCTATAACACCGTATTCTACGATCACGAAATCATGAAGTTGGGCATCGATTAGAAGAGCACTATTTTAAGTTCCTTGATATCCTTTGTAAATATTTATCACCATTTATTATATATTGTATTATATATTATAAAAATTGTTAAAAGAATATTTTCAGTTTTATATTATATTTTATAAATGTTTATCAACTTATCTATTTATACAGTTTAGTTATTTCAACTTATATTAAACTTTGTTATAATTATGTTCTTTATTTAAATAAATTGTTAAAGTTTAAACCATTTTTTAAAAATCTTTATCCCTACCTTTAACACTAGTCTCCGGGGAAATAAAGCGGGGAAGAACAGGCATCGTGACGTAGTACGATGTAGTAAGGAACCTCCACGATCGTTCGTTCGATGCATAAACAAGAATGAACAGGAATCGTGACGTCAGCACTACGCAGTATTTTTCACGGTTCATAGGGATGTTTAGTACAAACAAGAAATTATTTATAACTCTTTATTAAATAATCGAGTAGTATATTCACATTGTATTGCGTACACGCGCCGAAACCTTTTTTATGATAAAAACAAGCTAAATTAGACTTAGGCAAACGGGGTGCACTACTATATTCTAAATTAACTATATCTAACTTTACATATTTTCTTTAAAATATTTCTTTCTGATGCCTTTTAACATATATGACATCGTAATCTTACACATATTAAGCAATATATTCGCGATCTCTTCTATATTCACAAATCCGTCCGAATATTTCATATTCAGGTGATTACGCTCCAACCATCGAACTTGTCGTTTGATTTCATCGGGACGTAAATGAAAAGGAACTGAAGACTTGAACAGGTAATGCATGCTATGATTTCCGTCGCTGATACTCGTCTCCTTGACTGCGAATTCGGGGATGTTGAACCCTTGTGCATCAATTACCAAATATCCTCGTCGACGAAGTAATTTCTCTCTGTGCTCGCGGGTTAAAACGGGCGTTAGAATTTTCTCGAGCTGTTTAATTCTACGCTCGAATCTTAAACGATCGACGGCTATACGTAACCATTCCGAACTTCTATCTTCATCGTCCTCCCATTCATATACCGCTACTGGCTCGACGAATGTTACGTACATACTTAGATTATTTTCTTAACGGTCCCGCTCAAAGGTTCGTACTGAACGACGTTGTCGTGTAGAATGAGACAGTACGCGACGGTGTCCTTGTTGAATACCTCTTTAGACTCCATCTCCAATTCAATGTCGACAGCGCTCGACTTTACCGACTCGTTTTGTTTCGAGCAGTCTATTACATAGAGAGCGGAATCTCTAAAGTTGTTATAGTTCATGAGCGGTTCGCTAGGCTGCCCGTAATAGCTTGGACGGAAGGAGGCGTACATGTGATACGCGATGGCATAGCGTCTACCTTCCAACTGACGTTTATCAATACGCGTTTATAGTCTTCAAAAACCTCCATGAAGAATTTTAGTGGGATGCATGCGCTGAATTTGCCATCGTAGAGCGTCGGCTGACTGTCTTGGAAAGGATTCCATCCAGCCACTTGTAACATCTTGGTTTCACTGTCGTTGTATGATATTAAAGACTTTATGGTTGTAGTAATACCCGGCTTGGTGCATCTATTGATCTCGACTCCATTAATCTCGTAGCGGATATGTTCGAACAGGAATGCGTAGGCATTATTGGTTAAATCTCCCTTCGATATAAATGTAACTCTCACATGGTAAGGTGTAAATGTCTTGATGCTGAATGCAGATGCGTACTTCATCGTTTAAATTAAAATTGCTTGTCCTGGGGTAGTTAGTGTGATACTCCTCCTTGGTTATAGTTTCGTCGAAATTCAAGCCCTCGAATATCTCCAACTTTTCCATTGTTGACCACTTTCAAACCTATGGACTCGAGGACCGCGATGCTGGCATGTGTTTAACCGTTGAACGGTAGGTTCGGGAATGACGTGAGACGATGCTGCACCTCCTATTTTATTCTTTCGAGTAATAAACTCCAACCCCATTACAATTTTTTAATTCTAGACGTATCGCGATTTGCTCCCCACGAAAATCCACGGGGTCACCGTTCTGATCTAACAAGGATAAGGTTATGTTGTCTATACTGGTTTTGTTCACCGGAAGATAAATGACGTGCTGCGGTTCGATGTATATACTATAGCCCGGTTCAACCTGAGGTGAGAATTCGTACAGCGTGTGCGATGGACGTGCGTCGTGGTACGCGGATGTAATTATATTACACTCTATTCGTATTGCTAGGACTTTATAATCTGTACTGGCAAGTCGGACTCGTATTTCCGGTTCGCCTCCAACGTGCGTCCGCTAAAACCGAGCAATCGCCCTATCGAATCTTCCCGATTGAAATGAATTTTGAATTTACTCTCGATTTCTACCTTTAAGGTATTATTATTGGGTCTAATCGAAATAGAATTCTTCGGCATGGAAGTCTTTATGTACTCATCAATATCCGTAATTTCATAAGAACCCACAGGGATGGTTAGTACTTTATCGTCGTAGTAAAATTTGTTATTTTCCGCAACAACGTTTGGAATCGTGTTGTAGGTGTGTAAGCTAATTAATCCGAGCGCATAATCGTAGCGTGGATCTAGATCAATAGGAGGATAGTAATTTGCTGAGAGCTCGTGGCTTACACCAACTAAGGTGAACGTGTGAGGCATGACTGATGACGATGTTCCGCCTTACGGACTATTTATTAGGAATTCTAAGCACAAATGACCGCAATTGACTTGATCGTAGTTTTGGAGTCTAACGTGATTGTATAGAACGCTCACGTGACCGCTTTTGTTGAAGTAGTCTATTAATTCGGGAGGCGGTTTCAGTATACCAAAGGAATCGAACTAGTTTACAATTAGTCCTTCTTTACAGTATGCAACCCAGTGCGTTCCCGGACCTTTGATCGAATCCAAATTAACTACCGCGGATTCAAATTTTCGCGGGCGTTTCGGCATCAGATCTCTCATAAACACGCCTCGGAAATATGGAATATGAGCCCCGATATTGTTGATGTCTACGTCCGTCAGAGCTCTACGCGGTAGTCGCTTTAGTAGTTTTTTGACGGCTTCAAGAATACACCCATTCCCTTACGATACGGTTTGAGTAACACTCCCTCGTCTTTCTTGCCCAATGCGATGGACTCCATTGTTTTGTTATGCCTGTGCGCCTCTTCAAGTTGTTTTTGCGCCTGCTTGGCTTTGTTTACCGCACTCGCGACACCAGCCGCACCACCAGCCAGATTTCCGATAGGCGACAAGCCGGCTAGAATGGGTATAAGGGGTAGTATACCGCCCGTTTTCGGTATGGGTATGATGCGAGGAATGCGTATATTCCCAGGCCACCAGCTTCCTTCACGGCTGCTCCGGAGGCCTCCAAGAGTGCTTTTACTCTTTTACGAGTATCTGTACCTTTACGTCGTTTCAGTACATCTTTACTTTTCATAATTTCATCATTCATAATCTTTCGAATGTCGTAATTTCTTTTTCAACTTTAAACCCGCACCCAATCTCCTTTTCGATTTCATGATGTTAGTTACCCCCAAGCCGCTGCTTTTTCGCCGAAACTAGCGTCCTTAGATTTCACTCTGGCGCACGCACGTTCTTGAAGTATTTTATCCGACCGGTGTCTGCGTTCTAAATCTTTACTTTGAGCGTACGCGATATCGTGTTCTTTACAAGCCGCATCTAACAAATTTACGCCGGGATCACCGCGCCCTAGGCACTTTGCCTACACACACACGGCCTACACACTTGCCGGGTTCGCAATACTGATATCCGGGGATATGTAGCTCCACTGGCAGATTATTATTTAAAGAATTGACCAGACCTCTTCCCTCTCTGAAGCTCGACATTCAGATGACTGTGATAACTGGAGGACCGCTATTTATAGGAGAACGAGAATGAAAATACCACAGTCAGCATGAGACTCGTCAAGCAGAAGCATCAGCTGCAGGTGATTGATTTTGATTCGGAGGATTCTCGTCCTCAAAGACATGGCGAGTTGCTGCCGAATACGGTGCGTTGCATTATTAGCGGTCTTCAAACTGTGGGAAGACAAACGTTATGCTAAGTTTATTGATTGACGAGAACGGTCTGAAGTTCTATAACATGTACGTATATTCGAAGTCTCTGTATTAGCCGAAATATCAGTTCCTAGAGAATATTATGAAACGCGTCCCCGAAATTAAGTACCATACTTTTAATGATAGCGAAGCTGTTATGGACCCCTCAGACGCTCGACAAAATTCCGTGTTTATATTCGACGACGTGGCCTGCGACAAACAGGATAAAATCCGTATGTATTTCTCCATGGGACGTAACAAAGCCATCGACAGCATTTATTTATGTCAGACTTATACGCGAATACCGAAGCATCTCATACGACATAATGTCAATTTTTTAATACTTTTCAAGCAGGACGATATGAATTTAAGACACGTATACGATGACCAGGTGGGAACCGATATGTCTTTCGATCAATTTGAGTTGATGTGCGCAGAGTGTTGGAAAGAGAGATACGGTTTCCTGGTGATAAACAAGGATAGAGATTTAAATAAGGGTCGGTATAGAAAGAATTTTGATTGGTATATCTACTTGTAAACGAATCAGGATGTCGGATTCAATTCATCTGGCGCTGCTTCTCGCGACTATTGCGTGAATAAATACGTATAAGCTCGTTCGCCACGTTCGGTATTTTACCGACTGTTGTTGTTGCTACATGTGCCTCGGATTTTATGATAATATGTCCAGTAAACCGGAGCGTAATTTAAAATTAAAAATAATAAAAGCCGGTAAGGCGATTAGAAGAAAGCATCTGCAACTAAAACTGGGGTACCTGAACGCCGACGAACTCTTCCAAAATACGTTTAAACCCATTACGGATCCGTTAAAAAGTCTCGATGTTGCTGTAGAACGGGAGGTAAGGTCCGTTAAAGAACCTTTACTGGAGGTGAAGAAACATTTGTTGGACCAGCTTCCTCGCTCGAGACACTTCAGCTAACAGTTCAGCGATCGCTACTGCAACCGCAAAGTCCAATGTACGAGTATATGCACGCTTCCAATGTTTTACCTCGAACCTACATAAGGGGTCTCATCAGCGATACGAGCAACGTCTACGATACCACCTTTGGACATACTTTAGACCCGCACGCAAATCAATTTAAAATGGGATATAGTACATTGGATTTTATTGGAGATGATATAAAAGTGGAAAACAAATTGTCTAAAGGAATTCCTGGTTTGTACGAGTTAGTATTTAAGAAACGACCTAGTGGTTATGATGACATCAATGAAAATAATTATCGCGATATCTTGCTACAAACGAACGTACTACACCGAGACTTCGACCCAGAGAAAAATATTAAAGCGAATAGGGCGTATAAATATACGAATATAATCAAACCTTTATTAATCATCGAGGGTAAAGGATACATGTCGATGATTGTATTGAAAGCACCTTACGAGTATGTTTATTGGAACGATATAAACGAACTTGTGGACCGATTGCGACTTCTGAAGGCATCCCAGGCCGCTGGTAATATGAGTCATAACAACGAAATCGTATCGATAATAGAACTCCGTGAAGCGGGCATTATAGAATAAATAATCGACCCTTGCCCAATTCTATTCATTTCCGCGATGAGTATCGACAAGTTTGGACGTTATGCCCGCTTCGGCGGTTCGACCATTAAACATATTAACCTGAGGCGGCCTCTAGGCCTACCCTTAACGCCCGAGGAGATGTAGATGTAAGAGGAAAACGTGCTAGATTTGTGGCAGATCCTATCTACGATCAGGATTGTGTTAATCAAAGTTATATGTCGAAATATGTTGATAATATAAGAAAAATGTTATCGAAACAGATAAATAGTATGGATAAAGTATTAGCGGAAATAAAAGAAACGAATAAAAGGATGGAATCTAAAATAATACAGTTAGATACGCTCGTGCAACGTGTGATAGTGGATGCGGATGTGCGGGGAGTGGCTATAAATAAAATTATTAACGCTATCGATAAAACTGTTAACGTTGTAAAAGATTGACATGAGTAAAGTTAAGAAAGCCGAAGTCGACGAATTGCACAGAGCGGCTAGAAAAAACTTTATCAGGCGACGTATAATTATCAAAGGACTCGATGACTTATGGCAAAGTGACCTAGCGGAGTTTTTACCGTATAGCAAGGAAAATCGCGGATATAAATATATTTTAATTGTCATCGACTGTTTCTCCAAATTTCTGTGTATCGAGTCTTTAAAGAGCAAGGGTGCTATTGAAGTCAGGGACGCGATGCGTAAAATTCTACTTCAAAACCGGATCCCAAAAAATTTGCAAACAGATGCAGGGAAGGAGTATTATAACCGACAGTTCCAGCAGTTGATGAAAACCTACTCCATAAACCACTATTACACGTACAGTGTTAAGAAGGCTTCCATTGCCGAGCGGGTTATTCGAACAATCAAGAACAAATTGTATAAGAAATTCAGTTTGAGGGGCTCGTATAAATGGATAGATATTTTACCCCAGGTTACCGACGAGTACAACGATACGAAACATCGAACAATTAAGATGAAACCACGTTATGTTACATCAGTCAATGAAGCCCATCTGATGTCGACCTTTTATAATAATATCGATACGTTTGAACCAAACAGGAGATTTGAGATGGGTGCCGTTGTTCATATTAGTAAATACAAGAGCGTTTTTGCCAAATCATATACGCCAAACTGGAGCGCGGAGCTATTCAAAGTCGTTAAAGTGAAGACGGGTAACCCCAACACATATTTAATCGAAGACGTAAGCGGAAGACCGATTCTGGGAAGATTCTACGAACAGGAACTACAAAGAGCCAAATATGAAAACGTATACCTCGTTGAAAAAGTTTTACGTAGAAAAGGAGATCGAATTTACATTAAGTGGCTGGGATTCGATATCTCTCACAACAGTTGGATAAACAAAGATCGTGTGTTGTAGTAATACTTACGCTGTTCTTATTTATTAGTAATATCGCATTATCTTAATGCTGTACACTTATTGTAAATATTACTTATTCTAGAAATAAAATTCATAATGCTTGTAACAACGTGTTTTATTCAATATAATATAGTTATAGCTTCTGCATAGTTTAATTGAGCGCTAGTTTCCAGTGCGTATGGTTGTAGAAACGTCCGAAGATTGATGATCAAATTGGTGCTGTCCATAGTTCTTCGTATTTTGTCTAATATCTCTTTCGTTGTTGAGCGTTATTCGGTGAGAATCTTTTGTAATGCAGTAAAGATTCATTTGATATCGTAATCGTTTTAATCCGTTTATGTGCTGATCGAGTGCTGATCACAGTTCTTCTCGATTCATTATTCCGGATAATGTTATACGCTCGAAGCCTGGAGTTGAAGTGCGATTGGGAACTACAATCTATGCTGGGGCCGAGACTCCAAGCCACACAGGCCCCCCGGTCCTCTTCTAGGCGGCCACGGTCTCACCGCTGGAATTTGGGAAAGCTGATCCTGTGGATCCGGTCACTGCGTTTTATTTTGTCCTTTGTGATTATTAATCGACGGGTTGACTAGTACCATACCTTCA
Source organism: Chrysina gloriosa (assembly GCA_038088585.1). Taxonomy (NCBI): domain Eukaryota; kingdom Metazoa; phylum Arthropoda; class Insecta; order Coleoptera; family Scarabaeidae; genus Chrysina; species Chrysina gloriosa. The sequence continues at coordinate 25,925,719 of CM076094.1, read as the reverse complement.
ATCGGTGAGAAGAGTCTGCACCCTCCGCACTTGGATCTTAGGCGGGGGTCTGACCTGGTCAAGTTCCGCGATATGTTGAAGCACCGGGTTGTCAGATCGAGCGACTCTCTCCAGTGTGCCTCTCGCTAGTTGTTAGATGTATTCATCGAGAGGCGCGATATTTAAGTCCTCGTAGAGCTGTGAATTTCTGACAAACTACGGTGTTCCCGCGATCAGTCCCAGCATCTTGTTTTGAATTGTTACTAACCTTTTCAAAGTTGTCTTCGCTGCTATTGACAGCGCTCCATATGTTAAAATAGGTCTTAGGAATAGGGTATATATGAGTACCCTTACCCTTAAATCGAGCATCGAGCTTCTGCATAGGAGCGGCAGGACTACTCTTCTCGCGCTGTGGTACTTCGCGAGGACCGAATCCAGGTGGGCGCCGAAGGTCAAGCGTTGATCGAGGATTACGCCTAAGTATTTGACTTCGCTCCTCCAGGGAGTCTCTCGTTCCCCGCAAAGATGTTGTCAGCGGGGATACCTCTCTTCCTGGTGAAGCGAATCGCCTCGCACTTGTTCACGTTCAGCTTGACCCTCCATGTGTTGGCCCACCTCAGGATATCATCCGTGGCCGTCTGGAGCCTCCTGCAGATGAGTTCATCGGGCCGGGACGTCGTCCACACCGCTGTGTCATCGGCGTAGACCGCCAGGAAGGTGGCCATCGTCCTTGGCAGATCGGAGGCGTACCTGTTTGGCTTCCAGATCTTCACGGAGACGGCTTAAAATGACTGCCTCTGCTGCCTTGGATAATCATGACAGCAGGCTTATGGGGCGATAATTCTGGAGGAACTTGGGATCTCTATCCGATTTGGGGATCATTCTAACATCGGCGACCTTCTAGGTCGCCGGAAATAGGCCCAGCGTTAGGATGCCGTTGATGATCATGTCGAACTTCTCCACCAACGGCCTCCGCATCGTCTTGAGTGCGGCGTTGGTTATTCTGTCAGCTCCAGGAGCTCTCCTCAGTTTGGTGGTCTTGAAATACGCCTCCAGTTCTTCGGCAGTCGCCAACGGAATCGCCTCCGCAGGAGCATCAAGGAGACTTTGGATGAGCGTCTCCACTGCCTCATCCAGTTCCTCATCGGAATCGTACTCCAGCGCAGGGACGTTATCCTCCACACACGGATTAGCCATTGATGATGGTATTGCCCGACCGTGGCGTAGGTGGTGCCTTCGTGTGGGCTCGGGTGTTGTGGGCCTTTGGAGTTTCAGCTGTCCTCTGCGCCGGAGCGACGCCGGGGGCTGTCCGAGATTCAGCCGCCACTTGAGCGAAGGTTCCGCCAGTCCTAGAGGTGGGGCGGCTGACTACTTCTTTCCTGGGTGTTGCGGGGCTTTTCGTCCCTAATCAGTACCGGTTTCCACTTAGGGCATTTTGGGCAGCTCCCTAAAGTTCGCCGGATGGCGGTCCGCGCAGTTTGCGCATGTGGCAGGCTCAGTCTTTGGTCGGGGGCACTCGCTGGTGAAGTGACCCTCGCCGCAAGCGACGCACTTTCAAGGGGCGGTACAGCGTGACTGCGCATGTCCATACCGCTGGCACTGGAAGCATTGTGCCAGCCCTGGACGAGCTCTCAAGGTCTCGACGGATACGTCCAGGGAGAGTACCTCCGTGAGTTCATAGATATGTTTATATTTTTTGTCAAGCATGACAAGAATCAGCGGCATGGGCGCGCCCCCTCTCGATTTCTTGAGTGTCACCACGTTCTCCGATTGAAAGCCCTTTTCCTGGAAATCTTCTAGGACTTGATCGGTGGTGAACTGGACTGGAACACCCCGACCACGTTAAGAAGTTTTTCCGATGAAAGCTAGTAGGTATGGAAAGGGACACTCTCGTTCAGCGACAGCTGCGTGATTGCGCGAAAGGACTTTAGACGGAAAGACCCGAATGCCCTCGGGAATCGTCTGCGCCTTGATGAAATTGTATCCTCGGGTGAGACAGGACGCTTGGTAGATTTGCGTCCTCTGCGCCTGCTCACCACTGTGGCGGTAGCCTCGAAGGAGGTATCCATATCATTGGTTTCCGATTCCTGCGTAACGGGCGACTTGGGCTGGGATATGTCGCCCTCCCCGAATAGGTTTTTGCTACTCCACTCTCCTCGCCTTTCGATTGAAGTATCTCGAAGAGAGCCTCGACCAACTTGTTAATTTCGTGGGTTGAGAGCTCTCTCAAATCTGTCACCGGCGGTCTTTTCCCTTTAACCGGGACTGGGGTATCTTCGTTTGAAACTTCTGCTGACGCCCCAGGACGAGGAGGCGAGTGCATATGCGCCACTGTAATGGTAGTGTTAGGAGGTGTTCTAAGCATGCTGATAGTTGTTTTGTTCCCAACGGTTCAGAATAAAAGATTTAAAATTGTAGGGGACGATACGGGACGGATGGGCAGTGGGTGTAAAGTACCCACTCCCGGTCTAATTAAACAAACAAACGGTCAACAAATTGTAAAGATAAAATTCGAATAAATAAGTAAAATAATAAATAATTTAAAATCGATTGGAGAATTTTTAGTCTTTTATTTTTGTTTTTTCTTATTCAACGTTTTATGGTAAATATTTTTTCTTTTATCTTCTTATATTCTTTTTTATTTTTATTTTCTGTTTTTATTTTTTTCACAACGTTTAGATTTTTTTATTTTTTGACTTTCTTTTTTTAATTTCTCCACTTTCTCTAAATGCAGGGAACCCAGAAACGTCTCCACCTTATAAAGCGCCTCTTCTTATTTAGAATCGACTGGTCGGCCTTGTCAATACCATTTCCCAAAGTCGGGAATTATCAAAATATCGGATATAATATCGCTTTACGGGCGATCGTCGGTCTTATCAGTCGGCCGGGCGATGGAGACGGCAAGCAATACTCCGTACGGAGTGTGCGAGAGAGAGCGCTCCGCCGCAATCCCACTCTTAATGTAAGAGTGGGATGGATTCCGAGTACCTAAGCTGCGAGTCTATTCGAGGTAAAAGTTCAATCGACGACGACTCGAGCGAGCGATATGGAGAAGCAGCAGCAGCGCGCGCACCAAAATGGGTATTTACGTGACACTAACCTGATCTATCGCACTGCTGCTTCCCACATATACACCGTCACTTTTCGTTCGGCCCCGGTCAACCCAGCGGAGGTTTCACACCTATCGGGGCGAACTTCACTTTTTTTTAATCTTTCTAATTATTGTTTTGATCGAACGATGTTATTAATTTTTTACTTTCTCAACTTTCTTTACTTTCACTTTTTCTTTTTTGTTATTTTGATCTTTTATTTATTCTTATCGCTCGCACTCACACTCTCTCACTGTTCAGCTATACCGCTGGTTTTAGGTGGCATCGTTAGATATATATAAAGCCCTTATCGAACGAACGATCGTCGCTTCTGAGATATAAGTGCGATTGTTTGGTGAACGTTTTATTTTATACAATTTCGTATCGATCGTTAGCACCGCCCCGTTGTGAATGCTGCGATCTGATTGGTGCTCACGTTATTATTGACTCGAGCAAAGAAAATTCTCGTTGAAACCTGCTCGTGATGTAATGGTAAATATTACGCAATGTATAGGAACAATCAGCACATTGGCGATAGCGGCTGTCATGCAATAATCGAAGTCAAACAGCGACGCGCGGGGTCAGTACTTGGTTGGTGTACCGTCTGTGTATTTAAAAATGCAACAGTTATAGCACGTTGACTACAGCCGTCCTCGTCCTTTCAGCGAAGTCAAACAACGCAGGGCACGGTTAGTACATGGATGGTATACCGTATGTGTATTTAAAAATACAGCAGTTATAGCACGTTGGCAATAGTCGTTCTCGCCCTTTCACCAAAGTCCAACAGCGTCGAGCGCGGTCAGTATTGGATGGTATACCGTCGACACCGGCCAGCCCCTTCTGATCCTCCATCTTCTGGTGAAATGCCCAATTTCCCAATTAGGTCTCTTAGCTCTGTAGGTACCTGTACCACACTCTCCGACCAGCAGCGACACCTTCAGGTCAAGAGCGGCACTGCATACAGCCACCTGTACCAGCAGCACTACATAGGCATCTACCGAACAGCGACACCTTCCGGTCAAAAGCGGCAATCCATACAACCACCTGTATTACCGGCATCTACCGAACAGCGACACCTCCCGGTCAAAAGCGGCACTACATCCAGAAATCTGTATTACCGACATCTACCGAACAGCGACACCTCCCGGTCAAAAGCTACACTACATACAGAAATCTGTATTACCCGCATCCCCTAGGTATCTACCTTACCGACCAGAAGGGCGGCGGTTTTGAAATTTTCCGGGGAGGGGGCTGTCGCCCATTTTTAACCCTCCAAACCGGGGTTGTGGCCACCCTCCAAACACGCGTGCTCGGGGTTGTGACTACCTTCCAGTATACACGCTCAGGGTGTTGCCTACCTTTCGGCAGGCTGGAAGGCTGGTCCTGAACTCGTCATCTCCCTCTACTCATTTGTACTCACTTTTTGTATCACCAAAGATATCGCTAATTGACGTCACAAAATATTTGTTGAAAGTCTCGGCAATTTCAAGGTTATCACTTATTAATTTATTATTGGATTTAATATATTCCTTATGTGTATTAGGATGACTTCGAAGAATTCTCTTTAGTTCTTTCCAAATTTCTCTTTTGTCGTGCTTGTTTAAGATATTCCACATATGCCTTTTTTAGTTTCTCTCATGATTGTTGTTAATTCGTTCCTTTTATGTCTATATTCTGACTATATTTCATCGTTTTCTGTGAAGGCAGCAGCTTTGTATAAGATATCCTGCTCATTCATTTTTTCGAGAATTTCCGTGTTTCTGTGATATTTCATACGTATAAACTAAACAATTTTGAATAACAAATTCCTTTGGTAACACTGTTTGTTTCTACTACAGGGTTCTTAAGGCAATGATTTCAGCAGAGCCCCCGCAAGCACGTGTGCAAAGCGTGCGGGGCACGCGGGCGGCATTTCCATGATATTTTCAAACTCGCAGTGACTGCACTACTACGTAGAAAAAATCCTTGAGTTTGCAAGGTACACGCATGATAAAATAATGTACGATATTTTTCCATACGATCGAAAATCGATGTGTATGCAAATTAAGACAAACGATAAAATAACGTACGATCGAAAATCGATGCATGTGCACCTATCCTAAGATGGTCATAAATCGTCTAGCGCGTAATCGGACGCGACTACGTCATACTGGTGTTTCATGTTGGTGCCGCTTTTTCGCTTGAAGTAGCAGTCCATGTACTATAAGGTCTATATCATGGATGCACAGACCGCGGCCCGCCTGTCGAATACTGGTGGCCCGCCGACAGCAAAAATAATACTCTCGTACATTCGAAGAATATTTAATTCTATTCCAGAATAAAACCAAAAAAATATGTCCGAAAAGTAATTTGAATCTCGCGCGCGCGCTATTTGAATCTAGCGCCCAAAAATGCTAAGTCAAGTAACATCGCTTGCTGCCTTTATATAAAGTTCAAAATAGTAGAGAAATCAAGAATTTTCTAGCGCGGTGTGAGCAAGCGAGATAGCAACAGTCCCGAATTCCCGATTGCTCGCGTAGGTACGAGTAGATACACGAAGCTTCCAGAGTCGTATGCGCGGTATAAAAGGCACGCTAACCGCAGCGACCGACAGTTCGGTTTTAATTTGAGTGAAATGTCAACAGGAAGAAATAAGCGCGAAAATACAAAGCGAAGTAATAAGTGATTGAGAATAAGTGTAGTTTAATAGTGTTTTGGGGAGGCAATAGTTCTAGTGTAGATTTTAACTCGACTAGCCGGTGTCATATATTTTGATCCACATTCAACGTAGATTTCCTGTTAACCCGTCAAGTGCCGTGTATAATTGTGTTGTGAAATCGTAAATAAAACTCAGTTATTAATAAGTGTTTCCCTACCTATTTAATCAATTTTAATCAAATTTAGCTTTAATGTTGGCCAAATATTAAAATAAAACAAAGAAATTACTATTTTTATCAGAATTTCTCTAACTGTAATAATTACGTCATTATTTCAGATATAAAATCTGTATAAAAATCTTAAAATTTCTGAGGAATTTAATCAATTATTTTTGATAATTTAAAAAGGAATGGGTAATTTAAGTAGGTACTGTAATTGTTTTTAGGTGCTGTGTTAATCCTAGCCAGGATTAGAACGCAGCATGGAGAAGCCAGGACCTAGTAAAAACGTAAGGTTAAAGGTGAAAATCGGCAGTTTCAAGAAATTTGGACTGAGAAATACTTTTTGTATGGTCGCATAACAAAGTCGTTTGTTTAATTTGCAAGAATTCTGTTGCGATTGCAAAGGAATATAATGTAAAAAGGCACTATGAAACGCAGCATCCTTCTTTTACCAAGTTTACAGGCGAATTAAGAAAGCAAAAAATGTTGTCTTTAAAACGGGAGCTTATTGGTCAGCAAGCTATGTTTACAAAACCCATTCAAGATTCAGAAACAGCTACAGAAGTTAGTTATGAAATTTCTCGAATGATAGCAAAGCGAAGTCGCCCCTTCAATGATGGCGATTTTGTAAAAGAATGCATAGAAATTGCCGCTAAGAAAATGTGTCCAGAAGCAGCAAAAAAGTTTGAGAAAATTCAACTGAATCGTATGACTATCCAAAGACGAATTATGTCTTTGTCAGGTAATATTGCGGAACAATTAATTGAAAAAACTAAGATCATTGAATTTTTTCATTAGCACTCGACGAATCCACTGATATTAGTTCCACAGCTCAACTTCTCATATTCATACGAGGTGTTACTCAAGATTTTGAAGTCTTAGAAGAGTTATTCGGAATGTATTCATTGAAAGGTCAAACCAAAGGAGTTGATATACTCAATGTACTTTTGGATGAGTGTTCAAAAACTGATTTGGACTTATCAAAATTATCGGGAGTTGCGACTGACGGTGCTCCTTCGATGATTGGTGTCAATTCCGGGCTAGTTACTTTACTGAAAAAGCATCTGCAAGGAAAAAACATAAACGCTGAAGATCTCATGCAGTTTCACTGCATTATACACCAAGAAACCCTCTGTTCTAAAAAAATTGAATTTCAAAATGTCATGAAAGTGGTAGTTTCGACTGTAAATTTCATAAAATCACGAGGACTCAAACAATTCCTTGATGACATCGAAAGCGAATACGGAGATTTACTGTATTATACAGAAGTAAGGTGGCTAAGCCGTGGATTGACACTGGAACGATTTCTAAATTTAATAGAAGAAATTGGAATATTTCTGGCGGAAAAGCAAAGGGATGTCCCGGAACTTAAAAATCCTGATTGGTTGTGTGATTTGGCTTTTTAGTTGACATTACAAATCATTTGAATGTCTTGAACACACGGCTTCAAGGCAAAAATCAACTGATATCCCAGCTCTACGCTCATGTATCATCCTTTCAATGCAAGCTGACACTTTTCAGATCACAATTGAATTCTGGAAATTACAATCATCTTCCGAATTATAAGAAAATGGCTGAAAAATTCAACAAAACTGCGATTAATTTCAGTTATGTAGAAAAGCTAGATATTTTGATTCAATCTCTTCAAGACAGATTTTCGGAGTTTAAAAAAGTGAAACCTCTGTTGGACATATTCAGCAATTCTTTCAGGATTTCAGTTGAAAATGCGCCAGAGTCAATGCAGTTAGAAATTATCGACATTCAAAACGATCAAGATTTACGCAACAAATTCAACGAAGGAGACTTGCTGAACTTTTACCGCTGCATTGATAAAAATATGTACGAAAAGTGGCGCATAAACGCTCTGAAATGTGCCAGCTTATTTGGTTCTACCAATATATGTGAACAAACTTTTTCAATACTAAATAATAATAAAACAAAAAATCGAAACCGCCTTGCAAATGAAAGTTTGGAAGCAGTTTTACGTGTTGCTACAAGTAAATTTGAGCCAAATATAAAAAAGATTGTAAGCACTATGCAGTGCCACGCTTCAAATTAATAAATTCTTTTTGAATTTTAATAAATTATTATCAATTCTTTATTGTCTTTAATTACCTATACTTCTGGCGGCCGGCCCGCCATCAGTTCATGATTTGCCCGAGTGGCCCCTAGTCTTCATAAGTCTGTGCAACCATAGTCTATATTGTGGACACAATACAAGTCGCAACCGTTGAAACCTGAATTTAGTGCGCTAAATTTAAAATGACACATTAGAGCCACTTGCGATAAGATTTTTAAATACCAATTAATTAACGGCATTACAAATATTAGTGCACAAGGGTAAAGTAAAGTTGCTTTTTATGCGAGTTAATGATTATTTAGATTATATTATTAAAATAAAATGGTAAGTATTTATTTTTATCTTCATTATATTTTATTGGTTGGTTTTTTAAAAGTGGCTTAATTTCCAGCAACCTTAATTTCATTTCTGGTACTTGTTATATGATAACATTTAAAACGTTAGTTGCAATAGTTTTGTTACAAACTATATAGTAGTCAATTAGTTTCAACTTTTTGTTTTATTTCAGGATTCCCAAAAAAGACAAAAACCTTCTGGTGCTAAATTTCGACAACAACAAAAATTAAGTTACAAGAAAAAGAAAAAATGGTTAATAGTTTAAGCAGCTTTCTGCAACACGACGGAAGTCACGGAAGTGCTATATCTATAAGTGCCCATCAAGATTTTGCCAATGCAATATCACCATCCGCGTCAACGTCGCGGTCGTCATTAAAATGAAAAAGGAGAAAGTTTCAATATTATCAAACAATTCGCATATTCACGAAAACTCCGATTCTGACGACGACGCTAAAACTGAAGCTCAACCTGATACCGAAATAAATGAACTGGTAGGGCAAAATAATATTGTAATTTCCGATGATCCAGGCTTATGGCCCGAATTAATAACGAGTGATATTTCAAGAATTTTGGTAGAGCGTGAACCTGTGCAGTTAAAAGAACATAATTATTCGGTTAACGAAAATGGAAGAAAATTTTGTAATAAATATTTTGTTAGACAACTTTCCAATGGGGAACAAACAGTAAGAGAATGGCTTATATATTCGAAATCAAAAAATTCATTATTTTGTTTTTGTTGCAAACTTTTGAAAAACCTCTAAATAGTTTTTAGACTCAAAAGGATTCTCTGACTGGCAACATTTATCTTTGGCTCTAAAACGTCATGGGACCAGCATTTCACATAATGCATACGTACAAACATGGTTTAACTTAAATAAAATGTTAAAATCCAAAACAAACGTTAATAATGTACATTTGCGACATTTAGAAACAGAGAAAAATATTGGTATGATGTTTTAGAAACAATTGTTGCAGTAATTAAGTATTTATGTAGACAATGTCTGGGGTTTCAAGGTTCTTCAAAACAACTTATTAATCGCAATAATGGCACCTTTCTAAAAGCAATTGAGATGATTTCTACGTTCGATTCAGTTATGCAAGAGCATGTTAATCGTGTAGAAAAATCTCAAAAACATTCAGAAAGAATGCCACATTATTTAGGAAGCCAAATTCAAAATGGGCTAATAGATTTGCTATCCTCCAAAGTAAAGAACTCAATTTTTTGAAAATGATTCGCACTTCAAAATATTTTTCGGTAATTTTAGATTGTACGCCAGATTCAAGTCACAGTGAACAAATAAGTGTTGTTTTAAGATATGTCACATTAAATAACAATACTAAAAATTCAAATAAACGAAAGTTTTATTGCCTTTTATCCAATATCAGATTCGACTGTAGAAGGTTTGTGCCAATTTGTATTTCATTTGTTTCAAACTTTAAACTTAAAAATTCACGACATGCGAGGACAGGAATACGACAATGGGGCGAATATGCACGGAAAACATATTGGTTTGCAGAAACGTATTAGTAATATTAATCTCAGAGCATTTTTTGTACCATGTTTTGCACATAGCCTAAACTTAGTCGTGAATAACGCAGCAAAAATCTCGTATGAAACAGTAAACTTTTTAGTATTATTCAAGAAATATATGTCTTTTTTCGGCTTCTACAAAAAGATGGGAAGTTATAAAAAAACATTTACTGGAATTAAACCTAAAGCCATTAAGCGATACAAGATGGTCGAGTAGAATCGAGGCAATAAAACCTTTAAGACTACATTTGAAAGTAATGCCCTTTTAGAAATTGCAGTAGATTCTACTTTAAATTACGGCACGACGCATAAAGCAGACTCATTACTCACAAACATCCAGAATTTTAAATTTATAACTTCTATCATTATTTGGTACGACGTTTTGCTTAAAATTAACGTTCTAAGCAAAATGTTACAATACCCAGGTACTAATATTAATACAACACTAGATTATTTGACCAACTTGGTAAATTATTTTAAAAATTATCGTAATGACAATAAGCTTCAGGAACTTCTATGGGAAGCTGCAGAAGTAGCTTTAAATTTAGGTGTTGAAACTACCTTTCCAACTATTCAAAATACTCGCAGAAGAATGCGGCCAAAACTTTTTGACTACGACCATGCCGATGAACCAGTTGTGGATCCAAAACAACAGTTTAAAATACACTTTTTTACAGAATCATTGACCAAACCTTAATCTCCTCGCAAGAATTAATGTCTAGTTTTAATGACGTTTCTGGATCTTTTAGTAATATTCGTGATCTGTCTGAGCAGGATATTCTAAGGCATTGCAAAACTTTACATTTAAAATTGATCGACGAAACATAAAATGAATCTGACATTGACGGCAACGATTTATTTAATGAAATAAAAGCGCTTAAATTATTTTCTCTGACAAATGAATTAAAGAATCCCTTTGATCTATTGCAATACATCTTTGAAAATAATTTGTCTCCAACGTTTCCCAATTTAACAATGTCTTTGAGGATTCTTCTTACTCTTCCAGTGTCAATGGCATCAGGTGAACGTTCATTCTCTAAACTTAAACTTATCAAAAATTATTTAAGATCTACCATGTTGCAGGAAAGGTTATCTGCCTTGGCAATTTTATCCATAGAATGTGAACTTTTAGATAGTATTAATACAGAAGATATCTTGCGGCAATCAAAAGTATAAAAGTTCACCTTTTTTAATTTTTAATTTTCATATGTGTTTTATAGGCTAAATTTTCGTATTAAAAATGTAATTGCGTAAATTTTATTAGGTAAAAAACAAATTATTTTTAGTATATATGTAGTTAAATACATAATTTGCTTAATTTCTTAGCGCAAGTTTATTTTTCACTTGGAAATTTTAAGTTCCTTTTGTTTTTGTGATTTTGTTATATTTTTTCCTAATATTAATAATGTTCAAATGAAAAGGCTTTTAATCCAATCCATTTATTTTAATTGATTATTGACCGTTTGTGAAATATACGGTAGCGAGATCTTCGCGTTCAGTTTGCTACATCGCGGCAGCTCAAAACGATAATGAATTGATTCCAAGTAACAGAAGGTATAAAAAGAGACTCTAAAAGACAATTTAAAATAGAAAAATACATATCTATTTTCTTTACATCTTTTATATCATTTCAAAAAACGCACAGTTTTTGTAGATAGACATTTTTATTGAGATTTAACTAATTTTGGGCTTGGCCCCAATATTTTTTAAGTCCCAACCCTATTGTGAACCACCCCACTGACCAACTTATTCATCAAAGGGCGCCAAATTATGAAGTGCACGCGGGCGCCTTTGGCCTCGCTGGGGCCCTGGAGTTCAAAGTATATACATTAGGGTAGGAGTAGTTATCTTCGCTAGGAATTCCACAGACGCTTTCCACGGTAGAAACTAAACAATTTTGAATAATAATATTCTTTTCGTATAACTGTCTGTTCTCTTTACATAGTGCTGAGGGTGAGAATTTCAGAGTATGTACATGGGCGTGGGAGCCGAGATCTTCATTCGGGAGTCGACAGGCGCTTTCCACGGCGCAAGCTAAACAATTTTGAATGACAACTTCTTTCGGTGACCCATGTTCGTTTCTACTTCAGGGTTCCTAAGGCAATAATTTCAGAGTATCTACATGGGGGTAGGAGTAGTTATTGTTACCGGCCGGGCCCATCGGTGTCGAAACTGACGATGGCTGGCTAGCTCAGTGAGGCACCGGCAACAAATTCTACATGCTCCGATTTGGGCAGGGGCGTTCCTCTTCGTCGTTTGACTAGGCGGACGTTGCTCTTCTTAATAGTAATAAGAGGTGATGTTTGGCTAATGTTTATTACATATTAAAGTTTCGTAAATAAATAATATAACATAAGAAATAATAAATAACAACAAGAACAAAATAAATAAAATAAATAAATAGATAACTAAAACACAGAACAGAGTAACAAACACTTACATATGTGCAGGGTGGTGGAGTTGTGTGACTCTTCGGAGGAAATGTCGAAGGGCATAGCGATGACTGATGATTGGATGAGTGTACATGTAGGGAATGTGGCTGCATGAGTGTATAGATGACGGTGTATGAATCTGAGTGAGCGTTGTGTACCTAAATCAATAATTATTAAACAGACGTATCAGTAAACGAACAATTTACAGAAGTAGTTACAGGTAAATGCGGTAAGAAAATAATGCATAAATTATTAGGCATGCGGTGAAATAAATCAGGATATACGGACATAAATACCTGAGTGAAAGTGATGGTGTCTAAATTGCTGAATTACTACACATAAGAAAAATTAATAACTACATAAATATATGATATAGGCACGTGGATGTGTAAAATAGGGTGAAATACATGAACGGATAAGCGTATGGATGGATAAATTCATCAACTAGGGATAAAAATTGCATAGACATACGACAGGTTTACATGGATGCACAATATGACACAAATACGCGGCTTAGAATACAGGTGCATAAGGAACGTACATGTTCTATAAGTATAAATACCTGGTTGTATGCTGCGGTGCCTAGATCATTGAAGTAATACACATGGAGATTAATAAATACATAATTTACGTGGTGAATTATATGGAAACGCAATACAATTGCACATACGTAGGTAGGTAGGTAAATAAGCGGTTGCATAAAATCAATTCATAAAGTGAGGGAAGCAATTTAAATAAACATACGATAGAACGATATTACAATGGAAAGTACATGGATTAATTTACGGTTGCATCGGAAATGTACAGTGAGCCAAGAAATTAATGTCTTCCCCTATCGAGCACAGATTATCAATAGTACCTTCCACCAGTCAGAAAACCAGCTTCGGATGTTTTCGGTAAACTAGGTAGATGGTTTCCACAAAAAATATACATATCTACTCGAGTGTCTGTTTATGATTCCCAGTTACATATTTAAATTCTTATTTCTCTTAGCAAGGGTAACGTTATACTCTCTCACCTGATCTGATGCGTAAATAAGCATTCGTAAATGCGGTATATTTAACAATCGTCATATGCACATGTCAATGTATATGTATATTTTATGGATTAAAATATTGGTTGAAAGCAGTACCGAAGATTTTATAGGGATGAAAATTATTTTTGGAATAATAATCAAAAAAGAATTATTTACAACAGAACAAAATAATATACAGCGGGCTTTATATGGTACTAATTCGATTAAAATTTGTTTCATAAAAAGAGTGAGAACGACAAAACATTGGCAACATTGGTAATGGCAGAGATGGCTTTCCTCGGCAGGACTTTGACTGCCTGCGAGGGGATTCCGTCAGAACCTGAAGCTTTTTTCGGGCGAAGGCCCTTGAGGATGTCCCTTACTTCCTCGGGTGAAGTGGGAGCGATGTAGTCATGATCCTCCCCGGAGAGCAGGCGCCTTACCCTACCGCGGACGCGACTAATATTGTCGACGTCCGCGTTCTCGTAGTTTGGGCTACACTGCAACTCCAGGGAGTCAGGAAAAGCTTCGGCCTTGTTCTCCAAGGTGAAGACCATGCCTTGGGGAGCGTGAAGGGGAGGCATGAGGGATCTCTTGGTTCTGACGATCCTGACGGTTTTCCAGAATTGGCTGGAGGATTCTGAAGCTTCCTCTATGAAGTTATCCCATCGCCTTGCACGGAAATCGGCAAGGGATTCTTTCACTTGCTGTGCCATCCTGTTGTATTCAGCTTTGTGAGCGGGATTGAGTGTCCGCTGCCATCGTCTCATACAGCGGTTCTTGTCTCGTATCGCGTCCCGGATATCCTGGGGGATGAATGTCCTCTTGTCGCGTATGGTAATGGTGTTTGAAGCATACCGAAGACTGCTCAGTATGCTCTCGCCGAGAGTGGTGATCGCTGAGTCGAGCTGGTCGGGATTTTCAATCGCCGTGATGGGGGTAAGTTACCCTTGATGTGGGCCGTGAAGGCCGGCCAGGAGATTGCTGTTCGGGTGGACGGGACGTCGGGGTTTCCAGCTCCTTCTTCCAGTTGAAGAAGTACTGGGTTGTGGTCGGAGGAGAGTTCGTTAAGGGTGGTGACTTCGAAAGCCATAGTGACGTTTTTCATCACGGCGATATCGAGAACATCCGGCCTTCTGTTGGCCGGATAGATGGTGGGCTCGACTGGGCCCATGATCATGAGCTCGTGGTCGTCCGCGTAACGGCGAAGAAGATTGCCTTTTGCGTTAGCGCAGAACGAGTTCCACGACGGATGTTTCGCGTTCAGATCTCCGGCCACGATGGTGGCCCCCTGATCTTGAAAGAGTTCTCCCAGATCCTCTTCAAGAATGCGAACGCCGGGAGGTTGTAGACCGCCACGAGTTTTAAGGCTCCGGAAGCTGTCCAACGGTGACACTTGTTGCTTCAATGTGACGCAGGAATGGAGTGACATTCACATGGTGGCGTAACGATTGTTTGATGAGAATCGCCGTGCCACCGCCTCTACCTGATCTGATCGGTAGAAGCTGAAGTTGGGGAGGCTGAATCGATTTTAAGGGCGGAGGTGGGTTTCGCATACTAGAATTACGTCCAGTTGGTGTCTCTGAACGAATTCCAGCAGCTCATCCGTCCGCGACGAGAGACCGTTTGCATTCCAGAATGCTGCCTGTAGAGATTGCGGGAGCCTTTGGTATCTATTCATTAAAGATCGATAGAATGTTGAAAATGTTACTGGCTAACACCGTACCAGCCTCTACTAGCGATTTACACGCTAGCAGTTGGGGGATGAAAATCATCCCCACCTCGAACGCTTTGGTCCAGTTGACCTTGGACGCCACGGCGATAATTTGAGCGAAGGTGCCTTGCGGTTCCGCTGCCGGCTGGGAGACCCGGTTTTGGGCAAGCAACGGCACTTTTCGCCGGAACCTGCGTCCTTTTAGGCGGGGAGGGGTGGGTTTTTCCCTTTTTAGGCTTCGCGTTCTTCGCCGGAGTGACGACAGTGACGCTTTTCACCTTTTGAGAGAAGGAGACGGCGGCGGTGGTTTTAAAAGAACGGGGGTGGCTTTGGAAGAGTCGGGGTGGTTTTCGAAGAATCGGGGGTGGTTTTGGAGGTGACGGGGGTAGATTTTCCCGGAGCATTGGAGGGCTCTGGCTGAGGCTCGGCCACGGAAGAAACAGACTCAGCTGTCTTTTCCGCTTTCTTGGCCGCTGCTTTTTTGGACGGTGGTGGCGGTGTTCTTCGCCTTTGAATCGGCGGTGACGGGCTTGTTGTGCGACGCATTTGGGCACCTCTTGTGGTTGGCAGGGTGTGCGCCGCCACATAGGGCGCAAGTGGCCACATCCTTCCTCGGTTTGGGGCAGGCGGATGAGGGATGATCGCCGGCGCACTTTACGCAGTGAGGCGCGGCGTGACAGTTTCTCTGTCCGTGCCCGTATAGTTGGCAGCGATGACACTGCGTGGTGAAGGCCTTGGAGACGTTTTTACACTCGACGGTAATTTCGAGCCCGCAAACGTTTTTAATCGCGAAGATTTTCGCTGATTCCTCAGTTTGCTGTAGTTCTACGAAAACTAGATGGATCGGAGTGCGGTTTTGAGTTACGAGACAGATTGGAGGCCAGTACCACCAGTTGGTACTCGCTTAGTCTCGGCTTCTTCGACGCTTGGTTTTTTAGCAAGACGTTTCTTAGCAACAGTGAATTCGCCGTTGTCTAAATCGACGTCGTCGGGTGAAGATGAGTCACTCGATGACTCGGACGTGATGGTTTTTACCTCCATATCCGAGTCGGAGTTGGACATCTGGGCGATCGCTTCTTGTAAGAAAGCGATTTCTTCTCGGACACCTGCAAAATCCCTTGCATTGTCCACTGCTGCATTCCTGTTGTTGGAGGTGGTGGTTTTGGGAGGAGCCGCTCCGCTTTCACGAATTGTAACTTTTACCCTCCCGTTGTACAAACCGTCTATGTTTTAATACACCAGAAGATCGGTTGTCCAGAGAACTAATGCGAAAAGGATCAATAAGGAAAGTTGTTTTGTTACTGATGGGAAGGACGTGTGCAAAACTTTGTTTGAAAATTACGATTTTGCCCTCCCGCTGTATGAACCCTGGATTTCATATTACACCAGGGGATCTCTTGTCCAGAACACCGATACGAAAATAAATTACTACGACAAGTTGTTTTGTCATTAACTGTAAGGACGTGTGCCAAAATTCGTCAATATTTATGACTTTCACACTTCCGATGTATCAACCCTCTATTTCTCAATACACCAGGAGATCCCGTGTCCAGAACACAAATACGAAAAAATTATTAAGGAGAGTTGTTTTCTTATTAAAGAAGGGAGGTGTGCCAAAATTCGTTCTAAAATTCCGACTCTTACCCTCACAATGTACGACCCCCGGATTACTTATTACACCAGGGAGTCGCTTGTCCAGAACACCGACACCAAAGAAAATTACTAAGACAAGTTGCTTTGTTATTAATTGGAAGAGCGTGTGCCAAACTTTGTTCGAAAATTAAGACTTTGCCCTCCCGCTGTATGAACCCTCGATTTCCTACTACACCATCAAATCGCTTGTCCTGAATATCGACACGAAAAAGAGAGTATTAGGAAAACTTGTTCTGTTATTAACGGGGAGGACTTGTGCCAAAATTCGTTGAAGGATTCTGATTCAGATGTACGAACCCTCCATTTCTTTCTGCAACAGGAGATCGCTTGCCCAGAATACCGATACAAAAACAAAAGATTTTTATGAAAAGTATTTTTTTATTAACATGGAGGGCGTGTGCCCAAAATTCGTTCGTAAATTCGGACTTTTAGGCTCCCGACGTACCAACCAGCGATTTCTTATTGGACCAGGTGATCGCTTGTCCAGAACACCAATACCAAAAAAGATTATTAATAAAAGTTGTTTTGTTTTCAGTGGAGGGAGGAGGGAGACGGGTGCCAAAATTCGTTCCAAAATTCTGACTGTTACCTTCCCGATTACGGACCCTTGATTTTTTAATAGCAGTAATGCGCCTGTCCACGAGACCGATACGAAAACAGATTATTAAGAAAAGTTGTTTTGCTCTTAGCGGGGAGGAATGTGCCAGATTTCGTACGAAGATTCTGACTTTTACCCTTGCGATGAAAGAACTCTCGCAGTCTTATGACACCAGGAGATTGTCACTTGTACTGAACGATTGGGCAGTTTAGCAAGTTATTTTTTACTTCTGATTATATTAGTTACCATTTCTCTCGTTTTAATTATAAATTATTATGGAAACATGCAGAGAATTAATATATAAGTCGCTTACATAAAACTTATGGATTTTAAATTACCTACAATTAATTTTTTAAATTGAATTACGTCATTTACAGAAACTCAAGCTCATATTTTTCTTGTTTCCAAGCGACATAAGTATCGCTAATCTATATAGGTTTTATATATCTATATATATATATATATAATACGAAAAATGTTTCTATGTCCGTTATACACTTTGAAACTATCCAACCGATGTGCTCCAAACCGGTTTCAGAAAAGCAATAATCCGAAGATGGTTTTAGACCACTAAAACACTGCATTAGGCAAATTCGATCCATTCATGAAGTCGACTTTTTCCAATACAAAAATATTCCCGAATACTGACTCTCAACACAAAAACACTGATCGGTAATTGTCATCAGAAAGTTTTATGTAGTTTGTGGTTATCGCGTCGATGATCTCAAATAATCGAATTAGAAAATATTAATTAATATCAGACAGTAAAAACGGACAATTTTGGCTCCGAAGAATGATGATGTCAACAAAATAAATCATCAAATTTAATTTAAGCTAGCCGATGAAGTTGTCACGTACAAATCGATTGACACAGTTATAGATGAGGAAGAAGCTGTCAACTTTCTAATAGAGTTTCTTAACTCTTTGGAACCATCTGGAATGCCATCACACATCTTAATTTTAAAAGTTAGATCCACCCATATTGTGCAACGGAACAAGACTTGCTGTTAAAAAGCTATCGCCGAATTTAATCGAAGTCACAATCATCAGCGGCAAATGTAAAGGAGAAGATGTGCTGATATCACGAATTGCAATGATTTCAACCGATTTGCCCTTCGATTTCAGGCGATTACAGTTCCAGTGCGTCTGGCTGTCGCCATAACCATCAACAAGGCTCAAGGTCAATCGCTAAGTGTTGCCGGTTTAAAAAGTCCTGTTTTTCGCACCGCCAATTATATGTTGCTTGCTGCAGAGTTGGAACGCCGAAAAATGTTTATGTTTACACACCTACCAGAAAAACTCAAAATATATATATATATGTGCTAGGATTAAGATAGAAATATGAATATTGATGAGCTTCTACAGAGATGCTATAATATCGAGTCCAGCTTTGCTTTACTTAAAAATAGCGTTGACAATCCTCCATAACAAAAGTTGTTACAAAGCTTTTTGCAGGACGGTTTATTGTTTTTCAGTAAAAAAACTATTTACTCTAACCGAAAATAAAATAAAATAACTTGCTACTTTATAGGGCATACACGGGAGGTCCATAAAAATTCTTATAGACTACCAGATAATATGGATTGAGGAAAAGCAGCAGAGTATAAAGTTATAAAATTGAATGACATTGGACTTTTTACAAGAAGGCTTGTTAATTGAAAATTACAAAAATAATGATGAAGAGGATGAGATAGTAAACCAAGACGAGTCAGTGAGTTTAATGACAACAAACAAGAAACCGCTAGAAAATCTATTAATAATTTAGTTCGTGTACCTTCAATAGCACCAAAGAAGAAAAGAAATCTAGTACCCTGGACTGAAGAACACAAAAAGTTAGTAGTACAGTATTTTGATAGACACATCAAAAATTTTTCAATAAAACAGGTATGCGAAGATTTATTAAATCAATACCCTGACGTACTGTTTAACAAATTTTGGATGAAAATAAAGGTTTTCATACAAAATAAATACACTTAATTACTTAAAAAAGACTAAACAATTAACCCCAAAGTGTGTTTATATTTACTTTACACCAAAAATATCAAAATTTATTACGTTTCATTACTTATTACATCTTCCCAAATTGAAATAAGTTAACAACCTAAGGGCACACTTTAAAGTGTGTCCTGATCACTGGATGCTATTCATTTCTGCCTGGCGTTTGTATCATTTCGCAATATCTAAGAAAAGGTAATATATATATTTGTTTTCTATGATGCAAATAGGTAGAAAAATATTAGGGCAAAATGAAAAATTAACGCAGGCTTGTCATAGCAATATAGAAAGAAGTATTATTTAAAAATAAAATAGCCTGACACTTAACGGTAGCCTTTCTACCGTTAAGTGTCAGGTTATTTTATAGAGCTAAGTAAGTAAGTAAAGTAGTAAAGGTAAATCTATATTATATTAGTCGATGTGTGCATCTGCGTTTAAAAGCCGTGCGAGTGTAGGGGACGGCGAACACCTTACATTGAAGATGGCCGGCCGACAATATACGTTTAGATTACTGAATATTTATATTTGATAAAAGCGGAATTTACTTATTTCGCAATTTAAGCGTCGATACATAATATTGTCTATAATCGCATACCAAACGCAAAGTATAATTATCCCATTATTAATTTTATATTTTAGTCCTCCAAACTCATTTATATTATATTAAAACAGACACATGATCTACTTGATAAGCACTTTTAATTTATTTTTACTTATTAATTCGTTCCACCAGCTGCAAAAGTTATATTTAAAAACGTAGTTTTTAATGTAATCAATTTGTAGCAAGAATTACTTCCAAGTGTGTATACCTTAACCACCGGTTGTGTGCACAAGTGGATATACAGACGAGCGAGAGAGAGAGTGAACAATGGCCGCTGGCCTGTCTCACACATGTGTAGTGTGCATTTTTTCTGTTTAGTTTTACCCTAATTTTGTATATTTTATTAAATAAAGTGATCAACAAGTGAATGGCGATTCAGTCCTACATAAAGAATTGGCGCCCAATTTAAGGCCTCTTCAACGTAAACGAAGTTTGTTTATGCAAGAGTTAGCAGAACCATTTCCCACCTTCCATGTTGTTAGCCAAGTGCGAATAAAATAAGCAAGGTTAGAGGTAAAAAGAATTAAAAGACGAAAAGGCTATAAGTACTGCTTTTCAAGTCTTAATTGCGACAGTGTATTTTGACGTGAATCCTGCATGCACTTTAATCATAGAGTTGATAATTTCACAAAGATTGTGCATTTTCTTATGAATACGATTGTAGAAGTATTTATACGACCTTTTATCACATTATTATTCGGTATAATAATAGACTCTCAGTGGATATTTCATGTATTTAGTACATACGTAGTGTATTTTCACGTGAGTCGTGCGTGCACTTCAATAATAGACTTGCTAATTTCAAAAAATTGTGCATTTTTGTTTGAATACGATCATAAAAGTATTTATACGGCCTTTTACCACATTATTATTCGATATAATTATAGACTGTCAGTGAATATTTCATGTATGTAGTACATGCGCATAACTAACGAACTATTACATTGTGTTCACTATAATTCACCGCATGAACTTTTGTAAAACATTTTAATGCACTTTCAGACCTTTTGTGTGCACTATACTCTCACAAACATTGAGTTACATGAGCTATAACTTAAGAAATAAGCTGAACAATACGTCCCATGCGGAATCATCAACTTCTAAAACGCCAAACCGGCTTTGATCACACCAGAACAGCTTCAGGCTCTGATCAATGGAATGACTCAAGCCCTAGTCAGTTCCCAAGCTCAAACCCCATCACCAATACTCAACGGGAATTATTCGAACTGCAGCTTCGCGATTCACTGGTAACAAATGTGAGGATGTTGAGGCTCTCATCAATGCTATTAGCATTTACAAAAATTGCCTAAATATTTCGGAAGGAAATGCAATCCGTGGTTTAACCATGTTGTTTGACAGTAATGCTGCAACCTGGTGGCAAGGAATCAAGTCGACTATATCGACCTGGGATGTAGCTTTGGCAGCTTTACGACATTCTTGCGGCTATAACATGCCACCGTATCAGATTTTCAAAGAATTGTTTTCACGACAAGAACGTGACAAGGAACCTACGTATATTTTTGTAAATTCTGCTCGTGCGCTCTTGGCACGCATACCTGACGAACCAAGACTGCATGCAACTCACAGATTGACATGATTTAGGGGTTACTGCATCGTAGGAGCAAACATAGATTACCAAGCGAACAAATTAAAACCTTTTCGGATTTAATCGAGAAAGCTCGATCCATTGACGATAGTCTCAATGAGATTATAACTGTTGCTAAGCATCCGAGCCCAAGTGATGACAAGACACGAATTCGTCCCAAATATAACTTTGGCAAGAATTTTGATCATCTACAGACAGATTGTAAGAAATATGCTTCTAGTCAGTCCAGAGTTGCTTCACCAAGCACTACTGCAAAGCCTGCTACGTCTGCGAATATCAGTTGTATTGGCTGTGGAACGCCAGGATATATACGTTGCCAGTGCCCCAATTGTCGTGCTCGTACTTCAGCACATAGCACGCCTTCTTCAGCTTTAAATGCTGCCGATGTATCTAGTGCAGATACATCAGGCTTAGATGTTCTCATTACAGAAATTTGTTCAGTTGACATGAAATCTAGGCCGATGAGTAGATGAGATTCAAGTAGAAATCGCAGGAAGACCAGGTCTTGCCTATATCGATTCTGGTGCGAAAAGCACCATTGCAGAAAATTGGTTAAACTCTCATTTTTGTGAGCGAAATTTGCCTTACAAGGAAAAACTCGTACAGATGATTCTAGCTGATGGACAGTTACGCCAAGTACATACGAAAATTTTTGAAACCGACGTTGTACTTCAAGGAAAAAGAATCCCTACTACATTCTTATCGATGCCTGGGCATAAGAATAACCAAACATTGCTTGGAATAGACTTCATTACCGAAGCCGATATATTTTTACATATTCCTAAGTGGCAGTGGTTTTTCAAAGAAGGTTCTTCGACCAAATTTTATTTCTTTTCAGAACCTCTAGTGAAGAAGGATTTGTCAAGTTGAAATTGCTCTTAAGGATGGTGATGGTCCACACTTGACAACGGAGCAAAAGGATCAACTGAATGAATTATTGAAGCAGAATATTTTTGTGTTCGAGAAAAGTAAAGAATTAACACCATATGCAGAGCATTCCATACAGTTGACGGATGACAATCCTGTTTACCATCCGCCGTATCGCATTTCACCTGGTAAGAAAGAAATCCCACAGAAAGAACTCGATAAATTATTTGATGAGTTTTGGTACCTAAACCTGATGGATCTACTAGGCTTTGCGATGATTACATACTACTAAATGAGATTACCGTCCCAGTTCAGTAGATGATCTACTTCATTCCACAGGAAATGTTGTGCATATAACTGCTTTAGGTCTAAGAAGTGGTTATCATCAGATACCGGTCAAGAAAGCAGACCGAGATAAAACTGCTTTTGTAACTCCTTTTGGTACATTCAGGTACAATGCTATGCCTTTTGGATTACCAACAGCACCTATAACATTCCAGCGTTCAGCAGATCGCTTTCGCTCCGGATTACCGCACATTTCCATTTTAACATATTTAGATGATTTGATTATTATGTCTCCAACCATCGAGAGACATCTGAATCACTTGGAAGATGTCTCTAAGAGACTCCAGTTATTCAAGCTTCATGTAAATCGTGCCAAATGTACTTTCTGTGCTGATCACGTCAAGTACCTTGGTCACATATTGAGTAAAGATGGTTTTAGCCCGAGTCCTGATAAAGTACCCGCCATTATAAATATGAGAGCCCCTCATAATGTAAAACAGGTTCTCAGCTTCCTACAGACCTTTTCATGGTTTCGAAGATTTGTTCCAAACTTCGCTGAAATTTCTAGACCATTGAGTAGTTTAACAAGGAAAACTTCTTATTGGAGATGGGGACCCGATCAAGAAGATAGTTACAATCAACTGAAAAAGTTATTGACTACTGCACCTGTGCCACTGTGCGTCAAGTTGACCCAGCCAAGCCCTTTATTGTTAGAGTGGATGCCAGTTCCTATGCATTAGGAGCAGCTTTACTCCAGGAGGGGAGGGGGTGGCGAGAAAAGATCCACAGAATATGCCAGTTGTCTGCTGACCCCTGCGCAGAAGAATTACCATACAACCGAGCGCGAAGTCCTGGCCTTAGTATGGGCATTTTTGAAATTTCGTGAATACATTGAAAGGTCATAGGGAAGAGCGATCACCAACCCCTTCGACGGCGTCGATGTCGTTAAAGTCTCCAACAGGGCGTCTTAATCGATGGGCCCACACTTTAGAACCTTACGATTTAACGATTGAATATGTACCTGGGCGTCAGTATACGTCATACGTCATACGTTAAGTCGCCCTATCTGTCATGATAGCAAACAAAGTGATACTTATAATGTATGTCTCGTAACCATCAATCTTGCCGTTGATGACGTGGAAGCAACACGAGAAAACCAGCTGTCTGATCCCGATCTCGCCCAAATTATCAAATGCTTTGAATCACCAGAACAATGTTCGGTCCAAATTAGAAGATGAAATTTCTCCTGAAAATTGCATCTGCTGTGCTTGCCTGTGCTAGATGCCTAATTAATGATATCATTTTCCATTTTGGAACCCCCAGGAAGACTATTAGTGACAGTGAAGTCCAATTCGTGAGCGCAGTAATGCAACATGTAGCCCAAGCCATTGGATTTACTCAGAGCTTAGTTTCATTGTATCATCCTGCTGCAAATCCTGTAGAGAGGAAAAATAGAGATTTGAAGACGCAGTTAGCCATCCTCACAGCGAAGGATCATACCGATTGGAAACACAAATTGCCTTCTATTCGCTTTGCTTTAAATAGCGCCGTATGTCAAACTACTGGATATACGCCGACATACCTCACCTTTGGTAAAGAATTGCGTACGCCTGATGATGTACGCCGAGATTTCAAGGCCATTCTAGATAATGATAATTTTGTCCTGCAAAAAACTCCGTATCTCCGCTTACTTGCTAATACTCTTCATGAAGCGCGATATAATCATGAACGTCAACAAGACACCCGTAAGAAATACGCTGATAGTAAGAGAAGAAGTGTTTCCTTCAGAGTATCCGACTTAGTCCTGGTTAACACTCATGTCTTGACCAGAGCTAGAACTGGGATTACCTCAAAATTTTACCCCGTAGAGATGGTCGTTACAGAATTTCCCGACTTGTTAGTCCTACCTCTTACGAAGTTGTGGATGCATCCAACCCATTGATGCCTTGTGGTGTGTACCATGTCTCTGCATTGACCCCGTATAAACCTTCCACATCGGAAATGGCCCCGCATGTGCCAGTACATCCACTTCGGACCAGAGGAAGACCCTGAGTGATCCCAGAAGGTGCGCCTGTGCTTCCCAGTCGTCCCAGAGGAAGACCCTGAGCGACCCCAGGAGCTCCGCCTGTGCCTCCCAGTCGTCCCAGAGGAAGGCAGTGCCGAGCCACTTCGGAATCTTCATCGACGCCTGCATCTGTTTCGGTTTCGAGTGAACCCCAATTTTGCATATTTTATTAAATAAAGTGATCAATGTGCATGGCGGTTCAGTTCTACAAATTTAAATAATTCCCTATAACGAATTTGGATTGAAGAGTTTTATTCCAGAAAGGATCTAAAACTAACTTGTATAATGGTTTCATTACATTATGGATTAAATATTTTTTAAAACTTCTAAATTCATTTCCTTCACTTTGAAAACTAATCCGTATCCACAGAACACCCAATATATTTATCTTACATATTGGCTTCTATTAAATTTAAAATCTTGTTAAAAAGTTATCAAAACCAAAAGTACATCGGCATTCATCTTTTGACTATATCTCTGGTGAAGTAAGATAAATAATAAACTAGAATTTGATTTTCTGCAAACAAAATATTAACGCTCTTTATTATGTACATTACTTAATACTTCTATTTTCATTTCATCCTCTATAATCTCAAATCTTGTGCATTCCTTTTCAAACGTTTCTATCCATTGTTTGGCATTTGAGTGTTTACTTGTGAATTTTTCAATCATGAATATGTCTGCCAGATGTTTTAAATTTCTTTCTCCTTCTTTTCTTTTAGGTGTTTCCATTAGTTTCTCTAATATTCTAATTAAATTATCATTTTGTTCCTTGTCTTTTGGCTCTTTCTCTTCTTTCTCTTCTATTTCTTCTAGGTACTGGTCCTGAAACTGTAGATTTCCATCCTCATCTAAATATATATGTTTTAGTTTATCACTTAATTTGATCCAAACTTTCCTTAATTGATGTCTTTTCCTCAAACTATTCTGTACTTTATTGGAATTTTCTGTTTTCATTATCTCTTCATGATTTCCTATGTATTTCCATTCCTCTGGTAAAATAATTTTTTTCCCATCAATTGTGGTAATAGAGGTTATAATTATCGTGTTTGTTTTCTCATCTTTCGTTGAGGCTGCGACTTTAAACTCGAATTGGAGTTTTTCCATTGTTACTAGAATTGTCGTTTTATAAGACTATATCTCTGGTGAAGTAGGATAAATAATAAACTAGAATTTAATCCATTTGAGAAAGGTGTGTTTATAGCTGTAAAAATTAGTTTTATCTCCGCTTCTTCGAGGAACTCCTTGAATTCTCTTGAATTAATTCCTGGATACTGGTCCGTCAGAATTGTCCCAATTTTTTCTATATCTAATACGTTTTTTACTAGCTTAACGAAATCGTTAGCGCTTTGGGTTTTTGATGTTGCAATGAATGCGTACCTAGTAAAATGGTCGACTAGTAAGTGTAAGTATCTTTTTGTGGATCTGGATCCTCCAAAGCCGCTAATAGTATCGATTGACATGATTTCAAACGGCTTTGTTGCCGGACTCAGCTGTGACAATAATCCAAATTTGCTTTGGCCTCTTGATTTATTTCTTATGCATGTTTTACAGCTCCTACAGACTTCTCTAATATTCTTTGTTAAATTTTTTGCTGTGTATTTTGAGCTGATTTTCTTCTGCATTTGTTTAATGCCTATATGGCACCATTCTTTGTGCACTTCTTCTATAATTATCTTACTAAGTTTCTCTGATATAATGATTTTTCTTCCTTTTTTATTTTTTGTAATATACCCCATTTTTTTGATATTATATCTTTCTTGTTCTTTTCTATGCCGCTCCGTCCTTGGTCCTCCTTTATATCTTCTAGTTTTAATAAGTTTACTATTCTTAAAGTTTCTTCTTTGTTTTCTTCTGGGTCCAATACTGGGTTCCTACTTAGGCAATCTGCTTCTGTGTTTTCTTTAACTGGTATGTATTTTATTGTAAAATTATATTGTGATAGGTAATACACTAGATCTCCTAGTTCTTCGTCTGTTCTAGCTTTTATATTCATATTTTCGAGTGGTTTATGGTCCGAGTATACTTCAAATCTTCTTTCTAGCAACCAATGTTGCCAGTATTTTACCGCCTCTTTAATTGCTAGGCATTCTAAATATATGGCTTTTTTCCTTTTTTGTGAATCATTTAATTTCTTCGAGAAGTATGCTAAAGGTCTTTCTTTGCCGTCATTTTGTAATTGTTTCAATACTGCCCCCATACCTTCGAGCGATGCATCGGTATAGATTCTTATTGGTAGCTCTCTGCCGAATATTTCCAGCACTGGTAGGGAGCATAGCAGTTCTTTTATTTCTCTAAACGACTTTTCACATTCATTTGACCATACGAACTTTTCATTTTTCCTCAGTAATTTGTGTAGTGGGTCTAGCTTTATTGAGCTCTTTGGTATGTATTCGTGATAAAAATTTATCTTTCCTAGGAACTGTCTGATATTTTTCTGTATTTTTGGTGTTGGAAAATTTTGTATGGATATTAGGTTATCTTTCACAGGCCTAACTGAATTATTTTGAATTATATGGCCGAGGTATTTCACAGAGTCGGCTGCGAATGTACATTTTTTAAATTTTACTCTAAATCCTTCGCTTATTATTGCATTTAGTACTTTCTTTATATGGCTTATGTGTTGTTCAAAAGTCTCTGAGTGAATTAGTATATCGTCGATATAGTTTACTGAAAATGCCGCTGTTCCATGTTTTCTTAGTATGTTGCTTAGTATCCTTTGGAAGATAGCTGGCACTGTCTTTAAACCAAATGGTAGGCAGGTCCATTGATAGTGTCCCTCTTGTGTTATCTTCTATCCTTAGTGGAATTGACCAAAAGGCAGAATTGATGTCTAGTGTCGTGAAATACTTACAATTCCTTGTTCTGGTTATTAGGTCTTCTATTAGTGGAAAGGGTTGAGCTTGTGGTATAATGATTTTGTTCAATTCTCTGAAATCTATACAGAATCTGGATTTTCTATTTTCCTCTTTTTTAAATGCTAAAGTCTCTGGAGCAGCAAAAGGACTATAAGATTCTTCGATTAGGTTCTTTTCTAGCAATCTTGCCACTTGTTTCTCTATCTCCTTCTTGTCTTCAATAATATACCTGTTTGGTCTTTTGCTGCAGTACTTATCCACAGATAAGTCTATTCTAGCTTCATAATCTTTGACTGTTCCTATATCGTATTTATCTTTGGCAAACACCGTTTTGTAACCGTTTATCAATTTGTCTATCTCAATTTTTTGTTTCCCATCTAAGTGGTCTATTTTTATTTTGAAGTCATTTTTTTCCACGTGTTCATTAAAATTTATGGAATATACTTCTGTCCTGTTATTTCTAGGATCCATTTGTTCCCCATTTTGTTTTTCTTGTCTATTTGTTTCTTTCTTTTGACATATCTCTAATTTCTCATTTTGGATTAGTTTAAATGTTTCTATTATGTCCAATCCTATAATGAAATCTTCTATATTTTCTCCTTCTATTACATATACATCAATGTCCTTTTCTGTTTCAAAAATTTTCACCTTAATTGTGATTAAGCCATTCGTTGATTTCACACCATTAACCGTTTTTAGGTATATTTTATTTTTGCTATTTTCTGTATTTTTTTCCTAATTAGTTTCGAATTTATTAGTGATATTTGAGACCCTGAATCATATGTCCCTTGAATTTCTAACTCACCTTCTAATAATACTTTAACTTTGATTAATGGTGTGGCTATTCGTTTTTTTCTTCTGCTATTAACTCTGATTCAATAACTGACGTGTTACCTACCGTGCTAGGTCTATTTCTCTTATCTCTTTCTGTTTCGTTTGTTTTAAACCAGCATTTCTCTTCTGGGTGATATCTAACCCCTTTATTTAACCTCTCACAAGTGCTACATGGCTTCTTTTTTCATTTCTTTTTGTGTCTGTGGTATTCTCCTTGATTCTTGTATATCTTTTATTTGTCATGCCTTCATATTTTCGTATCTCATTGAATAAAGTTGTTGTATCTAAACAGCTTTCTCTATTTATTCTATTTAAAATGAACTCTGGTAATCCTGCTGCTATGAGAACTACCAGTGTTTTCGAATCTATGTCATTGTTCATATCTACCAGTAATCTTTCCTTTCTTATCGCGTAATCTGTTAGTGAGCCATCCTTATATTTGAAAGATAGAGCGTATGTTACTGCACCCCACCCTTTGTCAGCAAAAGTCTCTATGAATCGGTTTTTCCATTCATCCAATTCTGAGTTAACTGTTAATTTTGTCAATGTTGCATAGTGCCAGTCTGAACATGGTTTTTCCATAAATAGTCTTAATACTTCTATTTTCATTTCATCCTCTATAATCTCAAATCTTGTGCATTCCTTTTCAAACGTTTCTATCCATTGTTTGGCATTTGAGTGTTTACTTGTGAATTTTTCAATCATGAATATGTCTGCCAGATGTTTTAAATTTCTTTCTCCTTCTTTTCTTTTAGGTGTTTCCATTAGTTTCTCTAATATTCTGATTAAATTATCATTTTGTTCCTTGTCTTTTGGCTCTTTCTCTTCTTTCTCTTCTATTTCTTCTAGGTACTGGTCCTGAAACTGTAGATTTCCATCCTTATCTAAATATATATGTTTTAGTTTATCACTTAATTTGATCCAAACTTTCCTTAATTGATGTCTTTTCCTCAAACTATTCTGTACTTTATTGAAATTTTCTGTTTTCATTATCTCTTCATGATTTCCTATGTATTTCCATTCCTCTGGTAAAATAAATTTTTTCCATCAATTGTGGTAATAGAGGTTATAATTATCGTGTTTGTTTTCTCATCTTTCGTTGAGGCTGCGACTTTAAACTCGAATTGGAGTTTTCCATTGTTACTAGAATTGTCGTTTTATAAGACTATATCTCTGGTGAAGTAGGATAAATAATAAACTAGAATTTGTTTTTCTGCAAACAAAATATTAACGCTATTTATTATGTACATTACTTAATTACATTAATTACAGTCTAAATGCTCTTACCTGCAAACAAAAAACGACAATTAAAGCTTATTATTATTACTTCTTGGTTCACATCTGTTTCACTGATTATAAGCAGTTTATTGAGTTTATTTATCTATCTTTATTATAGAATTTCCTTTCTCATGGAGGTTATGTAATCCGTCAATCTAATCAGTCGCCTCTGACGGGAGCTGTTATGCCGACCGCGCGGCAAATTCAAATTAAAGGGAATGCTTTTCCTTTACATATATAATATTTCTAGTTTAATTTTATATTCCTGAAATTGCGGCTATCATTTAAAAAATAATAAAAACAAACCAATTTTAACGTTTCGACACACTTATTCGTCTTCCTCAGAAAATGGAGTTTTAATCTATAATTTCATTAATGTAGGTTTTGTTATTTCTGGAAAAGGTCATCAAATCTGTGGCAACTTCATGTTCTACTAGGGCGGGTATGGGATTCACGCAGCCTGGGTAGAGATGAAGTAGGTTGGCAAGGGGCTAACTAGGGAGGATGACTTTTTGACAATTCCTTTGTGGAAATTGATCTTAACGCAGTGGTTTCTGTTGGCGCCGGCACTTTCCCACACGGAGTTTTGTCAGAAATTCACGTAAAGTCAGAACGTTCAATTTGCGATGAATCTGAACGTTCCTTACAAAGAAAGGTGCGTCAACGAAGAAGCGGAGGGTTCGATTCTGGAGTGCTTCCAGTCTTTTGACGTTCGTCTCACTCGCTGTTGACCAGGCCATAGCGTCGTAGGTCAAAAGCGGTCGAAGGGTAGTCTAAAAGGAGCAGCTTGTTCCCTAGGTGCCCTATGAGGGAGAAGCACGTTGCGAGCCCTGATGAAGCGATTTCGGATTTCGTCGATGTGTTTTTGGAAGGTGAGTTTTCGGTTGAAGAAGACACCGAGATATTTCACTTCGGAGCTCCAAGGAGTTCGAAGCTTTCTACCTTGATCGGCTGACCGGGGGCTTTGCGATCATGCGAGCATCTAAACGCCACGCACTTAAATTCATTTACCCTCAGACTCCGACGAGGGGTCCAACTCAGAAAACCGTCAGTAGCGCTTTGGAAGGGTTTTCTCAACAGTGTCTGCTTCCTGCATGCTATGTAGATGACCGTGTCATTTGCATAGACTGCAATTTCGGTGCTGGGCTCTCGTGGGCCTAGAAATGATTTCTGGGGAACGCAAGAGTGAATTTGTCGGGCGCTGGACTTCACGGTTTGAGATTTGGTGGAGAAGGATCTGCCAGCCAAATAGGACCTAATGAGCTTCCCCATGGATGGGCTAATTCCTGAAACTATCATCTTGCAAGTCAGCCCGTTATGCCAGACTGTGTCGAGGGCATTCTTTAAATCGAAGAAAATTGCTCCTACCGGTAGTCGCCCTTCGAGCCCGTTTCGAATGTATTCCGAGAAACGGAATAATTGTAGATCGATGGACAATCCGGCTCAAAAATCGAATTGTTCGTTCTGGATGATATTAGCTGAGACAGGATAATCGCCTCGGCCATTTTCGAAACATTGGAGCGAAGGCTAATCGGCGGGAAATTTTGTGGGAATTTGAGGGAATCTTTCCCGGGCTTGGGAATGGTGACTTCGGCGTGCTTTCAGCAGGAAGGGTAGCACTGGTTTCGGAGTATCGCGTTGATGATGACGCAAAGATACTCCGTTGCTTCGGGCGGTAACTATTTTAGCGCCAGATTGGTAATGCATTCCGACCCTCCCACTTCTATTTGAAAATCTCTCTCGTTGTCGTCGACAAAGGGTGAAATGCCGCGGAAAACTTTCTCGAGGTGGTCAACGTAGATTTCGATTTCTTTTTCTCGGGGAGAAGCCTAACCCGTAGACGCCGTCAACAAGCCGGTCTGGTTCTTTTTTTTGAGGGATTTCTCAAGACTTTGGATAGCTTCCATAGAGAGCCATCCTCCGTCGTGAGGGATTTGAACCTGTCGTCCCAGGTCTATTGCTCGAAGGTTTTGAGGGACTCTCAGTGCTGCCAAGATGATTAGTTCGTAAGTTGTCAGCGGGCTTGAAGGTGGTTTGGGCCTTTTCCGTCAAGCCGTCGGGTTTGCGTCGCGTAGACGGATTGTGTGTTGGGTCACAGTGGTCGTTGTGGTTCCCGCTCCGTCCGCAAACAGTTCGCGGAAATCGTTGAGCGTGTGGGCCATCTTCTGGCACTGTTCTGGCGGCAAGGTATCCAACGCAGGAAATCCCGATGAATCTGAAACAATATAACTAACTTTGTTCGCGAAGTGAATCGTTCGGCGATTCTTAAGCCCTATGTGTACGCAGCGGCGTTGGAAGTCGATGACCGCTGCCTCGCTGTTAAACCATGGGAACCCGAGGATTAATTTCTCTCGCAAATTCGCCGCTATTAAAACGGGGATTTCGATCGCTTCCCCCTGAAGAGTAGCCCTGACGATTCCAGTTCCCGTGGTTTTCATCGTTGTCTCTTCGTTACCTAGAAAAACAGAAATTACTTCGTTCGACGTTACCTGGGCCACATGCTGCGGTTGTACGCAGTTGTGGGTGGCCGCTATGACGATTAACACGCTAACGATGTGTGCCTCGATGTCGATCGTTAGGCGTGGTGTTCCTCCGCTAGACGGTGCCGTGATTGAGTTTACGGCCGCCTCTCCTGTGAAGCGGCCGCACATCCTTCCCCCAACCTTGCAATCCTCTCCTGCAATATATTACACTCGCGATGCCAATGGTGTTGAGGACGGTGGCGACAGGCTGGAGGTTCGTTCATCGAAGTGGACGGACGTGGTCCTGAAGTAGTTGGCCGCGGTTTCGCAGCTGGTGGACGTGGTGCTGGTCTGTCCCCTCTTTCCTGTTCTGTAAAACTTGTTTTACCGCACGATCCTCCCTGCTGTTGTTGCCGGGATTTCCGAAACACGCTTCATCGAGATCTGCGCAAGACGCTCGTAAACTATCCACCGTCGGGCGTGGATAGGAACCTAATCCTGCCCTATATTCTGGCTGCATCTGCCGTCTAATTAAAGTAATTATCGCTGCATCTGACCAATCAGGGTTCAGAATCTTGCACAATCGTCTTTTGCGCAAGACGAATTTTACACCGCGTTCTCGTGATTCCTGCATACCTCCGTAGAGCATTTCTTGCATTTGATCCTTCTGTTTACCTGCGCAGTATCGTTCCGCGAAGAGGGTTTTGAAGTAATCAAAGTCTACGTGTCGCTTTATTGTGTCAAACCACCGCGCGACTTCGCCGCTTAGATATTGGCGTACTTCGTCGATTATTCTTCCTTCTGGGATATCTTTTGCGACCATGTATGCTTGTAAATGCTCTATAAACATCTGTGGGTTTTCGAATATACCTCCGTTATACGTAGGGCGTAAGGGAGCTGGAGCTACGGGTGTAATCCTACTGTAAAGTCGCTCTAACATGTCCGCGACTGTTGTTAGCCCCATTTTATTGTTGGGCGCCACCGAACCACTGGATTCGGAATTCGAATCGTACTCGGCAGTGCTTCTAGTGTTTACCATGGTGGGCGGGCCCGTTGGTCTCTCTGAACCTAAAAATAGGCTCACGTTCTGGGCCGCCAGTTATTAACAGCAACGGGGGTTGGTTGAGGGTGGTGGTGGTGGTGGTTTGTGTTGCCCCGGCTAGTTTCCTCTTGATAATTAATTAAGAAAAACAAAAAAACAATAAAAAGCAAACACTTTATTAGAAGCTGCAAGAAAAGAAAAAACACACAGGAGCTTGTCCTTAAAGGTTATATTTAATAACTACAGTATTTACGAGTACGCCAGTAATAAAAGGAGAAATTTAAAAAGCTTTCGATATGCGATTATAACGGTTAATTGCAGTAATGTAATAAGTGATGTCAACCAGGACACGCTCGGGCCTCGTGGAAGCTGAAATAAAGTGGTTAATACGAAAGAAGTGGTGAACGGTAATCGGCTGAAAGATAGAATGTATGTTACGAGTAACCTTGGTCCTGGCGCCTTGATCTCAAGCAATGGGGCTGAAAACGGGCACGCTGGGGGACCTTCGGTGTGCGTCGGAACAAACGGCAATCGGCTGCAAGAAAGAATATGTGATACAATCAAACGTTAAGTCCTGGAGCCTTGATCTCGAACAATGGGGCTGAGACGGGCACGCTCGGGGACTGCAGTAGGAATATCCGTTGTATCACACACGTGTTACACGAATTCGCGTTCTACACTGAATTAATCGAGAGCGTTCGATTAGATTCGCTAAGAGAACGAGTATAATAATAATAATAACAATAATGTTATAATCTATTTTGGTCAACGTTCTACATTTACAGGACAAAGGTAAGGTACGTACATATATTTACAAAAATAGAAAAGGCATTCTTAACAAACACTGAAAAAGATATCATCACAATAGACGTTTGAAAAACGACACATTCTGAGGAGTGGTGATCCGTGGAATAGATTGGTTCTGGAAAAGGAATTAGAAATGTGGAAGAGGAGCGAGAGGATAATCTGGGAGTAATAAAATGAAGGGACGAAAGAAGAAAGGAGCAGTCAATAAATCCCAATATAGCTTTGGCTTTGCGTTAAAATAGTGGATACTTTACTTTTAGATTATAGGATGAAATAAATACGCTCTTCAACGAATTTTTTACATAGTATATTTGGCATTCAGATACAATACATCTGTAGTATTATCAATAAATAGACTGTGTATTTCTGATGTAAATTTAGCAATATTTTCATTATAATCTTATAAACTACGTTGTGGTCGAACATTAGGTAGTTAGTGCATACAATAAAATTGCTAAAATATCTAAGTTTTGAGGATATCTTTATTTGCTAACATTAATCGGTAGAATTCGTTTTAATATTTTGTGTCACCATTTTGATAGAAATGCGATATTTTTCTTTTTAGTTAGTAAAATTGAATGTATTTCACAGCACTGCATATTTTCATATGCATCTCGATTTTTCTATTCGTCACTTTTTTCAATGACACTTTACGCTTTAGAGACCATCTCACTTTATATATGAAATATCAGAGGATTATTATGAAATTAGCTCAAGAACTGTAATCGAGAATTACTAACACTTTACATATACATTTTATAGTCGTTGTCCGATTTTTCGTAGAATGTAGTGTTAGTTTCCCAAACTGAGAATAAAGAAGGATAACTTTCTGAATAACGTTACATTATAATATCGATTGATTTATTCGTTAGTTAGGACTAATCTATAGAAGGACTAACTGTTTAATAGGAGAATATTTGTCCTGTATTCTGTCATGTTATTAGAACCAGCAGATAAAGTTGCGTTTTATACTGAGAATTTGGAATTATAGTTAAGTAAATTCTAATGGCTTAGTGGGAAGTTATTTATAACGGTGTTTTGTTATAAAAATATTCTTAAAATACATTAATATCCAGAAATTATAATATTTCGTTACTATTCGTTGTATACTAGCAATTGTTACTAATTTTCGATCAGAACATAATTATATCCCATTCGATTGTGCCTTGAAGAGTGAAATCAGAACAAATTAATTTTTTAATTTAATCTTTGTTAGAATGCGACATTCTGTTTAGGTACTTCGTTTTTGTAAAAGTCATTGAGTGTAATTGAAATTTACAACGAGTGAAGGTGGGGACATAACGGAGCAAAAAAATGCAATTGATGCGTTTTTAGGACAGTAGACCTTGGTCTTTTTCGAGAACTAAATTTCCAAATTCTAAATTCCTTTTTTACATAGTAAATATATATATATTTTTCTGCGGCGCCGCGTATTTTGAATCTGTACGCTTTTCGCTTAACATTTATTTTCCTTTTCGCCCCCATTTCTTCGGGGATTTATCGATCGCTTACTAGCACCAGTAGACCGACGTAGTAATGAATTGTACCGGATTTACCCTATAGAAAGTGAGCGGTGTTCGAACCGGGTAGGGACCGAGAAAAGAAAACATTTCGCGAGTAAAATTTCTGTTCTAAAGGGGAGTATTAACAACCGTCGGAGAAAAGGTATAGTCGACCCAGAAAGTAATGTCGTAGTCTCGTTACAGAGAAATTTGTCGATTTCTACCGAACTTGTACCATCTACTGAGATTATGTGATTTTTTTGAAAAGGAGGCGGGATAACGTTAAGTTGCTGGTAGCATTAATGTGGAGCAAGGTTATGCGATCCAGATTTCGATAACTGTATAGACAGGCTATTGCTTCCAGACATCATAAAGATAGCAGATATAAATTCCCTTAAAATAAGATACCTATCAATTACAATACAATTACTTGTATTTGAAAATATTTTACAAAGCATCCTCTGACATCATGAATAATTTGAATTTTGTAAGACATCCAGTCGTATTCATACATTACTAGGTTATTCCACAATAAAAAAACATACATAGATAAATAATTATTTGTTTTAAGTTATTATTATTATTATTATTATTATTATTATTATTATTATTATTACTGTATACTGTATACTGTAATAATTACTGTACATCGTAAATAAAATATAATTCACAAAATAAAGTAACTAATAAAAAAATCTGGAAAATAACTTTTCAAAGACATTATGTCTAATGGGTTTTCTAAATTCTCTATACTTACGGATTTCTTTTATAGCGTTATTTTATTGAATAATCTATAACCCAAATACAGGATATTTTTCTGAAACAGAGCGTACCTAGGAGGTAAAGGCAGTAAAGTATTAATATTCCTCGTGGAATAATTGTGGGATGTATCGGCAACAAAGCACAATCGGTACCTATATGAAAATGAAAATGAAAAAACTACCAAAACATATTGTGAAACAAAATATACCGGGTTTTGTCAGGGTTTATGGTTATACGGTTAAGAAGAAGCTACTCGTTCAAATGAGAGTAAACATGATTGGTTAAATTGATAAAGAGATCATCCAGTAGTCTCACAACTATCTAGTACTTGGTATAATATCTATCCATTATTATTAGTGTAACCATGCATTCTTTTGCTGCATGGAATTTACTAAATTTTCTCAAACATTTTGTCCTCCAAACCATTCCCGTACATCTAGAACATGCCGTGTCAACTGTGTCACAGACCTTGTCCTTACGCCGTAGCCCGTCTTCCCAGCTTCTTACCATTGTGGTCCACATGTTCTCTATTGGGTTTATGTCTGGGGATTTTGCCGGCAAATCGAAAACATTCACTTCGTTATGTTCAATAAGTCAATCCCTTACAATTCCTGTGCGATATATTGGAGAATTCTCCTGAGCCAACGTTATTCTTTCCATCTCTTCTACCAGATAAATTGCTCTTACGCTCGGAATCAGAATATCCTTTAATACATTTACAAAATCGTGCGCTGTAAAACTGGAGGAGAAACTCGAATCAACGCCCCCGCACCAGCATGTGAGATCCATCCCCAGAATCCAGCTGTAATTCTGCCACTGCGGGTGTTGGGCTGTACATTGTTTGAGTTGTACCGGGTACCAACCGCCCTCCAGAGAACCAGAGGTGCATCTTAAGATGTTGTAAAAGTTTTCTTATCTGAGAATATTACACACCTCCAGTCCCTATTCATGTTTTGATTGCAAAATTGTAGCCTGGCGGCGGCATGTTCTATGGTCAATAAGGGTTTTCTGGCTGGTATCCTACTATGGAGTCCACTTTCATGAAGCCTGTTTCTAATCGTTTGGTAAGAACAATGTAGTTGTAATTGCTCTTGTCCTCGTGTCTGCGGTCGTCCAGAACGAGCTAGACTTTTCAAAACACCATCTTTGTTTTCTGGGGCACGATGGAGCCATCGGTGAACTTGTCTCTCCTTATTAAAAAAATTGGTGTGTGTTCGCACATCATATTCTCTCTGTTTCAGACAAAGCAAGCACGCACGTATACTTTCTCTCGCTCGCACATAATACTCTCTTTTCTTTGTCTTTCACATAAAGCGAAGCTCCGCCCAAATTTAACGCTCTTGCGCTTACGGTTACGTTTACGCCCGAGCTAGTACGGTGCCCCTTAAGAAGTATTCACTTCAAAAATGTGATGTTAAGTTAATAATTTTTAAAAACAGATACTACAAAGGTTATTTACTGAAAAATTCACTCTTTGAGAAATTTCACCTACTGATAAACCAACTTCAAGTAGCCCAATAATCATTCCCTTTTTTGAAGTGAATACTTCTTAAGGGACACCGGACCCGACCAAGCATAACCGTAAGAGCGTAAGCGTTAGATTTCGCGCGTTAAACTTGGGCGAAGTCAGGCGCTCGCTTGGTGTGAAAGACAAAGAAAGCAAGAGCGAAAGTATGAGATTTTATACAACCTAACCATAATGACTTCCGAATCATCCTAATTTAACGTATAAGAACGAATGAGATAAAACATTATACATAAAACTTCCGAAAAAGATTTTCTACAATCTAATCCTACTGATTTCCAAATCATTAAAAAATACGTGGAACGGAAACGCAGTGACCTCCAAGTAAAAAATATGACAATTAATGGGTATTCACTTCAGATGTGGGTAAACCACAGACACCAACTTTTTCTAGAGAGCACTGCCGTTGGTTTAAATTTTGTTCATGAATATAGATTATCTGTAACTAACGATATAGAATTCTTTAGTAGTTACTTTTCAAATTTGGCAATACCTTAGAACAGTGGTTCCCAAACTTATTATGCCCATGAAACCCTTCTTATAGCAAAAACCTCTAAAACCTGAAACCTGAAATAACTCTACATAACTACACAATAAAAAATTACAAATTTAACTTTGATGTTTTGAATATATATATTAATATATTTAATATATTATATTAAACCCTTCGCGCATCTTCCCACGTTGTCCACGCACCCCCAAATCAATTTTAATTTGCCACAGACCCCCAACAGTTACAAGGACCCCTGGGTGTCCGCAGGAACCACTTTGGGAACCACTGGATTAGAACTTAGTTATCTGTAAATTTATTTCGATCTTTACTTGTTACTTTGGAACGCCGTTCGAAAATTTTCGCCTGT
This sequence comes from Chrysina gloriosa, assembly GCA_038088585.1. Lineage (NCBI taxonomy): Eukaryota > Metazoa > Arthropoda > Insecta > Coleoptera > Scarabaeidae > Chrysina > Chrysina gloriosa. Next base: position 25,887,085 of record CM076094.1, on the reverse strand, counting down.
TTTACTGTAAAATTTAGACCCTTATATATTGTTTATTACTCTCCCTTCCACTGTTATTTAATAAACTCCTAGTGTGTCAAATTGTATTTGGTTGTTTTTGTGTTTTTAGCCACACTCTTACAGGGCCGGCCTTTCGAACAGGAGGCGAAACCAAAATATCTTCAACTTTATAAACCGTTCTGAACCGTTCAGGATCGAGTAGACAAAGATATGGCAGCAAGCTGAAAAAATGGTCAAAATAAATAAAAAAGTATGTAGGCAAAAAAGCTGTTATTATTTATTATTATTACAATAGAGTTGCCACTTATTAATTAATATATCGGTTATCAATTTAGATTAGAGTATTTAATGTACACTTCATCACAAAGATCACAAAGAACAAACCTATGTGCGACGGAGATGCCCAAATTTTGCGTACCAACATTGGAGAAGTACCTATTTATCAAACACGAAGAATGGGAGGAATAGCCCGAACAATATAACAGATACAGGAAGGCAGTAAGTGTGGAAAAGCAACCTCAATTCCAATTTTTTTCTACGGGACCATATATTTCATGATATGAGGTTTGTGTGCCGGGGCACTCGGCGCATCGATACGGGCAGACGTGACTACGTCATACTGGTCTCTCTCACCGCTCCTATGTTGGTTCCACTCGCTTTCACTGGGAAGCATAGGAAAAGTAGCAGTCCATGTACTATAAGGTCTATGGGATGACCCCAGTAACGCGACTACAGCTGACTACAGGAGTCAAAAGATAACGCATATAACGTTTATAAAAATCAATTGCCACCTGTATGACGAAGCATCACTTGAGAACAGCTCGACTGGTTTCTAATGAACTAGAAATAAAGAAATAATAAAATACGTATTTTTATACTTATTTCGTTACCTTGCAGATACTTATTTTTGAGACACACTCTAATGCATTCTGAAGAATGAATTTGTGATTTTCATTGACCTAGTGATTTAAAGAAGTATCTGTCACGTCACGAAATTTAATATTATATTTACTCAAAGTGAAATAAGTGTTTTTTTAAGATTTTAATTCAATCGTCACATACCGTACATCTAAACCCAATATAATCAATACTATATGAAACTAAGGATAAACTATAAACAATTATGAAGGCGGACGCCATGCCCAGCAAATGTGCGCTCAAAAAAAATCTCGGTTTGTCGCTTCTCGTGTACTTCTCTGGTGTGACTGTAATTTTTATTTATCTGTTTTAAATTTTATTATGAAGCAGCATTGGACTAAAAGGAAGATTAGAAAGACGCATTTATGTCAGGCAAATCCGAGTTTTAAGTTAAAGTCGTTTTTACTCAAAAATTAGTTTGAAAAGAAATCGAAAGATCGATCAGTGTATTTAGTCTCCTCTAATTAATCGCCCATTATATATTTTTATATATCAGTGTTGCAAATTGTGAACTAATTCAATTGAAGTGAAACAAATTATATATGCATCTATTACGTTATTATCAAGTACTATCAACCAGACGACGTCCTTACTTCTCCGAATTTTAATGTCGCGCTTTGTACATAAGTGGAGACAGAGACCGGTTTACACTACTTAATGTATACACGTCTTCCGCTCTTTTATGAAACCTTAGTCATTAGTTAGGTTCCACAAAGGAGTGCATGATAAGTTATCATTAAGTAGTGTATACCGGACTGACGTTGTCCCTTCAACGCTAGTACCCACTTACGTACAAAGCGCAACATTAATATTCCGAGGAGGGACAGCGTCAATCCAGTTTACATAACTTGTCATGCATTCGTTTGTCGAACCTTGGTCATTAGCGCTTGTTATACATAATACACGTTTATAACAGATGGCGCAAAAGTAATGTCATAATGTGAATTAGCTATCATTTTGTTAGAAATGAAAAAATGACCTCTTTTGAGGTCATTTTCATTTTTGACCCTTTTTACGAAAAGTTTATTTGAAGATGTAAAATTAATGACATTAAGTTGAAAAAATTATATCGGTCAAATGACCACCTCCCGAGTTGATGCACATTTGTGCTCGTTTTACGGCATTTTGAATTGTTGGTCGCAAAACATCTGGCTCCAAATTGGCGATTTCTTCTTCCACGTTAGCTTTCAAATCTAGCAAGGTTTGTGGTTTGTTACGGTAAACGCGAGATTTCAAAAAGCCCCAAAGGAAGAAGTATGACGGCCAGCTGAAATCTCCAAAACGGGAAATTGGTGTCTCAAAATCTCCATCGTTGCCCGAGTTGTGTGAGCAGTTGCTCCTTTCTGCTGGGGCCAACAATGCTTGAGACCCAATTCAGCAACTTGCGGAAAAAGCTCGTTTAACATCTGCCGGTAACCCTCACCAGTTACGGTTACGGTGGTTCCATCGGCGTCCTCAAAAAAATAAGGATCAATCAGTTTTCCACTGCAAATGCCACACTTTAAGCCCTTTAAGGGGATGCTTGTTGTCAGCTAATTCTCTATCTGTCTTCAACATAGATATCAAAGCTCAATAACATTTGACGCAATTTGCATAAATTAAGGCACATTCACATTATGACATTTTTTCGCCACCCGTTACCTACAATTAGTCGAGTGTAGATGCCTGTATTGCTTATTAATTACATACAATATCACACTTCTATCAGTATGCTTACATGAACATGCTGAAAACTACACGTAGAGAGTACTATGAAACTTAGATTTACAAAACATTAATATATGGATTTGTTTATTTTCAATATTGTAATTACTATAAAATTACTTCTCAACTACATACATATTATTGAAAATGGTGTTCATTGCAAAATTGTCTTTAACTATCGACTATAGAATTACTTACAATGGAAGGAAGGTCATCCTGCTTGTTACTACTTAATATTGTTCATAGTCCCAACATTCATAAGTGAGATTTTTATATTGGCAATGATAGCATAGGTATTAATATAAACTTCGGAAACACAAGATAGGATATGCGTAAAGTGTGTCAATGAAATTAATTAAAGATGAACAATGCAAAGGTTTAGTTTTTATATTTTATGAGAGCAGCAAAATGTATGTGTTTGATATATCGGCGAATGGTAGCTCAGCGTTTAAATTAGATAGTTGCAGACGTAATTATATTTGCTTATTAATACAACTAAACAAAGTCAGTTAATTTAAAGAAATATGCCTATATAGACTAACCTCGCTCCTTACCGACGACGTATGCATTAAATTAGGTTTGTTAAGAAGCGTTCAGAGAAAACTAGGCAACACCTTATTGAGTGATTATAAATTGAACGTGCTAATTACTAAAGGGAGACTATTAGTCACGGAATCTAACTTTTTTATACTTTTGTCCTCATTGGTAATCATCAGTGCGATATAGTAGGTCCGTGATTACGTAAGCATATTGTTCTTCCTATTTGTTTCCACGATTAGATCGCGACATACATTAAAATAATGCAGAAAACAAGAGTAAAGCAAGAAATTAAATTGTATTTTTGTCTTATTCTTGTTTTGTGCATTACTTAACTTTGTCTATTGTACCTCCTTTCTATTAATTATTTTGCTTTGTACATTATTTTTGTTATTTCATTCTCATTCTATAATGACGCGAACAATTTTGTGACTGATTCTGGTCACAAAAACTTATTATTGTTATTGAATAAATAATCTTTCCCTGACATTATATGATATGTTTAATAATAAATTCGATGACACGTGTTTCGCTAGCACGAGTCAAGCATTATCAAACCGGTATAAAGCCAATCTGAGAACATTATTTTTCTTAAAATTCTAAACCGAGTTTACTCCATCCATACTATAATCGTGTGTCGCGTGTCTAATTTCAAGCGTTATTTCTACAAGCATGCGAAAGAAAGAAAAACTGCCTGTTAAAGGTTGCATTCTGGTTTGAATGATACTTGGAAGTTTTAAACATTAAAAATGACAAGTATCGTTATGTGACTAATTTATTTAATTTACCGAAAATAAATTAAAATGATAACTAACCTTACAAAGACTAATATTATTTAATTATTTAACTATAATAGATTGAATGAGACGGAATATTGAATTGGCCCGCTGTCATGATTTAGAAGGTTTGTATTTTTATATGTGTATCGTCTTACGTTTTATCAAGTTGAAATTTTCCATTTATATGTCGTGTCCCGTGGCATGTATATGCTTCGCGGTACTTGACAAATATATCCTACGATAACGGTAATGTGCCACATGTTCTTTAAATCGTATAGGTATTGCGCGTCTCCACTGCCCTATATATGCTTTATCACATTCATTACAACAAGTTTTATAGATATCCGACCGTTGTTCCAAATCTGTTTTGCATTTCGGATTAAATTAAAAAATGAAAGAGATTAAAATATTATTATACTAATCTCTTTTAAAATTATTAGATACGGTAGTCTAATGAAATGCCTTTCACTACAGGGACTACGGTCGTTGCCCTGATGTATAACATCTTCGTAGACAACCAAGAAAATGGCTCCAACCTACGAACTAAAAGCTAACTAATACACCTGAATATATCACAATTGCTTAATCACGAATCTACTAAACCGTATTTGACGAGTTTCAATGAGTTCCAAGTATAATTTTCTCCCTCTCAATTGGCATATGAAATTTATGCTTAGTTCGCAAGCTTCTGCAGAAGTAAGAAATATCTCTCTTAGAAATCGGCGTGATAACAAACCCAATTTAATAGGTCTTTAGAAGAAGAGGGCCATTTCTATATTTCTCTTTGAATTAATATTTTGATTCTCGTATTTGCAAATAGTTGTCTGAAGTCAATAAAAACAGATTAGTTAACTCAAATTCAGTGACATCTATTGGAGTTATAATTCATTAAATTAATTTGTTAGAATTTCTTATAACTTAGAAAGAATATTAAGATATAACGTTTGTACAATAAATTGTATTTATGTTACGATTACGTTATGAGTAAATCATTGTTTTTAATTTGCCACTTCGAATTACCAAAAATTAAACCTATAGAAATATTTGATTTTATATCAATATGCAAAAACCCACTAAAAACCACTGTTGGTGTATGTACTACTTCACCACAATTGTAGATCCATATAACAAATATTTACACTCATTTATGACTATTACTACTATTACAGTAGATACGCGATAACGTAAAATTGTGGATAATGTAAAAATCAGTATGTTCGCTGTGAAATCTCATTAACACATACATGCTACTCTCGGGATCCCACGATTATTATGGGTACACTTGAGCAGTAAGGAAGTTATAAAATGAAGGCGGATGCATATGTGTATGTAATCATTGATCGTGTACACATAATCAAGTGCAGGTAATATACATTCTTTGTTATTGTGAATTTGATAACATGAACAGTTCTAGCGCTGATTAGTTCACGTTATGGTAGTTCCTCGTTTTCGTACCCCAATAATTCTTACGTAAGCTAAATTGAAGAAAATTTCAAGATGTGATTCTTATACGACTGGAAATTAGAAACCTGATCTCTGCAATTTGATATACAATATAATTTTATGCATAATTAAATCAAGTGGGACAAATATGTTTATAGTTAATTGACAAACTGTCATCGTAAACTGACTACAAACTGAGTAAACTCCAAACACGACTGAACAACCGAGATCGTAAAGAAAATAGAACACCACTCATGTCTTTGGTAAGCACTACTCTTAGAAACGCACATTTCACCATCTTACAAATTAAACTTGTAAAGATTCGATAACTTAATTGTTGGAATACGTATTCGGAATTATCCAAAATGTAGGAGTTCATTTATTTCTGTTAATATCGTTCTATATTCTTCAAAGTATAAAGGAACATAAAATAATCGGTTACAACCAAATAAGTTACACTTTCAAAATGTTTACAAACTCTTAATAGGCCGATGACAACTTTAACAAACAAATAAACAAATACTTACTTTAACCATAGCAGTCAACGGGATTCTTTTTAAAAAGTACGCAGTTGTATATATAATAATTAAAAACACTATGTACATGTATGTATATACACTATACGGTAAATAGTAAAATTTAATTTCTCAAAAAGACTCAAAAAGACAAGTTTTTAGTGTATTTTGACAACCAATCTTATATTTGTTAGAATACAATATTTTATATATAAGTAATGCAATATATCGAAAAACTAACTTATGTATGTGTAATTTGGAGTAATTGCATGCAGGAAACTCAATCAACTTTTTATATTTATTCATAAAATTGCATAACAAACTTCATTTAAGATATATTAGCACAAGAAATGTAAGCACGGTAGTAAGTCGTAACCACTACTCTCTTCTGCACTCACCTTTTAAGTCAAATGTTTTATTATTCTGTATCTTTTTGATAGATTCTATCTATTTTACGTCAAAATAATCGACAAGATTTGATAACGATACTGTATATCGTTGTCGTAAAAACTTAGCCAGTAAAATATATAATTAAACTATTTATTTTTATTTTGCCAGGTTATTAACATAATAATTAACACAAAAAGTTACTCGATATATAAGATCCCCGCTAAATTTATATATGACTTTCATCCCAACAAGGCAGTTACGTCATTAGGGATAACTTCGGTCGTATCAGTCTTGCGCATATTTATTAGAACAATTTAACAAAGTGGATTCAAGCAAATTTATACTGCACTTATGTCGGTGCTATTGAAACGGGCATGCCCAGTGTTGTTCTATTTAATATATTTAGTATTTGAAGGTTATTTCTGTCAGCTACATTTGAAGTAAGTCATTAACATATTAAACGTAAAATTTATGAATGAGATAACCTCACAAAACCTCTAATGGGAAGTGACAGACATATAGACATGGCTATATTCGAAGTACGTCACTAATGACGTAACTATCTTACTAGGATAAAAATCCTATTTCTTTGTGCATATGCATACCTATGGATAGCATAAAACCGTAAAAATTTATCCGTATATCATAAAATCTTTGATGACACCCTAATAAATCTATTCAAGGAGTAGACAAAAAATGCCGACAAATGTCTAGCAAAAGTCTTGTTTTTATGGAATGTTTACATCATTTCAAGAAATTACTCTAATTTTGAGTATCAGTTCTGAAATTACCTGTTTTACTTTCTTATTGTATACGTATCATTTCGTATGTCTTTCAATGGCCCGTTGTAATGCAGCGAAAGGAAGAAGAATATTATACAATATAATACAAAAAGAAAGTAAAGCGGGTAATTTCAGAACCAATAGACAAAATTTGAGTAATACATATATATATATATATATATATATATACATAGGGTAAGTAAAAAGTCCCGGAACGGTCGATTATCTCCGTTGTTTATGAAGCATTTTTTAAATAACTGGTGTACTTATATAACAAATATTCTTGCACTTAATAATCGTAATGTCTTCTTTTTTCGACTTCCGGGTTAGCAGGAAATGACCTTAACTTTTTGTTTTTAAATGCAACACCCTGTGTATCAGCCACTGACGAAGTTACTAAGTTTAACGTTTTATTACAGCTTGAAGAAAATCCTCAAATTTCTTCGTATCAATTAGCGTTAGATCACAGTATTTGTCAAAAGCCTGTGATGAACATTTTAAAGTCAGAAAAGCTAAAACCTTATAAAATTTATTTTGTCCACGAATTGACTGAAGATGATCTAGACCACAGAATTCAATTATGCGAAACTATCATGGAAATGATCGTGGCCAATCCTAATTTTGTAAACAATGTGGTGTTTTTAGATGCAGCCACATTTTGTATTAATGGCACAGTAAATAAGCACAGCTGTCGTTTTTGGTCAAAAGAGAACCCGCTCTGGATATTTGAAGTACATATCCAACATCCTCAAAACCTCAATGTATGGGCAGGTATTGTGGACAACCGTATAATTGGACCATTTTTCATAAATGGGGATTTAAATGGTGAACGTTCCCTGCAACTGTAATCCGGTGTTGCACTTTTATTTCCAAATGCCAATAACCCTTTAACACCAGCTGAAAATATCTGGTTCCAACAAGATGGAACACCGCCACATTTTGCCATAGGTGTCCGGAATTATTTAAATGTAATATTTTCAGCAAGATGGGTCTGCCGAAGGACCTCTCATTGAATGGCCTGCTCGTTCTCCCGACCTGTCCGCACTAGACTTGTTTCTTTGGGGACATTTGAAATGCAGAGTTTACAGAAACAGGCCAGCCAATCTAGAAGAATTGCGACAACGACTAACAGAAGAGATGCGCCAAATTTCTCCACAAGTAGTACAAAATGCTTTACGGAATTTTAACGATCGGCTAGGCTATTGTCAAATTGTAAATTGAGAACATTTCGAACATTTACTGTAGACTTAATTAAAATTATTAGTTTCTTCAAAGATGATGCAATTTGCTACAAGTATTTTCTATTTTAATTTTCTTATGACTTTTCGAATAAAACAAAAATCTTATTTATAACATTTCTTATGTCGTTTTTTATTCTGCGTCCGATAACAATAAAATATACAGGGTGTTTGTATTTAGAAACAAAAGGTTAAGGTCATTTCCGGCTAAACCGGAAGTCGAAAAAAGAAGACATTACGATTACTAAATGCATTAATATTTGTTATATAAACACACCGATTATTAAAAAAGATGCTTAATAAACAAAGGAGATAATCGACTGTTCTAGAACTTTTACTTATCTTGTATATATCTTCTAATAATATATAAAATTCTCGTCACAGTGTTTGTAACAAAACTCCTCCGAAACGGCTTGACTCATTCTTATGAAATTTTGTGTGTATATTCAGTAGGTCTGAAAATAGGACCTAAACTATTTATCATACCCCTAAGTGATAGGGGTGGTCCACCCCAAATTTTTTTTTTTTATTTTTTGGACAAAATTTCTTATTTTAATTTTTTTACGATTCGGCATTCAAAAGTACATACAACCCTAAATTTTCACCCTTCTACCACCAACCCCTATTTCTTAATAACGATATTGTACTTTAATAATTTTCTATTCTCGGCGGTCGATAATTGATCAGTCGATCAGTTATTCCCGCCAAGCGTCTACCAGTGTCATTTCTCACCCCGTAAACAGCACAGAGTAGGGATGAGAACGAAGCCTGTCTTTCTCACACAATAAGCTTTCTCTCACTCACTAAAGTTTAGGGCCTAAACCGTTTTTGGCCATTATTATTGATTGTGCGTCGATCGTAGCAGTAACGCTTATACTTATCATTTTACTTTCTCATATCAGTGCAACTCTCATGTTAAGTATATCCTCATAGTAAATGTATCATCAATTTGCAGTACTATAATTATTTCTTCCCATTTTGCTCAAGATTGTTCTCACATTCAGTTAATTAAGTGATCTCATATAAATCAATAGTTTTCAACACGTGTCACGAGCTCCCGCCAACAACAACCATTGTGTTACCTGTATAAATCGTTCCAGAATATTTTTTATTTGACTACCGGTTTGCCGGGTCAGCTAGCATATATACATACATATAATAATTTCTTGAAATTATTTATACACTCCATAAGAACGACACTTTGGATTGGTTCTTTTCGTCAGTTTCTCCCTAGTCCTTGAATTAAATTGTAAAGGTTTCATCAAAGATTTTATGTAGGAATAGGGATAAATTATTTTATACTATCCATATATATGCATGTGCACATAAAATTAATAGATGTACCTATATATTTACTATAGACCCTATACATCAAGAAATATTTGGTGTTAGTTATTGTGTTGATAGCTGTCAAAGTAAAAACAAATGTTTTGATTAAACACTAATATATTCCATTAACAAAGTTTTTAAGATCTGCTAAATTGAAATATTGTGTATTATTTTGATCTAAAAGTGATAGACACAATCTGTAAGATGAGTATCTAAATAGATCACGAATAATATACAGTACTGTGAAATATAATCCAATGAGCAGCAAAAACAGCAATGACAGCAAAAACAACAACTTTTACCTCCAATTCCTGGTATTACTTAAATACTTTAATCTTTATTGAACACCAGGTATAAAGCGCAATTGTATTCTTCCGGATATACCGTTTAAATGCATTGTTAAGAAAATTAGTTACCGGTCTATCGTTCAACGTGCCACTTCGCTTCATAAAAGTGCCGACATTAGCGAAACTTTCAAATGAGAAAAAATTCTTATTATCGCCTTTAGTAATGAAAATATGTCGTTGCGTGCTATAGCCAAACCTATTAGATGTAGTGTTTCAAGTGTGTGTGAGTTGTTAAAAAAATATAAAGAAACAACGTCTACCGACCGGTTGATAAACAGTGGTGAGAAGCGCGTAACTACGGCACGAGAAGATCGTTTATTAGAACGTCAGAAGCAACAGAGACAAAATCGGCGCCAGTACTGCCGCAGACGACTAATTGCTCTTGGACTTCATGCCCGATGTCCTATAAAAAGACTGTACTGACTAAAAAAAAAAAGAATGAAAACTGCCAAGTTTAAGTGGGCACGAAAACTCGCAAGTTGGGTGCGTGTACTATTCTCCGATGAATCAAAATTTAATTTCGCATTCATTTCGCTTGGGGAAGAAAGGGTGAAGGATACAAATAGGAATGTAGTGAACAAACCGCAAAGTTTCCAACAAGCGTGATAGTTTTGGGGTTGTATTACTAGTAACACCGTTGGTTCTCTACACTTTGTAGCAAGTACCAAGACGACAATTACCTAAAAGTTTTAGAAGATAAGTTACTACCTTTCCGCAAACGACGATTCAGGAACCCAAAGGCATGCTTCTTTCAAAACGATTTTGCACCGTGTTATTGCGCAAAGAAGGTACAACTATGTCTAATGCATCAGTTTTAATCTTACTTACTTACTCTTCTTCGTGTTATAAAGTGTATTGTTTTCATTTGTTTTCTTCAGGTAACACATTTTATCAAAGAAAAGGGAAGGATTTAAATCCGATAAAGAATTGCTGGTTATTTGTATCGAACATATCGGTACAAAAAGAAGACCCAAAATTAACATAGAATTAAGAAATTCTTTTAAAAAAATTGGGACGTGGAAATAAAGATTCACTATTTAGAAAATTTGATTTAGTCAATCCCCAATAGAATAAGCACAGTTATAAAAGCATGCGGAGGCTCCACCAAATATTAAATACACTTGTAAAAGTTTATTTCAGATGTATAAATGAGATGTGTTTTTGTTGTTTTTGTTTTATATAACACTTCTAGATTTACGCATTTTCATACACATTCTTAAAATACCGCTCTAAAATTAAAAAAAAATAGTTAAAATAAAATAATTGTATGTATTATTTGATGCATAAGGCAGGTGGTAAACTAATTTCACATCCAAAACTTATAATTGCTAGGATACGCAAAAATAGTGAGTGTTCGGATTTCATTTCACAGTACTGTAAGTACATTTTATTATATTGTGTGTAGTGTAATGTCGCCAAAACATAAATAGGTGTAGAAGTTTTCTTTTATAGCAACCGATTTAAATAAAATCACGGATATAGTATATATATATATATATATATATATATATATATATATATATATATTCATATATTGGTTGAGAAAAATTTAGATTTCGTTCAAGGGAACGAAGTTTTCAATAACGTAATAATATACTTATATATGTATGTACATACATGATCCTATATGACCATCCTAATAATAGGTATTACGTAAATATTTGTATACTATACGTTCGTAACATGAGTAACATAATTTATATTTCCTAATTTAATCTAGTTATGTACATTTCTATTAGTTATATATATCAAGATCAAATCCCAGTTGCTTAATGCAGTTATTAATGCTTTTTCAATCGATTTGAAACCAATTTCCAAGAAGTAAAAAAGAAAAACGACATTACGCTTACTTATTTAACTCCATATATGTTTTTTATATTTATGTTATGTTCAAGTACTTTATTACTTTTATTATAGTAGCGTTACACAGTATAGATTGTCTTTTCAAGAATTTAATAAAATTCGTTGCAAATGGTAATAGTAAAGTACATATAGACATACAGATAGCGTATCCTCTAAGGTATATATAGTTATTGCCGATTCAAGAAACAAAGACAACAAGAAAACGTATTCAGAGGAATGTATACATGATATGTTTGAACACGAAGTAAGGTACATTAGATTATATTCCTCATAGAGTCTAATTAAAAATACATTTTTACTATGTTGTGGTTCTGTTATTTATGATTTGTATTATATATTATACATATTACAGTGAGTTATAAAAGTATGCATTGGCTTGCCTATAAAGGTATTAGGGAAATATGTAATGTAATAAATAGCGTTAGTACATAAATCTTTTAGAATAACTACGTTAAGTACAGTGCCATGCAATAAAGGAAATGTCGCAATATACGGGAACTGTACGCATCAAACATCAACGGTATAGCGTGCCAAATGATGCACATTCTTGGCATAAACATCATATTTTCTGTAAGCTAACTGACACTTTTCGCGCTGCACACAAATTACCTACGTAGTAACTATAGAAGACCTACCTACATACTGGGTGTGCATCCTTGAAAGTATCGCTTTTGGTAATGTTTCAAATATTTATTGCGCTCACAGACTATGAACGGGACTAGGGGTATAGGAGCGGGTACGTAGTCACTACTCTAGACCAAATGGAAAATCAACTATTAAAATATAGGTTCTCAATAATGTAGGCGATTACCCGATTAGCCCCAATATGTACCTATTCACTACTCACTTGTGTATGTGCATAGTCTGTGGTTGCACTTTTCATTTACATATGCTCAAAAACAGTCAATTTTATTCATTTACGCTATACTTTTTTTCTCACTGTATATCACAATTAGTGCAGTATTTTATAGAATCCAAAGAAAAATATATCCGTGAGACTCTCTTTGATAAAATGATTTAGTTTAAGTATCAGTTTGAAACAAATTTCGTTAAAGTTAAGGAAGCTTTGTTTTGAAGTAATTTTAGGAAATAAATTAAAAATAAGTAGGTAACAGGAAAAACTAATTTAAATCATGGTCACAAGCGAGTTCATTATTGATAAGTATATAAGCACTATCCGTACTTATCCATAAAAATTGTAACCTTATGATTCACAATATGTTCCTCAAAACATTTTCAAACAGTTTGGTAATTTACTACAATTGTATATTAATAACAATTTCTAATTACTACTTGAATGTAATAAATAAAATAAATAGTACTAGCATTTATATCACATTTTATCATTATATAATACGGTGTCACAAATAATATTTTTTATACTTTTAAGGCATTTAGAGAAAGAGTTAGACTACTTATAGGTCCAAATGATGTTATACCACAGTTTCCAGCTCTACTAGACGAAATCGTTCTTGACCTAAAATTAAAAAAATAGACATACACACACACATATACATATACATATATATATATATTACATTAAATTCCAGTTTTGGTGGGGTGGTAAAGGAAAAGAAGGTAGTGCATACTTTGGGAAAACTTTATGTATGGGCACTTTTCAGAAGTATCTGTAATTATTAGTTTCACTTTACTCAAAAAGTTTGAAATTTGACGAAATTGAAATAATTTGCAATTGTATTAATGTGAAAATTGATAGGTCAATTTATGACTCGTCTCGATGATCATCATAGACGGGCAGATAAAATTGTCAGTTGTGATTTTAGTGGTTACTTTTATTAGCATTTCCGTGTAAGTTCCAGAGATTATTCCGAGTTTTTCACTTATTTTATTACAAATATTTGTCTTCAATACTAAAAACAGGGAATATATTATATTGTTGTAAGGTTTACTAATTGAAAAATGTGAATCAGTATTAAGTGCGAACTTTAGGTTACGATGGTTTTCACCACCGATTACAATAAGTTGTCCGTTGAGGCTTATTTTCGAACAGGGCAACGTATTGAACAGAGCGATAGTGTGTATTCGTACTTAAGGGATCGTCACAGTGGGACCTGTTGAAAAATAGCCGATTTTCGCGAATTTTTTTGTGTCGTATCAGGACACTCACGAAGAAGAGAAAATTAATTTTCAAACCTTCATTCACATTTTTGATAACATTTTCTCAACGGTCGAAAATGTCTTCAAAAAGAGTCCTCATGGTGTACACGATCGTAGTCGCAAATCTCTTCTCATCTGAAACGAGATTTGTAAAAAGATTATTAATCAGTATGAAAACCGCTATCTTGCTATGGAGGTTTTTTTTTCTCATCATCAAAACTGAAAAAATTTTGAAAAAAATATCAAATTCAAACTATTTTTCTGACAGTTTTTTCGTTAAGAAAAATACAAAGATTTCGAAAAATAGAAAAATCTTCCATAACACGATAAACAATGACGTAAAGAATGTTGTGTCAAATTTTAAGATCGGTAGCTCGAAAACTCCTCATTTGAGAGTGTACACCGTTTGCAAAAACCACATTTCGAGAAAAACGCGTTCAAAGTTTCGAGTGTGGAATTTTCATATAAATAGTCTACTTACAGTCAATCAGCAATGCCAGGTCCATACAATATCCCTTCCGCTTCCTCAAATTGCTCGTTTTTGTAGCACTTTCATTTTGACGAGCTATCCTATCTTTAGAGTTGAGAGAGCTTGGGTGGTTAGCACCTGTGATGCGCGCTGCTTTGTATTTAGCGGCGAACTCGGCAGCTACCGGCCTAATAGTTATCGCCACTGTTTCCATGACTTTCAAATTTGCATCGTATCCCTCGTTAAATGTACATGCTGCACAATAAGTTGCGATTTCCACAGGTTTGGTGGTTGAAGCTTTCATTATTATTCTGCGTGTTTGCGCTCATACATATCTGTAGCAAATCGTCCATGGTTAGATCTTCATAAATTGATTTCAAAACTTTCTGAACATCTTCATCAAGAGCTGGTGGATGTGAATACTCGTCAGCGAATCCTTTGACCTCAGTTTCACGCCATTCGCAACATGACTGTGCTCCCGAAGGGCAAAACTGATCGTGAGGGTTTGCATCTGTTGAGCTTTTTGTGGTAAAACGTCGCCCATACTGCTTTCCTCATATTTTCGACTGAATTCGAGTTCCGACAAACTGCTAGACCGAAGGTTCTTTTCCTGCAAGGTCCGCGTATGGTCCTAAAGGCTTTGTTATCCTACAGCATGAATTTTTCGGGCATTTTTCTCGTCGATCTATCCAAGCTCGATATTGGAAACGTACTGGCTCATGCGCCAGTTTTCATGTAGCTGCTTGATAAGACAGGCTGTAGCGACCAAAATAATTCGAATTTCACCCAAAACTTTTAACGACGTGTTTATAACCATCTATACTATTTGGTAATGCAAAAAATCAAAAATTTGAAAATTTTACACTGTAACGATCCCTTAAGTTGTCATGAACGATATGTACAGGAGTTCCCTAACCTTGAAGATTAATTTAATTCTATGTTTGCGCAAATAGAGTAATAATCTTCGTAACTTTTTCTTTCCTTCAAGAATTTCTTTTAAGAATTTGATTTAAATTTTGTAGTACAATGTAGTATATTGAGTGACAAAAGGAATGGATTGTCGGCACGCCTATGGAATTTATCGTTAAACGCATGCATATGGAGCGGCAAATGTCATTAGTATCACTGTGTACAAGCGAAACAAAACCAAGCAGTACTTTCTTAAAAGCTCAGCTTTGAAGAAAGTTCAAAATTTGTTAGTCTCCGTTGCTCCGTGCTCGGTAAAGAGCGAATGATAGAGAGATTTGCAAAACCGATTTGTTTATTTAATTTTTACAGTGCTTCTACACAATCGTAATTAAAAAAGAACAGAAAAAGAAACGATGTATCTTTCTATGAGTGCGGTGTACGACTGACTCACACTACTCCCTCCTATGTATCTTTTCTTATATTCCCAGGCGCACATTAGGCGGCAAATTTAAAAGGAGAAGAAGAGGAAAGCACAATAGTCACTACCCCGACCACA
Source organism: Chrysina gloriosa (assembly GCA_038088585.1). Lineage (NCBI taxonomy): Eukaryota > Metazoa > Arthropoda > Insecta > Coleoptera > Scarabaeidae > Chrysina > Chrysina gloriosa. Next base: position 25,871,188 of record CM076094.1, on the reverse strand, counting down.
TTGTAACAAACGAAACAAATTTCAAGACACAATAAATATTTCTATATGTGTGTGTCTAGGTTGATACCGGAGTTGGGGAAACGGAAAGAGGGAGGTTGGCAGCGTGGGACGAGTAAAGTCGGGGAGAAATGTGTAAATAGTAAATGTTGTTGGATATAATATATAGTGGTACTGCAAAAAAGTATTTGGTAAAGGGAGAAGGGACCAGTAACTGACTTTTGAAGAAACCATTGTGTTCCTTATAAATATACCACTGGCCTTCCTCCCAGATGAGAAGTGGGATTGTATACTGATACTTAATAGAATAACGGAATAGTAACGGAAAACCGAAAACGCGGGAAAAAATAGTTTCCCTGTTGAGTCGTGTGCCCCAAAAGAAAACGAGTTCGACTGTTTTCGGAACAAATTTAATAGACAAACAGTGAAGGATGGTTCCAGTCCGATTATAATTGACGGCGTTACTCACGAAAGCGAGCTGCACCTACCATAAAACTGCGACATGGAAAATAATAACCTGGATAAAAGCAGAAATACAACGAACGTAAGTGATGATCTGTCACATTTAGTACAGAAACTTATTTTAGAATACCAAAGAAAGAATACCCTCTTGGAAAAACTAATAGACTAAATAACTGATAGAAATGAATCGACGCAAATGCAAAATATCGGAGTGATGCCAGGTCTGCTAAATAACATTTCATGATTTGAGAGCAATAGCTCGAAAGCGAAGGGATGGTTGCAGAGTCTGGATAGCACACAGGTCTTGCACAACAGACCGGACAAGTATATGCTAGAAACTGCCCGAGCAAGGGTTATTGACGGAGCTTACCATTGGTACCAAGTCAGAAAGAACAAGTTACACACCTAACAAGATTTCATGGGTCACTTTAAATCCATCTTCATTGTGGAGGAATCGATATCAGACAGATGCAAAAAGATGACGTGGTGAAGCCAAGAAAGACGTGAGTCTTTAGATTTTTATTTTTATTGAAAAGTACGAATGTGTGAGGAATTGAAGTTTGGGTTTTGTGAAGTAAAACATGAAGTATTAATGGGCGTGTGGTCCAGAACTTTGTGTGAAGTGATGATGGCGCACAACACTACAATACTCATCATTTGTTGCATGATATGCGTGAATTTTTAAGCATTGCAAGCAAGAGGTTTGAGAGAATTTCTTTAACTCATGTCAAACCTATAGTAAAAGAGACACGCACAGACGTACAAAACTGCCAACAAAGAAGAAACACAGATAAACCATTTTTGCCTAGCCGAGATGAGACTGGTCGACCACTTTGCTTCAAATGTAAGCAATATGGTCATGTCGCAAAGCGCTGTCGCGCTAACACCGGTATGACGAATGAAACTAGAGTTGCTTCCGCTGAAACACCAAATCGTTCAACGAGTTTGAATACACCTGCTCTTCTCTAAGGAAACAAACCCTATAAGGGCAACAGATTAAGGCGCTTACAAGATTCAGTGTAGTTGGCATATGTATAGTTACCTTTAAAGCCCATAAATTTAACGATTCTTTTCTGAATACTTTCAATTCTATTAATATAAGTAATACATCTAGAGTTCCATACTACTGAAGCTAGCTATACTATTGAGGTAAGTAAAATATAATGTCTTCATACACATGGTGTTCTTAAATTCTTTGCACGAATCCATCAAGAAACCCAGCATCTTGTAACATTTCCCCACGACATGCTCCACGTGATTTCTAAATGTTAATCCTGAATCCATAACAACACCCAGATCAGTCACAAGCTCAACCCGAGTCAAGGTGCCACTACCAAGACCATACTGAGAATCTATTTTAACTCTATTTCTTGTAAATTGAATATACTTCCACTTATCAAGATTAAGATATAATTTATTTTTTGCACAGTAATCCGAAAATCTATCCAACTCTCGCTGCAACATCTCGCAATCGGACAAGGTTGCGACGGCCAAGAATACCATGAGAACATCAGTATACTCCAAAAATTGAGCATGTAGGAAACAAGTATGAATATCATTAATGTAACAATTAAAGAACAACGGACCAAGATGAGACCCCTGCAGCACACCCGAGGTGATAGTAATAGGCTGTGACTGATAATCCATTAGCTGCACAACTTATGAGCTATTGCATAAATATGACATTAACCAACGAAACAGATCCCCATACACGCCCAGAGCCAAGAACTTCTGAACCAAAATTGTATGATTTAACTTGTCAAACGCTTTGCTGTAACCAGTGTATATATAGCTTCAACTTGTACTCTGTTATCAAGGTTTCTTGAGATAAATTGTGTGTAGGTAAGCAAATTAGTTTCAACGGATCTTCCAGAGAAAGAACCATGTTGTTGTGGTATAATCTGCTGTTTGTAATGATTATAGATAAGTTCATAAATTAATGACTCGAATATCTTAGCCGAAGTGCTTAAAATAGATATAGGTCTATAGTTATTTAGGTAATGGTTTTTCCTGATTTAAAAATAGGTATGATATAAACACACTTTCATACTGATGGAAAAAACCGCCCTTTTAAAGATTTATTGAAAATAATAGAAAGTGGTAGAGTCAGATAGTCAGCACATTCTCTGAGTATGCACGCAGGGACAGCATCCGGCCCGGCGGACTTACGGACATCTAAGGATTTTAGTCTAGAATTAATGATGTTATATGATAAATTAATAGTACCTGCAGAGTAGTGCTGATTGAAATCGCTAATCGTGCCGTCAATCAAAACAAAAGCAAAGTAAGAATTGAAAAGATCACAAACAGATTGACCATCAGTAACGTGTCTCCCAACTGCATATTCAGAGGTATATTTAGTGAACTGTTACGCCTTCGTACATATGCCCAAAAACGACTCATATCATCAGTAAGGTCAACCTCAATAGATTTAATATAACTTTTAAAATCTTGTTGAATCAAGAATTTCGAGCGAGACCTAAGAGTACTAAACTGTAAATAATCCAAACGATTACTGTAAATTTTCCAATTTTTATGCATTCTATTTTTTCTATTACCCTCTTCGTAGAGGGACTGATCCAGATTGTAAATTTATGCTTTCTAATTGACTTAGCAGGCACACACCAGGCACCAACAAGGAATACATAACTGTGCAAAACCTATCCACGCCCACATCAGCCAACTCGCGGCACCAATCCACAGTTGCCAGTAAACGCTTCAAATGAAAATAATTTGTATTCTTCAAATCATAAATGGAGAAATAATTATTTTGAAACAAAAATGATTCTAACATATGAACTGAAAACTCAATTGTTGAGTAATGCCTATCTTCCGACACCAGCCGACGCCAGCCGACGCAGACGAGACCCATATGCTGCACACAATTTGAAAAACTAAGATCAAGTGTGCGGCCGTTAGTATTTTCCATATTACTATGTTGAGTAACACCGCTGATTGCCATGAAATCACTGAGTTCCCTAGTCCTTAATGCTTTTCCATGAATAGGCTCTAGCGAACCCGAATCAGACGCCATCCATTCAGTTGTGGGAACATTGAAGTCTCCCACATCAAAAACACACTAACAGGATTATCATGTATTATAGATGACGCATGATAAAGGAACAGCAGAAGTGCACCGTCGTCGTTAGGTAGTAGATAAACACAACACACTAAAAAGCAAGCACGAACGCCAAATCCGGAACATATAATCTGAACCCATGAATTCTCAGCCCTATCTCATAGCCAGTCGTCTCTCTGAGCTGCCAACGTAGTGTTATCGACGACTATCATTACCCTACCTCCAGACCTTTTTGAAATGTATACTATCTTTTTTCAAGGCTTTATAACTTGTAGGCACCAACTCTGCATCAGAGACAGATGGGATCAAATTCGTCTCAGTAATACACATAATATTCGCATGATGATTTACAACACCACGCATAAACTCACTACATATAGTACGAAGACCATTCACGTTCTGATACACAATCGTGAGAGCCATGTGCAAACAAATAACACATATAAGTATTTATAAGATAGTAGAAATCAACGAATCTTGAGAATATCATCATCCGATTTTATATAAATAATGGGGGATTTCTCGCTTTTCCTAACCATCACAGTTCCATTTCTCGTCCATGTAAACTTGAAATTAGCAGCTCTAGATGCATCTCTAGCCGCTTTGAACAATCGTCTATTGTTAGGAGAGAGATGTTCATTTATAAATAAACTGTCAGAAATACCCTCGACTTTTATCCCTCGCACCACTTGATCCCCAGTGGCGGTCCGATGACGCTCTCGTTTAGCTTTAATTGCTGCATCCAAAACATTACCTCTTACTCGACGAGAGAAAATCTGGTAATTATGCTGCCATCCTTGTTCATAGCGTTGCGCGAGGGAACCCTATAGCACTCTCAACCTGAATTTCATCCATAGGACAACGGATCACCGCACCGATCGATTCCAATATCTTGTATACATTTTCACCATCTCTATAAGGCACACCCTGGATATCCACGTTGTAAGATCGATTATATTGACATGCATGTATAGATTGACAAAGGTCATTTGAAGTTATAGCTATAATAGTACCGCCACATGTTATAAAAATAATATGATCCTAGGACAAAACTTTTTGGATAAAGTTTCTTGGAAGGTAAACAAACATTTTATACAATTCAATGATGAATCATGTTAAACCGAGGCAGAGTTAGAAATAAATTCAAATGTTAATGTTCAACATAAAAACGAAGTTAAAAATATTGTTTCGAGTCTGAATCTTGTGTGAAAATGAAGATAATTTTAGAAGATGATAAGCTGATAAGGTCGAAGCCGCGCAGGTTATCTTATTTTGAAAAAGAAGTTGTCGATAAAATCATTGAGGAGGTGTTAGATAATAAGGTAATAAGATCAAGTACTCCAGAATATTCCAGTCCAATTGTCCTTGGTCCCAAAAGGAACAAGGCTATGTGTTCAAGCCCTAAATGAGAAGACAGTAAAAGAAAACTTTCCATTGCCTGTCATAGATGACCTGATAAATAGTATAGCAAATAGAAAATGCTACAGGATACTCAACTTGAAGAACGGATTTTATCAGGTGGATATGGACCAGGATTCTATAAAATTCATTGCGTTTGTTGTTCCGAATGGACATTACGAGTTTTTGAAAATGCCAGTTGGGTCTTACTCTCTACTCTCTACTCTACTTCAGAAGGTTTATAAAAAATTATTCACTAATTACTAGGCCGTTAACCGACCTATTATGTGCCAGGAAGGAATTTGCTTTTGGTGAGAAGGAACTAGCCGCTTTTGAGACATTAAAGTCTGCTTTAACAGCGTTCTCCATTCTTTGACTACATCATCCGAATTTAAAGATGCAAGTATATACAGATACGTGTGCCAGAGGCTATCACGTAGTGTTACTTCAAAAGTACACCTAATTCTGCTTTTTACACGGTCTTTTTTTACACGGTTTTGATTTAACACGGTTTGAAAATAAATAATTTTAAATTTGTTTACGCGATTTTATTCCATTTAACACGATTCGAAATATTCGTGTTTTTTTGTGTATACATATATACAAGCAAATTTACTGGTCAGAGCAATTGTAAATAGCACAAATTTAGGGGAATTCCCTTTTGTGCACACAAGCAAATTTACTTGTCAGAGCAATTGAAATGTGTTAGTATGTATTTTGTGAACTATCAATGCAATCAGACGTGTTCAGTGAAGACATTTTTATAGGTAAATTTGTTTTTACAACGTTACATTACATTTAATGTTAACGCAATAAGATAAAAGGTAAGCCAAAAAATATTTTATATTCATTCAGTTATTTATATATTTTTAATTTTGTTAAATATTTTATATATCCCTAAAAAGAAAATGTCGAACACTACAAATACAAACCTAAAACGTGAAGCCATTTTTTTGGAAACCAAAATTGAAACTTTACATCGCCTTCGAATTGGAGATTGCTATTATACAGTTTGCCATCAAATTATGAGAATTTTAGATGTGCAATCGAGTCGCGAGACGAATTGGCCAGCCCCGATTTTCTCCGAATAAAAAGAGGAAAGTGATGCCCGGAAGAGCGATACACATCTTGCTCCGCAAAATGCGATGATAGCAGGCAAGAATTTTAATAAATGGCGCAATCCGAAGAGATCGAACAAGAAAAATGACTCGAATACTAGTGTGAATTCGAAAGTAAACACGAATGCGAAGGAAAACTGTAGGATAAAGTGCTTCAAGTGCAAACGAGTAGGACACAAAGTTGCTGAGTGTCGGAACAAAAAATTCTACAGTGCCGGAACAACGGAAGAGGTCAGCTTATGTGCACCGGAAGTTTCCACGTGAACTCCGTTAATGATAGCGAGGCTACGTCACAACTGTGTAACAACGCGGACAAGTTCTGTGAAATTAGCGGCACGAGACGCGGAAGGCTAAATCTAACGAATGATGTATCCACGGATGTTGTTGCAAAAGGAACTGTTCAGATTGCTGCTGATGTTTTCGGAGATTGTAAGAATGTTAGCCTTAGTAACGTTTTGCATGTACCTGACTTACGTACAAACCTGCTGTCTGTCGGAAAGATCACTAATAAAGGCTTCGAGGTAGTGTTCAAAAGGGACAATGCCTTAGTGATCGACAAGAACGGCGAAGTTAAGTTAGTTGCGGAACGCGTTGGTGATTTATATTATGCGCGCAGATATTCTTCGTGTACGGTTAATACCAACACGGACTCTGTTCTCATGGCAAGTAGTTCGTCGAAAAAAGTCATGTTATGGCATAGTCGATTAGGTCACTTGAACTTTAAAGACCTATTCGTATGCCAAACCAAAGGTATTGTACGTGGTTTAAACTTTATACCACCGCAGGCTGATTCTGTTCCCGAGTGTGACATTTGCTCTAAAGGAAAAATGCTTAGATCTTCGTTCCCCAAGAAATCCGAAAGAAGTACCAAACTTTTGGGCATCATCCACACTGATATCTATGGACCCATGCGAGTGGAATCAAAGAGCAAGTCCAGATATTTTCTGGAATTTATAGATGATCATTCCCGTTACTGCACGGTGTACTTCATCAAATCCAAGATCGAAGTGATCAAAAGGACTAAGGAATTTATCTTCATTGTCGAAAAGCAGAAGGAACGAGAAGTCAAATGTATCCATTCAGACAATGGGACGGAGTATGTCAACAAGGAATTCGATGAGTTTTTAAGAACTCACGGCATCACACGCCGTCTGACCACTCCGTACTGTCCAGAGCAAAATGGGATAGCAAAAGGAAGAATAGAAGCCTTCTTGATACCGCGAGATGTCTTCTACTTCAATTTGGTTTACCACAATTCTTTCGGACCGAGGCGGTGAATACAGCAAACTACATAAGAAATCGGTGTCCGTCAAGAATCTTGAATGGCTGTACTCCTGGACTGGCCGGAAAAAGGATGTCAGCTATTTTAGGAGATTTGGCTGTCGAGTGTTCATCCTAGATAGAAAGATCGGTAAGGGGAAGTTCGAACCTCAAGCCAGGGAAGGAGTATTTGTAGGATATCCCGAAGGAACTAAGGGATACCGAATTTGGCTACCGGAAGAGAGGAAGGTGGAGGTCAGCCGTGACGTCAAGTTCATGGAAAGTTCTGAGCATAATCTACTGAGAGTTTAATTAATTTTTTTCAAAGTAAATTGCACCGGTCTAGCTCGTAGATAATAATATAAAAGCATAAATTATAACAATATATATTTATAAATTTTTGGAAATATTGAACATAAAATCAAAATATTTACCTATTTAGTGTGTAAATGTATAAGTGTAATTTCTTTTCCGTTAACGATTCTTCCTGTATCTCCTCTTTTCACTTCTTTTCTCAACGCAGCTTTATGGATTCTTCCCTCTTATTAATTCTTTTGGCACAGTTTTATGGATTCTTCCCTTTATCAATTCTTTCTTCTTCTGTACGGTGTGGTTCTTTTTTACTAATACTTCTTCTTAAAACCCTTTATTTTGTGAAATATTTTTTAAACTTCTTTATTGACTTTTCTATATTGTCAATTTAATCGTCGCTAACCAAACAAACTTTTATTTCTTCTCGAAACCAGGACTACACTCCTGTATTTCTTCGATGTCCCCGGAACGAAACTTTAATTCACCTTGACTTCAGTCCATCCAAATATATTGCTGTTATAGAAACCTGTACTGTACGTCGATGTATCCTTGGTTATTTCCAGTAAATTTATGTGAATTCTTGTAATGTATAATTGTTGTAGGAAATGTGTTTTAAATGTTAACATTTATGTTATGTTATGTATGTTGTTTGTTTTATCCATTAAATTATGCTTTAATAAAATATTTAACAAATGTGTATTTCTGGTGATATTTATTTGTCCCATTAAATGTCTCTGGCTGGAGTTAAATTAATGAGATAACTCCCGTAGGGAAATAAAATGCTTAAAAGGTGGTGGGCGTGGCGCCGAAAAGGTATAAATAGAACCCCAAAGCTACATCAAATGTCAAATGATGACCATAACCCCAACCTTAACTGTGATTTTGATAACTTCAATTGTAATAAATGAATTTTCTAATGGTAATTAACCATTTGTGTATTATTGTACTACAATAAGCTAGATATACCAGAAGAGTTCGATTTCATGGAAATCGCTAATGATGAAGAAAGACAGTCCATAGCCACGATCGACATTATCGAAGGAGAACCCGAAGCTGTCGATAATATCCCTGAAGAAGACGAGGAGCCCCGTAGACTACGAGGGAGACCACGAATTGAGAGAATCGGTTTGAGGAAAGACCTCGGAAAGTCTTCGACATGGGAATGAACACTGAGGATTTATGCAGTATCGAAAATACAGGATCCGTTTTTGTGGCGAAGATCCCTATGAAGCAAGCAATTTCAAGCCCAGAGGGTAACCAGTGGTTCGACGCAATGGCTGAAGAGGTCAATTCAATCTTGAAAAACGGCACCTGGGAGATGGTGCCTAGACCAAAAACTGACGAGGTGATTGGGAGCCGCTTTGTACTCAGGAATAAGTATATAGCTGACGGAAAGCTGGAGAAGAGGAATGCGCGACTGGTAGCGCAGGGATTTACCCAGCAACCAGGCGTCCATTTCGACCAAACCTGCGCACCCGTGGCTCGGTTGAGTTCCATCAGGATATTGTCTTCCATAGCAGCCAAATACGGAATGTCAATCCGACAATTGGACGTGGCGACTGCGTACTTACATGGAAGGCTGGATGAAAAGATATTTATGGAACCTCCAAAAAGGCGGAAGGAGATTCTGGGGACTATTATCTGGGACGAGAAAGGCTCAGATATAGGGGTCAAGGCAAAGCAATTGAAGGAGCAGCTTACCAATGGAGACAAGGTATGCAAACTTAACAAGTCTTTGTATGGTCTAAGACAAGCTGGAAGGGCATGGCATTTGACGCTCGACTCTACTCTAAGAGAGTACGGAGCCAAACCCACCAGTGCCGACCCGTGTCTATACTATATCGGTCAACGAGAAGAACTGATGTTGGTAGTTACCTACGTCGATGACATATTGGTTGCATCTAGAAGCGCTAGGAGCATCGACCTATTGGGGACGTACCTGTCAACTAAGTTCGAGTTGAAGGACCTAGGCTAAGTTGAGTATTGTTTGGGTATAGAATTTTCCAGGAGTAACGGCAAGATACTCCTGCAGCAATCAGGATATATCAACGATCTGTTGAAACGTTTCAACCTGAGCGACTGCAAACCGGTTGGGACTCCCATAGAAGTCAACGTTAAGTTGAGAAAGGCGACAGGGGTTCCGAACGAATCTAGGAAATTACCTTTCAGGGAGTTGGTAGGAGCTCTAACCTACTTATCTATGGCGACAAGACCCGACATCTCATACGCTGTAAACTACCTCAGTCAATTCAACAATTGTTATGACAAAACCCCTTGGACGGCGGCCAAACGCATTTTAAGATACCTGAAGGGTACATCAAACGAACTTACAAACCAGGTAAGGAGCCCTTGACAGGTTTCGTAGACGCCGATTGGGGAGGAAACGTCGAGGATATACGGACGTACACAGGTTTTGTTTTTACTTTGAACGGTGGACCAATTACGTGGGACGCCAGAAAGCAACGTACAGTGGCTCTTTCCTCCACGGAGGCTGAATACATGGCTATGACTGAAACCGTGAAAGAAACCCTATGTTTGCAGAAACTATTCCAGGAATTAACCCCAAATGAACTGCAAAATGTAACTGTATACAGTAATAATGACAATATTGGTGCTCTGAAGCTTGCACAGAATCCAGCATTCTACGGAAGAACTAAATACATAGACATAAAGTATCACTTCATAAGGGACGCGCTCAAGGAAGGTCTGCTGAACATTGACTACGTCCCGACGGAGAATATGGTGGCAGACATTTTCATTAAAAGTCTACAAAGAACTATAAAAAAATTGAAATTTCAATTAGGCAATCGCTGATTTCTGGAACGAAACTATCTGTTAAGTCTTCATCATACACTAGAGATGCTACTAAAGAAAAAATGGAAAAAGCACTCATAATATGGGTTGAGGACAATGCACAAAAACGGATTCCCGTAGACGGAAACAATATCAAACAGCAAGCATTAATGTTTTATAAAATGATAAAAGACGAACAACCGCCTACCTCTACAGAATCAACTCCTGAGAAGACCTACTTATTTTCTGCAAGCACATGATGGTTGACAGGATTTTTCCAAAGGCATGCGCTTCATAACATAAAAATCAAGGGCGAGATTGCTTCTGGGGATCAGAAAGCTTTCCACTAAAACTTAAAAATAATTGCCGATACTGCATACAATCCAGATCAGGGTTTTAATGCAGACGAAACTGGTCTTTTTGGAAAAAATTGCCTAGAAGAACATATGTGGCCAAATCGCAAAAGAGTGCTGGTGGTCTTAAGTTGAAAAAGATCGACTCACATTTTTATTTTGCAGTAACGCTTCTGGAGATCAGATGTTAAAGCCCCTGCTTATCGATCGGGCACTTAAGCCTCGAGCAATGAAAGGTGTCGATTTTGATACATTGCTGGTCAATTGGATGGAGAATAAAAAAGCATAGGTGACAATTACAGTTTTTACAGAATGGTTCATTAAATGTTTTGTGCCAGAAACTAGAAAATATATGAATGAAAAAGGCTTAGAGTCTAAAGTTCTTCTGTTGGTAGACAATGCACCCGGGCATCCTCAGTTGGAACACGAAAATGTACAAGTTTTGTTCCTGCCACCGAATACCACATCCCTAGTTCAACCACTGGACCAAGGAATTATCGCAACATTTAAAACTTGCTACATCAAACGAACATTTCGATACATTTTGGATACTTTTGGGGAAGGATAAAACTCTTACAGTGATTGATGCCTGGAAAAAGTTTTCTATTAAAGATTGCGTAACATATGCTTCTTTAGCATTATCAGATTTACGACCATCAACCTTAAACGCATGTTGGAGTGCAATTTGGCCAGAATGTGTTAAAAGTAAAAATCATGTGGATCCAAATACAAACGAATATCCCAATATAATTACTTTGACACATACAGTTGGTGCGGAGGGTTTTGATGACTTGGTATTCGATGACGAATATTACATTTTGCCTCAGAGAATACTGATTCTATACAAAGCAGTGATAGTGAAGAACCTGTTAAACTTACTGCAAATTTAATTCAAGAAGGATTTCAACTTGCAAATAAATTAGGATACCATTTCGTCGCAAACAATCCCAATGTCGAAAGAGCTGCACAATTCCAACGTGAGCTGAATTCTTGTATGGGTCGTTACAAAGAATTATACAAAGAGGTAGCAAAAATTGGCCAACAACGGCTCATAACAGAGTTCACTGTTAAAAATGTAGATGCCGAACAAGCAAGAGAAAGTCCAGTTCAAAATTATTCCAGCGATGATTGTAATTTTATACGCATTCGAAGCAAGCGAATTCGAGTAACTGATGATGACAGCAATTAAATTTATGTTCCGGTATTTATGATTATCATTAAAAAAATTTTTAATTTTTTTATCGTAAAAATTGAATAACCCATTCTTTTTGTTAACAACATAGCTGTTTTACATACATACATAATTGTTTTTAGTTCCTGAACTTGTCATACATTTAATTTACATTGCATACTTTTAAGCTTAGAGTGCATATCTTTTTTCCTTTAATAACTATGTTTGTGTAAATACACATTATATACAATGTGATTTAATAACATAAACATTAATACTTGTTCTTAAAAAATCCTTGTTTTTTCACTAATCACCTATTTTGCATACGATCAATGTCTTTTTACATGGTTTTTCTGGAACCAATCTACAGTGTAAAAACAGAATTAGGTGTACCACGATGGATTCCACCCAGTATATCACGTCAGCACGATAACTGCTGAAGTTGAATCCAGATACCATAGTTTGGATTTAGAGATGTTGGCAATAGAATATATTTTTAGGTAAACGTTTTTTTACTCTTGTGACTGACTATAACGCATTGAAACTATCGTTAAAAAGGAAAGAGATAAATAGTAGGATATTTAGATGGAGCCAAAGACTAGAAGAGTTTGACTACACAATCGAACACCGACTTATCGAGAGGATGCAACACCTGGATGCTCTGAGCAGGTGTTACAGTATAATTTTGACTACATAAGATTGGTTAGAGATAGCGCAAGATAAGGACAGAGAATTAGAGAATAGTTAAGTGATCATCAGAATAGAAAACTCTTAGATACTTATATTAATTGCGATGTCCATTTCTAAAATAACTGTGAAATGTGTCCTGTTCCATTATTCTAACAGTCTGAGAGAAATGTGGAAACACGTGATTTGATCACTAAAACAATAATTTCACTTTCTCTCAAATACGTTGAATACTTCTATTCTTGTAATACAAACAGATAATACAGAATTCGTAACGAAAATCAAAAGGTAATAGTTAATATGTATCTATATATACGAAAGAATAATCAATCCTACGCCAATGTCAAATAATAATGAAAAGTGTCAACAGATTTGGTGATATTACTAAAACATAATCAGTTGCTACAATCATTCATAATTTTGGAAATAAATATTAATAACACCCTCTGCGGAAACCAGTATTTTTCGGACAATCATTTTGGATTTCTCTGTATATGCGCTTCTATTTCTTTCTAAGATACTTACTTTCCAAATAAGCTGCTAATTCATGGTCATCCGCTTGTAAAGCAAGAAGTCGTGGTGAGAGGCCGAGTGAATCAGTAGCTTTCAGATTTGCACCAGCAGCGACTAACATGCAACATATAGATCTCCATCTGTATGTTGCAGCTTTGTGAAGAGGCGTTTGTCCCAGGTTATCTTTCAAATTCAGTAGCAAAGAAGGCGCTGTCTCCAAAAGGTATTTAACGAGGTCCTTGTGACCATGTTTAGCTGCATAATGTAAGATTGTTTGACCAGTGTTGTCTCTTGTTATTAGCGAATAGCCTTGATTAATAAGTTCTTTTAGCTATAACAAAAAATAATTTTAATTTAGTAGCTAGAGGTTTAATACTATCATTAAAATTCCAGTTGATTTCATATTTCTGAAGCTCTTAACAAATTTTTGTTATTATTGTTAATAAATTACATGAGAGTGATACGAGTGAAAAGGGCGTTACAAATATTATTTACATATTTAAAAATATGTGGATATGAATATGAAATGAACGTCTTGACAAATGTCAATTAAATTCACGGGAATATGAGCTTTTAACGTAAATAACTTTTTGGGATATCGGTCATAATTCCAAAAATAGATTTTCATCCAAAAACGCCTTTAATAAAATGTAAATATATGGCGAGAGAGGATAAGGTGAAGGAGAACAAAAAGATAAAAGCGTCTCTATCGGTTTCAGTGAAATCAGTATACATAGGTTCGCAACAATTATGATATATAAAAACGTTTATATATCAAGTTTAAAGCAATAGAAAAATTCTTTTCTGTCTAATATCAAAAAATTGAAATTTTGGAAGAAAGATTAAGTCAATTTTGACAGTATTTTTCAAATTTTCAAAGTGGGTGGTCATGTCAATTGTCAGTTACGATTTGCTCTAATAATTCTCGTAAATCACTAACTTCTATTGAACAAATTGTAATTGTAGACGTAGTGCACAGTATCCGTGCAACTGTGTGCGATGCAATTATGCAATGATCAGTTCCCCCACGGTGCGCTGCACATAGTGTTTAGTGCAATATTCGGTCAGTTATGTCAAGCACATGGTTTTGCAACTGAAAATGACAACCTAGTTATCGAAACATGGACGTTAATTCTACGGCGAGACATTATTTTTAATTGAAGTCATATACATACAAATCTTGCTTAATTAGATCATCAAGACATCTTCTTCTGATAAAATCTGCACTTCAAACTAAGTACTCGGTACTGATCGGTATATACAATATTTGTTTAGCATCGCCTTTACGCTGATATCCATTTAAAACGGAGATGATCGAAGAATAGGCTATCATTGTCGTCAAGGTTAAATTAAAAGTATTTTTCTCTAACAGTTTTGAATCGGTGGATGAAAAATAACGAAAACGGCAATATTTCCTCATGTTCTAGAAAGACGATATTTGTTACTCAGGCTTTGAAAACACATACATGAAGTTTATGTGATACTTCTCAGAGGTAGCCCCGCGCCATGTATACGTTAAAGTTAAGCCAAAATGATGTCGGCCCTCTGAAAAAAGCAAAAAAAAATTCCCTCCAAAAAACATTAATTTTTCATTATATCTATGATGATGAAATGGTATACTCTTTTAAATAAGCGCTCCTTTTCGCTGCCTATCTAAACAGGAAAATACTTGTCTTGTTAGAACGTGTTTAAACGTGATGTTGACGCGGCAGACAAATTACTTGTAAAAACGAACTAAGGTAAGCACATTTACATATTGTTAAAATGTATATATATATATATATTTCGTTACATTTTTGTACTTGTCTTTTAAATACTCTCTACCACTTTAAGGTAAGTCGAACAACAAATAGAGATACAACAGCTATATTTTCAGAACGATAATAAATTGCATTTTTATATAACCTTCGTCAGCAAGAATACAACGTTATATTATATTTATTGTTAAAATTAGGTTCCTTAACTTCTTCTCTAGAAACAGTATCACCACCTCCTTCAACTATTTGGTAGTTTTCACAGTAACGTGATTTTAGATATACTAACTGTGTTAGAAGTAAGGTAAAATATTTAAAACAGTGACGTTCTGAGAGTTTTTCGGAAAAAGTATTTTACACAATAGTCCTTATAATTGTTATTTTCTACCTCATAATTTTTACTTTCACTATTTCTGTTTTCATTTTTTCAGATGTCGCAAGAAAACAGAACTTTCTGGGTATCACAATTCACTGAAGAAAAGAAAGTGAGATGAAGACGTAATAAACCATAACTTAAAAACTAATCAGTTGTTCCGAAGACCGGAGAATACTCAAATTAACACTGCCGGTACTGATTGTCTACCAACGTCCTAGTTACTATTGGAATTACCAAACGAACATAGCAATCAGAAAGAGTTTGATACTGTTTTGATCTGTGAATTAACTTCAATTTCAATCGATCCGGTCGAAATATCTGAAGAAGTAATGGTAAAACAATTGCTGCAGCAGGTGCTTATTTGCCAGTCCTTAATAACCCTGCTTTGTGGCTAATTGTACGTCCATTATTATCATCACAACTACAAGACCTAATAAAAATGGTTCTGGATATTATCAAAATCTGGTTTATAACTACAATTATCCAAAAGAAAAGAAGAGAGAGAAAAAGGAAAGTGGATGTCAATTTTCTGAGATATACTTTCCTCGGATCTTGTAAAACAATGAGAGAGGGAAAAGTGATTGGTGATTGATATCATATTGAAAGAAATTATGTTTCTGTTTTCGCTGTAAAATTTTTAAAGATTTCAGTAACGTAAAATTAGCTAATTCTTCATTTAGTCTCTGGAACCTCTTAACTGAGCACTTAAAACTTCACGAAAAAAATGAAAGGCATTCCGACATTTACTTCTCTGTCCGAATTCTTATAATGATTACGAAAGAATAAAACTATTGACTCGGAATGTCAAAATGTATTAAAAGAGAAACTAAGCATTTGCGCGGTGTTTTTTGAAAGAATTATTTATGCCTTATTACCTAGGAGATACAATTCATTATGAAACAATTCAGTTATTAGAGAATAATTTAATTTATTATAGACAAGATCAAAGAGGTGAAGTATTTTTCCATGTTGTTTTTAGTTCTACATTGGATGTAAGCCATCGAGGAGCAGATATCAGTTTGTATGAAGTATTGTAATTTAGAAGATACAAAAGTGAATATTGAAGAGAAGCTTTTAGTATTTTATCCTGCAGACACGACCGAGGAAGGATTAACAACACTTTTGTTAAAGATTTTAGGGGAAAATGGTTTATATATCTGTAATTAACGCGACCAAGAATACGACAAAGGTAAAGAGAAAATGGGAAAGGTAAATAAGCTGCAAACAAAAGGGAATATTGAATTGAACCTTAGAGCATTTTTTGTCTTGTATTCAGAGCTTGAACCATGTTGTATGTACTTATTTAATCAATACATATTTTTTATTGTTCAAAATGTTTAACAACATTTTTTGCCGTTTCAGCTGATCGTTGATCTGTTTTAAAAAGCCAGGTTTCAAATTTAACATTAAAATCACAACCACCACAAAAAGAAATATTATAATAATAATGAATATCTATGGTAGTTTTATGGTACGTAATATTAAAGTTAATGTTATTATAATATTTCTGAGGGTTCTGAAAGTTTAAATAAATTAATTTGCCTTTTGAAAGAATATCTATATATATATATATATGGGTGGGCCAGAAGGCGGAGTAGGATTTCACATGCAAATATCTTGTTTGCTTACGGTTTTGTTTCTTTACTTACAGGTGCATATCATAAGCGATTCCTTGGAGATTGGGCATGATGAATTACACCAAAGAAGAACGACTAAAAATAGTCGAATTATATTTTCAAAATAACAGGTCTATTATTCTAACGCAAAGAGCTTATCACAACCATTTCCACGTCCGACAAGAACCCTCAGCGACGATGATTCGGAAACTAATGGCACGCTTAGACGAAAGGCGTTCTGTGATGAACCTTCCCCCTACTGGCAAACCACGCTCGGTTCGCTCTGAAGAGAACGTTGAAAGAGTTAGAGCCAGTGTCGAAGACGAACCAGGAACATCAACGAGAAGACTTTCTAGGGAATTGGGAATGGAAGAATTTTAAAAAATGAATTAAAGATGTTTTCATACAAAATACAGTTAGTGCAGGAACTGAAACCTGTGAACCACAAATTGCGTCGAAATTATGCGATTCGCATCCAAGAATTAGCCAGAGAAAACCACGAATTTATTAATCAACTTATCGTGTCTGACGAAGCTCATTTTCAGTTGAATGGTTACGTTAATAAACAGAACTGTCGGTTCTGCGGTACGGCAAATCCAAGGAGAATTTATCAGCGCCCACTGCACCCTCTGAAATGCACGGTTTGATGTAGGGTGACCTCGCAGGAAGTTATCGGGCCTTATTTCTTTGACAATGATATCGGTAACAGTATGACAATTACTGGTGAGAGATATCGGGATATGATTGATAATTTTTTACGTCGTGCAATAGAAAATCGTCCCGAAATGTGGTTCCAGCAAGATAGGGCAACACACAGCCAACGTCACAATGACCCTCCTGAAACAACTGTTCGGTGAACGGATAATTGAAAGAAATTCCAATGTTAATTGGCCGCCACGTTCTCCCGACCTTACGGCCCCCATTAGTTCCTGTGGGGATACCTTAAGGAACGTGTGTACGTGAACAAACCGCGTAGACTCGGGCAGCTCAAGGACAATATCCGTGCGGAAATTCGAGCATTAACTCCTTATACCTTAAGCAATGTTATGTACAATGCAATTGAAAGAGCACGACTTTGCGAGGCCGCAAATGGAAGACATTTGTAGAATGTTGTTTTCCATACCTAATCTCCACATGTTAAACATTTATTGTGTGGAGTATCAATAACATTGGTTTACAACTAAAAAGTTATTTAAATATTAAATACTACTCTGCCTTCTGGTCCAGCCTGTATAAAAGAGAAAAACACTGACTCACTGATTCATCACGAAATTTCTGAAACTATAATACCTAGAAACATGAAATTTAGCGTGTAGGTTCCTTGTGTGATGTAGTTATCCACTACGAAGGGATTTTTGGAAATTCGCTCCCTAAAGGGGGTGGGGGCAGGGAGAGTTTGTATGGAAAACCTGAATTTGAATTGAATTCTAATATGAACAAACATAAACCGTCTGCAATTTCCGGTTAAAGTTTGCTAGGATATAACGTTTAATAAGACGCAGGGATAGAGTTTAAAAGTGGATGGTTTAAATCTCAAGAGTGACTGTTTCTCCCATGGTCATTTGTACTTGGCGTGCTTGAGAATCAGTTCATTTAATAATAAGGTGCAGGGACAGAGTTTAAAAGTGGCTGGTGTGGATCTAAGGAGTGACTCTTTCTCCCATGCCCCATGCCATGTTGTACGCGGTGTGCTCGAGACTCAGTTCATCTGATCGCTTGCTCATCCTCCAGCCCGAAAGGAAAACCAGGAATATTGTTTTCAGAGAGGTTTTGGAAAGATAGCAACCGAAAATAATAGCACTAGAATTAAGCAACTGATTATATTCTAACTTACTTCTTAAGATACGCGGAAAGATATGATACTTTACATAAAAATATTCTTCGACACGGACGAAGTCGCCAGCAATAGCTAGTAGATGTGATAAAGGTTTCAATGATATGTTCACGGTTAGCAAACAACCATTAGTTTTAAAAGTCGAGAAACGTTAAGACCCCGAAAAATAAAACAAAAATTTTCTTACAAACACAAAAACAAGCCTATACAGAACGTAGAAGTGAAGTTTAAAGTAAATTGTTTTTAGAATGTTAGATGCCGCGATATCATCTTTAAGTGAAAGGTTTAATTTCTTATCTTCTCGTTCAGCAATTGTTAAATTTTCGTCGAATATTTCTGACTTCAATAAATACAATTCAAGGACTAGAAAAAGTATTAACTTGTAAGAATCAAAGCGAGTTGCGACATAAACAGTATAGCACTTATGCATGAATTACACTTTTTGTAGTTGAAACTTTATATTATATTGCTGTCCACAATTTAATTCGTCTTTCCTAACATTTACATTGCTTTACGCATTTTATTAACAATTCCAGTTTCAATAGCTACAGCAGAGAGAAAATTCAAACTGAGAATAGTTAAAAATTATCTGAAATCTACTATGGGCCAAGAGAAATCGATAAATCTTGCTATTATTTCTATTGAGAAAGATATTTTACAAAAATTAGATATAGATTTACTTATAAATAAATTTGTTCAGAAGAAAACGCGATAAGTTCAATTTCTATAATTTAACTCTTACTCCACGTTGAAATTATCTTGAATTGCTTTAGTTTATTTGTTTACAATATGTATATGTATGTTATGTTTTGTCAACGTGACCAAATGCAGTTTAAGTTAAAAATAGATTTAATGGCTTAATGTAACTTGTATAATATGAATATATATCTATCTATATACCGGGTGACAGAATAAATTACAATGCATAGCACCACGCAATAAAGGACCAAAAAATAATAAGAAAATTCCTATACACTAATGTCCGATCGCTTTTTGTTTTCACGTTATTAGCTGTTGAGGTTTTTTAAACTGAAGCTGGTTTTAGTCACGATGGTGTGAACATGCATAATATGCATTATTAGACCGATCAAAACCCTCATCATACCTTAATACGGAATCACCAGTATGGGTTTTCCATTAATGTGTGGGCAGGTATAATCGATAATTATCTGATTGGTCCAGTTTGATTGCCCAGACGATTGACAAGCGAACTCTACCAATATTTTTGGAAATTGAACTGAACAGTTTATTAGAAGATGTCCCATTGAATATTATAAGAAGAATGTACTACATGCATGACGATGCGCCAGCTCAATATTCTCGAAGAGCAAGGGAATTTCTTCAAAGAATATTTGGAAATAGGTGGGTTGGTCGTGGGGGACATATACCATGGCGAGCTCGTAGTCCCGATCCTAAGCTCCTCGATTTTTCATTTTGGATGTTTATGCAATCGGACATTAGTGTTTAGGAGTTTTTAATTAGTTTTTGGTCCTCTATCGCGTGGGGCTATGCATTGCAGTTTATTCTATGTATATATATATATATATATATATATATATTTATAGATAGATAGATAGATAGATAGAATAGAGGGTACCTATACCCTTTAAATCATACGTCATTCATAACATCCCCTGTGGGGACTTCTGACTTTAACAATATTAAAGTATTAGACACTGAAATTGGACACCAATGCAGGCTCTTTCTTGAAATGACTCACATCTACTCAAATAAAAATACAGTAAATTATAAAACAGATACAGGACAACTCGGTATAATTTACTCAGATATTTTGAAGAAAATTAATTAAATTAATAAAGTTAGTCAGGTAGTTCTCTCCCTCGTTGCTCGCTTGTCCGCCTTTCAATATCCTTTGGCTTCATATTTCATTGACACACTATATTGTGTCCTTTCGTGTTCGAGTCTTTATGGTATCCCGCTTGGCATCGCTGTTTGACCTCTACCGATTGACCTTTTAATAGTTTTCGACAGTTCGAATTCGGCTTTCATCATTTTAATTTTATTCCTTTAAACTAGATTACAATGTTACAATGTTCACTTCATTAAATTAATGATATTTCAAAGGTGTCGATGACGAACTACACACAATTGACATGCAGGTTTTTCAACACACTTCTGAATTCCTTGTCGCTTGGCGTTTCTTAGCAACTCAGTTTGTAAGTTTCAATTTCTGATTTTATTACCTCTCTTTGTGACTTTGCTTTTGTTGGTTTATTGTAGTATGCTCCTGATGAAGGGAATAAACATTACCGAAATATTGAGCAATAATAAATGAGTATCCTTTAATACTCCATTGCTTTGTGACCGAAATCGCTGATATAAAAAATACGGATTTCTATATATATATATATATATAGATATATATATATATATATATATATATATATATATACATATATAAGTCGCAAAGTTTTCATGATTTTTAATTTGTTGGATTTGTGTCCGTCAGGAATAGCAGAATAACTATTAAAACATTTGAAATATTAAGAAAAGAAAAATTAAAGATAAAACAAATTGACGACGTTTGGTTTGTTAGGTTATGACAGTCGTCATGGTGCGCGCAAAGACAGTTGAAATTATAACATTTGTGATTGTGCGCGCATTAATAATTGTTATGTCATAAAAGAAGCAAAGTCAGCAACATATATCACAGTCTTATGACCAATGCTGCCAGCGAGAAGATCGAATCTTTCACAACGAAGCCGTAATGCAATTAGACTGTGGAATATTGCGGATCAATCCACTGCAGATAAAGAAGAAATTGTCAGAGAGGGGGTTAGTATGGCCCGACTTCGTGCTTCACAAGCACAAGAACAAAGAGAGGTCATCTGTGAAACGATTCGGTTAGCAATCGTCGAGCAGAATACAGAGATCAACAATGTCGAGCCGCAAGAACAAATGCTTCAAGTGTTAAGTTGAATCGAGGAGCGTTTGAATACGATTACACAATCGACTACAGCTCGTACCCTTTCGTTAGAATTGACCCTATGGAGGTTGTGTGCGTCCATTGCGGCGCATTGAAGTTCGCTGGAGAAACGCCTGGATTGTGCTGTCTCAGTGAAAAGGTGAAATTGCCATTGTTGCTTCCGCCACCTGAGCCATTGCATTCATTGCTTCGTGGCGAAACTCAAGAATCACATTTTCTTTCGAACGCTCAAAAGTACAACGCATATTTCCAAATGACTTCATTTGGAGCAAATATTATCGAAGAACGCAGATTTAGTCCGATATTCAAGGTAATTTTTGTTAATAATAGAGTAACCTTTATTTTTGGTGATCATAAATCAGTAATTACCACTTCCCTTTCGACTATACAGATATAAGGACAAATTCACCATAGAATTGGAACATTGCAGCCGGTTGAAGACGCACAGCATAAATTCTACTAAATTTACTTTATGGCCAATATGAAGGACCAACTTGATCGGCGTCAAAGGATCAATAACGCAATGAAAAGATAAATTCTTCACGATTTGCAGCAAATATTTTATGAGCATCATGAGTTGAGTTAATAAAAGTCAGGTAATAACTTAAGACAACCTTTATTAATTCTAAGGTGGGACGAACTAGTATATATATGTAATTAAAATAAGCTATTATTTATCTATGATTCTATACAACATATCCTTCTCTAGTTATATATTTTTCTCGAACACTTTTTTTTTTGGTGTAATTGTAGTTTGAAAGCCCTTTCAGTTAAAACCAAAACAAGGAAGTGATCTCAAGTATATAAAAATCATCATATGTGTATGTGGAAGAATACAAAATCGGTTTTCAATAAAAGCCATGTTGTATTCTCAGTATGTAGTAACACAGAGTCGTTTTCCGTGCAAGATTGCAAAGAACTTGTTAAAGCTCTGGATCTTTGTTTACTAAAGAAACTTTAAAAATAGGTATAAAACAGATGTAAAATAAGTGCACAAGTAATAAAAAGTAATAAAACTAGGTATTAAAAGGATAAATACGAATAGATATGCCAACAAATGGTCTTTAATGCAACTTTAATGTTCGAACATATGAGGTAAGCGCCATAAATTCTCGCCCCGATATAGAAAACATAAACTTGATCAAATATAACAACTTTTATTTCTCAATATAATCTCCTTAAACTTCAATACATTTCCTACAACCCTCAATTAATAATTCTATACACCTGCAAAAATACCTTAGTTTTTTTTTTCCTGAAAATGTTGTGTTACAGCTATTTGTTACAGTTTTCGGTTTTAATATTCCATCATCTCTCGCTTCAACAACTTAAAAGCAAATAAAGTAATTAATTTGGCAATAAATTTGCACATGAAATGCAAGTTTCAATTTTGTCACGCCACATATGCTTTCTTTGCAGAAATTGCAGGTACTTTTTGTTATTCGCGCTTTTTATATGGATGGCTTACAATTGCTTCTTTTATTGCAAGTTTTATCATTTTCTGATGCTTCTGGAATTTCAAATTGAGTATTTACTATACTAAAAATGTTAAAAACAAACAATACATCACACACGAAAAAACTGGTAAATGGTATACTTCGTCGAAACGACGAAGTGAGTTCCAAGAATTTAATAAAAGAACTTATTTTCTTAACATCAAACAGTAACGCATGACCGCACAAAACAAAAGCAGATTGTCGACTAGAGTTATAGAGCAAATTAGAGTATTACGTGTAAAGATACAAAAGAAAACACAAAAATAAAAACAGTGTTCGTCGTTTCGACCAATGTATAGCAATCTAGGGTTAATTAAGTTGTGTATTTGTGTTAAAATCTTGAAAACCCTTTTCAAATTCTGTCAGAAGGCTTCTCATTTTCTCTGTATACATTTTGTATGATATTGGGACACTGGTACTTTTCTGACACGCCCTACAAGTCGGAAAATTAAATATATTATCCACTACTAACTGTTTTTCCCACAGCATCATCTTACACTTGAAAGCTTTCACATGATCATGCATACATATCTGTTATAACTTGACGAGGTCCTTGCAATTTCGTATTTAAGTCCGACAAGTGTTTTGTGATATCTACCATAAATGAAAGATGTTGTAAAAAAGGTATGTCGGATGATAAGCTGACACCTTGTCCTTTCACTTTCATGAAAAAGCGTATTTCTCTTTTAACTTTCTTCCCTATGGCTAAAATTTTATACAATCCTCTGCGACGCAGGTACCCAAGTACCTACATCTATATAATACATCAATATCTTATTTAAGTGGAGAACGTGCCCACTTAATGTAGTTGCACGTTCCATTTTGAATATCTGTGTGTATCTAATAACCATTTCGATGATAGACGTGTGATTCAAGTTCCTAGATGGCCCCTACTACAATTTCCTGTGAAGCAACTGCGTAATTTCATATTTGAGATGCTCTCAGCTGTGACTAGTGTTGAATGCCATTGACATAAATTGCCTACGCCCACTAGTCAGGCAAAAAACAATCTGTGAAGCATACTTGAAGAAGTAATAGAAACAATGTATTTTTATCGCAGTAATGTGCGATATTATAATTAGGGAAACCAATAGGAAGGCCAAAAGTGTATACTTGGAATGGAATACCGAAAATCCTAATGTAATATAATGGAGTCGGGTCTGCCCAAAGTGGCCCTTTGCACTGCGACCACGTTGATCTATTGTGGTTCCGAAAATCCTAATCAACCGTCGAAAGTTTGGAGAGAACTTACTGCGGAAGAATTTTATGGCTATCTGGGAATAGTAATTATACCAGGAGTACACCATTCGAATACCGAAGACACGAAGGAACTTTGGAAAAGCGAAGCCTATCCGCTTTATCGTGCAACAATGTCAATCAATAGATTTTGGACGATTCAGAGATTTATTCGTTATGATAATCCCAATACAAGAGCAGAAAGGCTCAAGATGGACAAAACGGCTGCAATTTCCGATTTGTGGGTACTGCTAAATGAAAATTTGAGAATGAATTATGTGCCATCGGAGTGCCTAACTATAGACAAATAATTGTTCCGATTTCGAGGAAGAACGAGATTTACGCAGTATATGCCGGCAAAACCTGCCAAGTATGGCATAAAAATTTGGTGGGTGTGTAACTCTGCGAATGCCTATCCACTTACTGGCCAGATATATACAGAAAAGTCGTTGGATGGTCGAGAGCGAAATCAGCTTGAGGTGGTGGTCAAAGACTTACGTTCCCCATGTTTCAGTGGTCGGAACATTCAACCAGACGCAAAACCAATCGGTGGCCTGTTGCACTGTTTTACAATATAGTTGACATAGCGGCCCTGACAGCATTCATAATATATATGGCGAACAATCCATTGTATTCTCAAAAAGATCGGCGTAGAAGATTCCTGCAGAATTTGGGGAGACAACTTGCTATGCCAGCTATGGAGACTAGATTAAAATGCTCCCGAGCTTCCCAACATTTTAATACCAAATCGGGCATTGAATGTATGCTGGGACGCGTACTCGAATCCTAACTGCATCGTGATATAGAAAATCAGCTTAGGTATGTAACCGGACGTCTCAAAGTTATGGGCAGCTGCTGCGTATGCCGAGCGAATTCGCGGAAGCAGAGAAAAACAAGAAAATCTGGCCGTGTATGTGACCGGCCCATTTGCGATGAGCATACGGAAAACATTTCTAAATGTTACTCATGCATTTTATAAATTGAGAAATCCATTATTTTTTACAGCACATTTCATATATAAATTCAAATTCTTCATATGGCTTTTTATTTTTCCATTTTCCATAAAAGAAGCCGGTCACTTTATTCACCGCAATACAAAATACATAGAGGTACCTGGATACCTTTAACGTGGAGAATAAGGATAAAAACTTTAACAATAAAACTATTGAATTTTATTGTCATTAAGTTGCTCTATTGCGCAAAAACAGTTTTCTCCCGCTTAATTTTAAGTTGTCAAGGAGGCCTAGCGTTCAATTGCATCTCTGAGATGTGAAATTCTCCCTATGAAAATCAAAAAGGTACCCGGGTACCTTGTCATTGGGATGAGGGTTAAGTTTCCAAAACCGATCGAGAACCATAGAACACGAAAGCCATCGCACTTCTACATAAGGTAAACCAGTGTATCCACTTTCTAAATCACGTAAAAATGTAGAAAACTATCGCTGATTCAAGCCACGTGCCCTTATGAAGTTTATAATTATTTCCACTGATTTTAATACGCTTTCCAACTTGATCACCTTTGAACATAAACTTCTTGGTAGATTATACAATGCACATGATGAAAATACATACTTCCACTTGGCCTTGAAAGACACATGTTGAAAGCATTATTAATTATGACAATAAGTACTGTTACGTGTTGTAACAATAAGTACGCAACTGAACTTGCAATTCTATAGCAACTGGCTGAAATCAACCGAGCGGTCTCGGCTTATATACGGAAATGTGATTTGTCGACAGGTCTTTTCTAGAATGTTTAGGTCGCGTCAGCTCTGTTTTCGTGCGATAGAGCTTTTTGGAACAACCCAGAAGAAAACTTACGTAGGTACGTGAGGCGCAAGGACAATAATGTGATTGGGCAGCGGCACATGGCGCGGCGGGCGTCGGAGACGAGGCCGATCACAACCAATACGGTGTTTAACACCCAAGCGAGCCGCATTATCTGGCTGTTTTCAAAATTGATATAGGCTGGTGTAACTATCGTAGGAGCTAGTAGCTAGTTTTTCCGACATATTTTCCTCGTGGGCGAGAAAACCGAAAACCACGCCGTGCAAAGTGCACCACGGAAAACTGCATCACGCTAAGTCTTATTTACTTTTATTTATAGGTTGTATTGTTGAGTTGTTGAAAAACAATTCTCTAGAAGCGCATAATTAATCTTAAGATAGGAATTTGGAGCTTTGTATGTGAGTATACAGGGGTTTCTTTGTGAACATTCAATTATTTTAGTATTTTAGGAGGGAGGGAGAGGGGGAATCAGATTGTTTTCGAGTAAAGAGGGTTTCTTTCTTTTGTTAAGGTTATTAGTATCACAATTTAATTTTATTAGTATTTTAGGGGGTGGATTTCAGTACTGTCACGCGGATATATATATATATATACCTATATATAGGTATTCGTATTTATAATAACATTCACCTAAGCAGTAAGGTGCCTGTAAGGCCGCTGGAATTCTATCAGCTACCGAAGCGTGTGAACTAGCTTGATTTATTTTATTATTTTTTTTTATTATTATTATTTTTTGTTATAAACAGCAGGTGACAATAAAGTGCTGTTAACCGTAGATTACTCGCCTCAGTTCAATTTTTTATTTCGTCTAGATTAATTTTTAGATAGTAATTACTTTAAATATAGACAGTTCGGATACTGCGTACCATCTACTACGGAGGGTCTCTCCGACTCCAGTCTTGTAAAAGTGATCCAGTATCACAATTGGAGAGTGGCGCCTTGTTACTTTTTCACGACCTTAACCTAGGGCATTTTCACTGGGTTAGCACAGCCTGGATCGCCTTCGTCATTACCAACGAGATGGGTTATCCGCACTATATGTTTGCTTTGTTATTTACAAGTTTAACAAAAGTTTTAAAGGCTAGTAACAGCTGTATCTCCACTAAGGGGAGGATGGAAGTAGTGAGCTTAATTATATATAGAATGTACATAGCTGTTACAGTATATATACAATACTTCTTCTATTTCATTATCCTTCTGGCCGTCTAGAGCGTCGGATTTAAAGTACTGCTCTGTTTTACCCGTTGTTTTCATTCTTCTGTGTTATGAGTTAGTTCTTGCATATTCCTCATTTCTTTTCATAGCTTAGCTCAGCTGTTTATTCTCAATTTTCCTTAATACTGGCTCTTGTTTAGAGTATCGCTCTAACGTCTTCATTTCTATACCTGTCAATTTTAGTTCCCCCAGCTATTCTCCTTAAATATATCGTTTCTGCTGCGTTTATCATCGATTTGTGTTTCATTGGTATCGTCCACGTTTCCGCTCCATACAGCATTATTGTATGTGCAATTGAGCAATGTACTTTGAGTTTCGTCTCCTAGCTGATTTCCTCTTTCCCCAATATGGTTTTATTCAGTGCGTAGTAGACTTTAGATGCCTTCTTCATTTTACTGCTTATTTTCAGATCCATTTAACCAACATCTGACATTACATTTTCAAGATATTCAGATGAAGACACCTATTACTCGGTTCTGCATTGTTATATGTTTAGTTTTCTCCTCTTTCTTTTTCGGTTTATTATCATATACTTTGTCTTATCTATGTTAACTTCCATTTTTAACTAATCAACCTCTTTCACCTATATGTTCATTAGCATATTCTCCCTCGTTGTTGGCATTAAAATGATGTCATCTGCATACAGTAGGGAGTAAATTCTTATGGTTCTTGTACCCAACCGTACACTGGTACGTAATAATTTCTCTTCTTATATTTTTTATTAGTATATCCATTACAGCAGTGGGCTTAGACCATCTCCTTGTTTGATACCTTCTCCCATTTGAACACTTTCGAACTTCTTCCATTTAGCATATACTCCCTCATATGCAGACACTATCACTTTTATTAGTTTTCACGGTATCTTATATTTATTCAAAGTACACCAGTTTATTTCTCTGTTTATTGAATCGAAAGCTGCCTTTAGGTTCACAAATGTTAAACATAATTCTTCGTTTTTCCGAAATTGTCTTTCTGTAATGTTTCGTACTATGTGTGTGTTATCATCTCGTTGCCGGTGTATCCTAAGTGTTGCCTGGTTGTCCTCATACTTCCTCTCTATCCTCTTCCTTACTCTCTTTTCGATGATTCTTGTATTTTTAAAAGTAGTTGTCACATTTGTATTTCTCTCCTTTTTTATAGATTGACAATATTATGTTCTTCTTCCAATCTTCTGGTATTTTTCAGAGTCCTATGCTTCTTTATATATTTGGGGTAGCCATTTCTTTCCCGACTCTCTCATCCATATCATTTCCGCCTCGATTCGGTCTTCTCCCGCTGCTTTCTCTCTCTTGATATTTTTTAGAGCTTCTTCTATGCCCTTCATTGTGATATCTTTTCCAATTCTTTTTGTGCTTCTCCCATTTGTTCTACATTTAGTATTTCTTTCTGTCAAAACTATCTTCAAAATATTCTTTCCAGGCATCTGGCCAGAACATTTTTGCTTTCTTTACCTTTCCTTGCTCTGTCACGTTTCTCCACATATTCTGCTCTGTTTTTCTCATCGGAATTTTTTGTAGTTTCTTCCAGGCTTGCTTCTTCTTTATAATGTTCTCTTTAACCTCGGTATTCCACCATTCAGTTCTCTTATGATTTTTTCTTAGCTTTCTACACTTCTACACTTTCGCTGCTATTTCGAATCTTTAACACAAAAACAAGTTTTTCTACTGCTGTTTACTAATTTGGGTGCGCTGATTTCAAATCTAACCTCACATTTTTTGTAGCAGGTCTAGTTAGTGAGATACAGGTACCGTCTTAAATTTACATAAGTAGTCGATAGTTTCTATCAATAGCGGTGTAACTTATCTAGTTCCTTTATAAATTTCAGTATGTCTTCCTCAAGAAGGACGTGTTTAAATAATCCTGATTGTTTTTGTGTTATTTGTGGAGAATATATGTTCCAAAAATTTCGTTTAAATGTGTCGGACTTTGTGAAAAAGGCATACTTGGACTACTTTGGGTTTCCGTTGCCGTCAAACGCTAAACCTTGGATACCAAGTTTGGTATGTAAAACATGTGTTGAATCTTTGCGACTGTGGGCAAACAAAAAAAGACCCACTTTTAAGTACAAAGCTCCTATGATTTGGCATGAACCATCCAACCATCATGACGACTGTTATTTCTGTGTAACGAAAATCATAGGAATAAACCATAAAAATTGCTCTAAGTGGATATATCCAAACTTAAAATCTGCCATAAGATCAGTCTTGAGTATTAGTGACACATCAATACCACAGCACCCATGTACATCTTCGCAAAATTCAGACCAGTGCAGCGGACAAACCGAAAACGACGACAGTGGTAGCGACGGTGATTTTGATTGCTACGGTAGTCCCCGACCACTAAATCAAGATGATCTAAATGACTGGATCAGGGACCTTGGACTTTCTAAAACGGCATCAGAAATTTTAGCTTCCCGATTGAAAGAAAGAAATTTGTTGACCAGAGGAACGAAGATATCGTACTACCGTAACAGGGAAAAGGATTTACTTCCTTTCTTTACTCAAAAAGATAATTTTGTGTTTTGTACTGATATTCCGGGCCTAATTAATGCAATGGGATTACAAGAGTATAATCCAAATCAGTGGCGGTTGTTCATTGATTCGTCAAAACGAAGTTTGAAATGTGTACTTTTACATAATGGTAACAAGCTTGGTTCCTTA
Source organism: Chrysina gloriosa (assembly GCA_038088585.1). Taxonomy (NCBI): domain Eukaryota; kingdom Metazoa; phylum Arthropoda; class Insecta; order Coleoptera; family Scarabaeidae; genus Chrysina; species Chrysina gloriosa. The sequence continues at coordinate 25,841,123 of CM076094.1, read as the reverse complement.
CCTATTGCTCATTCTACAAAGGTTAAAGAAGAATATCCTACAATATCTTTAGTTCTCGACAAAATCAAGTACAAGGAACATAACTGGGTTTTATGTGTTGATTTGAAAATGGTAAATTTTCTCCTGGGCCAACAAAGTGGCTACACAAAATATCCCTGTTTCCTATGCTTATGGGACAGCCGAGCGAAAGCTGAGCACTGGACAAAAAGAGACAGGCCCTCTAGGGAGGCTTTGATTCCCGGCAAGCAAAATGTAATTAATGTTCCACTAGTATCCAGAGACCGAATTATATTACCTCCTTTGCATATAAAACTGGGGTTGATAAAACAGTTCGTAAAAGCTCTTAACAAAGATGGCGAATGTTTCAAATACATTGTAAAAGTGTTTCCAAAATTGAGTAGTGAGAAAATCAAAGGTGGTATTTTCGATGGCCCAGAAATCAGGAAGTTGATAGATGATAAAATTTTCATCAACCATATGACAGCTGTCGAGAAATGTGCATGGGAAGAGTTTGTTTGGGTAGTGAGGAATTTTTTGGGCAATAGGAAATGTGACGGCTACATTCAGCACGTTGAGCAGTTGCTGATACACTTCCAGCGGCTTGGATGCAACATGAGTATTAAGCTTCACTACCTTCACAGCCATCTAGACTATTTTCCTGAAAATCTCGGTGACCTAAGCGAGGAACAAGGAGAGCGCTTTCACCAGGATATTCGCACTATGGGGAGAGGTATCCGGGGCACTGGAATGAACATATGATGGCTGATTATTGTTGGAGCATTCAAAATAGCACTCAAATAACATCTCACTCTAGAAAATCCAAATAAATATATTTAATAAATTTTTTAAACTTAAACTATGTGCATTTTCAATGAAAATCCTGTCACTTCATAACTCCAAAACTAGAGCTGCTACATGAAAACGGCCTATATATTTTTGAAATCAGCGTGGAAAAACTATTCAGATTCATGTAAAAAATCTCATGCAACAGACATGCTGTTTTCCAGTGTAATCTTTCTTCTATATTCCAATCTTTCCTTACTCCTCAGTTCATCGTTTATTTCTTTCCCATACTATTCCTTCACTTTATCATCCTTCATTTTCTTGATGTTAATCCACGTATACGCTGTATCTGTTTCGTATATTTCCTTCGTTGTAATCATTTCCGCTATAACTAGTCTGTGTACTCAGTTCTTATATTCCCAATGTTATTCATTTCCGAGGGAAAGACAAAGTAGTTGATTTGACTTTTGGCGCTTTCTTCTTGAACTACGAAGGTACATTTATCTTCCTCTGTTTGATACCAAAAAGTATTTCCAATTTAATTTTTAAGTTATTTGCCACACAGAAATGCATCATCTTCAACCCGCTTCTGGTTAACGTCTTTTCCCCGTATGTTCCAATACACTCCAGTCCCTTATTTGTGTCGTTACCCACTCACATTCACTCGCATTCCAATCCCCCATAGTTATACTTTCATAGACCGGAAAGAAAAACATAGATTTCGTTTGAAAGGTCAATTTTCAATATCCCCTCAATCTGCTATTAGTTACGTTTATTTCTTCACAAGTTATACCATAGGTCCAGTTCTGGGGTAGTATCTTCAAATTCATAAAGCTCTATAAAGGATTTTATGCTCTTTTTAATTCATTTATATTCATTTTGAGACTATATGTTTTTTAAAGAATCGAATATTTAGTCACGTCAACAGTCATTTATATTTCCTATTCCATTGCAATGTCTTGTACTTTTTGAAGTAATTCATCAGTAACTTACTCTTCACAGTGTTTTTCTAGTACTTCAAGGATTCCGTCAATACGCTCTCTCAACCTGACCATACCCTATACTCTGTTTGCAGGGTATTAACCACTAATTAAACTGTTGTCGATTATTTTGCTATTGTAGTTGGGGTAACAATCGACGAAGATTTAATAACGGCTGAATGGAATTGGTACGCTGATTTTCTCGTGGCGTAGTTTTCCTCAGCAAATAGTTTTTCCTGTGCCTTAAAAAAGTTTTGGAAAACTTTGTGTAAACATTCGAACGTTTTTGTATTTTTCAGACATTCGCGAAAGATTCGGATCCAAATTCCTATGAATAGTCGATTTTCTGAAAAAGTTTATAACATCCTTTACAGTACCGATCCCTTAAAATTGCTTGTATGCTTGCTTGCTATTGTAGAACAGTCCTCAAATCCAAGTTCCACATAATTTTCTGATGGAAAATTATAGCTAACTAAAATTGTCAATTACTTTAAAGTAATAAAAGGTGTTAAAATAGACATATGTCATACAACCAAAAGGTTACCTTGTGGTAGACATGAATCAAGATCGCAATGACGGAAGAAGGAAAAAGAAAAAGGGAAAATTTAGAGTTAGAGGGAACATTCCGCAGAAGTAAAAAGATGCAAAGAGCACCAAAAAAGGAAAAGAAAGAGAACAAAGAAGACAAGACGGATGCTCTAATGGATCTGATCAAAAGGCTGGTAGCGGATGTGAAAGAGATGAAATAAGACAGAGGGTGTATCAACCGGAAATACGAAAGCTAAAAAGAGAAAATTAAATACTAGAAGAAGAAAATAAGAGAATTAAGGAGCATAGGAAAAAGGGTAAATACAAAAATCAGGTAAAAATAACATAGTAATAACCGGTTTAGAATTAGAAACAAATAATAATAATTTGAAACCTGAATGGAGAACTTTATGAAGAGAAATACGGCCACAAAAACACAAATAAAGGAAGCTACCAGGATAGGTCTGTAAAATTTGGTTAAATGTAATGGAAAAAAGAAGTACTGATGAAAATAAAAATACGATAATCTGTAAATGTTCAACAATGAACAATTTCAATGAAGGTTGGGCTATTGAACTGATATATTTGAAGCCTTGAATCAGCTAAACTTGAAGCTTTAGGGTAAAACCAGAACTTTGATTAGTAACTACGATCACATTCAGGGTTTTATATCAAAGCTTCAACTTTGGCCTCAAAAGAACTCAAAATGTATTATCTTTTTCTCAACTATACTAAAGAATGAAAAGTCAAAGATCGAACGAAGAGTTGAGAAATGATATAGAAACTCATCTGCAAGTATTGGAACACGAATTTTACCGATATTATAGCGACATTAATTCGGAATCACCAATATGGCACACGACTAGTGATCAATGTCCTACAATTACCAGAAGAATTTCTAGAAATCAAGGCCGATTCGATCATGAAAGATAACTTATACCTCTTAACATTGGACAAGTTTTGGATAAAACGTTTCCTTGTTAATCCAAAGGTGCCTCTCTTCAAGCGAATACTTGTGCCGTTTTCGTCGACTTACTTATGTGAGACATGTTTTTCAGGTTTGGTTCAAATCAAGGCATTGGAATCGTCTTGTCGTCGATAGCGACAATAGCCCTGGTAAAGATAGAACCTAGAATCGACTAGCTAGTGCAGAAGATGCAAGCGTAGTAATATAATTATTTTTTAAATAGGATGTTCATTTGTATCACTCATTAGGTTATAGTTGTAATTGAGGAATAAATGTCGTTAAAATGATCTGCGTTTTTTATCATTACAATGTTAAAATAACTAAAGATGGATATGAAAATATATTTTATAATCCTAGGAGGCTATATGCAAAAGGTTGGAAAACCTTTATTAGGTTTTATGTAATGATTTTAAAATATAAGAAAACATACACCGCTTTCAGCTGTGCTTAGTTTTGCTGCTACCGCCACAGATTTGTTGTATCTTGTTCATGTGTTGTTGTTGCATTAAATTTATTGCTCATTTGTTGTTCTGTTTGCTAAAATTTTTGTCTTTTTATTTTGTAAGGAGTTTTGATATTGTTTGATATATTTTGTTTTTTCATAGCTTTTTCATGTTCATTCACTTAAATTTTTTTGTTTTTTTTTCATCCCCGATAACCAAAAAAACATTTTTTTGTAATGGTTATTTCTAACAAAAAATCTTTTTGGTTGATATAATGGTTATCTGAAACCAAAAAATTATTTTGGTTGATATAATGGTTACTTATAACAAAAAAAGTATTTCTCACTTTAATTGGTTACGATAACCAAAATAATATATTTGCAATGATAATGGTTAAAAATTCCCAATATTAAATAAAATGAATTTTCTTGTAATCTTTTTATCTGAAATAGAAAAATAATTATATTTGGTTCCTGGTTCAAACACATCTGTTCTTTCGAATTAATCTCACACCAATTGAAGTTATGAACAATACTTACAAATACTACATTAACAAATGAAGACAAATTGTAATCTAATTATTTGGCTTCTATTTTGAGAGTTTTGTTACATTTCATTTCCTTAGAGAAGAGTACATCATGTCTCGCGGGTCGGGGCATAAGGTACCCCTTGAACTCCTTTGTCGTCACGCCTCAATAAGTGTTTTCTTTCGTTGGATTTTCTCTTATATCTTTAGGCGAGCAATCTATATCCCGCCTTTCATAGATTTGATTTCACTGATCACCTTAGTTAGTTGGGCGACCAATTCCGTTAAGATCTCCATGAGTCTCACTGTGCTCGCTGTTAAAACGGCGCCTCGTGGTAAGTTTTCTAGAATTTTTGTGCCTTTTGGGAACTCCTATATATCACTTGGGCGAAGGATATAGGCGTGCAGCCGGATTGGCCCTCTCCGCAGGTGACGCATTTTGTCGGAGTTATACACCGTGACTGGACGTGTCCAAAACGTTGGCATGGGTGACACTGGCCTCGCCCGAAGGGATTCAATCGTTACGCCGATTTCTAGGATCTTCTGGGCAGCAGTTATTTCATTTTCCTGCTGGCTCTCGCGATGTCTTCTTCGATCACGTTCAGCGTTTTTTAAGACTAAAACTGATATGTGTGATTCAATGTACCTTTCTTATTGATGAGTCTTACGATCCCTTGTAATGAGATCACGGTGTCGGGTTAACTTATGACCTCGTCTTTTCCAGGACCAAGCCTTTCTGTAGGATTTCCGCCGCCAGAAAATCCAGCTGGCGACGTCCCTTGCCGCAAACCGATGGAACCTTTTGTTTGGCTGCTCTTACTCGTCATTGTTTCTGGGGCGTTTGCGATCGCTTCGCCCCTTTGTTCCGTGTCTAGGTCGGTTGATGCGTCTACAATCTTTTATTTCTTCGAGATGGTGTCGCCGGCTTTCTCAGTCTTTGCCTTCTTATTTGTAATGAGGCAACTTCGTGATGTATGGGCGGAGGGACCGCACTTACTTACCGGCGGAGTTTTCGCCGATCATTTTTCTTGATTTTTGCTGCAGTGAAAGGTTTACTTTTCTTTTTGGAGATAGCCTCTAAGGGCTTCCCGCTCGTTGCGCTCGACGGTATAGAGTCGAAGCTAGGTTTTGGCGTCGAGCTTCAATGTTTGTGCCGATGCTTTTTTCGTTTCTTTTTTCTCTCCTCCTGCTCATCTTTGGCCATTTGGCTTCATGTAGTGACTTGGGATCACTAACACTAATTTCACGAATAATAATCCCTTGTTATCTTTCAGTAGGTCCTCCACGCCAGCAACATTTATTTCATTTACAGATGTGTTCGGCCGTCTACTGCGCGGATCGTCCTCTACTGATCTCCTGCCAGCGTTAAAACGATCGACCCATCAATAGAAATGTACTTTAAGATTCTGTAGACGTTGTGAACGTTTTACGTTTCCTCTTTAAATAAAAGAAAATGTTTGCAAAATCAGCGGTACGGAAATACGTCAGTATAAGTTCTAGTAGCTGAAGTATATTAAATTATATTGCACTGGATTGAGAAGATTCGAAACATACCTTATGCACACAGTATGTATAATCTTCTATAAATGTCAAACTATTCGATAAAAGTGGAGTTACTTATAGCTAATAATAATTACTACCGTAATAGACACATTTAATTTAGAGAAAAAATTCCTTTTGAATATTTCATCATGCTATTTTCACTTCTGAAATCAAAAACAAATAAATAAATGTGTTACTTGAAACAAAAACTGGAGATACTAAATGATTAAGGCTTCTTAAGAAAAGGGAACGAAGGAACTCTGAGTTTAACTAACGGAAGAAGCTACACGCGCTTTGTTCTAGCTTCTGTCATTTCGGCAATTTATTTAGAAACTTAAAAATGTAAAGTATGAAAAGTAACGTGAGCATACTAGTACCTTTGTATATCATGTATGTATTGTACATAAAAAATAATAAAAATAATTTCTAACCTGTTTTTCTTTGGAAAATTGAGTGAAATCCTACCGCAGAAACGAAAAAACATTTATAATGTGTTCTAAAAGGTCAGTTCTATACTATTTTATTTGGAATTATAATATATGTGAGTATTATTTGAAAGAGATGACTACGACGTATGTTGTTAGCAATAAAAAGAGACGATTATGTAATTTTAGGGAGAAATACTAAACTAGGTGTACCGTATGTGGTACAGTAAGTCTATGCATGTGCAATATGAACACATAAATGTTTGTCTTTTTTCTTTCTATATAATTCGTAATATTGATTTTTGTGTTTTAGAACGTTGACGCTGCACGATATCGTCACAATTCTTGAAGAAGATGATGATTATAGCAACCACGGCAAAGACTTAGATATTTTTGTACTTCCACTTGACACTGCCAATGATGATCAGACTGATGAAGACTCGGGCGATGAAGATGCTATCAGCATACATAATTCGCCACCGAATTTACTTCGAGTTCCAGCAGAGCTTGGTGTGACTATAGAAGTGCAGTCCGAATCACATCAGGACGAAAATCATGAGCCATCGAAAAAGCGTGCTATGAGGTTTAAGTGGAAGAAACAGGATTTACAGCCAAAGTCCCATACTTGACTACCGCTTTTTCATATTTCCCATGAAAGAACTCCAATAGAGTGGTTTTCATTATTCTTTTCCGAAAATGTATTTGAGCTGCTAACGACAGAAACAAATAAGTATTTATGGCGAAAGCTGCTTCCTGCAGACGTCAAGATAGAAGAGATAAAATGTTTGGTTGGAATATTGCTAGTTAGTGGCTACTCTCAAGTAGGTAGAAGACGGATGTACCGGGAAAATGCGCCAGATTAAAAAAATTCGCTGATTGGTACAACCTTGTCTAGAGATAGGTTTTCCCTGATATATTCCAATATTCATGCTGCTGATAATATAAATTTAAACAAATCTGACAAGTTTGCCAAAGTTCGTCCTTTGTTAAACATTTTAGGTGCAAACTTCCTTGAGCACTGTCCACATAAAGGGAATCATAGCATTAATGGAGCAATGGTTCCATATTTTGGCCTTCATGGATGCAAGCAGTTTATTCGAGGTAAACCTATTAGATACGGCTACAAAATATGGGTGGGTGCAACTTCAGCTGGTTACATTCCATGGTTTGAATCATATCAAGGGGCGTCTACATTGGCAAATATTCGATATACCCACCTCGGTCTTGGCGCAAGTGTGGTTCTGACATATGCTGATAAATTAGCATCATTAGGATACAGGCTAGGCTAGGGACAGGCTACCACCGCTTTATAGACAACTTCTTTACTGGTTTGCCCTTAGTCCATGAACTCACTGAGAGGGGTTTCGATGTAACTGGAACTATTCGGAAGAATAGGACTGGAAAATGTCCTTCACTGACCAACAAAGAAATAAAAACTAAAGAAAGAGGTTTCTGCGATTATCGCATATCTGACGATGTCATAATTTGCAAGTGGCATAATAATAGTATGGTATCGGTCTGTTCTAATACAGTTGGTGTAAATTCTGTCTGACTGAATGCTATTCTTACCAACAAAAAAGAAGATACTTGTTTCTCAACCCCATCTGATACAGCAGTATAACAAGAATATCAGAGGAGTAGACTTATCGGAGCACAACATTTCCGGCATTCAAACGGGCATTCGAGGTAAAAAGTGATACATGCCTTTGATTCTCCACTGCATTGACATGTCGGTACAAAATCATTGGCTGCTTTACAGACATAATGATGGCAATATGGATTTATTAAACTTCCGACGTCGTATTGCAAACGCTATAATTGAGGGAAATAAACAACGCGAAAAGCCTGCCTCTAGTCGTCCATCTTCTATAACATCGGACTCACGATATGATGGTAAAGAACACTATAGCTATAACACTATAAGCAGGAAAAGCGAACCCGATGCGGACAATGCCATAAACAATGTCCTACTAGGTGCATCAAGTGTGATATTGGTGTCCATGTAGAATGTTTTCTAATTTATCACACAAAAAAATAAATAAAAATCTAATCTTATCCATCCTGATGTTTATCCATCAATAAAAAAATAAACAAAACACTAATTTGAAATTGTTGTATTTTTGTATGCATATAGTCCTACTGTACCCTATATAGTACAACGTATTTTAGATTGCTATTGATTAGAATCACTAAACTAAACACATTTTTTAGCAAAAATAATTGTCGGTCTATATGGGTTAAGAGAAGGTAAGTAAATTATTATTATTATTATTATTACTATTAGTGATAAAATTTGAATAACATAGGGAGTATACAAGTGCGGCGCGACAATATAATTACATTGTTAAATATGCAGAAGAATATCATACATTTATAAGTAAGACAACGGCACAAGTAGATTTAAAAAGAATAGAATGTTTACGTTCAATTATATATTTGCAAATAAATGTTTAGTTGTAAAATAAAACTCACAAACTTTAATTGAAACAAACATGTAAATACTAGATACAGCGAAGGTGATTGCAAGGACTGTGGTGTAATTTACTGACACAAATATCACATCGGTAACCTCCTCACCACACAATTGTTTATAATAAAATTTGTGGTTTTCAACAACCGTATACATCGTATGAACCGGTTTACACGGTTATTGAAAATGCTTGCCTTGGGGTAGCGAAACATGTGTCACCGATTTTATTATAAACAATTGTGTGGTGAGGAGTTTACCGATGTGATATTTGTGTCACTAGATACAGAATTTCGTAAAACACTTCCTGGTTCAAAAACACACAGAAGGTATGATAACACTAGCTTACCATGATACACCTGCATTTGTATTGTTATTGGAAAATTTGCCCAAAAATAAAAAGTGGTGTTATTAAGTTCGAACTGCGCAAATATTTGTTATTATTACACGTCGCGGGATATGTATAACAAGAAAATGAGCGCACTTAATGTAATGTGGAAGAAATTGGGAAGTAGGAAAAATGATATGGAATACTGAAAATAGCTTTTAAACATATAATATATATAATATTCTGCCATTGATAGAATATAAAATCGGTATGATGAAAATATTTAGGTAAGTGGTAAAGAGTATGCAAAGAATAATCAAAAAATGATGGCAAACTAAAATTTGAAAATGTCTCATTTAGAACTATTTATATCTTGCATTTACAGGAAGTGATAAAGTCAAGGAGTAGACCCTGTACTCACCAGTTGCACATCTCCAATTTTAGCGACTTTCAGCATAGCTTCATTCGGTTTATCCAGCAGAATGCTTAAATAAGGAGAAGACACCATTTTAAAAATATTTGGGCTATTAGAGTGGATTTTCAGTTTTGTTGTGCAGCATCTTACCTATATGCATTGTAAGAGTCCTGAGATAAGCCAAACAGTCGATCAGTGATGCTGCATGCAAAATATAGTTCAGAAGCTAAACCAGTTGAAAATAGAGAAATAACTGCACCAAGTTTTTCATTTATTTTTAATAAGTGCAGGCAGTCAGTACAATTGTTACACGTAAAATACGATTTCGTAGGTAGATGGGATTTATGTTCAGTGCTTTGTGAAGGTAAGACGCATAAAGAAAATATAATTCTTAGCGATACCTTTCAACATTACGTAGAAGGAAATGCTCATTAGATTAAAATTCTAAAGAAAACAGAGTTCTATGTGCAGTGTAATGTTATACAGAGTGTGCGTTTTAAAGGGTATAAATTACCAACTTGATAATAATTACAAAGATTTATTCAACCAAATACAAGTTAAAAGTAATTTAGGTAACATGTCTATCTTTTTTAGATACGTATCTTGGTATAAAACTGTCTATTCCACCTAAAAAGGATATCCCAAACTAGAATATGAAATCATTAATAGCCACCCAACTAAAAAAGATTACATGTATGTGATAAAAAAATTATAAAGTTTAATACGACTAAAAGTAGTTTTCTACGACAAGAGATAGATTGCTTTCATATTCTTACAAACCAAAGATATTTTAAAAATTAATCAAGTTCAATCAAAGGCTTTGTATAAATAATATAAGCAAAGGCTATAACAAAATGCAAATACCTTCGAAGTTTGATATTAACATCTGCAGATTCAATATTTTCACCATTTTGGTTTTGCAATTGTAAGGCCGTAGCGGTTTCCTCAAGAGTATCTGGTGATTGCATTTGTGGAGACATTGGAGGTTGGTCACTTGGTGAATCAAGACTACCTTCGTCGCTGCAATGCAAAGAAACAACTGCGATTTAGTGATTCATATAAAAAGACAAAATATAGGCAAGATAATGAAAGATTGCTCAGTCACGTAATAATGCGTACAAATGTTTTACTGACATGAACCATTTAGTTATATAGATACATGTACACATCGTTACGACTATCCTGGGCAAATACCGGTAATTACGAAATAAATAAGACATCCTACATACACAGAACTACTCGCCGATTTAGTACTCCAGCCCATTACATGCGCGATCAAACGCGTTGGTAGAAAGGTATATTCAGGAAGCAAAATTATTACTAAAAAGAACATCGATGGACCATTCAGATTTGCGATTGGCTCTATTAATGACGAGAAATACACCAAGAGAATTTCTAGGTTCTGCAGCACAAAGGTTAATGGGCAGAAGAACCAAATGTACAATACGCCGTTCTGGAGGAGTCTGTCAAACCTGAAGTAATTTCTGATATGCCTTAAAAACTAAAAATTAATAGGGAAGAATCAAAGAAATTTGTTGACAGAGGAAACAGCGAATTATCAGTCTTTAACATAGATCAAAATATATTATACGGGCAAGGTAATAGACAATGGAATGCTATAAGAGTAACAGGAGTGGGAGGAAAACGATCACACATGAAAGAAGATGACGAAAAAAACTTAGAAGAAACTCATTGTTCATGGAAGATAGCAAGGTAGTAGAACAACCGAAGGAAATCCAGCAAGAACCATTGCAGAACGCAACTGACATGTCAGCTATTGCTAAAGTTAATCTACAACCACAAGAGTTGGACGTCGATGGGAAAAGAAGTGAATTTGAGAAAGGAGTAACAACCCGTTCGGGCCGTGTGGTAAATGTTCCACAAAGACTCAATTTATAACAATTTTTTTTTATTAGGAAAAGGGAGTAGTCAGCCAGCATTGACGTAGATCATTTACTCCGGTACCATTCCACTTTTTTGGCAACATTCTGATGAAAACGTTCGTCGTGTAATCAGGAAAGAAATTCAAGTGGAAGTAACGAAAGTGTGTCTTTAAGGACATACTACAGCCGAGGTCATGAAACAAAGCCAACATATCCTCACATATCCAGGCCGAGAGTAAAGGAGGAATGATGAGTTTGGGCGGTTGTGTGGTTGGTTCTGTATGTTCATATTTTCAGGCCTAAGAAATTCTGTCAGAAGCCAACCTTTCATGATGTAGTACAAATCGATTGCTCTGCTGTCTCATAAACAGAGAAGCCGCAGATCTTTGTGGATCTGCCAACCATACTTGATGCAGTTAATCCTCTCCAGCAGAAGTTCTAGATTGTCGAAATCCCCCTTCATGTAGACAACATGTTCAATAGATATGAATGCAAACTAGTTTCCGTTAGTCAGGAAAACTACCTTGAGACTCAGCGTGGCTCATATTCAATGCCGAGTTCTTATAGTAGGCATTCAATATCACAGCACAAAACAAGGCTTTCTACTTTTTCTAAAGAAAGTTTCAAAGGGGTGATGACAAGTGCGAAATCATCTTCTTCGAGAAACCTCCACTGACGAAGTCTTCAAGTCAGTGAGTCCGCTTTGCTTTTGGACAGATCCAAATTCCAAACAAGGTTGTTCAGTACGGGTAGTCATCATCCTTAGTGCAACCACATGCTGCCGTTGATAGTAGAGAAGAATTTGTGGAATAATGGCTCCTTTATCATGCGATGCAGAATGCTGAGCAAATGGTATATTAGGGTACTAAACTCTCCACTTCTTTTTCTTGGTCATGCCTGCAGAAATAACATCAATGTGATTGGTAGGCTCCCTTCAAATCATGGACATAGCAAATTTCTTCTGCCATTAAGCCGCTGTGAGTTAGAGTTATTGCACAAGTGCGGCAGCATACGTGTGGAGCCCAATTCTATTCTGGTCACCAATCTTGCAATCGAAATATAAATACTGCGCTTTCTTAACTATTGCACTGATGACCTCTTCCTGTGCAGCAAATGTCACTTCTCCGCAAACATAACAGAAGTAGTAAGGACTATTAGCGCAGTAATCAGGCATTGCTACTGCTGAATTTACGCTGTCATAACCACCGGTGTATGCTAGAGCTTCGATACGTATGGACGAAATGAAAGGGAATTAATCGAGCTGTAACGTCTCGCGTTTATAGATAAACAATTGCTTGATCACTTTTGCAATACACTCAATAGGAACGTAGCGCGTATGATGCAATAACATCTTTTAATATATAGCAAAATCTCGTAGCTATATATTTATCGTACTAAATTGCATTATATTATGCGATAGCGCTTATACAACGAACAAAACATCAATCTCCGTAACGAGAGTCAATCAAATTTTTTCATTGGGATATTCGTATTCAGTACGTTAAATTAATGGGTACTTTCACCTAAGAAGAAATATCATTGCAAGACTATGTTTTGCATATTGCAGTAATATAATCAATAGTTAATTAAGTAATGGGTAAATTCTAGAATGTGTATTCCTGTCAAGACAGTGTAATTTTTTAATTAAGTGATGAAGTGGACGATAAAGTGACTTTCTGCTGCCAAATTAGAAAATATAGGTGTACTATGTTAGTCTGGACATTTTACATACCTAAATCCCTTCTAGAAAAGGTGTAATGTTCTTGATAACATCTACAGTGCACAACAAATAACTGCAAACGGAGAATTGAAAAGATTGATGAGTAGTGACGAAATTTAAAAGTTGCAAAGGAGTTACTATATATGACTTCCTATTATAACGATTTACACGTTTGAGTAAATGATTTTACTAATATTTGTAATTGGCCCTAATCTGCTGGCTAAGAAGTAAGAATTATTCATGACAAAATATATACAGTGAAATCTCTTGCAATGGATACCTCTCATAAACCGACGACTCATTTGATGGGACATATTGTATAGGTATTGAATTTAATTTACGTTGCGGGACCTTCATGTAACTTAACTTCTTCCGAACGGACACTTCGTGAGGGTCCCGACGATGTCAATCCAAGGGAGATTCCACTGTATATGGAGAAGTTATTGTACAGTGTATGACATTTGGAAACTTGGATATGCATATTTAAAATTATATACCTTTTGATCTTACTTACGCTAGGGGGCTTAATATTATAAAAGAAGGAATGAATTTGGTAGACTCACCAATAATTTTAGGAAAGGTTGAAGGGAAAAACAAAATCCAGAATCAATGTAACCAATTGATGGATCCGTACCTTATTCTCATCTCTGGTATATTATAATGTGCAGGAGATGGTTGTGCTGTTTCATCTTCTGGTGTTTGCGGAACGGAAGCGATAACAGTTTCAAGTATGTATAAGTTTTCACAGCATACATCAGATATATAGTGGATATTTTCTTGTGCTCGATCGATTCTAAAGAAACGCTCCGCTGTACAAGAATCCACAAAACACCAATCGGGTCCTACGCACGGATTTTCATCAAGAAACTTCCCAACTTGGATACGAACTTGTTCAAGATCTGCTAGTGGATTAACGTCTATGATTCCCATATGAACAGCAGCTTGCATTAATAATTCTTTATCATAGTGGTGTTGTTCATAATCGCTCATATTAATGCGGTGAAGCTTTACATGCAAATCATCTAAAGCAGCTTGTGTTGCTCCCGCCTTAACTCCCTTTCTTTTAGCTAACATCGTGGCTTTATTCAACAAGGACAGAGTAATGATCGAGGGGTTAAGTTTGCAAGCCTCACCGTCTACTTGCATGGGTATCGTTTTTGATGTTATAATTTTAGCTGTTCTACATTGTGTTATGCACGTTCCATGGCCACCAGCTTGTAAAAGAGGCTAAAACAATAGCACTAAAGAAAGTTTTGTAAATTATATCATATTTTTAGATTATTTTTCTACATCATTAAAGTTTCTAAATGTGAAATCTATTTTTGGCATAGTTAAATGTTTTTGTAGAAAGCCTATTTTGTCATTGTTAAAATATCCTATGGAAAAATACTTCTAGAAACACGATTGATTGGTCATTCGCTGTTCATTATGATTTATGACATTTAGTGCACGAGTGTTTCGTTTTACAAAGAGAACTACGTTTCTCGAGTTTTGTTTTTCAAGCTCGAATATTGGAAAAGATATTACAAGTGTGGCACAGAAGTAAAGCTAAATCCGATACATGATTTCTAATATGTATATGATTTTACACAGGAAAGAGATGCACCTTAGGAAATAGAACAGATCTTATGCGATCATGTTTTCTCTTTTTGTGGTATTATATAAATGTATCTCGCTAATTTAAATGCCCTGTTGCCAGGTGTAACAGACGTGTTCATACTATGTGTAAGAATTTCTTTTACTGGCATATGTATCATGGTAACAGTGTAAACATTTCCCTTAAGGACTGATCTATTTCCTATAGTTTATGATGGCATTTGAAGGAAACCGTTAACCGCTAAAATTCGATGAATATTATGTGATATACATACATATACAGTGAAATCTTCCGTAACGGACACCTCTTCAGATGGTCGTCGGCCCCAAGATCGATCCCTTGCTCCTTTGAAGATTTGTCGCCTCGCAGATTATTACCTTTATATATATTTTATATTTTACTAAACTAAATTTTTACTCATCACCTGTATAATTGCAGTAATTTTCTTGAATCGAAGTTCCACAGAAACGGTCACCTCCCATAGACGGACACATATATTTCGCTAGTCCCGAAACTATGTTAGGAGGATTGCATATAACTTAAATTTCCTTAAACACATATTTCCTTGAAGGAACAGTTCTTGAGGGGCCCAATGTCGTTCGATGCCCGTTCAAGAGAGATTTCACTGTATATGGTAATTGTAATACATTTTCAGTCATTATTCTTTGTAGAAGTATAGAAAACACATTACAATTAACAAATATACTGATAATGTATATTAGGAATCATGTACCGTATTTATTGCTTTTTGATAACATTTAGTTCTGAAATATACACTACCGTAAATTAACTTGAACTATTCTATTATTTTAAAATCTTTGCTTGATATATTTTTGCTGTAGATAAAACCGCACGCAAGTATATTATTTTAATTTTAATCAAATAAATGAATATTTACTTATTCGATCTATAACAGATTCAGTATACTGCCGAAAAATTAAAACTAAACAGTTACAAGTATACTTTTCTATATCAAATTTATTTTACTTACAAGTTGATAAGTTGTAAGACCTACTACTTCTATTAGACCATCTTCCGTACTTGGTTCTACTGCTCCCGTGGATCTATTCCAGGGATGGGTACCGCCACCGTAACTGCAAAATATTATTATTTTCGATGTTTCCATAATTACAGAATAAATAAAATTACCTTGGAATGTTTAGAAAACAATAGCATGTACTTTTAGTTCCTTGAGTTTCGGAGTCATATCTTTACCATCGCATTCGAGAGTTACAAATTCCGCTAATCCTTTCCATTTCCTTTT
Organism: Chrysina gloriosa; assembly: GCA_038088585.1. Classification (NCBI taxonomy): domain Eukaryota; kingdom Metazoa; phylum Arthropoda; class Insecta; order Coleoptera; family Scarabaeidae; genus Chrysina; species Chrysina gloriosa. The sequence goes on along the minus strand of CM076094.1, from coordinate 25,825,255 downwards.
CAAGAGATCCTTTCCTCCCATTTGACCGTAAAACATTTTATTGCGTAAACGGGAATTAAATTTTTCAGGATGCGCTTCTACAATGTTAAACAAGCAATAACACAGAAATAATAAATAATACAACAGATATGAGATTGTTACGGTACACACAATTTAAAAAGTTGAGAAATTTCGATTGTATTTGCACACTATGTGCATCTGAAAATTATTCTTCTTGCGAAAATGTTACAATGTGATATATAATTTATTCATAATTTTATTGTGAATATACACAGGGTGGCGCACACAAGTCTTTCAGATTTGTAGTGAGCACCGTGCGGGAGTAGAGGAAGGTCTCATTCGGTAGACTAGGTTGTAAGCATTAACGTTCGACAAATGAGTGTATGATAAGTTGTGTAAACCAGACTGACGCTGTCCTTCCTCCGAATCGCGCGTGTTGCACGTAAGTGAAGACAAACAGTGGAATGACAGCATCAGTCCGGTTTATACTACTTAATGATAATTTATCATGCACTCGTTTGCCGATCAGTAATCATTGCATCATGACACAAGAAGAATCTGGTACCGCCCAAACTATTAAGAGCGGTAGTATATGTATAATAGAGTTTGAAGAGTTGATATATAATTTTGATATGAAATCATACATTAAGCAACTTTTGAGGGAAAATTTCGTCCTTTCATATCGATATAAGGGAGCCAAGCGAAACATCTTCCAACATCGCGGGTGATAACTACTTGTCCACAAAGTTTCAATTTTTCTTTAATTTATGTGTTAGGGACGTTCTCTTGCGAGTGCCGGTAAAACCCACTTTGAAGGAGAGAAGCGGAAAAGCATATCAACACCATTACCCGAAACGAACTCAAAGGCATTGAACAGTTTCCGAAAACAGCTTCTGCAATATATTACTAACGTCGGCTACTATTTATCTGACGTAATTTTTGAAACATATTAGAACTTATGTAGCTTTCAGAAATAGAATCCGCGTTTTATAAATATTACGTTTACTATTTATACTCTTTCAAAATGTGGCAGATCTTTAAACTCAATCCTGTATAATTCAATATTAACTATTAATAAATTATTATTAGCTCCTGCCTCCGTTAATTCTTTTTAATAATTATGGATTTTAAGATGACATAAACTGTGCATTTTGATTCTGATACTTTAGAACTTAATTTAACGGTGAATTGATATATCTATTGTCTTATATATACAGGGTGGCCCACCACCAGCGCCTCGGACTGTAGCTCCCAAACTAATAACTTTCTTTTAAATCTTTTTGATAAAATGCTGTACGTTTATAATGGTTATAATTAGAAAATATTTTCATTGATACAGGGTGCCCCAACAAAGCGCTAAGTATCAAAGTTATGTTTTTTAAATGGAACAGTATATATTTTTTGCTTTTTCCGAATTGTATAGAAAAATAAAGGTGAGTTACTTCAATGTTCCATATACCTATCGTTAGCCGTTTTCGAAGTATTTGAGTTTAGTATACTTTATTCTTTGATAATGGTACATAACCACTATTAGAGAAATTTAAAAAGAACTTGTGAAATAATTGAAGTGTTATTTTCTTTTATTTGAGATATTTTTACAATGATGGATTTGTCTATCCTAGAAGTAGTGGATATGATTTTGACCATAGGTGAATATCATGAAAACTGTTTTTTGGCTGGCAGAGTTTATGCGCAAAAGTATCCTGAACGAAGACATCCTGAAAAGCGGGCTTTTGAAAGACTTTTCGCAAGGTTTTGAGAGACAGGTAATAATTCCTACTCTAAACGAAAAAGAAGGAAATCAGTCGTTGACAACGAGGAAAATGAATTTCTAATGTTAGGTTCAATTGCTGAAAATCCTAGTACCAGTTCACGGAAGATTACCCAACAAACCGATATAAGTAGATCTAGTGTACAGAGGATCATAAAAACACAAGTATCGCCCATATCATATCCAAATACATCAACATTTATATGGGATGGACTTTGACCATCGATTGAAATTTTGCTTGTGGGCTCTGGATCGTGTTGGAGAAGAGGAGGATTTTTCTGAATATATTTTATTCACTGATGAACCTATCTTCCATAATAATGGATTAGTATGTAGACATAATTTTCATTATTATGATACAGAAAATCCACACATATTTAAGACTGTTGATCACCAAAATCGCTGGAGTTTAAACGTCTATGCGGGAATTATTGGTGGCTATGTTATTGGACCTTACTTTTTGAAGAACGATTGAATGGGCACCGTTTTTTACAATTTTTACAAGGAGGTTTCTGGACTCTTTTAGTAGATGTCATTGATGTCCTTATTTACAAGAGGCAAAATGTGGCTGCAGTTAGACGGGGCTCCTGCACATTTCTACGTAGATGTTAGAAACTATTTAAATTTAAGATTCCCAAATAAGTGGATTGGAAGACAAGGACCCTGTAAATGGCCACCCAGGTCACCCGATTTAACTTGCATAGATTTTTTCTTATGGGGATATGTAAAAAGTATTGTGTACAATTCGACACCAACTCGCCGGATAATATGAAAATCAGAATAACAAATGCGTTTGCTACCATTACCCCGGAAATGTTAAGAAAGGTTAGAAGATCGTTTGAAGAGAGAATTAGAATATGCATAAAGGAAAATGGCGATCATGTAGAACATTTATTATAATACTTATCATTTAAAGGTATATGTGTTTCATTAGAAACTTTTTCAGATCGTTGAAATAAGAAACAATTGCATTTCCAAATTGAGCAGCTTCTATTTAATTTCAATCTAGGTAAAATTTAAAATATCTTCAAATATCTCCGAAATTACTAGAGATAGGTATAGGGAAACCTAATACAGTTTGGGTGGGAATTGAACAACCTTTCTCCGAATCTGAAAATATACGGGGTGTTCCATTTGAAATAACAAAGCTGTACACTATTAAATTTGAGACAAATAGAGCCGGTCTGTGGAATCACCATGTACATTATTGTAAAATTACATACCTGAAAATAAGTAGCCCAAGATATACCAAATCAAGGCTAAAAACATGATTTGAAAATTTCAATTAGTTTGTCTGTTATGTCCATTTTCAAAACATCTTACTTTTTCGAAAAACCTCAAATACTTCGAAAACGGCTAACGATAGGTATATGGAACATCGAAGTAACTTATCTTTATTTTTTCTATACAATTCGAAAAAAGTAAAAGATGTATATTATTCCACTTAAAAAACATAACTTTGATACTTAGCGCTTTGTTGGAGCACCCTGTATAAACGACAATATTTTATAATTATGGCCATTATAAACGTACACCATCTTATCAAAAAAGATTTAAAAAATTATTAGTTTGGGAGCTACAGTCCGAGGCGCTGTTGGTGGGCCACCCTGTATATACATATATATAAGATTTTTATCCAAACAGGACAGTTACATCATTAGTGACGTACTTCAGACAACAACTTTAAAATACCGAATACAGGATAACACTGGATATGCTCATTTCAGGAACGCCAGCATAAATTCTATACAGATTTCTTTAAATCCACTTTGTTAAATAGTTCTAGTACATAGATATACAGGACCGGTATGGTCAAAATTATCCCTAATAACGTACCTCTTTTGTTAAGATGAAAAATCTTATAGCAGTGTTGATCATAACTTTTTAGTTGTTCCTGTACAGTCGAAGTGCATATACATATATCAATTTTAGAAAATCGAATTGTAAATAGCACTTGAAAACGGCAGTAAAATTAAGTGTCAATATTCGCTTTAGTAGTAAAAACAAAGACAATTCGCCTTTAGAGTTCGGGTGTAAATTAGTGGTTGATCGAAATTGAAAATATGTCACCGCGGGAAGTGCTGCATTAAAAATTGTATGTCGTTATATAAATTAGTCTGAGTTCTAGGACACGAACGAGTACTTGGCAATACCCTAGTATGTAGATCGTTTAAGAAAGGCAGGCACCTACTGTATGGACTTGAGAAAATTAATCTATTCGAAGGCGCTTAACACAAAATAAAGTCTCCTTGAATATATATACTGGCAATTTTAAGGTTGTAATACTTGTATAGTATTGTAATACTACTAGGAAACAAATCCGTTATAGAGATTCTCCAGAACGATAATCAATTGAATGATTCTGTTGGTGAATTGCACCGCTATTCTACCATTATTCGTCTGTGGCAACGGTATAACGGAAACAATCTTTTCCGAAGAAATTATGTCTCTATCGGGTAAGAGCTTACGTACAATATTTTCTTCTTCATTTCAGAGGCTTCAGATTAAATTCAATATTCGCATTGTATGTATGTGTTTTCATAGGATGCTCTAATTGAACGAGTCTTATCATTTGGCGTATTTGTAATCGGCTTAATACCAATATATTCTTTACTATATTTTTAGATATCTATTCTGATTGTTTCTTCCAATGTTCTCCTACTGTTAATAACTAAATGTACGTATTTCCGCTGAGAAGATTAGTAGTTTTCCCAACTTCACGTATTCAAGCGTCCTTCCACTCCAGTTTAACCGGCGATCGAAGGGTTCGTTGAAGTCTTGCCTTATTGGCATGATATCAGACTTCATGTCTACTAATCAGTTTATGATAGTTTCTATCAATGCCAATATTTATTGCGTCAGTCTGTATGCCAATATCAAAGGCTCGCTAACATTTCTATGGCTGTAATTGGAGAGATTCTTAAACCACCAGTGTCAGTCGTATTCAGTGACGAAAGAAAATACTGAACTATTTGCGATGTAACCGGGTATGGCAATATTTCTCCTGCTCGGGAGATGGGGTCATTATTATGACCATAACCATCTCAACGAGATATCGACGTATCACCTGGAAATTTTTACTGTGTCACTCGCAGAACGATATACTGTAGTGACGAGTCCTAATAAGGCCGAAACTAATTAGTCTGTAATTGCGTTTTGCTATTGACTTAGTCAAAATTTCCTACAGGATTATTGACAAAGTGTGCTTACTTTGTAAGCTTTTGCACGGTTACTTGTTAACTGCTCATTAACGAACCTAATTTGTTAGGTCGTTTATAGAGAGTTCTCTACATTTTATTTTATTAAAATGTAATTTTTCGGTGAACGTAGTTGTTCACTGGAGAATTATTGACTTATAAACATCCTCTTTCTTGCAAAGGGTACTGAGGTTACTTTTTTAGCGATACAGTAAAGTCTCCCTTAACAATTAAGCTTCCTATTAGATTTAGACGGGTCTAAAGAACAGCACTGGTGCGATACTCGTATGTCCCATAATTTTTCATAATTTCTGTAACAGTGAGAGCTTATCTTTCTGATACTGGTATAATTAATTGATCAGCGTACCGTTGGGAATAATAATCGGTAATCGGTAAGCATGATAGGTTCGGTCCGAGTATCACGACTTCATGGAAGTACTTTTTGCGTCTACTATTGGCTTCATTAACAGCATCGACTTGAATGAACAATTTGAACTAAAACCAAGCCATAATTCGCCTATTACGATCGTACTAAAGGAGATAATTATATTACTCGTACAAGGAATAATCTAACCACTATATCAAATATGCATCAACCAGCATATGACCCCTTGATAATTACCGAGATACGTAGTCTCTAAATATTATTGCCCAATGTTGTAAAACTAGGGACTTATCGTGAATATAGACATGGTTGCATTGCCTTGCTGAAAATTAAGGAGCCTGTACTCAAAGTATGTGCACGTATATTATCCGAGACATGTTTTTAAAGTACCGTTCTGATATAAAAAAACACAAGTGCAATTTTTTCAACAATTTTACTTATAAGGGAACCTGTACCCTAATCTATTGTTCAACATAATTTTCACCAATATCAAGATACTTATCATGTACATCCAGCTTTAGAATTCCATTCTAGTAGAACTCTGCCGCCTGATTTTCCAACCACTGCAGCAAGGCCGTTTTGACGTCATCTCCATCGTTGTTGACTACCAGTTTCAAGAAGTACTTTTTATGAAATTGTTGCAGAGCGTTTAAAATATTCGAGGTTGTGCTCACGCTAGGTACCAAAAAATGCTGACTGAGGTGGACAAAACCAAACAGTGCTTTGACTTTCTTTGTACGGTACATGGATGGCTCATGTGACACCTGGATCAAAACACCAATCAATGCAATGGAGGCATTCAACATTACCCAAGAAATGGAAATTTAGGCAAACAATTGCAGCACGCAAATGTACACCGTGTATAGGGATAGGCAGGGGATGTTGCTTGCTGATCATTTTTGTTCCTTCACTTGAAAAACTATCTAGGCTGCCAGTGCCACGACGATGGCGATGACGTCAAAACAGCCGTTCTGCAGTGGCAAATCAGGCAGCAAATCAGGCAGCAGATTTCTATGAGGTTGGAGATCAGAAGCTGGTTATACGATATGATAGATGCGTTAATGTTGGTTGAAATTATATTGAAAACTAGATTAAAGTTTCGTATATGACTGTTGAAAAGCTGCACTTGTTTATATGTATATATATATATATATATATATATATATATATATATATATACATTTATATCAAAGCGGTAATTATATAAAAAATGCCTTTTATATTAACAGTGCTACTCAAAAGTCGCCTCCCCGTCGTATCTTTTGAACGGTTATCTATAATAATAAAGTTTGGAGGGTGAAAATAGACGGACGTAGGCTTCTCAACTAGTCGTAACAAGTGACGTAATAGTCATAGACGCCGTGAGAGAGCCATTCTGACCAATAATTTTAAATGGGACCTTATGGCAAGTGACATATCGTTTCAAAGGCATTGAAAATACCTATTCAGTCATACTGATTTTGTTTGCGTTTAGGCTGATTTTGATGGATAAATTAAATAAATACTAAAATTATTGCTAACTCTTATCGTATTCGTTCAAACGTGTCATCGGAAATTGGCCTACATTCTTCAACAATTTATTGTTTCAAAACGTCAATACTGTCAGGTGCTGGAGTGTAAACTTTAGATTGCAAGTACCCTCACAGAAGAAATTCTAATGGTGTGGGTCCGGCGATCCAGCTGGTCATTCTAACGAACCTTGTCGTCCAATCCATCTACCACGATATGCTTCATCTAGGTAAAGTCTTACTATCATAATACTGTACAGCAGCCCCATCTTGTTAGAAGGTTATTTTTGAAAGCTGGTGCACCATTTTTAATTTCTATTGATGAAATTTGTTTTTAGCCAACACTACCAACACATCTACTGTCCTTTAACTGACTTCACAGATAGACGCAAATTGAGCTGTTTACTAGCATTTCTGTAATTATGTCAATTTTTTGTCATCACTAATTGTTGGTCTACCACCTATTTTGGCTTCTTGAACAAAAGCTTCTAACTTCGGAAGAAGCTCCCTCAATTAATCGACGATCGGGGTACCTCTTATTAAAAAGATGTACCGCTGTATGGAAATTGTTTCTACATTCACCAACTATTAAGGCAGCTGCCATTTTGTCGGCTACAGTACGTACTATTTTGCCTATGTAAACACTTAAAAAATTATTAGTCAGAGTGGCCCTGTGACATCATCTATGACTATTACGTCACTTGTTACATCTAGTTGAGAACCTTACATCCGTTTATTTCCACCCTCCAAATTTCATTATTATAAGCGTCACCGTTCAAAAGATACGAGGGGAGAGGGTTCTTCTGACTAGCACTGTATATATCTGAACTCGTCACTAGCAGGGCAATGTTTATTTAATGCAATGTGGACAGTATCGTAAATAAATACTGCGCTACTTGTTTCTTAAATCTCAATCAAACCAAACACGTTTGAGCTATAAATAGCCTACCCTCCTCAAAGCATTCGCATACTTCAGGTACTTTCGAAAATTTTGGACAGAGTGTAATTTTGTCATCATAGAAAGCTTATTACTGCTATACATTTTGCCAGAACGTCGCATACCGACGGAATGGATAATATCCCATGTCACGTGGAAAAGAAGTTAAGCACACCGTGTACCTGTTTCAAGTTGGCATTAAAACTAAGGTAGAGTTGTTTCATTATCGTTTGGCACCAAACTGCGCGTAGACCTCAATGATCCTGTATACGGATTTTTTTAATATTTGGTTATTTTGGGTTGTGCAAGAAATTTGATTTAACAAGATTTTTCGATCTCTTGTGTAGTAAATATGTCATGTACTTTCAAATAAAAATTTATTTGAAGCTTTATAAAGCTGACAAAAATGCAATTAAATCGTTTAAGGTTAAGGAGTATAACAACTAGATATGCGACGACAATAATATTTTTAGGTTGCCAATATATATAGCGGTATTACACTCATGGTATCACTCTGTTTCGTTTCATCCTCAAAATTCGGTAGTCGGTAACAAAGAATAATGAAACAACTCTATACAAAAGAGATAAGTTTACCAAGGAAATATGAATCAACAATATAAAGGATTTATGGGGAAACGCTCGTGACATAGAAACAACAATTACGTCTTCAATGTCCGGCAGAATTCACGATGGTATGAAAAAGAAAAGTGCGTTATTGACAAAATTTTAACTATTTATTTAATATTGATCTCTCATATTATAACATTTTTTTGTAAATACAAAATATAGTGCATGTGCAGTTTTTATTTTATTCAGAAAAAACTATCAGATATTGAGTGTTCTAAATAATTTAGTAAGTGACTGTAGATTTAGATTTTATAACGTAGTAGATTTTATTCGTACAGGACAACTAAAGAGTTTTGAACATTCCATTTAAATATTTTAACACCCAAGTACACAATCACTGTTATTTTCATAGTATATTCAGGTACAACTAATTGTAAGTACATTATACATACTACGAGGGCGCCTTTTAACGTCTTACAAAAACTGGGAAATAAAAAATGGTTTGGAGCAAACTGTTTTACTGCTTTTCAAAGTATTCGTCACCAAGATTTATACAATTTTGCACGCATTCAAATCAATTTTAGAAACACTTTCCCTATTGAAGTGTTGAAAATCACTGTCCACGCATTTTTTGTTTCACATTCGGAAAAACAAATCGTTACGCGATAAATCTGGCGAATACAGGCAACAAGACCTTAATGCGATGTTTTTCTCCTCCAAATTGTAACAGTGGAAAAACTTTAAAACGTGGATATCCTAAATACTTGAATTTTATTAATTACCGGGCTTCTACTGTTTCCAGGGTTACTGATTTTGATGAACTTCCTTAGCTACGTTAGCCTCAGATTCCGTATAGAGCGAGCGAGCTTGTGGTTTTTTAGGATGTACATATATACATACGATATATGATACATAATGGGTGCATCTCAGGGCTATTCACAATTCAGCTAAGAATAGTTTACATTTTTTAACCCGTTCCAATGGTTTTGATTGCTATCAACGAGGATACTACTATTATCAACCAAATTTAAATCGCTCTCCCTACCACAATGTTAAAAAATAATTAAATGTGCTAAGGATATTTATTACGGAACAGATACATAAATAAACAAAATAAAAACATCTAGTGATAATACAGAAAGAAATATAAGAAAATTACTCTATTATTTATATAGGTAAATAATTTAATTATTACTCAAAATTTGTGATTAACAAACCAATAATAATAGAAGATTTGCCTCTTGCAACTCGAGATTATTTTTCTGCATACCCACAGATTATAACTAATACAGATTTCAATTACTGGCGTGACATCAGGCATGCACCCGTTTGATATTTTTACAAAATATGACTGTAAATGATGACACTTAGATGGATTTTATTTGCATTTGGCCATGTGTTTGTAATTATATATTTATTTACTTTCTTTGAAACTGACATTTTTATTATGATCGTAGATTCATTTTCTTTCACTGGTGCTGTGATTTTATAGTTAACTTTGCGATCGCGTTTTCGATTATAATGTTGAAAGAACTTTTCCTTACTTAGCCACTCGAAAAACAATACTGTTGTTTTCTACCATACATATCTTGCTAATTTGTCACTCTTTCTTAGTCCGTCCATCTCGACCCGAACTAGTGGTCGAGATCACTGTCACTGTCAGAAATCATAGAGCCTCCTTTATTTCCTTATTGCTGTCGACTTTCTCCTTTGTCGATTCATGTTGCACCGAATATTTTTTCTACATCTTCCAGGATATTGCTCGGGCGGCGAACGTTGACGTCACTTTCATGGACACTTCTAATTGTTTATACGAGTTTACACACTTTGCTTTGTCGATCACAAAACTTAAATTCTAAGGCGTACTAAATAGTATATATATATATATATTATATTATATATTATATACAGTATAATGGTATACAAAATTTACTTATGATAAAAATTATGTTTCATCCGTCTCATTCTTCTAATGATAGACTTCGACTATGTACAAGAAGAATAAAAGATAATAAAATGAAAAATATGTGCCCCGTTACAAAATAATCAATTGTTTGAAGTGCTGTGTCACAGCTGGCATTGTCCTGATGCTTGTTTTTCCTGATTTCGTCGATGACTTTCGGCAAAGAAATTAATGTATACCATTTAGTATTAACTGTTTTGCCTCTAAAGGAATGGTTGCGACATGTCTAATACAAGCGAAGTAATAAGCCACCATTCTCTTGGAAGTATTTCGTGAACAAACAACTTTCGTGGTATTTAGTTTATCTTGGATATCCAAACAGTGGATTTTCGCTAAGTTTCAGGTTCAGACAAATAAATCTACGTTTCGATATCTATTACAATGTTGTATACTGATTTTGTAGTTCCTCCGTCGAATTTTTTGAGCGTTTTATGACACCAATTAACACGAGTTTTGAGTCAAATTATGTGGAATTCATCGGGATCTTTTTCACAGTAAAATGCTAATGCAAAATCGAATGTATGCTATCTTCGATACGCCTAAGAATGCCTCCATCTCACTGTAACTCACAGCATAGATGTTTCTTGGAATAATAACCTATTTTGGTCGCCCTTCATGCAATTCATCATTGATGTACGCACGTCTACGACGAAGTTTCGCAAGTCAATTTTTAGCAGTCTTTTCTGATAATGCTTCATTGTCAGAAAGTGAATGAAGCAATTCTATGTATTGTTGTTGAGTTAGGCCTTCACTAAAATTGTAAAAATCAATTCTTTTATAAAATTTGCTTTTCTTAAACGTTCACTGTTAACAAACTACTCGTCTAATTTCTAAGCCACCAAAATAGTAATGACACATCTCAACAACACTGCTAAGCGGTCGTTTGTACAAGCATTAAAGGCGCCCTTCGCATTTATACTTAGTTAGGTATGAGTTATTAAATGTTTGTACTAAACATAATAATTTAAAACTAAAATCTACAACTACTATTGACACTTACCTCTGGCTTCGTGAAACTCCAAAGCAATATGAGCATCCACACCTAAAGAATAGTAATTATTGACTACATTAAGTGGAAGATTGTCTTTTCCAGTTTCATTCGGTTCAATATTGGGATTTTTCTCAACAATCAATGACCATCGGTCTAACAAGACTGTCTCTGATGCACCAATATTCGATAAAATTTTTGAGATCGGCTCATCTGTGTATCCTCCTCCCCAACCTAAGGCGCGGGCTAAATCATTACCCGTACCTAAAGGTAGGACAGCTACTGCTGGTGATTGTGGCATACCGATATGATCAATAACACTTAACACCCAACCAACTGTTCCGTCACCTCCGCAGGCTAATATCCTTAAATTTGGTACCTTTTTGAAGAGTTCTAAACCTAATTTTGGTCCACCTTGTGTTAAATCAAAAACTTGTCTTGGGTTTAGAAGCCACTGGAACTTCTGAAGTAATTTAGTACCCTGATTGCCACCAGATCGAGGATTTATAAATACTATCACTGGAGTTATTGTAGTGGAAGGGATCGGCTTGATAACAAATATTTTCGGATCCTTTTTCCTTAAAACAAAAGAAAGATTATGTGTTATGGGCACCTAAAGCGATGGTTATTTATAGTAAATAAATAGAGATATTTATATAGACCTATTTTCAAAAAATAATAAAGATTTACTAATTCTACAGAAAAATATACATGATTCCTTTTAATGTTCTACTAAATATATCCTGCATTATTGTTAAAAATGTAGATAAGTACGCATGTATAGTTTATAATAACGTAGAATTGAGGTTGGTAGATGATTGCTACAGTCTACCATTACAATGATTATTGGCAGCGATTTAAAAAACTGGTAACATAAAATTAGTTTTCATTGCAATGTGATAATTATTATCTAATGCTCATAATCTGTATTTCCTTCTAAAGTTTAAACATAAAAGAGGGGTAAGTTTAAAATACGGAATTTACGATGATGCAAAATTCAAAAAACAACAAACGTTGAAACCAATTGGCAACGTGACAGCAGCAAATACGATTAATTAATTCTTTTTGAACATGGTGAATAACTTCGAAAGATGCACGTTATAGTTCTTGACGAATTTTTAATTTTAAATCTTCTAAATTCACCGTCGCATTAAGGTACACTTTACTTTTCCAGTAATAAAAAATAATTTAGCGGTGTCAAACTTGGCGATCTGGCTGGCCAGTCGGCCTCTATTATTATTACTACATAGCTCTTGGATTTGCTCGCAAAATTAATTTCACCGATCGAAATCGCCTTCAGTCAATTCACAAATTAGGCGTACTACATAAGGAGGGTGTTTGATTCTTTTTTGTTTTTAATTTTATGGATGCAAGACGCTGCCATATTGAAATGAGATGCAAGGTGCGTAAGTGTGGAGTAATGATTATGTTGCGCTGTTAACATACTATTACACTGATTGTCTTTGGTTGTTGGAGATCGACCAGACTAGGCAAGATCACGAACATTCACAAAACCTCTGAATTTTGATTCAACTCTATTTGCCATGCTTAGGTTAATGGATTGTCGGTGATGAGTTGCATTAAATAGATCAAGTACTTCATTTTGGGTGCGCCTTCTGTTTCCAAAACTAATCAGGCAAGAATTGCAATTCTTCAAATATTTCGTGTCCACCATTGTCCACAAATTGATAAAGAAATTACCCAATGAACACTCCTAATACACCACTTTTGCCAAATAAAAAGGCACTACATGCACTCTTTAAAAAAGTGAACAAATATCAAACGAAGTACGATTGCAAGTTTTTATCGCCGACAGCATGCAACTGTGCACACCGGTGCTAATGTGAGTCTGGTTGGATACAAATATTTGGGTGAAATATTTCATAGGAATGATATAGAGCATGAGAAATCAAATCATACTGTACAGAGTTTTGACGGAAGAAAGATACCTGCCATAGGGTACAATATCTTACTTTGGAAACTCTAAGGTAAAAATTATATTGTATATTACATTTACAAGTAGTTGATGCCAATCATGCCATTGTTGCCATGTTGTCAGCTTCTGCATGCACTAATATGGGTTTCATGAAGTATTGTAAAGATATTGCAATCCTATCATGGATAACATGAAATGAGATGCTAACAATATTGCTTCAGAATATAATTAAGTTTTTCAGGGTTACAACTTTTTCAAGGATGAGGTTTAACTCGAAATTTATCAGGAGGTTAGACCGTTAGTCGTACAAAGTCCTCCGAGAATACCAATTGCTATGAGAAAGTATTTGCGGAAAGAAAGAAATAGATTCGAACAAGCAAGAACTATTCCTCTACAAAAGGCTCTAATATGATCAAGCAATTGATGAAATATTACCTGATGTAGAAGAGGCAAACGTATTTGCTTTTTTAGACACAAAGAAGGCTTTTAGCAAGTAAAATTGCCTAACGCTAACAGTTTATTAACGACATTCTGGGATCCTTTTGGAGGATCACCTGTAATCTCCAAAAGGAGAGTGGTATTAAATTTTTGGTATTAAATCTATACCTGATATCTTTCAAATGTATATGAACTAACACACGATAAGTTACAATTATGCGTAAGTGAAATAAAATTTTATGGATATATCCTCCCTGGCGAGGGAATAAAACCAGACGAACCTGAGATCGAAACTATCCCAAAGTTTAGACATCCAAATAATAAAAAGATTTACTGAAGTTCCTTGGAATGCTAAATTATTTAAGTAAATATATCAAACATCTACCTGACTCACGAAAACTTGGAAATGGACAGATATAGAATACATAAAGAAAAGCGTAGCTAAAGCACCTACCTTGAAATACTTCAACTAGTGAATATGGCCTAAATGTTGCTCTTTACCAGAATAATAAAGTGATAGCATACGCATCCTGGACCCACACCACGGCAGAAAGAAATTACGCATAGATAGAGAAGGAATCACTTGCTCTAGTTTTCGAATATGTGAGATTTGACCAGTTAATTACAGCAAATCCGAAAGTAACCGTTAGAACAGATTATAAGCCGCAACAAAACTACAGAAAACAATGTTACAACTTTAAAGATTTAATCTGTAAGGCGCTCCGGGGTTTCTGGGCCCAGGGGATAACTAGGGCAGGGGTTGTTCATGTCCATACGTGGGAATTATAATGTTATCTGGTTGGCACTCCTTCATCTTCTTTGTTTCTCTCTAGAACAACAGGCATTACTTCATTTGGAGCCATTGTTGTGAGAGGTTCAATATCTTTTAAGAAAACATTTTCTCAATCAACGCCGTGTTTTCAAATATTTCTTTTTGTTTGTCAGGTAGGGGTGGTCTAGTTACCCCGAACATTTTTCAAAAGGGATAACTGGGTCCAGAGGGATCCAGTTAGCCCGAGGAAGCTTCATTTAACCCAATAATATATAAGAAGTAAAAATAAACTACCATGTAGCTTAATATGCTTGTCTTACTTTGGTAAAACTTAGTTACATCAAGTCCTGTCATGTAGTACAGACTTCTTGTTCCATACAAGATATTTCCTTCAATGCAGTGAAGAGGATTACTTCGAAAGCTTCTCAGAGTATGAGGATGAATATAGAATTAAAGTCGAACCTGGGGTTTTGCACCCCTAAAGTTTTTGGCAAAACAGAGAACAGCTTCAGATTATACGTAGCAAAGGTTTTACAAAAAGAGGATGAAGGCTACATGGTTCTTTTTACAAAAGACATTCTCCGACAATAAAGTTCAAATAAACCGATGAAGAACATATACATTAGAGGGTTTGACATCGTACAGAAACTTCCACAACCAGTAACTAAAATCCAATAACCTTTCGAACGCCCTTATTATCGTCCCAATACAACGTCCGGAATATTTTTTCTAAATCAATTGAATGTACAACGATCGGTCCGCTTAGTCAAGAAATTTGCTGCAGTGCTTTTATAGAATATAACCTGGGGTGGTCTAGTCACTCCAAATTCACAGGGCAACTGGACCAATAGGAAAAACAAAATTATATATGTACATAAAAATATATAATGTTAAAAACATATCTTAAATGGTATGTCAAATGTTGTTCTGTTTATTGCTAAATAATCATACAATATTTTGTAGTCAAAAATTGTTTATTATTTGCCCTAGATTACGGTTTCATGAAGGTAACTGAAGGCCATGTTGTCAAATCATGAGCCAGTTAACTCGGAGCACCTTATGCAGAATGTATTTTAGGAAAGGTGTTACCGTAGCAGACACTTTGTTAAGAGCTCTGATCGAAACATTGACGCTTAGTAACAACAATCTTCTTTTCACTTCTTTTCTTTGGTATTTTCCTTTTATTGTACTTCTCTTTTCTTTGGTCTGTTCGTCGTTTATAAACAACAACTTCTTTTTGATGTGGTCTGCTTGTTTTCAAGCCTGGTATTTTATATAACTTTTTATCTAACTTTTTTCGTCGACCATCCCATTCCGTCGTTTATAAACAAACCTAATTTGTTTCTGCACGTCGTTATAGCAATTTGGAATTCTAGATTTTGAAATGTTTCAAGTGTATGTGTGTGGTAAATGTTTACAACGCTTTTCTATTTCTTAAAGAATGCTTTCTATAAAATTTACATCTTTTATTGATAATTTTACTAATGGAATATTACCATACTACACTATACTTGTACTACTTAATTTGAAATGTAAGTTGATTAAGAACATAGTGGTGTGTAAAATTTTGAAAATTGAAGAATCTTGGAAAAGTGATGAGCATGTAGTCGTAAAACAAACGCGAAAATTTGAAAGTTACTTGGTTATGGTTTTATTTGCATTAAAATACATTTACGTTTAATAATAATAAAGTGAAGAATTATTGAAATGAACTTAAAATCAGCAATTTAGATTATAACGCAATATTATTTTTCCAAGCTTTTTTGTTACAAAATCAGAAATTATTTTATTAATTCCTTCGAATTTTTCGTCATTCTTATCAAGACAATAATAAAGCCTACTGTCGGACTCTCTTCTTATATTTTGGAATGGCTCGCGGCTAATGTGCCCAGCGATAGAAATCCTATTTCTTATTTCTTAAATATTTTCAGACTGCGTTTTAAAAATAATTGACTTTAAATAGCTTCCTAAAAAGAAATTAATAGGTTTCAGAGACCGTGTTGGCCATTCTACTCTCAAGCCGACGACTTGGAAATGTTACATCCTTTAACGTTTTAATGTTAACCTCTTTTTACTGATAACTAGAGTTTGTTGAAAAGGTGGATGACGTGTTACCATTGAGTAGTGTAAATCGGACTGACGCTGCCACTCCTTCAAATTTTACTATTCAATGATAAGTTGTCATTGATAAGGTATCATTGAATAATAAAATTCGGAGGAGTGACGTCAGTCCGATTTACAGTACTTAATGATAACACGTCACCCTCCTTTTAACAAACTCTACTGATAACACGTAATAAAAAGCACCATCTTGTTGGGAAAATAGCAACTTTTCTTCTATTTATTGATTGCCATGTTTATTTTTGGAGATATTGAGTGTGCACTTCCCCGTATAAATGTGAGTCCTCTCTGTAACAATAATGACCATTTGACGGTTAACAAATCCATTCAAATAAAATGTGCATTCGTCATTGAAGCAAATATTTGTAACAGACGTTTCGTTTATTGAATTGTATTTTATAGACATAAAATTTAATGACAAAAGAACTTCATGCACTGACCCGACCAAAATATAAGTGAACGCGGATATTTCACGTATCTACTATTACGGTGCAGTAGCAGCATTTCTTTCTGTTAAAGTATATACCATGTGTACACCATTTCCAAGTAATTGTCAAATTTAATGACAAGTTATCCAAAGCGTTTTCAGAGCACTTGTATTTGGAATCAGGAAAGTTTAATGCTGTCACAAGTTACTGCTTTCAGCTCAGACATAGCATACGGTAATCGGTATTTTGACCTAATGAACGTATAAGAGAAACATTTTTGTGCACTTCTCATATACTCAATTATATAAAAGTACCAATTCATACCGTGTCTGCCCTGGGAGCAATGACTCGTAGCGCGGTGCTAGGCAGTCTTGATTCCAAGTGTGAACAATCACATTATTATTATCCAAATCATTGCATATTTTTCAAAGCTTTGTACATCCCTATATTCCTAGTTAGATTACCTCTAAAGTGACATCATACGCAGGGTAGTGCCATTAAAGGTTTCTAAATGGCACATGGCAAGAGATAATGTGGTTACACTTTCGCTTAAACAATAGCGTTAACAAGATACAAAGAAATGAAAGTTAACATGTCTCTGCGTCTTTTACTATTTCCAGTAGTTTTTTATGGTAATACTGCAGTTCAGATAGTCAGAAGGAAAGCATGGACCATAGTCGGTAGATATTACAGATTATACGATTTTTTATTTTAGTTTTTTACTTGCATTTTAATAAATACTTCAAACAATATATCTTGATGCAAAAAATATTTTAAAATACAATAAACAATCACTTTTTATAATATTAAAAATATTAACAATAAAAAAGTAAGTAACAAACTAAAATAAAATAAAAACTAATTAACGACAATATATGTATTTTGTCCGTTTCCATATAGAAACAACATATTGACAAGCAACATTACCGGCCGAGTCCGAGAAACGTTGACAAGCGCGCATGCCCACTTCTTGGCTACCTAAACTGCAGTTTTACCTTCTTGATTTATTAAGCTTAGCTCGTTTTCAAATAAAAAACATACAATAGTTTATACAGATATGTATCAAATTGTAATACAAATATCAATCAGAAGAAGATGAAGGTTGTTTTTTTCCTTCTTTCTTTATCTTTCGATTTTTCAAACCAGTTTCGCTTTTGTTTCTTTACTTTATTCTTCTTCCCCAAGTTCACTTTACATTACTTTTAACGGCAAAATAAATCCATAATAATTTACTACTTTTAGGTTATGTCAAATAGTATATAAATTTAGAAGAATCCTGGGAGCGGACAAAGTGCATTTGTTATTACTTCCAAGTAAACTTATACTGGCTTATCCACTGTGGGTTAATGATTTTCTAATAAAAGATTTTCAAAATCTGTGAGTTGGGGCAGAATATCTTGCTCTTGTAAAATCTGAACAACTAGTTTAGTAAAAGTTAAAAATGATGTGATCCAAAGCACTGCAGATTAATTTTGCATTTATTTTTTAATTTCCTATTTAATTATGAAATTGAATTACAGCAATGTATTCGACATATTTTATTACCCATATATCTTTTTTTTATAAATTACATTGATTTAATAACACGTACGATAATAGATAAATTTCGAAGAAATATTTTAAATGTCATTTAAAACATCCTTTATCCATTTTTATTCTGGAAGTGTTACAGCTATGTAACATGCAGGTTGTAGTCTCCATCAGTTCTTCTTAGAAATCTTTGCATTAGGAATATAATTTATAACAATTTGTAACTGATATTTCTTTTATAGTCTAACTATATAGTCTAAAAACTGATAATCCCATGAAGCTTCGTACTCGTTTGCACCAAATAAATTAAATATTACTTAAATATAAGGACTCAAATTGTAGCCAGAAACCTACAATTTAGGTTCCCCTTTTCTGTAAGTAATACTTAAGTTATACGGTGCAAACGGGCATCAGTGACTATAAGATTACAAAAGTTGATTAGTTTCCTTCCTTTACATTGCTTCATTTCCATTGAACGTTTATGATGCCTCTTCTTTTCAAGCTTTGTTTAATACGTGTTTAGTATACCTTAGTTTACGTATATTCCATAAATAACGTGATATACCTACGTAGGTCGCCCAAAAAGTAATTTTGCTCATGTTGGGCGTCGCATGAAGATTTAGTCCACATTTTCTGCCACCTATTTCTTCCAGTGGTTCACTGTCTTCGTCTTCCTTGCCTTCCTTACTTCTTGCGCCATGCCATTCTATTCGGTTTTCATTTAATTTCGTACAATTATATTGTTTCTACAATTTCTATCTTGTTTTGTATTTCTTCTTTATCTCTAGATTCCACCACTTTGTTCCTTTTTTGGTATTTTCTTTTCTCCCTTCCACCATATTTCGTCGGTTTTGTTATATTTGATCTATCTTTCATCCAAATTCCAACTTTATTCTTTCTCTTCCAATTCAGTTAGTTCTCCGCCAGTCTATATTAGCATTTTATTCTATATTCTGCAATTTTTACTTTTGTGTGTATTTTTATCTTTATTCCACTTTCTGTATTTCCCCAACCTTTTCCATTCCATTTCTGCTACTACCAATCTGTGCTTTGCACTTACGAGAACATTGAACATTGGAACCACAAATATACATATAGTGAGGTCACAATCTAAGAACCGACTGCAATCATACAGAAAATTAACAACTGCAAACCGCCAGGAATTTTATTGATCATTTTCACAGCTTCCAGTACAAGAAACTAACATCCACACACGATCAATTAATCAAACTTATAAATGAAATTAGCTGCGACTCACATATATAGTCAGAGTTTTAAGTAAAGGTAAAACATGCATATACTCTAAGAACTAATAAACACAAAACCCAGTAACTTATCGTCTAATAGTAGGTTTACCAACACTTTACAGGTGTAATTACAACAATCATCAAATATAAAATAGAGCACTTAACTTAACATATAATATTGTGATTGAAGAACAGAAGGGTTGCAAGTAACGTATCAAGGATTGTGAAGAACAGCTAAAATAGATAGTGACATTAAAACAAGCAGAGAAACAAAATGGAAATTTAATAACTTGCTAAATTGATTACAAAAAGATCTTTTTCTGAGTTTCTCATACATGGTTACTTCACCTTCTAGAAATTATTAAAAAATTGCTAAAGCATCTAATGACACAACGATGAAGAATATATTTACCAACGAATAACGTAAACGTATTGACATTATCAAAACAACAAGAGGAATATCTCATTGCTCTGTGCTTCTGTTTCTGTATAAATCGACTTTCAATAACTTTGAATACCACAGCATACGGCTACTAAATATCAGAAAGAGAAACTATATAAATCATTTTTTGTATATGCATTCTAAATTGTACATGATGTCTTGACTTTCTTTAGTTGCGCTTGCATCTTGCGAAATTAAAATTTGCTTAATTTGCTATAATCTAAAAATGGACTAAGTTACGTCCACGATTTCATTATGGCAGCCTGTGTTAGTACCGGAATTCCTGGATACAATTTGTAAAATTCCTGAATTCGCTTAGAATATTTCAGAAAACCTTGTTTTTTCTTCATTGATTAATGCGTGAACTGCTGTTGTCTAACAATGTCGGCTACAAGATGCACAGTGTGCGGTAAATATGTTAAATGGAGGAGATTTGAAAAACCTGTTTTCAATGCCTTGGCGTTTAACATATATGAAGCTCCATCCGTCACTAACTTGGTTATGTTCCATTGAGAATTTTTGAAAGGTAGATATGAAATGGCATACTATTGTTTGCGCACTAACTTCGGTAAGTTTATGAAATACCAAATGCACAATACATATACCCTATTGCAGCTAAAATAGGAACCGATATACCGACAGTGGTCCTTATGACTTCTGAAGATCACACTAAGGAAAGAATCCGGCATTTAGGAAAGAAGTGGCTGTCAGGATCTGATGATGCCCAGAAACAAATACGGCTAGCACAGCCTAAGATCCTAGGATTAAAATTAGCTTTTTGCGAAAGATGTTAATTACGCTGGTTGATGGTACGAGAGCAAATATGGGCGCCACTGATTTAATAGAGTAAATGTTGTTTCTACACCGCCGGCGAGAACAAGGCCCGGATTGTAACTACATCAGCACGTCAAACGGACATGGTGGTTCATAAAGTTACATGCAGATTTTATGCTTGCGCTTCGTCTCTCTCTACAATTCTGCCGAATAGACAACGCCTGCAAGAAAAGGTTAAAAACACGCAATCAAAAGAAAAATGAAACTACCGAATGTAATTGATAAACTGGGAGTGAATATCAAAATACTTAACGATCTAATAGGACATCAGACCCGGCAAAATTCTCTCGAGTGATGCTATAACTATAGATCAAGTCATATAAAGACACAAGATTCAATCCAAAGAATATGTTTAAAGCCACTAATAAGTACGCCATTCTAAATATATCCTTTTAGAATAATTAAATAGACTCAATAAAATTAAATTTACACAGTACCAAAAACAGCATCCTAATACAGGTGTTACATACACAAATTTCTTTACTTCCGTTTTGTAAATATTTCGCTTAATCTGTTACAAATATACGCTCAAATTTTATTCCCTTTGGATAAACCTTATTTCTTAGTGTTGCTTAACTATATTCCCGTTGAACCAGCATATCACAGCGTTGAGTAGATCCCCTTGAATTTGAACAAGCGGGACTGACTAGACAATAAGTAGCCAAGGCGAGTGCTAACGACGCGACGGTTACAATATCGGGGGAGTTTTTGCTGAGTGAATTGTAGTTGGTTGTGTCGTTTTCTCCAAATATCGAAAAGATATTGTCCTGAAGCAGGGTGATTAATCAGCAAGCTCTCAGTTGTATTTTTTAACTAAGTACAGCTCCCGTTCGGGAGGAAGAAAACCGTTATCGAGCCCTCAATAAACCACCTCAAACCAAATTGAACGCCTTGCCCGTTATACACCCAAAAGGAACTGGTAGAAGCGGACCTACAGTCTCAGCCATCGGACAATTCTTCAAGTCCATCTTTTCCAACAAACATAACATAACATTTTTTTAAATTCATTGATATACATATATAGAGATCAAAACAATAGATTTGTATCGTATTTGCATAATTTCACAGCACAACTTAATACCACGTATTTTGAATTTTATCTTGTGAAAGTCTACGATAAAACATTTACGACTTACCCTTACCGCATTGTTCCGCATTGTTCGCATTACTTAGCTAATTTAATCTCAAATACTATGTAGTTTCTGAATTTTATTAATGAATTCCATCTAAAGTCTAAATATACAAGTTCTTGAATAGCCGTGTGTAATTTTTAAAGTAGAACTTTGTTGTTTACGTGAAAATTAAAAGCATATAGAATCAACGTTCATGTACATACATGTACCATATCAGCCGATCGTGGTCACTCCTAACGTCAGATAGTATTTCGATCAATAAAAGATAGCGAATATATTTGACCATGAGAATATATCGAGTAAGCTCATATTACCTTTAATCCAAACTTCATGGTTGGCGCCTATATTATCTTTTCTCCTGACAAGACCTCTGAATTCAACGCCCGTTATTATATCTTCAAAAGGAACCTACACGACCTCCCGCTGAGCTGGGCACGGCATTGGCTGGCCTGTTACGACAAGCGTACGTATCGCGTATTATTTGTTCTTGTCGTGTTGTGCACTCTAGCCAATTGTACCCCCAGTTGTTACTATCTCGGCGAGTTTTTGGGGTGACACATGTACTGAGAGAGTCGCTATTAGCAGAAAAAATGGAGGAAGAGGATTAATAGACATCACCACATTATACAGCAGATAACTTGAAATTTTAAGAAAATATATCTGAGATATACAGGGTTTTCCGCAATGAAATTCGTAAATTCATTAAAGATACCGTTACAAATGTTTAACATTTTTCAAAGTATTCCGCTCGAGCATCCACACACTTTTTTCAGCGATTTTTCCATGCACGGTACGTATCCTGGAAGGCACCAACGAAGACCTTGTCCAAAGCCTTTGTCACGACGGTTTGGATCGCTTTAGTATTTTCAAAACGGGTGGTCTTGATCCTCGGGAACAAAAAGAAGTCTGCGGGAGACAGGTCAGAACTTCATGGAGGCTGGGACAACGTTATCAAGCTGTACTTGAATAGGAACTCTCGGACAGGTAGAGAGGTGTGGCAGCGATCTCCTTTCGATAGCAGACGATTCTTTTCTTAATCTGTGGAACACTGCCACGTAGTAGGTAGAGTTGATAGTTTGCCGCGTGCTTACAAACTCTTTGTGAATCACACCCTTGGAGTGATAGAGACACCAACAGAAAGGTTACAGAAACGTCGATTTTGACGCTCCCAGAGCTTGGAGCGGACTGAGTAGAAAACACTAACGGAAGAAATGTTAGACCTTGGCAACGAAAATCATAGCACTCCCTAGCAGAGGGAGCCAAGGCGCTAAATTATAAAATTATATGGCCGTAAATGTCGAAATTATGTGTCCTCACTTTAAAATAAAAATTAATTTGATTCTACCAAACATGTAAACGCAATGCATATACATGTTTGATAGAGTGAAATTAACGAAACTTGTTGGCTGGGTAACACACTGATAACACATTTTTAGAAGCAAATAAGCGCTTTTATTGTTAAATAAATAAATACATTCTAAAAAATAACGACATAAATATAAAATAAATTAAAGATAGAAAACAAATAAATATTCTGTAAAAAATAATAAATGAAATAAATACATATTGAAACATCAATAACAACATAACAAAAAACAAGAATAAATCTGTATCTATATACTAATACGCGGTGGGTGGTCTTCTTGTACATATTTTAGAGTGTTCCCTCCATGTATCGCGATGGTACATATATCGTTGTTTTCGTATTACAATGCAGATTTGTCGAATGTATGTTTCATTGCGATACGTGCAGTGGAACGCAGGTGAGAGTCTGTAACATATTGCATATATTACATATTGTAAATGAGCTTAAGTGACAGGTACAACCCAGAATGACACACGCAACGTGATATACGTCAACCACGTCAAGAAAAGACATATTATTATAGTAAATACGTTCGAGAAACGGACTAAAATTGTGTGGCATAATATTGATTGCACAAAAGCAGATTAAGTGGATTAAGCTGGCGTCTCAATACATTGCGAGTGAGTAAAATAATTATATGTTTAGCTCATCCGTTCGTGCCAAGCATTTACATTTGTGTATTCGTCGCTAACAAGCGGAACACCAGGATTTCCATAGGTCTTATATATCTAGGTATGAGCTATTGTCCTAACGTTCTTTATTCTTTGAGAAAATACAATAAAGATTCAATGTAAATCAGGTGTGATTGTTTGTATTTGACTGCGTATTAATATATAGATGTTGTGGTCGAATTTCGACCATCATGCGATCCTAGTATACATAAAACACCAAAATTATTTCTATGTCCGTTATAGACTTTGAAAGCATCCAATCGATGTGTCCCAAACCGGTTTCATTAGAAAGACAATAATGCGAAGACGGTTTTAGACTAGAACAAGGCATTAGGCACATTCGGTTCATTTATGAAGTCGATTTTCGACTTTTGAACCATCTGGAATGCCACCCCACATCTTAACTTGTTGGTTCACCGTTGATGCTCATTCGCAACTTAGATTCATCGAAATTGTGCAACAGAACAAGACTTGCTGTTAAAAAAACTATCGCCGAATTTAATTGGAGCCACAATCATCAGCGGCAAATGTAAAGAAAAACTGAAAATACTGTTTATCAGCTAGCATTAAGATAAAAAAGTTAATCAAAAAACACAATTTCCTTTTTTTCCAACAAATAAACAAAATGTATTTCTTTTTTAGCATAGTAGCACACGCCGGGTATCCGCTAGTATATAAATAAACAAAGTAAAATTATTTTTCTTCCATCCCTTCATCTTCTGAGAATGTCTGTCATACACAGCTTTTCGATTGTGCCTGTCCCTGCAAAATTTATAGATTTTTCTAAAATTAAATTATCGTAGTTGTGCTGTGTGTAACGAACTTGTTTCAAATACACATTCTGCTTAAATAAGTTCTTAAATTTCTAGAAGAGTCTACGTTGCAAATCATGTTCTACAGATCATGGTAGTATGGACCTGCGGGGAATATGAAGAGACGCTTATTGTTAAAGTCTTCGAACACTTTGCTACAGTACCAATTGTTGTAACCTGGATACTTGCAGCAATACCTCTTCCGATTAAAAACTTCCATATTAAAATGAACTGCTGTCACCAAACAATCAAGTAGCATAAGCAAAAACGTTATCTAATGTGTCTTCTACTGCATGCTACAGTCTTAAAACGAAAAAACTTACAACACAGTAGTATTTTTAGTCGGGTTGTGTTCGGGTGGCCAGAAACAGCCTAATTCAGAGTGAGAACTTCTCTGATGACAACATCGTGAAAATAATGAAAAAATAATTTTGAACTAAGTAGTAACCGTCATTATGTTCTTAACTTTTGGTTTAAATAAAAATTATGGGGCAGTCAGAAAACTCTAGCTTTGGCCGGCGTTCGAACCGCTGACATCAAATCATTACGTATAAAACGTAGGTGTAAGAAAACAAAACGTTAGTTTGAAACGTTTTCGACATTTTCTACCTCGTTTTTCTTCTTTAAAATCTATACTTACCAAATTATTTACATTCTGTGGAATCCAATTCCTCAACCACACCCTGACGAACAACACAACACAGAACGAATGTCACTTTTCCTTCTACAAATTAACGCGGGTCTTTCAAATATCTGCGGAAATTTAAACCATGGCTGTAAAAGTATTGACTCTCATTGGTTGTTAGATCCCCTTACTCAGGCCGACCTAACCCAACCGGTTCAACACGCTGCAACCAGGAGCAGCGGCGGGACTAACCAATTGCATTACTTTCTGGACAAATCCTGTAGCTACACCCAATTCATGGAGGAATTGTAAAAGCGGACAAACAATATATGTCGCTTAATCTAACACAGAAAATCACGCAGAGTCAAGGCAATATCACTACAACAATCAAGAAAAGCACTTTACGGTAAACGCTGATGGTAACGTATGATGCAGAGCAAGAGGAACAGCTAATGGAAGAATGTAGGAAAATGTAAGGAGAATAAAGAAGCAATAAAATTATTTGCACAGACATAACAGCAAAAATTGTTCACTAGCAGTAGAAAAGCATCAATTAACACAGACCCGTATTATAATTTGTAATACGTATGATCATCTTACCCGCCTGTTGTGTCCTGTGTCGGTAAAACTTTATTCTCCAATATAGTATCAGCAGTATATTTGTAAATTACAAATAGATATCATAAATATCACACTCATTAATAAAAAGAGAACAGACTTAATAGACAAGTCAATAGCAAATGATGCAAATGGGGCGAAGGAAGAAAAGATGATAAAATACATACCGCTAGCGTATATCCCCAACAATTGACTACAATGTGAGAAAGTGCGAACACAGTGGTTGATTTTTAAATAGAAAAAAGTGTCAGATGATAGTTGATCCTTTCTGTGGATAAGTAAATTGAAATTAGAAGGAAGTAAAATCGAAAAACCGCGGATGAAACAAAATAAACCAAAACGTCAAATAAGTAAGTCAACAATCCAACAACTGGAGCGTAGTATAGTACAGTATAGTATAGTATAGTATAGTATATATGTACATGAAAACATCAAAATAATTACAATTACTTAGAACATTACTAATTTAAATCTTCTTCCGTATTGTATGGTTCAAGCTGAATTAACCATTCACGCAGTTTTCTTTTTAAGACTCTAGCGATCCCAGCCTTTTTATAAACAAAGGTAATTTATTGTACAGCCTTAAGCAAGAGTAAGATAGGCCTTTCTCTGTCATACTTAATCTATGTATAGAAAACACAATGTATACTCCTTTCCGCCTCGTATTATACACGTATTTAATTTAAGATCCCGAAAAGTAATTTTTGTTTTTATAGAAGATTACTACAGTTTCATATATATATAAATACCGTAGACCAGGGGCTTCCAAACTTTTCAGCCTCGGGGTCATACTGATTACTTCAGTGAGTTTTCTGCGTATTATACTTGTCATTAAGCTTTACCTAGCAAGTAAATAAATCCGAGTTATTATACATACATATATTACACTGGCGGGCCGGATTTGGCCCGCGGGCCGTAGTTTGGAGACCCCTGCCGTACACTGTTAACAAATTATTCGATCTAAACACAGTTCTGCAGCTCTCTCTAAAATCTAGACCAAACATAGTCCTGATCCCGCTTTTTTGCAATACAAAAATTCTTTGCATTTCATTACAATGTTCTCAAAAAATAATACCGTATTTTATGCGTGCGTAAAAACTTGCAAAGGCTCTGATCTCATTTGGGTTGACTACCTTCTTCACTATTCTAATGGCGTAACATTGCGGACTGAGTTGTTTACATACATATATTGTCTACAAGATCGTTATACTTTAAAAATTCATCGATATAAATTCCATGAAATTTTACATGGTTTAATAATGCGAATTTTGTATTATTTAGTTCAATGCTTGACGGAGTTGGTACAAGGCTAGAGGCTCTAAAGAGCAAGTATTCCGTTCTGGATTTATTTAGGTGCAGTTTGTTCATTGAGAACCAATCTTGAATTATATTGAAGTAATGACTACGTTGATTAAAAAGATCTGCATAGTTATTGCCTTGTATTAACAAATTTGTGTCATCTGTGTAATTTATCAAAGTATGTTCACAGTCCTCTATAGTCCTATCAACATCGTTAATAAAAATATTAAAAACTAATGGACCCAGTAAACTCCCCTGTGGAATACCGCAGCTTAAAACCTGAATCCGTAAACCGGCTCAGTATTTTGATTCTTGAGACTTACCGATTGCTTCCAACCTGTGAAATATGATTTCAACAAGCTATATGATGTCTGGCACACCATAGTATTCGAGATTGGATAATAAGATGGGGTGTTCTACACTATCGAAGGGCTTGTTGAGGTCTAAAAAGAGTCCACATACCAAATTGCGATCTTCTAATACAGACAATATTCTCTCAGTGTATTCAAAGATTCCTGTCTCAGTTGATTTACCTTTCCAAAAGCCATGTTGGAAGTTATTGAAGATATGTTTTTGAAAAAATTAAGAAGCCTGGTGTAGATGAGGTACTCAAACATTTTTGTGACAGTACTGAGCAGACTGATAGGTCTGTAATTATTGAGATTATTCGGATCATCTTTCTTGTAAATTGGTTTGACATCAGCAATTTTTAATTTATCCGAAAAATACCTGTTTGAAACGATGAATTGACTATATTACACAACGTTTCTGAAATTGATAAAATATTCGATTGAATTATGTGCAGAGGAACTTCATCGATACCGAAACAGCTCTTATTTTCAGTGATCCTATTACGTCAATCATTTCATCGTTAGTGACGGGAAAGAGATAAAAGATGGCCGAGTTGTTTACTATATCCGGGGTTGTCCATGTACTGTTAGTTATGGTATGACCTAGATCTTCACTAGCGAAATAGTTGTTAAAACCACCTGCTAGTTCCAACAAATTGGTGCTGTCAGGTAGCTTTATATGTCTGTTTGACTTTAAGTTAGAATTAATAATTTTCCACATTTCTTTTGATTTATTTTCTGCCTTTGCAATTTTGTCTGTGTAATATCGTTTTTTGATTGAGCTTAGTAGGTTATTATGCAATTTCTGGTATTGTTTATAAACAGGCAAAATATTCGGGGTTGTGATTAGATAACATTTGATATAATGATACTTTGCTCTTTGATTTTAAGACCTTCGATGAGGTCCGATATACTTGTGCATAAGTCTCTAATTACTTGACGACTAAAGAATCTAGGGCTAACACGATTGGATTTTTGTCTATTTCGATATTACATATTAAAGTTTGGGCTAAGTGATCAGAGAATCCCGTTGTGAAAACATTAGTTGATACAATTTCATCATGGAGATGCTTCGAGACTATAATATTATCAAGACGGGTTCTCGAATTACCCACAAAGCGTGTTGGTTTAGTTATAGTTAATTCAGCGCAATAAGAATGCAGCAGATCTTTATAAGAGGGAGAGTCTACTGATCGCTCTAAGGTATCTATATTAAAGTCGCCAACTATAAAATATGGACAATTAGCAATGTGCCGAAATGACAATAAATTTTCAAAATAGGTTAACAATTCATTAACATTAGTAGAAAGAGATCTATATATGTATACATACTATTATAATTTTTACAGCAAGTGTTAAGAACTGTACTACATAGCATTCAAAAATTTCATATATTGAGATATTGTTCATGTCTAGCACAGATTACTACAGATATCCAAGTAAATACGGAAAGTTATCCGCTATAGTTATCTTTGTTTACCTAAGTAGAAGGATAATATGCTCCTTCTTTGTCAGTATGAATCAAAGGTTTGGAAAGTGCATAATTGCCGGGATACTTTAAGAATCGGCGCTTACTCGTAAACAATCGCAGTTACTGCTATTACTACGTTGGCGCTGGATTAGCGTCAGTGTACGTTGTTTTTGATTTTTTAATTGGTTATTTTCCACCGTTTTTCACTGTCTTGCGCCGATTTTCATTGTCGAAATGAGAAACAAATGTGTTTTGTGTGGGAAGAGCTTTATAGGGATTACAAAGATGTGCAGTAGCAAAGTATTGCAATTTTGAGAGGTACGTATTGATTTGTATACATGGCCTTAAATTAAAGAAATAGTTCTAAAATTGTGCATCTTGAATAGAATTTATAGATAATCAAAACTGTAGATTATAAAGTTTACAAAACAACAATAGATGAAAATAAATATATTGATGAATATAATTGAATCAGCGAACTATTTGAAAATTATTTTTTGGTCTTATCACTCATCCATTTAATTGCCAATTTTGGAGTTATACGTAATAATAATGAAATATGTGTTTAGGGCAAAAATATGGTTCGATGCATTGCATTTTGGAATCCCAACTGACGCAGAATTTAAGATCGCGCAGGGACTATTTTGATTCCTCCATATACAATTCGAGCTCTTGCTGAGGTCTATTGTTCTGCAGTAGCTAAACCTGTTCAAGAAGAAAGGAAGACTTTGGATCCAGAGAGGTAAGCATTCACTTATTATTACTAGCAGTACTTTCAGTGCTACATATATTTTCTCCTATACTCCTATTTTTTACACTTCGATCAATAAAATTGTCAGAGTGACTACCTACGAATAATACTACTATCTCTAATTCTTTAAATTTTCAATTTTCAGAACTGTTACCACAACAGGCACTGGGGACTGCTGCTTTCACCCCTGATATCGACGATCTGTTCGATAGCTTTAACGGAAGTGCCCGAGTACCACCAGACAGGGCGCCCTCTGCTGCTGCGTCACCCGAAGTTACAAGCATGCGTACTTTTGACCTCCAACTTTTAACCTGGACCGCTTCTGGCTGAATTGGCAACCCAACAGTTCCACAGTTTGTTACTTTTTTAAAGACTGAAGTCATTAATGGTCTCAAAAATCCAAGGTTGCAAGAAGCCAATTATGCGCAAGATGATGAAGGTCTTTTAATTAATTTACAAACTTTTCCCAAGGAGGCTGAAGTGACTGGGAGAAGTAATCTGGTAAATGACGATGAAACCCTTAATCTTCAAGCGGGCGCGCGTAGTCGAATCGACCGCGCTTAATACATTTTCGTTCATATTATTATTATTAGTCATCACATGCATTTCTCATTTTCAGTAGCCTGTCGCTATGTCATCTAGAGTAAAATAAAGACTATACTGTCGCTCGGGGCGCTCTTCCCACTCCAGAAATTTCAATTGTTTTAGTGCCGGCGCAGTCGTCGAAAAGACTATACGCGCCTGTCATCGAAAGGGTTACGCGCAACGCTCCATGCGACATACACTCATTACCTGCTAGTAGTAATTCTACGGCCATCGCTCAATATTATCTATAGATTGGAGTATTGTTGTTTTTTGATAAAATGAGTTGTTCACGGTTATCACAAAGTGCAATAATCGAGGAACTACAAAGAGAAGACGAAGAAGAGAGTGAATCAGAGCTCAGCGACCAAGGCTCTGAAAGTTCTGACCACATCGTTTCAAAGGAACATCGATCTGATGAGGAATAATACTGCTCGGACTCAGATGAGGATAATTTGCCACTTTCGGAAATATATAGCTGTTTTACAGGGCGCGATAAAGTTACAAAGTGGCAAAAATCTAACAATAACAGAGTGAGGCGTCAAGTGCAAAATATTCTCACGGAAGATGCGGGTACTCGTAGAAATGGTGTGGGGGTGACAACATTTATGCAAGCCTGGAGTTTATTCATTTCAGAGAATATTATTGAAAAAGTTGTTAGACATACGAACGAATTTACTCAAAAAAACGCCATCGTATAACAGAATACGTGACTGCAAACCGACAGATGCGGTAGAAATTCGAGCACTTTTCGGATTGTTGTACATAGCGGGATCTTTGAAGGCATCACATGCCAATTTAGAAGATTTATATGCAAGTGATGGGACAGGCAGTCCTATTTTTCCTATTACTATGTCAGTGAAAAGAGTAAAATTTCTACTGAATTCATTGCGGTTTGATGATGCTACTACGCGACCAGCTCGTCGTACTCTAGACAAAGCTGCTCCAATAAGAGAAGTTTTAGATATGTTTACATGAAACTGTCTTTTACCGTATTCAGTGGGAGAGAACGTTGTGATCGATGAGATGATGGTAGGTTTTCGAGGAAAACGTCGTTTTCGACAGTACATGAAATCGAAGCCCGACAAATACGGAATAAAACATTATCCACTAGTAGATGCTGCTACGTTTTGCGTCCTCAATATTGAACTTTATGCAAGAAGCATAAACAAGAAAGAAATACCTCCTTGTTTTATAGATAAAAAACGACCTGAATACTCCAGTCAATTTGGATTTTCTGATACAGCTACACTCGTATCTTAAGTGCCTAAAAAGAAAAGATCTGTAGTTCTAATATCATCACTTCATTGTTCTACAGAAATTGATGAAAGCACAAATGAAAAGCGCAAATCCAGCATCATTACTTTTTATAATAAAACAAAGGGGGTGTCGATGAAGTCGATAAAAAAGTAAAAACGTATTCGGTTTCAAGGAAGAATAATAGATGGCCATGATACTGTTTTTCGTTTTCTGTATATTGCAGGAGTTAATGCTATGGTGATATTGAGGGCAAATAATGTGTCTATTCGGAAAAGGCGAATGTATTTACGGGCACTGGGCACTGATTTGACAAAAGAGTATGTCCAAAGAAGAGCAACGATAATAGGCCTCCCAAGAAAACTAAAAAGAAACATAAGGAAGCATTTGAATATGGACGTTGATGCTGCTGATACAGAAGCAGGTAGTTCTAGCACATGCAGAGGAACCTGTAAAATATGCCCAGCCAAAAAAGGAGGCAATCAAAGACGCAATGTAAGTTATGTATGAAAAATATTTGCAGAAGTCATACAACATTTATTTGCAGCCAATGCTATTTGGACGAAGAAACTGATTCTGCTGAAAACTAAATTAAAGTTAATTGTTTTTTATTCTTATTTTGTAATTTTTATTGTTTGACTAGGTGTATAAACTAGTCTGAGGTGTGTAAAGGGGGTTTTGTGTTCCTAATTTTTGTTTTGATCCAAAGAATATTTTAGTCATGTTACTTGATTTAATAATTGTTTCATTTTCATAATTTCAATTACTTGTTTTGACAAATTAGACTTTAAAGACAATGATAATATATCTGAAATAATTATTGCTTTATTTCTCTTATTTATCCCATAGGTCTTTTCGGTAACGCGCGCCCGCTCCCGTTACAAATGACCGCGCGCCCGCTTGAAGGTTAATACATATATAAGTTAGTTGGCAATATAAAAAATTTATCAGTGACTTATGTTGTTATATGCCAAACGGATTCTCGCTGATACTAATTGTGATAAATGTTTGAGTACTTTAACTTCTGATTGTTCACTATTATGCTATCAATTTTTTTTCTTTCAAAGAGTTTTCTGAGCAGCAGAATAAATTAACATATCCTTCGAAGAAGTTAGTTATGTCTGTTGATGATGGAATTACTTTGTTAAAACAGGAATTGCCAAATTTGCAAGTAGCAAATATTCAGAAGAAAGCTGTAGTTTTTATCAGAAAAAATCGATTTTTCTTGGATTACTTGTTCAACATACTTTAATTTTGTTATAGATGGTATTGTTAAGGGAATCTGTCGTATTCCTTGGTGCTGTACCAGACTCAACCATTATTAACATGACCAAACATATTCTCATGGCAAGAAGAGCAAATTGAAAATACTACATCAGTAAAATATTTACGTCATATTCTAATATTTTCATTTTTCTCTCGGCTTGGTTCTGGATCCAATTTCTTTTGTTTGAGTCATTTGTATTGTTTACATTTTTATTGTATTGTTTCGATCTTTTTTATTATTTATTATTTCTTATTATATCTTTGATTGATTAATATTCCCTCATTTCTTTTAACGTGAAATGCTACTGTAATTAATTTTTCTTTTTCTTTCATATTGTGTTTTAGCGTTTAATTATTTGATTCTTCTACTTGTTAGATATTTGTTTTAATATCCATTCATTATTTAATGTAAAATTCAACTGTAATTAATTTCTCTTTCCTTTATAATATACATTTTCTTTTCAAATGTTTGTTTTCATGTAGTACCTATTATACCTGCATATATCGTCGGTTTGAAGATAAGACTCACTAACATTTTGTAAGTTACATTTTAATCCGAAATAAATTATTAATATGTAAATACTTATGAAATACATGCTAGCAAGTATTTACGTGTTAATAATTTATTTCGGATTAAAATGTAACTTAGTGAGTCTTACCGACGATACGCACATTTAATATCAATTTAATATTCCCGCCAACAATTTTAAATTTCGCGGCTAGTTAATATCTAGCGTCCTCTAGTCAGATAATACTCTCTCCCAAACCCACATCCAAACCTCCCATCTGCGAATGGTGGGATGTAGTTTTCTAATCACTTCTACTGTTCTTATTTACCACGGTGGCTTAGCCGAAGAGCGCGACCGCAGCTACTGCGCGGGTATGTACGAAAAACTGTTGTACACTAGTGTAGAATAAAAGCTGCAAAAATGCTCACGTTTGTCACATATTGGGCAATTCCTTAATTGGATTGCTCATATGTGTATCGATAGGGACCATTTAAATGTTACCAGCTTTAATGCCATGAAGGTGAAGTATGCAGCACACGTATTTAGTAACACAATGTCTGCTGCATTGATAGTTTTAAAACATTTCAATGTTGTTGACAGTGATGCAGAGCAAACATCAATTTTTGTCAAAGATATGGACACCCTTTTTGACTGTTTAAATAGCTGCACTTTAAATGACAACAAAATTAAGGTGCGCTATGCAATGTCAGAAAAATCACCACATGAAACCTTCTTCAAAGAAATGAGGGATAACATAAAAAAGTCTTCATTTATAGGTGCCAAACGACCTGCTTGTCTGAAAGGTTGGGACATTACCATCAGCGCAGTTCTGCTATTGACAAAGGAATTGAGGGATTTTGGAATCCCAAAGCTGTTAACACGACAGTGAAATCAAGATCCCCTGGAAATTTTTTTGCGACAATACGTCAGCAGAATGGATGCTGCCGAAATCCAAATGCTCAGCAATTTGAACGTGGTCTTCGCCAAACATATACCTCCAGTATCTTAAAACTTTCATCCAATTCAAATTGTGAAACAGATAATGCTACAATGCTGCACAGATACTCGGAATTGTGCAAAAATTCCATAGCCAATAATTCTGTAGCAGGAGTCGCAGTAGATGTGAATTCCTTGCCTGAATTGTTGGAAAATGTCACGCAAGGTGACGAAAATGCCATCTATTATATTACTGGATTTGTTGTAAGGAAATTTTTGATGAAACACAAGTGTAACAACTGTGAAGAAATTTTAACAGACAAAAGAAAATTATTATTTGGCGAACATCTATTATTTACGTATTTTAAACGAAATGAGAAATCAAATATAAGTGAAGGACTAGTGTTTGCTTCACAAGAAGCTTACGAATATTTGAAAAAAGTTGAGATTATACACAATAAACACTTTTTGGAGAAAGTACACAGCAGTGCATTAACAAGAGACTTTATGAAAATAATTGTAGAGTATAAGATAGAAAGTATCATTTCCTTGTGTTCAGAGCAGACC
Organism: Chrysina gloriosa; assembly: GCA_038088585.1. Classification (NCBI taxonomy): domain Eukaryota; kingdom Metazoa; phylum Arthropoda; class Insecta; order Coleoptera; family Scarabaeidae; genus Chrysina; species Chrysina gloriosa. Next base: position 25,789,978 of record CM076094.1, on the reverse strand, counting down.
AGTGCATTATTTTTAACTGTTTTTGAAAATGAGAAACCACTGGGCTGTTCGTTTTGAAAATAAAATTAAGAGTAAAAAGTAATTCATAATAATCAAAAATTAAAAATTATTTGTTCTGAATAAGTATCTGGTACATGTGTCTCTATTTTTAAATTAAATAAAAATTGTGTTAATAAATTTTATTTCTAATACCCCTAATATAGGGTTTTGCTAAGTTATAAGCAAATGCATACAATTATTGAATAAGTAATTTCATTGTTTACGTTTTGAATTTCGCGACAGTCTTTATATATATAAACGATCACAGCGTCTTTGCGGCTCGGATGTTAACTAGCGTCAAAAATCTAGTCTGATTTTCCAATGGAACTCACGGGCGCTTCCTATCTTGGTATCTATAATCTTTGGGTACAATGTCATTCAGAAAGTGCATTCCACAGTAGAACGAGTTTTCTACCGCAAGCGTACATATTCGTCATATCCACAGATAGAATTTATCTAGTACGTCATCTCCATGGAAGAAAATATTTCGTACATAAAGGCCAGTATCACTATGGGAAAACAGCAGAATTATATAAAAAGTGGTAATAAATGTAGAAAATACATCATTATTTAGTAGAATACTAGTCAAATCTATATCTATTAACAAAATAAAAACAAACAAGAAAATATTTATCAAAACATTTTTGGTGTGACATGATTTAAAACATTCTTCACACCAATATCTGAATTCTTTACGAATTCCTTGTTGGTAACATACTATACATCTTTTGGTAGGTTTTTTCTTAGTTGTGGATGATGTATCGATGGCAAGTGTCTTTGTATCAAACGATATAGTTTTGGCGTTTGAGATCGTCTAATATTCGATTCTTGCTTTTCGCCATATTTGTCAATGATATTTTCTGCTTAATCTAAAACAAAACTTAACTGACTCTTTTTACACCCGAACTTTTTATACATATTATAACAATTCACAATTGCTACATCTACAAAATAGCGGAAAAGTTTCGTGTAATATTTTTTCATTCTATTTCTTGTAGTAGAATAAAAATGTAAGTTGCTATCGGCTAAATAGTACAACTGTAGGTTTTTCTATAATGTAACCTCCTTTACCTTTTACTGCTGGTGTAGAGTCATAGTATATACTACTTGTTACAGGAATTTCTCTTTTGTCTTGACATTTGAGGACCATTTGTTTTCGTCGAAACATGACGGTGTGCTTATTGTATGTTTAATTTCTTTCGGAATATTTAGTCTCGTTTTCCTCATTGTCCCTAAACAATCCATTCTATGTCACACTAATTTACCTATTAAATTAATGCTGGTTTAGTAGTTGTCAATATATGTATAAACAATAACTTTTTCTAAAGGTGGATGGATTAATTCCAATACAATTTGCGATGATATATGATAAAGCTTGTTTCGCTTTCACAAACTCCATACATCATTATTGTTAATCTTCTCCGTTTAGATGAAATGTATTGTTTCCAAGAAATGTGTGACTCGTCGTTCGGGTACGTATACAGTCATAAATTTATTTTACAAGTAATTCATAACTGGTTTAATTTTATACAATTTCCGTCAAGAAAGAAATTTTTGTAATAAAAAGAAGCGTCTTTCTGACATTACCTTTGCAAAAAATTGTGGTGTTATACCTTCTGTCCTCGAAAAATATAACTTCGAAGGAGGTTTGGAAATGATTCCATGTAGAAGCGGTATATCTAAAAGGTCCTGATTTCTTTAGAATTAGTCTCATTGCAATGAAGTGTTTGCCATTTTGGCTTTCGATCATTTTTTCTATAAACTGTTGCGCATATAGATTATCTTTTTGTCACAATAATATCGATAAATTTATCAGTAAAAACCGATTCAAAAATCTCTAACAAATTATCTTTCGTAAGCCAGGAAATTTTAATTACCGAAGTTGCAGTGAATGCAAATAAAGGTCTTGTCATCCATCTGAAAGGTCGCGGAATATCCAATGGAGTACTCCCTAAAGGCGGTATAATTTCTTGTACATCGTTATCTCCCTGTTCTTCACTATCGTCGAAACTACTGCCCGATTCTTTCGAAGAACTCCACCCAAGCTGATTTTCATCATCGTCGCTGCTGTCCTTAAAAACAATATTTTCCACAACAGCTTTGCGTTTTGCAATTTCTATAATAAATATTATAAAAACTAATAAAAATTATATAACACTTGCTACAGGGAATAAACTTCATCAAATAAATTATATATTATTACTTATTGCCGCTGTCTTTTCCTTTCGATTACTAATTTGATTATAGGGAGATATACAATACTTCATATATAATATATAAACTGCTAATACAAACTAAAAATAATAAAAAACAAATGCATATACACACATTTCGACTTTCACTTCAAAATGTTAAGTACTTCAGTAAAAACGTCGTTGAGATCCAGAAGATAACGTACCAAATAACTACAAATTTTATACACACGTACGCAATTCAAATTGAAAAAGTTGGTGGTTATAATAAGTCATTTCAATATGCATCTTATGGTACCACGCAGACGTATATATTCGAAGATTCCATTGCATTCGAGAAGATTTTTCTATTTACGAATATATCCGTCATGACCGCTGCGGTACTATTTTGCTATATACGACATAACCACTTAAGGGCTTAATGCTTGTTGCCACTTTATCCTATGTTATTCGCGAGTGTCCTCTTCGTCGTGTGTCTGGTTTCTGAGCTTCCCATACTCATCTGGGTTGTAATTTTTGGATAACTTTGTTAATAGTTTCTACATCCAGTGATTCTCGTATGACGTTTCCAATGTTAACCATCACCGTAATATTTTTTACCTGTTTCTGCAATTTCATTTCTACCACTTGCAAACAGACGTTATCCTGCTGTTGATTACTTTCTCAAATTTGCTTGGCGTGTCTATTCTTAGTCGGAGGTATTTAATGTTATCAACTTCCTCAGCATTCGTGTGTATTTATCTTAGTAGCAGAGATCTAACAAAATATTTTCTGTCTATTTTAGCGTGTCCCGCCCATCAATATATATGTATATATTAGGTGTATTTGTAGGTTATGCACTTATTAGTCCTTTCGGTATTAATTAAGACAGTAGTTTTGTTCTTGATTGTGTTTATTTTCATTCCTTTTCCTTATAATGCCTTGGTCCAGATATTGCTTTCCAGAGCTTTTACATCACTTGCCATTAAAGCAGTATCGTACATTCGCTAATTGTAATATTTTTAAACCTGTTGTATCCTACATCTACTGTAACCGACTTTCCACTGCACTTTCCAATTACTTCATTTATATACAGTACAAATAGCTTACTAACTAAAAGAATCTTAAAATGGGAAAAGGGGATGATGTTGGGTGCGTCTAAAGTTATGATCGCAAGTGTAATTTCGTTATGTAAGACTCAATACTGTGACAGTTCTTTTTTATAGGTATATTTAATAATTAACATCTTCAAGTGGTAACTAAAAGAATGTATTCATTACACACAAAATGTAGCTAATTTATTATTAGATATCAAACGTTGTTTTTTTCTTTTTCATAGAAAGCTAATTTATGGGATTACCCATATAAAGGTGAATAATTGTGCTACTCTTTTTATATAATTCGTTAGTTGCTTACCTTTTCCTTAGATTTTTTCTTCGTGGATGTTCTTTTTTGGGCGATTTCCGTAAACTTGATTTGAAGCTACCTTTCCTAGGTAATTTAATTATCCATGACGGCGGCACAATTATGGTACTATGAACTCCTAGTTTACATTCTTCCCCTATTCGTTGTAAGTTGAAACAACTTTCCTTGTTGTGATAAGCAGCCTTACACCACGAACAGCTCAATGCTACTATTTCCTTGGAACTAAAGGATAATTTTGATTGGAATGACTGAAACAGAGATGGATAAAATTTTATGGTGCTGACTTAGATTCGTTACTGAACAGTTGATAATAATAATACATCAGTTCATGGTTATTTACCACAATTGCGTGAATATTATACTACAAAATATTTAAAGGTAATTATAAAATTGCCATTAGTTGTATTAATACAAATAATAGTAAAATAAAGGTAAATATAATATATTTTCACGGCAAATTCCATAGCATAAGAAAAAGTTTTATATTATGCAATCTGCTAGCAGGTGAGGAGCAGGTGAGGTGTCAGCGTCCGATTTCTATCCCGTAAGTCGATAGCAGACGATAATGTCTAGCCTGGGCAAACAGCGATAACAGCTTACTATTACGGAATAAGTTACGACAGCACCGCCGACTCCCAACTCTAGTCAGTACTAAATCGATGCTGTATGCGAGTTGTTCTGTGTATATGTAGGCTAATTTATTTAGTAATTATCGCTGTTTGCCTAGACTACTAATTTTATATCGATATACAGCAAGACCTTAAGAGTGATAGAGTGTTATAATAAAGTAAAGCAATAGAAATAAAGGTGTAAAATTTGGAAAGTGTCTTTAAGAAATATTCTTATGGAGAGTATCTCTTACAGAAAAGAAAGAAAGCGAAAAACTCCTGGATAAGTAAACCATTAAGGGTGTTCGGTAGATTTTTAAATTTTCTTTTAATTATCTATCGGTTAACATGATTTGGCCTTGTCCTAAATAAAGCAATTGCCATTATGTAATAATGAAAATTTATAGTAATTATGAAGATACAATTAAGTAAAACTATTTTGTGTTTTTACTACAATCATAAAACGAAAACCTTTGGGTATGGCAAAATAAATTCGGGACTGACGCATTTTTACAGTAGAGCACTTTGTCATGACCGTTTAATTCTTTCCAAATTTTAATTTTGTTTATGTGTAAATTGAATAAGAATATACGGAAATTTAAATTGCGAATTGCATAGATTTAATTGAAAGATATAATAAAATAAAACTACAGCAACACGTGATATTCTTCCAGATATATGTATACCAAAATTTAATTAAATGACATATGTATGACCGAAGTTATGTGTGCAGAATAATTAACCGCACCGCCCCTTGCTAAGACCCTATTATGAGATAAGCGGGAGGTTACAATTGAAGAAGTTAGCTGTGTATCGTCCTCGTCAAGTTTCCAATTTCGTAATTCCTTGTGTATTATTGTGATATTGTCTAAAAATACCCAAAAGCAACAACGTGCCCAAGCAGACTGCGAAATCCAAAATTATACAACATTGTAAAAGAGTTTTAGGTAAGTAAGTCATTTAGTCCGGTCAATTTAGACATTCACCCTTGCATAAATTCCCAACAAGCCGAAAATTTACACGAACGTTAGGGCACCATTATAATGAAATTGTGAAAAGTCCCCATCGATACCATGTGTGCAAAAATTTTTATTCAAGGTCAAAATTCGCAAAAATGGGTTTTCTTGATTTTTTCAGCGAAACGGTTAGTCTTATGATAAAAATATGTCAGGCAAAAATTGTAGATCATACAATTATCTACAAAAATTGTTCTTGCAGTTTTTTCATAGCATTAACCATTTCTGAGAAAAAGCGATTCTAAAATTTACTTTAGTTGTATTCTCCATAATACGCACACGTTTCCACGCCACATGACTAGTGTACTTGGCGCGCTTCTTTTAATATGGTTTCCCCGGTAGGCCTACTCCACAGTCTATCTCAGTAATATTTAATTAAATGTCAGGTCATTTTATTCATAATAGTCGTCATCATGTTCCTCTTCTTCATCTTCTTCTCTTTCTCCATCTTCTCCCCGTCTTCTATTTCTTCTTCTTCTTCTTCATCTTCCTGAGTTGACGTAAATTGTTCTAACAGCGATATATCAGTTGTTTCGTCGTTGATATAAGGATCTTCTTCTGTTGAAGATTCAACATATGAACACAACTGGCCTTGGCAAGTGGTGCATGCTGGTGAACAAGACAAGCCTACTGTTCTGCAGCCGCATTTCGAATTACACCCCTTTTTGCAGTTGCAAAAAATAGTATTAAGGCGGTTTGCAGGTGCAGGTGGAAGTAGAGTATGGATTGGTTCCAATACATTATTAATTAGCTTACAACCTCATTCTTCTGGATTCCGTTGATTGGCAAGCTACAGTTGAACCTGGTAATATACACCATAAAAATTTTGCTGAGCAGAAGCCGCGGTTTGAGGAAGACAAGCTAATTGCACAAGTTAAACATGCTTAGATTGAATAAGCCATCAACTGCGCTCATGTTCAATTTCATTTTGTTCTTATTTTTCTATTTACAAAATGTTTGAAATTAAATTAATATCTTAGAAATAGGAGCAGGTAGACGGATACTGCCACGTAGACAATTGAACAGCAGCAGATGTTGCTCAAGGCCACATAGTCACATAAAATGAGGGACTCGGTTCTATTTCAGTTCATATTCTCCGAATTATCATTCAATATTAATGTATTTGTCACGCAGACTAATAGTTTTACTTATATTATGCGTCCAATAGGCACATAGGCAGCGTAGTAGAAGAAGAAGAAGCAATAGAAGACGGATAAGAAGATGGAGGAAGAGAAGATGAAGAAGAAGAACATGATGACGACGATGATGAATAAGATGACCGGACATTCCATTAAATATTACTGAGATAGATCGTGGAGTAGACCTACCGGGGAAACCATATTAAAAAAGCGCGCTGAGTACACTAGTCGTAGGTGACGTGGAAACGTGTGCTTAGTATAGAGAATACAACTAAAGTAAATTTTAGAATCGCTTTTTCTCAGAAATGGTTAATGTTATGAAAAAACTACCCATTTTTGCGAACTTTGACCTTGAATAAAGTTTTTTGCACACATGAGGTCGATGGGGACTTTTCACAATTTCATTATAATGGTGTACCTAACGTTCATGCAAATGTTCAGTTTGTTGGGAATTTATGTAAGGGTACCCCTATTTTTCGGCTAAATTGACTACATTGTTTTTTAATACGGTAATCCAATATACGTAACTTGTGGTCGGGTTAATTTATTCCATTTTATGTTATTTACTTCCATAGAGGGAACAACGTGCAAGACAATGACAACATTAGCATCGGTATTCATACATCATACTTTGAGACACTGAAATACTTATTTTGACTAATTTAGTACATCCGGTTGTCATTTGTGTTTCGACGTTTTTCTTAACTTTTAGTACCTCAGAAACAACTGCTGTAAATACACTGTCTGTACATGGAAAAACTTTACGTTCCCAAACACAACAGTTTGTTTAGTGATAGAAATTGAAATTAATAACATAACCTAAAACGATGGAATTCGATAGCAAACATTACTCGTTTGTGATTTTTCAAGCGCATGCGCATTTTGTTTTGATTATGTATGTCTCTATGACCCAGAAATACTGATTTAATTCAAACGATGGTTTATTGATGACGCAGGACTCATCTTTTATGATTCCGAGTGTATGTAATTAAAAATCCAATTTCAACAGCGTAGATACTTTTGTAATAAAGACATATTTATCGAATTCTCATTTGGAAACTACAATTTCACAATAAATTTTATTTCTATCAGAATGTCTTAAAAAATTTAGTAATTCCAAGCTTAATTGATCTATAGACAATTTATGACAGTTCATTCAAAAAAAAATATATTCTCATATTTCTATTCTAATACAGCACTGCGCGTCCATTAACTCCTAGTTGGAGAACGATTTTCAAGTTAAACGTATCTACAGAAATGTCATGTTGCACAACCTTATAAATTTTTATAGGAAGTGCATTTTACCCGAGATAATTGATTCAAGGTTGCCCAGAAGAATGGAGAAAAGATTGAAAACGTTTCATCGAAATAATTCAAACACGCTGTACTGACGAAAACGTTCACACTCGAGTTAATTTAAGCAGCGGATTATTTTATCTTATAAAAGTGCGCGCTCGTATGAAAACCAACAACGCAAAATAATCGTACTATACAAGCCATAATAAAAGTATTATAGAACATTCATGATGTTTTCTTTTTATATGCAATTTGCGTAATAAGCTATTGTAAATGTTGACACAAGAACGTCAAATTTGGTGTTATCAGTGACTTTTTCTAAAAAAAACTAAATGATATAGCAATGAATAAATCTGGGTACATCTTTTGTTTCACAATATGAACATGTCTCAATTATTAGCTTTATTCTCTCTAATGAAACGCACTTCTAAAATTTTAGTAACAATTTAATTTAATAAGAATATTTTACATTCTACGTTCATTGCCGCTCACTCTTACTCACTCTACTCTGTCCTTTCTTAGTTACCATCCCTGTCAAAACCTAACAATATTAAAATTCCTACACTGTCAAAAACCTAATAATATTAAAATTCCTACATGCGGCCATCCGACATAATTTTGTGATACAAAATTTATAAAAACAGAAGTATTATAATCTATACATAGTCTTCCAAATATCTTGGTTTCGGGCGTCTTCGTTTCGAATGTTCGTCATCTTTCTTTAGCTGTTGTTCGGTTACTTTGTCTGTATCTTCTTCCAGGGGATTTCTGTCTTCATCTAGGTCTCGTTCCATTTCGCATTCTACGTCTTCATCCAGATCACATGCTACTTCTTCATTTGCTTCTACGTATTTCCAACTCTTAAGTTGACTTACATGAGCAGTAGTTATATATTTTCTATGACCCTCGGTTACTAGATTAGTTACTCGGTATGTGTCGGAGGGTAAGACTTTTACCACAATCAAGGAGCCTTTATATTTTGGATCGGTTTTTGTTGGCCGTCCGGGGTTATTGGAAGTTGTTCTCATGAATACTATCTCACCCACGCCATACACAGGTGCTAAGCAATAACGCTCATCATACTGCCATTTATACCGTTGTTGATACGAATATATTTTTGCTCTAGCTTCACTTTGCATTTTGTTCGAGGTTCTCGTCGTTTGTATTCGCCCGGTCTTCTACAATACGTAATATTCCATCTCTAAACCTTGGTTTATAACCATGCAACAATTCGAAGGGTGTCTTCCCTGTGCTTTTAGCTTCGGTATTGTTATAATCTCTGGCGACGTCTCCTAAGGATTTGTCCCAATTTCTATCATTGCCGCTTTGCATTTTCATAGAAATCCTGGGGACAACGGTTCGATGTACCCGTTCCACCATTCCATTTACTTGAGGATGCTTTGTACCATTTAGCGTGTGTCGAATTGCATTGGACTCTGCAAATTCGGCTATTTCTCTACTAGTAAAAGCAGTACCACGATCGCTAATTATTCTTTCTGGTAATCCAAACTCAGTGACAAACTTCTGTAAACATCTCACAGTCTCTTTTGCTGTTGTACCCTTTACTGCGTATAATATCAAAAATCGCATAAAGTTATCAATCAGAGTCAATACGAAAGAATTGTTCTTGGCGCTCGTGACGAAAGGGCCCAGGTGATCTAAGTGAATAACCTGAAATGGTCTCTCTCCTAGCGGAATAGGATTTAGCAAGCCTACTTTCTTACCACTAGGGAGTTTGTGCAATATACAATTTAAGCACATATTTATATGAGTTTTCACGTAACGTTTCATACTCTTGCACAAGTAGAACTCCTTTATTTTTTGCACTCTGTCTTGTCTTCTCTGTTGAAAAGTGTCCCGATATATCATGAAATCGGACGACAATACTTTTCCTCATATAATTTGGTACGACAATAAATGCTTTTCATTCTCCACCCGGTATAATATTCCATCCTTAAGTGCATAGTTTTGTACGTAGTTTAGTTCCTCTGTGTTTTGGCTTGTTACTCCGCGACTTAGGATTTCAACTCTTCTTAGTGTGTCTGGATCCTGTCTCTGGAACATACAAACTTCATCTTCTGTCTCCAATATAGTAACTACTTCTAGTTTATCCGCTACTACTTCCTTCATTATGTTTCCATTAGGTTCAACGGCATTTCTACTTAAAGCATCTACATGACTTGCTGACATCTTGCTTCCAGATTTATGTTGTACCGTGAAATCAAATTCCATCAGCAGATGATACCATCGTGCGATTTGAGGATTAACTGTTCGTTTGGAATGCATGTATACTAGAGCCTGACAATCAGTTACAATTTTGAATGTTAGCCCTAATAGGAACTGCCGTAATCTGTTTACTGTCCAAACTATAGCCATTAATTCCAATTTCGTAGAATGATAATGCTTTTCCTGCTCTGACAGCTTCTTGCTCACACAGTATACTAAATGAAACCTATTGTCATCGCCCATTTGTAGCATCATTCCGGCAATGCCAATGCCTGCAGCATCTGTACGGATTTCTGTAGTTGCATGTGGTCTATATAACTGCAACGTCGGTCGAGACACAATCTTTTCTCTTATCTCTTTAAAGCTCAGTTCTTGATCTTCAGTCCAATCAAATTTTCTATTCTTTTGCAAGAGCGTGGTCAATGGACTTGCAGTAATGGCAAAATTAGGGGTAAATTTTCTAAAATATCCAGCTAATCCGATAAATTGTCGTATTTGATGCGTATTCGTGGATGTTGGAAACTGACTTACTGCTATCAATTTATTCACTCCCGATCTGATTGGTCCATTTTTAATACTATACCCAAGAAATTCTATTTCGTCCAAACCGAAACTACATTTCCGCAAGCGTAACGTGAGTCTAGCAGATCTTAGTCTGTCAAACACATCTCTTAGGTTTCTAAGTAACTCTTCCCAATTTTCACCCAAAACTAGTATATCATCTAAGTAGCAGAGCGAAGTTTTGTTTCGAAGCGGTCCCAGTAGCACATACATTAGTCGTTGAAAATTTGCTGGTCCGCTGGTAAGGCCATATGCCATACGATTGAAATGGCCAGTACAATCGGGAGTCACGAAAGCGGTCTTCTCCTTTGCTTCTTCAGTGAGAGGTATCTGTAAATATCCATTTGCAACATCCAGCGTTGCAAAAATTTTAGCCTTTCCTAGCTGCTCCAATTGATCATCGATATTCGGTAAGGGATAATGTTCTCTTAACGTCTGTTGATTGAGGCGTCGGTAATCCACGACCAAACGCACTTCTCTATTCTTCTTAGGCACCAACAATACGGGACTTGCGTATAGCGATCTGGTCTCGCTTACAATGCCAGCTCCCTTCCATTCGTCCACTATTTGTTAAATGTTCTTTCTTTCTCTTTCCGTAGTTCGATAAGGCCGACAACTAATTGGTTGGCTTCCTGGCTTTTCTCGTATATCCATTCTGATCTCTGCAGTGCACCCTAATTCCTGTAAACAGAAAGCAAACACATCTCTATACTCATTAAGGAGTTGTAAAAGTTCTGATTTTATTGGTTTTGGCGCATTCATCAAATCGGCTGTTATAACGGTTTTGTCAATGTCAATGTCCTCTTCGATATTAAGCGTGTTTGTCTTAATTTTTGATATCACTTTTCCCTCTCTGTATTTAAATGTTGCACTGCTGTCATTTATCACAGGCACCAGTAGATTGTCATGGTTTACTGTAACACTCACAAAGTTAATACTGTTTTTCTAGCACTTGGTTCTTTGTTGCGCGCGCACTAAAATGTTTGCTTGGTGTAGGATTGTTCAGAGGAGACCCAGTTTCACTTAGTTTTAGTTCTTCTCCACTTTTCGAATAGGTAATTTGTGGCAGTTCAGTCCAAGTACGGCCCACAATGACATCATAAGTCTGGGCTGTATCCGGTACCACTACTAATTCTACATTTGCACTTATATCATCTATGCTCAATTTCACTTGGGTAGCTCCCACACTATTCTGTCCAAATCCAGTCAATTTCATTTCTTTGTCATAGACGTTTAATTTAGCCCTTAAGGCACTTGACGCACCAATTATGCAAACAGAGCTGCCGGGGCAAATAATACATTACATGTGTATTTATCATTAATAAAAACTGTCTTTAGGTATTTCTGTAAATTCATATGGTGAGCATCATGAATCGCATTTACTACTGTTGAGGGAGTGCAATGTCGTGCAGTAGCCCCTCTTTCTTACATTTTAAACAAATAATGGGTCTTTTGGGTTCTAAACAGTCTTTTGCAATGTGGCCGAACTTAGAACAGTTATAGCATTTCATCTCACCTTTGTCGTTTCTCAACGGTGGCCTTTGGTCTCTTGTGTTTTCATTTCTTCGCTCTATTGCTGCAGCCTCCTTTTTCTTCTCTGTGTTTTCTCTTGTTCCTGATTGTAATACCCGGTCATTGCGTTTACCACTGATTCTTTCACATCTTTTGATTCAATTCTCTGGTAACTATGTAAATCATGAAATAATTCATTTGTTGTATTGTGGTTCAATGGGAACATAGCATCACATAATGTCTTGGACCACAAGCCTACTAATACTAATAATAATAATAATAATGCCTTGGTTTCTTTTATATCCAATCCTAGTTCTTTACAAAAACGTACCTTCTCTTGAAAGTAGGAATCAATCGATTCATCTTTCTATTGCGTCCTCATTTCCATTTTCTTCCATTTGTTAGACATATTTTCCTTGACCATGAAAGTTTCCTTAAAGTTAACTACAAATTCTAGCCAACTCGAATTATCTGTCATATTTGCTAAATACCACTGACGGGCCCCTCCGGTTAAACGAGTTCTTGCAGTCTCTAATATATATACATCTGACAATGAATGCAACTTTTGAATACCCTGTAATGTATTCAGCCAGTCTCTCGCTTCATCTAAATTTCCATCGAAGGAACCTACTCTGCTTAATAATTCAGACATGTTCGTAATCGTACCTGTAGGCCTATTATCTGTTACTCTATTTAGCAATACTTCCATTAATTGATCTCGTCTTTTATTTTCTATAACCAAACTTCCAACAAGCTTATTTAAATCTACATTGCTTACCGTTTGACTATTTGCATTAATAGATGTATTACCATCAACTACATGTTTACATTACTCGTTTCTCTATTCGCCATGTTGCTATTGATACTCGTAGTATTGCACTTCTCACAGCTCCTTTTATAGACTTCTTATGAATCCCTGTGGATATCTGGGAATCCTTATGAATCCCACTTCTGATTTGTTAGCTTTATTCTCTCTAATGAAACGCACTTCTAAAAGTTTAGTAACAATTTAATTTAATAAGAATATTTTACATTTTACGTTCGTTGCCGCTCACTCTCACTCACTCTACTCTAGCCTTTCCTAGTTACCATCCCTCCATCAAAACCTAACAATATTAAAATTCCTACACTGTCGAAAACCTAATAATATTAAAATTCCTACACAATGTAGAATATATATTACATATTATATATTTATGTGTTCTTGCCTATTGCTAGTAAAATCAAAGTAGATAAAAACCATCAAATAAAGTTCATTCTTTTTAAAAGTTCTCTTTTAGTACAATTCCGAATTGACTGGTTATCGGTTGTAAATAAGCGGACCTTTTCGGCTTTTATTGCACCAATAGAAAAAGGGTAGGCGGTACTCTAAATATTAAACGTAAAACTGACCATTCGATGATATACCGCCGAGTAGAGTACCCGCATGAACGTTGTACTGGCTTTATACAATTTCTATCACATATATACATACATATATAGATATAAGTATTATACAGGAAAACGTCATCCGATCGGATTTTGCGTAATGATGAATTGCTGATCAAATCTGTAGTCGAAAAATTAGCGTCTTCTGATGAGGTCAATAAGAAGGTATTATCCTTGGAATCAAAATTAAATGAAGCCTACGATAAAATCGACGACTTGGAGCAGTGTACTAGAGGTAATAATTTAAGGATCTTTGGTTTTTCGGAAACGAGAAATGAGAACGTTACGCATAAGGTGATTAATATTTTTCAAGAAAAATTAAATGTCCGCGTAATGAGGATACGATTGACTCCTGTCATCGTTTGTGGTCTAGGGAGGGTACCTCAAGACCTGTAATAGTCAAGTTCTGTACTAAAGATTTGAGGAATTCCATCTACAATAATAAAAAGAGGCTGAAGGGGTAAAAAATGGTTATAAGAGAAGATTTAACTAAACGTAGGATGCAGTTCTTTAAAGAAATACAGAAAAAGTTTGACAGCAAGCAGGTTTGGACTAGCAACGCCGTCATCTATTGTAAATTTAATAATAAAATTCATAAATTTAAAACATTTTCCGATCTGAATACAACATAGTTTTTATCTCTTCGCTCTCTGGAGCCAGCCGATGTTTTTGTTGGCAAAAAGTTACATTTTGCTTTTTCTCTTTTCTTGCTTTGGCAGCTGTTTGTATCACATCATTTTTATATTATATCTAAGGCTATTATTATTTCTATATCTTTTATATTTAACATTAATCTTATTTTGCATGTTGTATTGTTATGCTCTTTTGAAACATTTGTATCATAATTGCCACTAAATTGCTCTCATTTTACAATGCCCAAATTTATTGGCTCTTGTTTACTTTTCTGGCTTGTTCAATAATGTTTTAACTCTGGTTTATTTTAGATAGCTCTAGTACTGGTTATGGAATCGTTATATTTCCTTGATACTTTGTTTATTGCCTATTTAAGTTTAAATTTAATTTATGCTTTCTACTATATATAGTCTCAGTCAAGCAGTCGTGCAGTATAGTGCTGTTAAATATTGTTTAACATTTACCTGCGAATTTTGTAAGTTATATCTTCGCAAATATTTTCTCATCCTACATCAATTTAAAGTTTAATTTCTCCTCTTTCTGGCGATAACACTTATCTGACTTATCACACAATATCTACTCTGTATTTACTGCATATTTGTTGTCTTAGAGATTAATCTTTGGTGCACAGTGTAATACTTCTTTTCTCTATCATTTTTTTTTTTGTTTCCCCTTTTTCTTGCGGACATTTTTGTATATCCCGAATTGCTATATACAGCTCGTTCATTCCTTATTAATAAACATATGCCCTAAATCCTTTTCCGCGGTCTTCTTGTGTTGTTTTTGTTAGACACCAGGGTCGATCCCCTCGGTGTGAAGTGTGTATCCCTGTTATATTCCTTGTTTCCTTTGTAATTATTCATACCGATATGACCTCAACCTTAACTGTTTTTCTTGCAAACTTGTGGTTCCGATAGACAGTCAGATATCCTGCGACCTTTGTCGTAACATTTTAGATAGCACATGCGCTGGTCTCTCATACAATATATGAAGACAAAAAATCGTGAATTATCATTCTACTGCTCACAATGTACTGATTTCAAATCTCAACTACTTAAAATTCAAGAGCTTTCAACTGTGGTGAGCGCGCTTCAGTCTGAGGTTCGTGACCTTAGGGAGAGGCTGTCTTCGGTTGGTACGGCATCTGACAACCATTTTCAACTGGATCCTGTTGGTGCTGAGGAGTTTATTGGCGAAGTTACTCAGCGGGAGAATCGGCAGAATAATTTAATCATATTTAACCTTCCTGAATTGAACAATGGGTCCAAATCTGAACAGCTCTCCACTGATGTCAACACAATTAGGGATATCTTCTCCGGATTGGGGTTCTGCGCCTGGGGAAATGCGATTCTACAAACCTAGATCGAAAGAGGCCACTTAAAGTAACCTTATCACCATTCAATCTAGTTTATGAAGTTCTGCGCAACTGCAAGAAGTTAAAGAATCTTGATAAATACAAACATATTTCTATAACAAAAGACAGAACTCCCATGCAAACTGCTTATCTCAAATCTATCAGGGAACAACTGAATGCGAGCATTGCTTCTGGGGAGTAGAATATTACCATCAGGTTTGTGGTCGATGTGCCTCGAATTGTGTCTACGATGGCTCATCGGGGAAACTAGATGAGTCCAACAGAAATACTAAATCCACAAATCTGAGTCTCTACTATCAAAACGTTCATGGTCTCCGAAGTAAACTTGACGGGATTTACCCGGTTGCTGAGAGTTTTGATGCGGAGGTCATGTTGCTGTCTGAAACTTGGTTAAACTCCAGCATAGATGATTCTGAACTATTTGGTGCTTCGTACAATATTTTCAGAGGAGACAGAGACTTTGGTGCCGTGGGACGAGTTACGGGTGGTGGTGTCCTGATTGCAGTTTCTCCTAATTTGAGAATAACACAGGTGGACACTCAGTTATTTAGTGCTATCCCATCAATTGACACAGTGATCTGTAAATGTATAACCAGTGCATTTGATTTATACTTGGTTAATATTTATATACCACCTAGTGTAAATTGTAACGATTACGAATCATTTTTTGATGCCCTGAGTTTGGAACCTCTCGATAAGCATGTTTTCATCTGTGGGGATTCCAATTGTCCTAACTTCCTTATATCAGATATATCCCACCGCAAATTTTTCATTCTTTCCCATTTTATGAATACTTTAAATTTACGTCAACATAATCATGTCGCTAGTGCCTCTGGCAGGCTACTGGATCTTATCTTCACTAACATCGATTGTGTTACAACAGTTATACATGGTATGGATCTCTTGGTTCTTGAGGACACCTATCATCCAGCTCTTGATATATCTATTGAGTTGGTGACGATCTATGTATGGAAAAGCTTTCCTAGTAATAACAACTTACAGTACAACTTCTGCAGAGCAGATTTAGTTTGTGTCTGCGAAGATCTGCAATCGATTGGTCTTTTCTTGACTCATTTTCTGACGTCAGTGAGTGCGTGTCTGCCTTCTACGACGAGTTGTATCGGTCTGTTGAGAGATTCGTTCCAAAATTTAGGCATACTAAGCGTAGCTTTCCACCTTGGTTTACTAGAAATATTAAACATAACTTAAAATGAAAAGAATATTACTTCAATAAGTGGAAGAAGACTAAATCTGCATATTATCGTAATGAATTTTCAAGATTGCGTTCTTTGGTTAAGAGGGAGATCGTAGGTGCTTTCAGAGGTTATCAAGCTGAAGTTGAAAATAACATTGTCGAAAACCCGAGGACTTTCTGGCAATTCATTGCCGGTAAGCGTAGTAACTCCCGCATTCCTGGGTCCTTATCTTACAATAATGTCATTCTCGATAAACCTAACGATATCGTGGAGGCGTTCGCCGATATGTTTTCAAATATTTACCAGACCAATAATTTCTCCATCTCAGCGCAGCAACCGTTTAGAAATTCTTATCCTATTGATATTGGTTTATTTACATCTGATGATGTCTCTTATGCCATGAGAAAGCTAAAAATACCAAAACTACTGGGCATGACGGCCTTCCGTGTTTCTTTATTCGTCGCTCTGCCTCCGCCTTGTGTGGTCCGCTTGCAACCATTTTCAATCTTGCTATGCAGACTTCTACTTTTCCTGACTCCTGGAAGACTGGAAGAATAACACCTGTCTTCAAAAAGGCTCTCGAATTAATTTAGAGAACTATGGGCCTATTTGCATTCTTTCCAGCTGTGCCCAAGTTTTTGGAATACTTTTATACGACAGATTATACAATTGCGTCAAACCTCAACTTTCTCTCCATCAACATGGCTTTGTCAGCAACAAATCCACCACGAGTAATTTAGCGGAAATTACACAATTTATCAGTGATGCTCTTGATAACCGTCGGCAGCTGGATGTAATTTATACGGATTTTAGCAAGGCTTTTGACACAATTGACCATTCTGCTTTAATTTGTAAGTTATCGTCTATAGGGCTTTCTCCCAAAAATACGACATTTTTCAGTTCCTACCTTAACAATAGACATGGCTATGTCCATTACAACGGTTTTCTTTCGTCTCTCTTTCTAGTCTCAACTGGCGTACCACAGGGATCCAACCTGGACCCTCTATTGTTTAATATATTTTTAAATGATCTTCTAGAGGTTCTGAATTGTAGAACTTTAGCTTACGCTGACGATATCAAGATATTTCACAATATTTCTTCGGCAGCGGATTGTACTGTGCTACAGAATAATCTTGAAGTAATAAATGATTAGTGCACCAAGAACAATATAAAATTAAACATCGATAAATGTGCGGCCTTATCTTATTCTAAATGTGATCATCCTTACCTTTTTCAGTACAATGTGTTTCAAACTGTTATTTCCAGAGTTACTAAGTTTAAGGATCTAGGCGTGCTTTTTGATTACAAACTATCTCTCACTGACCACATAACTAAGGTATCTGCCTCAGCATCTAGAACCCTTTCTTTTATTATCAGATCCTGTAAACATCTTTCTAATTTAACCTTCTTGAAGATTCTGTTCGCTCGAAATTTGAATATGGAGCAATCGCGTGGTATCCTCGGTATTTATATCAGGAGCTACTTCTGGAAAGTGTTCAAAAACGTTTTCTTAAATATCGTATAAGACTGATGGTCTGTATCCTCTTCAGGGTACGGATTACACTCTCCTGCTTGACGCGCATAACTTTCATTCCCTTTCTCAGCGAAGGAGTGATGCTAGTGGAAGGTTTCTAATGGCAGTGGTCAATAATAAAATAGATTCCCCAACTTTGCTCTCACAAATTAATTTTATTATACCTCAGTATAATAGAAGATCACTAGATATGTTCCAAGTCCCAAAAACTCGTACGAATATCTTGCTTAAATATGACAGAATTTTGCTTTGTGGGGACTTTAACATAGACTGCTTGAAGGCCGATGACTACCGAACTACTTACTTGCTTAATTTCTTTGACTCACTGGGTTTTAAGCAGTTGGTGGACCAATCAACCAGAACTACGTTGTATACTGCTACTCTTGTTGATCTCTTGTTTGTTACTGATGATGATCTGATTGGTGATAAAAGTGTATTTAATTGCAGCTTCTCTGATCATGATTTTGTTATCTTTACCATATGTGTCAACTGTGCTAGGCCTTCTCCAACTTTTCATTTGTACAGAAACCTTAGTTCAATTAATCTTCACGACTTTAACTTAGATTTGGTATCACTTCCGTTGCATCGTTTATTTTTCATGCCTACTATCGATGATAAAATGAATTTCTTTACTTCTAGTCTTTTATCGCTGTTCGATAAACATGCTCCATTTGTCTTTCGTAAGTTCAGCAGGAAACGTGTTCCTTGGCTCACTGACAATTTGAGATTACTAATGTCATTGAGAGATAAGAGCAAATCCAAATTTAGTAGAACGAGGAATCCACTTGATTGGTCTTCATACAAAACTTTAAGAAACTGGACCAGAAAAACTTTTAGGCTAGAGCAAAAAGCATATTTCGATTTCATATCTCGTTCTAATAACTCAGGAGCCAACTGGAATAATCTGCGTTCACTTGGGGTTTCTAAAAGCTATGCTAGTGATATTCCAATGCATTTAAATGATCCTGATAAAGTTAATAATTAATTCATTCAATCATCTGCCCCAATAAATACCGATAGTTCTGATTGGGTCGACTATTATTACAGAAATTCTAGGCAACCTCCACATTTCTCTTTCAGTACTGTAGATGAACTGGTAATCTCTAAAATAATAACATCTCTCAAGTCTTCTTCTCCGGGCTGTAACGGTCTTTCTGCTGGTATGATTCGGTACTGTTGTCCTACTATTACTCCTTATATAGCGCACATAATTAACACCTGTTTATTAGAAGGAGTATTCCCTGAGCGTTGGAAGTGTGCTGTGGTTCGTCTGTTGCCTAAAGTCGGGAATCCCGTTCATTATTGTGATCTGAGACCTATAAGTCTTCTACCCGTGCTTTAAAAAATATTGGAAAAAATTATTGCAATGCAATTGACTGAATATCTATCTTCTGCAAATATACTACCTCCCATTCAATCGGGTTCCCGTGCAGGGTACAGCTGTCAGACAGCACTGTTGAAAGTTACTGACGATCTTCTGGAGGCGACGGACAAGAGCTTGGTTTCCTGTCTCATTTTATTGGACTACAGTAAAGCCTTCGATAACGTTAATCATCGTGTTCTCCTGCCTATTTTGCATAATATTGGTCTTAACAATGTATCTTTATCACTTTTCGAGAATTATTTGGGCAATCGTAAACAGTGTGTTAGTATTGGTAACAGCACATCTGCTCTTCTTGATGTTCTCCATGGGGTTCCTCAAGGATCTATTGTTGGGCCTATCCTGTTTACGATATATACATCTAATTTCTTCTATGGACTTAAACACTGTAAAACACATGTTTATGCAGATGTTACACAATTGTATTAATCCTTTCGGCTTACTGATTGGAGACTAGCTGTTGATAATATTAATAAGGATTTAAGCTATCTACATCGAATTTCTGTGGAACACTGGTTGACGATAAACCCGAATAAGTCAAAAGCAATTCTTTTGGGCCCCAGGAAAACATGTTGTAACATCTCTCGTGTTTTTAATATAGAAATTAATAATGTCAAAATTCCACTTGTGGAAAGTGTAAAAAGCCTCGGGCTTATTTTAGACAATACGCACAGATATCGGAAACAGATCTCGCGTTATATTCGTAATGCTTATCTTAATTTGAAAAAACTCTTTCCTTAGGCACGTGTTTAATGAAACTATTAAAAAACTTATGCGAAGGTTTTGTCCTCTCACAATTCGCATACTGTGTACCAATTTATCATTCAGCTCTGGATACTTTTACTCAAAATCCCATACAAAAAGTGCATAATTCATGTTTGAGGTATATTTATGGCATACGTAAATTCGACCATATTTCCCATAAACTGGACTGTGCCCGATGGCTCAATATGCATGATAAGCGGGAATTTCGCTGCCTGGACTTATATCATAAAATACTACCTTTGAGGTCTCCGCCGTATCTGTATCAAAAGATTACATTTAGGACAGATATACATAATCTCAATACAAGATTTCGGGCCAAAATTTTTCCACCACAACACAAAACAGCACTTTATGAAAGATCCTTCTCATTTCAAATCTATATATTATACAACAATTTACCTGTTGAAGTTTCGTGTAGTACCTCATTTAGTACCAGTTTGAGGGAATATCTGGGAGATGGGCGGGGTTCTGATGCACGCAAGTAGTTCCCCATTTTGGTTTGCACTCTTTAGACAAGAATGCTGTTTACTTTTTTTTAATGGTAAATGATATTTTGTGGCTTGAATTGATATGAATTAGTATTAGTGCTTTTCTTTTCCCTTTTTATTTTGCCTCTATTGGCATCATCGAAATCTTTTAGATTTAGGCAGTGTATGTGTGTACATATATGTATATATATATGCATATATATGGATATGCATATATGTATTCTCTAATATATCAAGGTTGAGTTGCAAAGCAGCATTAGCTGAACTTCGCCTTGTGGTTGCGACCTTCATTCTCTCGTGTATATATATATATACAGTAACCATACAATCTTGAGCCATGAATAGTAATATGAATGTACAATCCTGAGCCAGCTTCGCAATCCTGGGCCATATATATGGCGCTGGATTGTTTAACGTGTTAGAACGCCTCCAAGTGACGTCAATGTATGTCTGGTAAAGTATCGAAATGGTTCAATTTTGATAGAAATATCAAAAAAGTAGTAGATCGCTTTTCTCGTTTGGCGGCGCTGGCCTCGGATATTTGTATATGTATCGTATATCCTTCGGCAATGTCCTACGCACAACCCTGAACCAGACTATTTAGCAACACTGTACGCTAATAGATTTGTATTTACATTAGGTTCGTATTAGATTAGGGCTAGAGTTTTGTTTGTAGCGGTGAAAAATATCTTGAAGAACAAAATATATTTTTAATTTAGGACTAAGAAACGAAGTAGAATGTTCTGATTACCTAAATGCCTATCTACTTAAAGTAATTGTATATAGATAGACAATAGAAAATATGCCATTACATTCGATAAGTAACGGCTTCCAAATCAAATACATACATATCTGAAGTTGAACTTGGCCGTTATAAAATATCAAAATTTTGTTAAAATTTAATTTTGAAAATAGAAGAAGAAGAAGAAGAAGAAGAAGAAGAAAGTAACTTCCACTATGTAATTTCAATTAAAGATGGCCGTTTAAGTCATAGTAATTCTCTATTGCTGCTTACTTAAATTTGCATTTCAACCAGAAGTTACTGCATGAGTTTAATATTGTACATAGCTAGTAAAAGAATACAATTGAGGTTGTGTTAACCTATATAAATACTTATTCTGGTTAATATAATAATAATATATAGCAAACAGTTTAAGCAAAACCGATTCATAAACTATCCTCTTACAAGAAAATACTGGTAAGTGTGTCTCGCCGATTTAAATGAAACTTTGTGGGTTTATAGAGCGATGTAGTGTAAAAACAACAGTCATTTTCTTAGCTGCCCAATCTCGCATTAGCGAGGGTGCTCTAAACTTAACACTACCCTTCGCTGGTACACCGAGTATCTCAGAAGCTATATGAGAAATCAGAAAAAGTTAAGGGAAGGTTCAAACTCTTTTACATGCTCTTAACAATGATAAACATTTTCCCTATAATAAGATGGTGAGGGGTAACCTCCATAAACATATGCATGTATATTTGTTATAGGGAAAATATTCACATTATCGTTACAAGCATATACGAGGGATAAGCTGAAATTATTGAGAATAAAGAACACGGTTAATATTTTCTAGGATTTTATTTTAAATATGCTCAAAGTAATTCCCTTCAGCAATGATACATTTGATCATTATATCTTTATATTGTTTAAAAGCTTCCAACGAATATTATTTCGGAATACCTTCAAAATAAGCGTGAACTGCGGTATCAATCTCTTCTTTAGACGAAAACCTTCTACCTCGCAAATTTTGTTTATGTTAAAAGAATTGCCAAAACTGACACATTGCTAAATCAGGTGAGTTCGGCGGATGTTCTATTACTTTAATATTCTTTTCAGCCAAAAACTGCAGCGTTGTCATGGTGGAGCATAATGCTCTGGTCTGAAATTCTATTGAACACTTCAGGCAAACATTGTTCAGTATACCACTTAGCTGTAACTGTGTTTTGTCCATCTAGCTTAATTGCATTACTAAGCCCGTACTTCTGAAGAATACCGCATAAATAACCTTTCTCATAGCTCACTGCTTCTTAGTCATTCTAGGAGTTTCCCCATCTTTATGTATCCATACATAACTCTCTTGGGAGGTAAGAAGGTCGAAAACGGAAATATAAGTTTCGCCACTTGTCACTATTTTAGAAAAAATTGGTTCGCGCTATTATTTAATAAACTTAAAGTTTCATGGCGAATTCTCACGCTCTGATTTTTGGAAGTCAGAAAGGTAATGTGACACAAAACGACTTAACGCTTTTTTAAATGCAGGTGATCGTGTATGATTGTTTTAACAGCTGAGGATCCAATTTTCAGTTTACGTACTATTACCGCATAAGTGGCTTTAATGTCTTCTTCAATTATTTTTTTAACAGCAGCACGCCCTGCTCCTTCTTGATGCTGAAGAGAATTCCTTTCGCGTTAAAATGCCTTATACCTTCGGTAAATTGTAGTCAAGGAAGGTGCTTGTTCACTAAAAACTGAATCTAAACTCTCTTTGCACTCATAAGTGCTTAAACCTCTTTTAAAATCATAGTAAATTATGATTCTAAAGTGCTCTCTGGCTAATTCCATTTTATTTTACTTTTCAAAAATAAGTAGCTGAGAGTTGTAACGAACGTAATTTCAACAACTCAACATCAAATGATAGATAAAAAGTTGCTCTAAGTAAACACTGTGAGATTGTTTTTCACAGTCTACTAGATTTTCTTATTCTCAATAAATTCATCTTCTCCTTTGTAAAATAGTTTAAATCTTGCCTTAACTTTCTTTTTATATTTCTGATAGTTTCTGAGTTATTGAGTCATACAGGAAAGGGCAGTTTTGAGCTTAGGGCGCTATACAGCCCGGTAATGTGAGACTGGGCAGCTAAAAATGTTACTGTTGTTACACTACATCTGTCTATAAACCCACAAAGTTTCATTTCAATTGGTGAGACACACTTACCAGTGGTTTCTTGTTAGTGTTCATTACTAAATTTATAATAAATCTAACAGTACAGACCGACCAAAAGACTGTACTCCCTATTTTGGAGGTTTGTCGTCTTATGTATAATTTTAAATTCTCTCTTTGGATACTATGCCCTGTATCATTAATATGGTGACCTACGCTTGAGGATCCTAGTTTTCTATAGCGCTAACCAGCCATGTGCTCTTTGAATAGTCTCGATAAGATGGTACACTGTGTCTGTCCGATATAAGAATAATTGCTTCCTCCGCATTCAATTTTGTAAATATTCGACTTTCCTTACGTATCTGTTTATTTCTTTCAAAATTCCTAATAGGTAGTTTTAACATACTTTTGATATAAAGCAAGTGATCATGTTGTACATGCTAAAAATAAGATTTATGCTTTTCGATTTTCCATAGACGGGTGCTTTTATAACATTTTTGTAGCGCGTTTGTATCGCAATTAAGGTCGATGAAGTCTGTCTATCTGTCTCTTAGTTTGAATTCTAATAAGTATTTTGTCGACATCTCTAGCCAAGTAACCACTGTAAACTGCCTTTTTTTATTTTATTTGAGCGCAGTATCAAATCTATTTTGATTTAACGGAAAATTAGCCTAGCGATTCTCGAAGAAATTGATTGACATCTTTTGTTGCACAGTAGTTTGAATTTGTTCCATAGCGGTTCTCTCTGCATTCGCGAAAAATATTTGAGACTAGTGATGGGAAAGCCCGTTCTTTTAAAAGAACAGTTCCAACCGTCCTCGTTATTTTGAAGTAACGGTTCCAATATAACAGGTCATCGCTGTTTCGTATTCGACAGTTCTATTTGATAACGCATCATAAAATCAATAAAATATGTCATGCGTACATCGCCTTTGGCTGCCTTTGCTTGATTTGATATATAGTTTGTTTTTCCCCGACGTTATACTTTCCCATTACTAGTTCTAACATCTTGGTGATTCCCCGAGTTATATGATTGTGTATTGATGATGTAACTGTATCATACGTACATTAAGTTTTTCGTTAGAAGTTCCAATACAGTTTTCTTTTCTCACGATTCAACGCTAGTTTACACATATCGTGTAAAATAAATATAACAAAAACATTTAAGTCCGTTTTCATTGTGGACACATCCGTTTGCTACAATCCGTAGCTGATCCATCGAACAACAGTTTTATAGTTAGGAAATAGGAACAATCATCAAGTAATCACAATTTATTCATTCGGAAGTTTTCCCACGCAAAATAATCATCGTGGAGAAATATTTAATAGGAAAGAAGTCGATGATGTGTAATTTCTTCTTCAACCGCGTACGCTGGAGACTGTCCGAAAGGAACCGTTCTTTGCCCAGCGAGATAACAGTTCCAACCGTTCTGGATCGAGTACGGTTCTAAAATAACAGATAGTTCAATAACGACCCATCACTATTTGAGACAGTCATGGTCGACAGAACAGAAAAAAATAATTGTAAATTTTAAAAAAATATATATTAAACAATGCTGCTGTCCACACTGTTGCAGAGGAGATTAGCAAAAGTAACAAAGGACACAGTGGAGCAATATCAGAACGGATTTAAACAAGGAAAATCAACGATAGATGCAATACATACAATAAAACAACTAATGGAAAAGGCTCAGCATTACAAAATAGAAATAGAATTGCTTTTCATAGATTTCCAGCAAGCTTTCGATAGCATTAATAGAAATGAACTAAAAAGAGCGTTAAAGGAGCTGGGTATAGGCGCCAAATTGAGGAGGTCAATAATGATGACAAGGGAAAAAACAACAGCGAATGTCTTAACGCAGAAAAGGGAGACAGAAGAGTTTGATTTCAATAAAGGAGTAAGGCAAGGAGACGCACTATCAGCAACCCTATTTAACCTGGCTCTACAATATGTACTCCGAAGGATAAAGAATGGGACATTAAGGACAAGAGGAGAGCAGATAGTTGCGTACGCTGATGATATTGCATTAATAACAAAAAGCAGGAGTAAAATGAAGGAGGTACTGGAAGAAATACTCACAGAGGGCGCAAAAATGGGATTGAAAATCAAAGAAGAAAAAACCAAAACAATGAGACTAGATAGAGAATGCGAAAAGAAGAAAATCCAAATACGAAAGTATGCTTTTAAGGAGGTGGAAAGATTCAAATACCTGGGAGTGACAATCACCAATAAGTGCGAGCGTGAAGCAGAAATCAAAGAGAAGATAATCACAACACACAGGATTTTTTATGCAAATAGAAAGCTATTAAAGAGTAATTAATTAAGCAAAAACAGAAAACTGAAGATCTTCTTCTTCTGCTTAATCCTATTCCTATCTACCTTTCGGTGTAAGGCTTGGATGGGGCCAAGTTTCCTATTTTCCATATAGTTCTCTCCACCGTTTTCTGTCTCCGGTCTGATCCTTTATTCCCTCCCACTCAATTCCCCTCTCTGACGCTGCTCCCCTGATATCGTCATTCCATCTTCTTCTTGGCCTTCCTCTTTTGTTTTCTCCTATCACTCGTGTCTCATACACTCTCTTTGTCAGTCTATCATCACTCATACGACACACATGGCCGAACCATCTCAGCTGACTCTCCTCCACTATTCTCCATATGGGTTTTATTCCTAGGTTTTGCCAGTAATTCTCGTTTCTTATCTTGTCTTTCTTGGCCTTGTTTTCTATTCGTCTTAGGAATCTCATATCCATGGCGTTCACCCGCGATTTTACCTTTTCTGACCTTGTCCAGGACTCACTGCTATATGTTATTGTTGGTCTTATCACTTTTTCACAATTTCCGTTTTAATCCGTTTTGGCACTTCCTTTTTCCAGAACAGAAATGTATTTATCATCATATAATACATTCTTGCCGCTTTTTTCATTCTTTCATTAATTTCTTGTTCCATTTTTCTGTCCCATTGAATTATTGTTCCTAAATATTTGTAGTTATTCACCTGTTCTATTGTCCTCCCTTCGACTTTGATGTTATGTCTTTTCCTTTCTCCTGCTATTATCATTGATTTGGTCTTTTCGATGTTTATATTCTTTATTTCCTTATTTAGAATTTCAAGGTTCCTTTGTAACGCTTCTTCTGATTCAGCCAGAATTGCCATACCATCCGCAAACATCAGTTCACACAAGTTAGTCTCCTTCATTTTCCAGTGACCCATTTTTAGTGGTTTCATTTGTTTTTGTAGCACTTTTTATGGCCTCATCTACTACCATAGAAAACAGCAGTGGACTAAGCACACAACCCTGCTTTACCCCAATCTTTGTTGTAAACTCTTTAGATTCTTCGTTGTTGGTTCTTACTATATATGTGTTATTCCTATACATCGCTTTTATTAACTCTATTGTTCGTTTGTCTATATTTCTCTTTTCTAGGACATTCCATATATCTTCCCTCCTTATCCGGTCGAAAGCTTTTTCTAAGTCTATAAAACATATATGTATTTGTCTTTTCTTGTTAATTATCTTTTCACTTGCTTGTCTTATCACAAATATTAAATCTTGTGTACTTCTTTCTTTTCTAAATCCACATTGAGTGTCTTCTATGCTCTCCTCAGTTATTTTTCTTATTCTTTTTTCTATAATACTCGCTAATATTCTACCTGGGACGCTTATTAGTGTAATTCCCCTGTAGTTATTGCAATCCCTCTTGTCCCCCTTCTTATAAATGGGCAATATTATTCCTGAGTTCCACTCCTTCGGTATTTTACCTTCTTGTATAATTGTATTCATTAGCTTGGTTATTTGTCTTATCACTTTTTCTCCCATATATTTGATCATTTCTGGTGTTATGTTGTCTCTTCCTGGAGCCTTTCCTATTTTCAGCTTCCTTACGAACTCCATTATTTCTTCTTCTTGAATTGGCTCTATATTTTGTATTTCCTCTGTCTCCTCTTCTTTTCCCTTGTCTCGACATTAGTTTCTGTCAGCTCTTGGAAGTGTTGCCGCCATCTTTCCATTATCTGGTCTTCCTCTGTAATTATACGACTATACTTATCTTTTATGTTTACCATGTTATATTCTCTTTTCTGTCTTAATTGTTTGAGCGTTCCATAGAATAATTTTTGATTTTCTCTATAATTATTAGTCATTTTCTCTCCAAATTTTATCCAACACCTCTCTTTCGCTTTCTTAATTTCATTTTTGACCTTTCTGCGTTTCTCCTTATATTCTTCCAAATCGTCCAGGTTTCTTGTTTCAAGATATCTTTTCCAACTGGTTTTCTTCTCTTTTACAATATGTTTTATTTCAGTGGTCCACCACTCTGTTCTTTTTCCGGTCTTGTTTGATATTTTTTAACTCCACAGCTCTCCTTTGCTGCTTCCAATAAGCTGTTTTTGAAATGATTCCACTTTCCTTCAATTCCGCTTCCTTCCGGGTCATCAAATCTTTTAGCTAATATTTGTTGGTATTTTTCATAATATTTTCTTTCTTTCAATTTGTAACTCTTAATTTTTCTTGTATCCTCTTTCTTATTTTGTCCTCTCTTTTCTCTTTCCCTCTCATAGCCATTTTTACCAAGTAGTGGTCACTTCCTATTTCTGCACTGCGTGTTACTTTAATATCTTGTATCATTTCCTCTTTGTGTTTGCTTACTAGGAAGTAGTCTATAATTGATTTTTCTCTCCTGCTTTCTTCGACTTGCGTGAACTTGTGAATGTCCTTGTGTCTGAACTTCGAGTTTTCTATGACTAGATTGTTTTCTATACAAATTTCTATTATTCTGCTTCCATTGTTATTTTTTGTTTGTTCTCCCTCTTTTCCCATAATATCATCGATTCCTTCATTCAGATTTCCTACTCTGCCATTGAGATCTCCCAATACTATAATATTTTCTCCCCCTCGTCTATTGTTTTCTGGAGTCTTTCAAAGAACTCGACTTTTTCTTTTTTACAAACGTCTTCACTTACCCCATATGCCACTATTAGTGTCCAAGTCTCGTCCAATATACTAATTTCTACCTTCAACAATCTCTCATTTATATATTCTTCTTTCATCATGTCTTTCAATCTAGTTGGCGTTATTACCAATCCAACCCCGCCTCTTGCTCTTTCTATCTCTTTAACTCCAGACCAGAACATCCAGTATCCCTTGTGAATTCTCTTCATGCCACTCCCTTTCTTTTTCGTTTCCGTAATTCCCATTATTTCTATCTTATGCTTCTCCATTTCCATCACTAACTCCTCCTCCTTCCCATTCACACTTCTCACATTCCACGTACCCACTCTCAGTGTGCTATACTGCCTTCCTTCTTCTTTTATCTTGTTCTTCTTGTCGTCTTCCTTAAACACCTTGTTTTCCCTTCCACGCGTTTTGTTTAAGTTTTGAGTTGCCTTCTTGGGTCGAGTTACCTCCAGTGCGAATGTATTTTCGCTTTCCCTTTTCCATCGCTGCTCCCCAAGATTCTTCCCTATTTGGAGCCCTTCCCTTCTACCATCCTCACCCCTCTTCCGCTTTGCACGTCCCTCGATCGTATCCTTCTTCTTTGCCATGATTGTCGTCGTTAGTCCCTTCTTTCCTAATATTATCAGTTTTTGAATTTCTGTTCGGGGCTCTCTCTCGTATCTTTCCAACCTCGCTCTTTCCCTGTCCCATTTATAATCTCTTCCATCAATTATGATCTTTTGATAACCTAGCTTAACTCTTTTTCCTTCTTTACGTTCATTCTCTCCTATCTGCTTCAGTTTCTTCTGTATATCTATTTCTTCTAGGGTCATTTCGTTGTTTATGTAAACTCTTTCTTTTAACTGCCTTAACTTATTCTTATTCAGCATCACTACCTCTTTATCTCTTGCTTTCTCTAGAACCACTTTAAACACTGACTCTCCCATTTTTGTCACCTCCCTTATCTCTATTCCCACATCCATGTTACTCTTCATAAAATTCTCCATTCCTATTTTCAAATTGTATTTGTCTTCCGTTGATATTTTCATTCCCGATACTACAACGTTGTTCCTTATGCTCATTTTTTCCATTCTATTCATTCTCCTCTCCATGGATTTCATTTGTCTCTTAATTTCTTCTTTTTCCTCCTTTAATATTTCATTTTCCCTTCTTATCTCCTTCAGTTCTTCTTGGTATTCTTTCTGGTTCTGTTTCATCTCCTTTACATCTCTCATTATTTCTCTCATCATAGCGACAAGATTGCCTTCCTCTGCTTTCCCTTTCTGCGGTGTTCTTATTAGTTTTTTACTACCCTTGAATATTTCACTTGAGTCTTCCCTTCCTCTTCCCCTCTTTCTACCGGAATGCTCAGACGTATTGTCATCACTTTCCATATTCTCCCGTCAATACACCAACTTTTCGTCCGATCCCTGTATCTCTTTCCTTACTACTATTTTGTTCTTTTTTATTATCACTTTTTATTCTGAGTGTATTTGTTCCAGTCTTGTATTTATATCAGAAGCACAGCATCAGGGACGTTGCTCGAATCGACTTCTCGGAAGCTAAATCCCTCCCTGTGTCACCACTGTTTTATGTATATTCACTGTTTGATGTTTTCAGTAACTGTCAGACGCGTTTATTGTGATAAGGCTCGATTTACGAAATTACTTATCGCCGCACACGCCGGACAACCGCTCTCTTCGCCGATCGAAACTCAACTCAAACTGAACTGAACGGAAGATCTATGAAACAATAATTAGACCAACACTGCTGTATGCCAGAGAAATGCTTTCCATGACAAAGAAGGATGAGGAGGACCTAAGAATAGTGGAGAGAAAAGTAATGAGAACTATCTTGGGACCAATTAGACTAAACGAGAATGAAATACAGAAGAAGAACAAACGAGGAATTGGCACAAGAAATAGAAATAGATGTAGTGAGAAAAATTAAGCAATCAAGAGCAAGGTGGCTCGGTTATGTATGGAGAGCGGGTGCAGGAGCGGTAATATATAACGTGACAGAGTGGAAGCCGGGATGCAGAAGAAGGAGAGGAAGACCGAAGAGTACATGGCTGAAAGAAGTGGAGCAGGATATACGAAGGACCGGACACATGATTTGGCAACAAAAAACGAAAAACAGAAAACTATGGAAGAAATTATGTGAAAGCATATAATCAGAAGATCTAGAGACCCGAATAGGAGGCTCAACCTCTTCGGGGGTGTATAGCCACAATAATAATAATATTAAACAAAACAACCTAGAAAAAGATTAGAGGCTGAGAAGCTTGTGTCTTGTTACCCCAATTTATTAAAAAACCGTAAATGGACATCTATTAAGAAAGTGGTGTATAATATTTACACTATAAAAATAAAAATTTAATTCGAATTAAGAAAATTAGAGACTAGTAATAATTTGTTTTAAGTTGTAAAATTGTGTATTTGGAAATACTTTATCTTTACTATTAAATTTTTTATTACGTATTTTCCTCATTTTGTTCCCGTATCTACTTCATATAAAGACTGTCAATTTTAAATTATTATATTTTTCATAAATTTTTCAAAATATTGCTTTCGTTAAGGTTGGGACTCCATTAAGTTTTCACTTAACTTCGCGCCGGTTGGCAGAAGTATTGTAGATGAAAATCGTAAAGATGGTCGATAAACCTGGCAACACTGGATTGGTTTAGAATAGTCAATGAATGTACCGATTCATATATAATTTGGCTCAAGATTGCTATAAGGATGGTTTGGTTCAGGATTATGCTATTTATATACAGAAATAGCGTTATATACATCTTTTCAATTTTAGGAAGTTTTAAATGTATATACATTCACAAGGCCAACTGAGGCTCTAGTATACTGATATATATTTCGACTGAGTGGCTACTTTATTATTTAAGCATGGTTTAGGATTGTATGAATCTTCAGCTGGCTTAACAGTGATAGAAAGATGTATATATATATATATATATACATATATATATATATATATATATTGTGACAGTTGATGCAATAAAAACATTATTATTATTACATTATTATTACTTACTAGCGACGCGTAGCGGATTTACCTTATCCCTACAAAGTACCGAGCAACCTTCCCAGAAACCGGATTATATGTTTCTTGCATATGGATAACTATCAACGGTGTAATGGAACGGTTTAATATCTACACGAATTAGGGTAAATAAAAGCGTTTAGCACTCATTTAATTTTACATATTTAGAATAGTTTGGCTTTTTTTTTCACATATAGCAAACGCTCGATAACCTGAACTAATTCAGACCAAGTGTGTTTCACATGTTTATTAGCGAAGGTGATTATTAACAAGCAAATTATTAAAAGAATCCTTTAATACGCCAAAATAAAAATACAATAAATATTCGAACAATCTTTTGTAAACACTAAAGATAACAATAAATCAAAATATCTTTTTATAATCGTGTATTACAGGGTGAACCTTAGCCAAGAAAGTTGTAGTTAAGACTACTTTTGCAAAATCAAAACTACATAGGTATGTGTAATGTGTACGTAACTAAAAGCATCTGTGTTTGCTATAGCAATGAGCTACCCCGGGAATGTAGACAGTTAAGTTCAAATATGGATATATGCTACATAAATCGGGGATTCCCCTACATAATTGGGCAACTCGGGAATTGATCAAACTGG
The DNA here is from genome assembly GCA_038088585.1 of Chrysina gloriosa. NCBI lineage: Eukaryota > Metazoa > Arthropoda > Insecta > Coleoptera > Scarabaeidae > Chrysina > Chrysina gloriosa. The sequence goes on along the minus strand of CM076094.1, from coordinate 25,757,702 downwards.
ACGTTAGGCAACTTGTAACGCTAGTTATTCGTGGACGATCGGAACTTGCGACGACGCATAAGACACTCGATCCGTCCTGATTAAATTCGATCTTCGTAGATCTGTTTACGTTACTGAGTCATCAAATTTACAATGCTCTTACGTTATCGAGCGTTCCGTATAATCGTATGCTACTACTACTAATATCGGGTATTTACGTTATCGAGCGTTTGCTGTATTGCGAATATTTTAGTATATTTGAAATAATTCGACAATTTTCCGTTTGAAAATCGCGTTATTTTTAAAACAAATATATATAGTAGACGATTCCCTGGGACATTTACACTGTAAATATTAATTAAATAGGGATTAATGCTTTTTCCAAGAAATTTATGTTTCTTCATTCTTCTAAGAAATTGTGCATTGCTTTTAAACTTCCAAGCGAAATATTATGTTGAATACCAAAGAGCAAAGAGTATTTTGTTACGGTTTCTAAGAATAAAAATCGCAAATGAAACGAATAAAGGTGAGTTTTGATTGGTTAAAAATAATTGGGTAGGGGGTGTATACGTTTCAACATTTATCATTTAAAAATGTTCATCATTTACAAACACACAAATAAAGTGAACCGTTACTGGGTGTTATCCAAAAATGCCAAAAATGAAAAGCGATTTAGTAGCCTCCTGGATCAACACCGTTCCAGAACTACTTTTGAACGAAGAAAAGGTATTCTGCAAAGCGGGCGGTAAAATGGTAAGTTGATAGTTTTACAAAACAATTTTATTTTGTTTGTTTAATTCAAATTACATGTTTATTTTGCAAATTGCCATACAATTGGTTCAAAAACTTACTTTGGATGACTGAATAAAATTATTTTCATTAATAAAAATATTTCCTTTTAATTTCAAAATCATTTTCTTATCTTCTATCTAAAAGGGTGTGTGGTTGAATCTTGTTTATGTATTAACAATTAGACAAAACCACGATAAAATATTATTTAATTTTACTTACAGCACAGGTATAATTTTCATTTTTTATATTTTGACAAATGTTCTTTATTGATTTTTTGTTTCCCAGGCGACAACATGAATTTGCCAACTTCGTTTTTCTTCTTGTATATTCCTACTACAGGTGTATACATTTTCTACTATAATTTTCTTCTTCTATAGATTCCATGTAAGAAAAAATTCCAAATTGCTCAACATTTCCCGACTGATCTTCATAAACGAAAGTTAGAAAAAATAGACTATCAAAATTGGTGCAGATGTCTGTAGGTGAGTCACTAGCAGGTTCATCTTCATCTTCAAAAAATCACTGTAAATAACAGTTTTATATATTTTATAGTAGATGAAACCACAGACACTTGTGGACGCTATATGGCAAATTTATTAATAGGTTGTTTAAATAACAACACTCCTATTTGAGAAAAACTAACCATGTAACAATGGTTAAGTTTATTAATGAACCTTTCATGATTTTTTCCTTCCAGACATAAAATTGTGCTCATACTTTCCGATGCTGCATCATACATGGTCAAAGCTGGTTAACAACTTAAGGTTTTGTATTCCAATTTAATTAAGGTAACGTGTCTAGTACACCGTTGAAACAGAGTGGCGGCAAATATTAGAAATTCGTTTCCTACAGTTAATAGTTTAATTAGTAACGTAAATAAAATATTGCGATATAGTGGTGTAGGCGCAAATTATTTTCCTCCTGTGAATATATTTAATTTAATAAAATCAAAATTGTTAAAAATAGATTACAATCAAATACAGACGACACGTTAGGAAATTAAAAATTCGCTTTTGATATTCAACTGGAACAGGGGGAATATGGTAAAAATGGTATTACACAACGTTTTGCACCACCCCTTTATAAACACAACTTTTCTAAAACAGATGCTCCGCTGTTCTTTCAGGGAGTTAACAAATACCAGATCGCCACCTGTCCCCCACCCCCTCGCCAAAACTTCAATAACAGGCATTATACTAGAGGACGGTACGTTTGACGCTGCATATACATATATTTACATATGAACGATTCCAAACTCTCAACATTCGCTCTTAAATATTATAAACGCAACAGAGACTATTCCCAAATTAACTCAAAGTGAAATAATTCCCAATATGAATTTAGTCGTAAGTCAGTCTCACCATATAATTCCAAATGATCCTAAATGACCTTCAATCTTTCTAAGGGTGATGCTATTAAATTAAAGGCATCTACTACATTTCGGCACAAATTAATGTTTCAAACAACATTCTACAACAACTATTTGAGATTATTTCTTCGGGGTCTCCGCCAGTAAAGGTGTGATTAACTCAACGCAACAGTGCATGAAGTGACGTTTCGCTATTTATTGCATAGCATCATTAGACTGAAATTGAACAATCAAAGAATCGTCACAGTAATAGTTCTAACAGCTCATATCCCTTCCTCTTCTTTTTGTGTCCCTTCTAAGAAATACTTTCACATCTTTGGATTTTCGCTTTCATCTCACATATGTTTGGGTATTTCAGTTGTTAATTACGAAGGGGTGGCTAACTAATTATGAAGGGGTTGTTAATCGTTGTAAAAAAAGTACGTTTTGTGTGCGAAATGCGCGATGTATAGCAATAATAAGAACAAAAGAAATTAGGTGTGACTTACTGTGTGGTACCTTAGGTTGAAGATGCGGCTGCGAAGCTTGTATGTAATGTCTGTTGTAGATTTTGCTGGGCCGCAAAATGGTGACGCTCCGGTGGTAATCGTGTGAGTAAGTGAGTGTGTACTTAATGGGTGGCACTGAGGGTGTGAGTACTTACTTAGAGGCACTAAGTAAAGTGTGTCGAGTGAGTGAGTGTCACAAAGTGACTGACTAAAATTGGCCCGATTTGTTTTTAAATGTTGCTGAAGGATGCGAGATGTTATGACTAACGGACCGATGAATATTCACACCCTTTCTATCTACTAGATTAGATTAAATTACTTGAGGTGGCAATGCTGCCTATTCCACTGTGACCTTTCCACATCTATTGCGGTCCTCATGCCTCTTTAGAGTTCGTTCTCCAGCTTTGTTCGTTTAATTAGACCTAACAGCTTTGAGAGCGGTTATTCCGCATATAGTCTCGCCTCGAAATATACGTCTCCAATGTGTGATTGTGATTTCTTCCTCAATTTGACAGAATCTATATCTCGTTTCTGTCACGCCCATTTTATTCATATGCTTGTTGAGCCCGCTATGGCCTGGTAGTAGGCCCACTATCACCCTGACTCCCTGTCCCTGCGCAGTAGGTCCGTTGTAAACTTCGGCATAAGAAACTGTTTTCCCGATCTCTCCTCTGGGGAGTTCCTCCACTTTTCCCGAGATGTATTCACGATCCACTTTCTTATGGCAGTTTTGATTTTTGTTTTGCATTGCCAAAGGAGGGCTCCGGTCCAGTGACAAGGACTCTCGAGCCAGTTCGTCAGCTTTTTCATTCCCCCGGTAGCCTTCCTACCGCTATAGTCACTATTGCGCGACTGCCGAGTACATTCCTGTGCCTGCAGCATTGCTTGACTGTCGGAGAAAATAGCGACCGTGCGATTTGATCCGCCCTGCTTATTAATTTCTTCGACACAATAATGTACCGCTACTACTTCTACCGAACGGTTGGTGCCAGGTCGCAAAACGTACCACCCGAAACACAAAATTGTAAAAAATGAATTTTAAAATTACTTCCCATCAACTGAATATAACGAAGCCAAATTTATCGGACCAAATTATGTAGACGATTTAAAGGTCCGCTTATGAAGGAGGCGTCGAAGGGCAGACTAATCACTTTCAGATTATTATTATACAGTATTATACAGTAATACACTTACGCGAAGAGGGAGAGAGAAGTAGAGAGCAAGAACAGCGTTACTGCCTTCTCACTAAGTTTGGTAAAAGATGGATGACGTGTTATCATTAAGTAGTGTAAATCGGACAGACACCCTTACTTCTCCGAATTTTAATATCACGCTTGCACGTAAGTGGAGATAAAGACCGGATTACATTATTTAATGATAACTAGTATAACTAATTATAACTAGTAGTTTCAACCAATATTTTCCCATTTTTTTAAATTCAATTTACTCAAATGTGTGTTTGTACATACCTATGTATGTATGCCAATATGTAAGTTCTGTGTACTGTCAACAACAATAAAGTTTAAGTGTTAAATTTAATTAGTAGTGGTAACTGGTGGTTTCAGTATTAAGCTTAGAAAGGGCAATGGGAAAATAACAAAACACATCAAACAGATACCTTGAATTTTAATTGGTAAAGTGACAAGTAATTAGGCATTTGCAGAATTCGCGGAAGTGCATGATATTAGTTTAAATAATCCCCTAGCATTGTAGACATGGGCGTAGCTAGGTTTTTTTCCTAGGGGGTGGGGGGTTAAGTGGCCAACTGATTATATGTATATACATACATATACTTATATATATACACGTCAGAGGATTTTCCTGGGGAGGGGGGCAACGAATTCTCTAGAATGCCCACCATTGCCCCCGCTAGTTACGCCCATAACTGTAGATGATTACGTTTACGGCGCGTCCCCACCGCTCGCCAACTTATATAGAGCTGTATCTTACTATACAGGGAGTGTCACTTTCTGTTTAGTTATAGCAGCGAAATTTTATAGGCGATTGAAGTTCGACCCTATTCATACAAAGTCCTGCCCCTTCAACGAATGTTCCGATGTGACTATGTAAGTATTGCATATGCCTGTACATCTTCCTTTAAAGTAGGACTTCCCAACCAGTAGGGGCACCTTGATAGGGGGCGTACAAGGATCGTGGGGACGGGGAAACAATGCATTTGTATCACCGAAGGAATGCTACATTTAACGTCTTAAATACACTCATTAATTCATTCGATCGTTGTGCAAATTCGACAAGTTTTGACGAGTTTCTAGTTACTCTGCTTGACTGGCAGTTCCCTCTCCGTCCACGACTCCAAATGACTGTATTACGTACGATAAGTCGGGTTCAAGAAGCACTAGCGCACGAATACACAAGTTCACAAAAATCTCAAAGTTTTGTTTTTAATAGACTACAATTTTTTGTTATAAAAGATAGATTTGTATAAAATTTCGGTCAGAAATTTTATTTGCTATATAAATTAATAATTAAGAAGATACGTGTTTTTTTGGTTGGATGAAATGTTGATCAAAAGTTCTTAATTTTTATTTTCTTCGTTGCAATAGAAAGAATGGCAGCTATGGGCTAATGGCTATCTGAAGACTATATTAAGTTTGGCTTTACATTCAATGAAAAACGGGATACAATTGCCCCAGTTTCTGATATGCTTGAAAGTTTTGAATAAAGCCTCATCCCACTCGCCTTGAAAGATATTTGAGCTAGCAACATCCTACTATGATAACAAAGTCGAAAGACTTTTACTTCCAAATCAGAATCACCCAAGTGCATGAGACTGGATAAGTCAGAAAGTTATCACAAAGGTCTGTCATATCATGTCAAAGCTTCATACGAAATAGATTTTGACAACGAAGCAAAAGAAAACCTTATACAAGTGACGAAGAATTAATTAAGCCATGTGTACGCAAATAATATTAGGAGAAGAATCAGAACAAAGAATGATGTTGATTTCTGATTCAAATAATAAGAATTCCACCATGGTTAGCACATATTGTTTATCAATCGACAAGCTTTGATTTCAAAAACATTGCCACAGAATTTACGCCAGGCTTTGGACTGGGCTATAAAGGTCGTGCAGCACATCACGAAGGCGCTTTGAACAATCGATTACTTACATTACTTTGCGAGGATCTCAATGCTGATCACCAGCTTCTTCTTTTCCATACAGGACTATGCTGGTTGTCTAAGGGCAACATGTTGGCACGTCTTTATGAGTTGAAAGAAGAGGTCATCCCTATTTCTTGAAATCAAAGAAAAGAACGATAATCTGCCAGTGTTCAACAATGAACGATTTCAATGGAGGTTGGCCTATTTGACTGGTGTATTTGAAGCCTTGAATCAGCAGGGCAAAAACGCTACTTTGATTAGTAACTACGATCAAATTCAGGATTTTATATCGAAGCTTCAACTTTGGACTCAAAAGGCGACAGCTGAAAATATATTATCTCTTTCTCAACTATACGAAACAATAAGAAGTCAGAGAGTGAATGAAGAGTTGAGAAATGATATATAGTCTCATTTGCAAGGGTTGGGACACAATTTTTTCCGATATTATAGCAACATTAATTCGGAATTACCAATATGGCACATGGCCAGAAATCCATTTATGGTCGATGTATTACAATTACCAGAAGATTAGGAAGAATTTCTAGAAATGAAGGTCGATTCCACCATCATTAAATATGACTTCCACCTCTTGACATTGAAGAAGATAAAATGTTTCTTTGTTAATTCAAAATTTGCTTCTCTTGCTTTGCGAATACTTTCCGATGCCGTTTTCCTCGACTTAATTATGTGCGACAGGTTTGCAGCTTTGGTTCAAATCAAGGCACCGCAATCGTCTTGCAGTTGTTAGCGACTTGACAATGGCTCTGACAGAAACTGAACCTAGAATCGATCAGCTGATTCAGAACATATAAGCGCAAGCATCGCAGTAATATGTATAATTATTTAAGAAAGCTTAATTATTTTTAGGGGCGAACACCAAAGTTTTAAATAGGACCAAATTTCTCACGTTTTAGATTATAGTTGTAATTGAGAAATAAATGTCGTTAAAATGTAAAAAAAAATTAAAGAGAGCATGAAAACATTCTTTATAATCCGTGCCTTATGCACTGATAAAAATAGCCCCCGGTTACCATGACTAGATAAAAGGTATTTGAGGAAAAGCCGCTGTGGGTACAAGAAAATTATGTCCCTGTGGCTAGAATCTTCGATATTGTAACGTGATTACTATTGTGTCCCATATCTTGAAATTCTGGTTTCAGTAACTAGTGGACGTAGTTAAAAATGTCCTTAACTTTATGACCTCATTGTTGGTCCAAGGGACTCCTACTACTTGAATGAAGTAGTCGTGATTAGGAAAAAGAATTGGATTGTGTCGGATGTGCTCCCGTCTACTCGGGCGGGATCGTTTTGTTCCTTCGACTAGCGGTGAACAAGTGTGTGTGTATAAAAATACAGTAATCGTTGTCACATTGTGCCCTCTCATGTTGTCTTCCGCCCATATTACCCAAGGGATTACACCTTTTATTGATTTTATTTCTCAAAGTCAGTTGATCGAAACCTCATTATTTCATATTCACTATCAAGCATATAATGTTCAATACACCGATAAGTATGATTTGTTTAATTTAAGCGCTTTGCGTAGCCTCAAGACATTCAACTGTATTCCAAAGTCTCATGACACTTATGTTATAGTTCACTCTCGTCACGAAGAAGTCTTTTTGGATGACAGAGTAGAAGTCGTTCAAATGTATATAAATGAAGATTGTTTCGAAGGTACAAACTATTTCTTAATACGTTCTGCTTTGTAAACAGCTACAAAAATATTCTCGTGAAATGAACTTTGGCTATGTTCTCACTTACGCCTTAGAAAGTATTCCTTCATCTTAAAGTGACAAATTAGTAATATAATAGCAAAAATTACAATGATGAGTATCATTATCAGAATAGTTAACTTCAATTTCATATTGCTGCAACCGAGAGATACGTCAATGCAACGCTTGAAATTCTCGTCATCGTAACCACGCAACCTAGTCATAACAACCAATACATACGTCTTGCTGCGAGGAAGGTAACCTTGTGACCTAGTCGCTGCGACAAGATTTTCTCGTTCCAATGGCCACTTTTCGTAGGTGCCCTAACAAGTTCGTCAATGCTTGGTCCAACCATGAAAAAAGTAGTTCAGGACATTTTTAACTATACATAACCACGTTCCCAGTACCAGAAATTTTTCTCAGTGTGAGTAGTTCCCACAGAAAGTCCTAAAAGTAATATTATTGTGCGAAATTTGAGTACCTATTTCGCCTGATAATTTTACCATTGACTTGTGGGAGTTACGGTTCATACGAATTTCATATCATCGACTACAATCTCAGTTCACTTAGTAGGGAGGGAGGGTGTTTGAACAACTCCCATCCGAATTTCTTAAGTAGTTCCTTTGTTGCTTTTGCTGTACAAGGGCATATCACGAAGCAAGACAATTCATGATAACAACATGCATCTCGTTTTGCTCAAGGGTGTTACTGTACGTTCCTGCAGTAATTGTAGTTCCAGGGTTAAAAATCCTCTACCAAAAGTCCTCTAGAGTTCCAAAGCACAGTAGCCATACGCTTTCTGTTAGACAAAGTTTGTTTAAACCTCTTTCGTTTGTTAGGCGAGGTCGTATGCATCCATTGCACAAACTGAACCCAAGTTTCGTCTCGCATTAAAATTATTCCCAGAAATGCTTTTCCTTCGTCATTGTAGCGCTGCAAAAACGTTAGTACAGAATCCATTTCCCGCAGCTTGTATCTGTAAGCTGTTTGGGGAACCTTCGTAACCAATTTTTTGTAGCCGAGTCGTACTGTAACAATATCATAAAGCGTAATCGAGAAGTTTCAGGAAACTCAGCAGACGGTTCAGAAATTATAAACTGGTGAACTTCTTTTTTGACCTCCTTCATCATGAACATCAGTTAGTACTTTTCGAAAAATCCTACACCACTTTCGCACTGAACTATTACTCATGTTATCCCCGTATACAACACACAATCTTCGATGACTTTCAGGTAGTAGGTGATAAAAGAGCGCTCAAATCAAAACTACGCCGTGTAATGGCCGACCCGGTTGGGAGGTACTGACATGTAGATTAGTAAACAGTACTGCGCAAGCGGCACGTCACCATGACAGCTGAGTATCCATTGCCAACCAAACGGGAAAAAATAACGTTCGTATTACTGTTAGGGTTTTCTGTGAAAACTACTCTTACTTATTTAATCCTGAAACCCGTTTGACCGTGAAGTGTCGGGTTGTGTGGAGTTGAGTTTCCTGGCTCCCTCTTCCATATTTGCCTCCACTCTTCTCTCTCCGTGGATCTTGCTCTCATGTCATCCCATTTCTCTCCCCTTGCCTCGTATGCACTTTGTACTTCTTGCTCCCATGTCTTCCTTGGTCTTCCTCTTCTCCTTTTTCCTATTTCTTTTGATTCGTATATTTGTCTTGCCAACCTTTCTTCGCCCATTCTTATAACATGGCCAAGCCATCTTAATTGCCCTTACTGTATTGTTATTTCGATTGGCTCTATCTTGAGCTCCTCTCTGTATACTGCGTTCTTTATCCTATCCAACTTAGTGTTATTTTTTATTCGTCTTAGAAACCTCATTTCCACGCTGTTCATCCTGCTTCTTTGTCTCTCGTTTGTAGTCCATGACTCGCATGAGTGTGTCAGTACTGGTTTCACTACCTTGCGGATCACTTCTGCCTTCACTATTTCTGATATTTCTTTTTGTTTAAGAATGGTGTTTTTATCATGTTGTAGAGTTTTGCAGTTTTTGATATTCTTTCATTTATTTCATCTTCTAAGGACCCCTCGCTGTTAATAATCCCTCCCAGGTATTTAAACGCGCTAGTTTATTCTATTCTATGTGCTTCTATTTTTATATTATGTTAGACGTTCTTTGCTTATTGCCATTGTTTTTGTTTTGTCTATATTAACTTTCATGTTTATTTCTTTTAATTGTTCATTTATTATATTGACATTTTCTTGCAGATGTCTCTCCGTGTTTCCTAATATCACCATATCGTCCGCATAGCTTAACTGTACATTTTCCAGTATCCTACATTATATGGCATCAGTTGGTGTTTACATTTCTTAATCGCTTCGTCCAACATTATATTAAATAATAAGGGCTCGCGCGCAGCCTTGCTTTGGTCCATTTCTACATATAAACGTCTCCGATTTTTTGTTTCTTACTCTAACGTAGTTTCTTGTTCTGTAGTATGTGCTCTTTATACACTCTATTAATTCCTCATTCACACCTCTTGTCTCTAACGTTCTCAATACATCATTTCTCCTTATATGATCGAATGCTTTTATTATATCGATGAAGCATATATGTATTTCTCTGTCTGTTTTTATTGCTTTTTCTATTGCTTGTCTTAAAATGAATATTTGATCCTGAGTCCCTCGTCCCTTCCTAAATCCGCATTGTGTTTCTTCTAATGTATGTTCTATTTCTTTCCTAAGTCTACTTTCTAATATTCTTGCATATAACTTCCCTACTGTGCTACCCAGGGTTATGCCTCTGCTGTAGTGACTGCTGACTATCTCCCTTTTCGTAAATTGGGCATATAATTCCTATTCTCCAATCTTCGGGTGTCACTTTCTCCATTCTGACCTCGTTTAGTAGTTCCAGTAGTTGTTTTAATCCTAGCTCACTAAGTCCCTTTATCATTTCCACAGTTATTTCGTCGTGTCCCGGTGCGTTTCCGTTCTTCATCAGCTGTATGACTCTTTTTAATTCTTCCCTTGTTCCCTTTGTCCTATTGTACCTTCTATAAAATTCTTTTCTTGATATATTCGCTCTACTTGTGTATTTTTCGCTCCTGTTTGTAGTAGTGTCTGGAAGTATCTTTTCCATACTTCCATTATCCTGTCTTCTTCAGTCACTACCTTACCGTTTTCATCCTTCATGTTCTTCAATGTATATTGTTTTGGCTTCCTCATATTTTTTATCGCTGCATAGAAGAGTTTTTCATTTTCTTGGTAGTTTCTAGTAATTTTTCTCCAAATTCTCACCAGCATTTTTCTTTGCTTACCTTTATTAATCCTTTCACCCTTTTCCTCTTCTTCTTGTATTCCTCGTAATTTCTTACATCTTTTGCTTTTATGTGAGCTTTCCATGCTGCTTTTTTCTCCTTTACTGCTTCTTTTATATCTTCTGTCCACCATGCCGTTCTTTTTCTTTTCCTGTTTGTTATTTTTGTTACTCCGTAACTTCCTCGTACAGTCCAAGATCCCAGGGCCGCCAGACGTTACTTATTTTCTGATTAACAAAATGTATTGGACAGGGTAGTGTTAGTATGTACTTTGAAGATATGCGTACCTGTTAGCTTGAACTGGTGGCCAATTTGCAGGTACCAGATGCTAAAGGTACATAAAAACAGCGGTAACTTTTCTTATAATCTGACTGTTGATTTTTACATATGTTTCACACAACATCATTAAAAATTAAAAATCAATGTTGACAGACAGTTTGGGTTGGCCATAATTTCCGCCAGACACTTTAAAAACCTACAAAAAAATAATGTCAGTTTACTTATCTTGATTTGCGCATGACGTCACGCAAATTGTGCTCCTATTGGCTAATCGTTTTGTTTAGAAGTGCAAAGTAAATGCAGCTGTCATTTTGATTACAAAGTGAATAAGAAAATTAAATTTATTTGCAGTGTTTTAAAACATAGAAAAGAACGTAATCTTAAATTTAAGGAAATTGTTTTGCCAATTGATGCATTTGATAGTGGTTATCACAGAGAGTGTTACAAGTCATTCACAGGACCGATGAAAAAATATTTGCCGAAATCTGCAAGGACAGGCGATTCATCGCCATTGTGTTCATCAACAGCCAACTTACAACCACAATGTATTGACCCGTCACAAGACATTTCGCAATTCGTTTGGCCAATAGGAGCACAGTTTGCGCCACGTCATGCGCAAATCAATCATAAGTAAACTGACATTATGTTTTGTAGGTTTTTAAAGTGTCTGGCGGAAATTATGGCCAACCCAAATTGTCTGACAACATTAATTTTTAATTTTTAATGAAAACATGTAATGCATATGTAAAAATCAACAGTCAGACTATAAGAAAAGTTACCGCTGTTTTTATGTACCTTTAGCACCTGGTACCTGCAAATTGGCCGCCGGTTCAAGCTAACAGGTACGCATATCTTCAAAGTACATACTAACACTACCCTGTCCAATACATTTTGTTAGTCAGAAAATAAGTAACGTCTGGTGGCCGTGGGATCTTACACTATTACTGCTTCTATCATGCCTTCTTTAAGCTTTTTCCACTTTTCTTCTATGCCTCTTATCGTCTGCGTTTTCCCTAACTCTATGTCTAGTATTGCCTGGTATTTCTTTTCTATTTGCAGTTCTCTTAGTTTGTAGCAATTAATCTTTCCTTTTACTATTTTTCTCTTTTTACCCTCGTTTTCCTTTAGTGTTATTTTCCATTTGCTCAGCAACAGATTGTGGTCGCTTCCGATTTCCGCTTCTCTATTTACCTTTACATTTCTCACATATCGTCTAATATCCCTGTTAGTCATTATGTAGTCTATAATAGATTTTTCATTCCGCGATGATTCCTCTCTTGTATATTTATGTATCCATTTGTGTTTAAATGTTGTGTTCATTACTATGAGATCATTTTCTATGCAGAAATCTATTATTCTCCACCCGTTTCGTTCGAGAACTACTCACAAAACAATTACACACAAGCGGTGGACGGAGAGCGTCAGTCCAGTTTACACTACTTAATGATAACTTATCATGCGCTCGTTTGTCGAATCTTAGTGATGAGCCGTGGTTCTATTTATATGGCTATGTCAATTCCTAAACTTATAGAGCTACAAAAAATACACGAATTCGGCGAAACACATCTACATCTAACAAAAATTGGAATTTGGCTAATTATGTGGAGACAAATAATTGTGAGGCCAACCTGTTTTCAAGACATCATGACTGCTGAGCGATATCGTCATATATTAAATGAGTTTATAGAACGATTACATGATAATGAATTGCAGCACAGCTTCCTTGAACACGACAATGCCCCACCTCACATTGCTACAAGAACTCAGAAACATTTACATCTTTGGATAACAGAGTAGTTACCATAAATTTATGACCTTCAAATTTTCTGACTCTTATTCCTTTTTTTTTCTTTGGGAATAATGTCATTAAAATACACAAAAGAAACAGGCTCTATAACGTAGAAGAACTGCAAGCAACAGTTCAGAATGAAATTTATAACATTAGTGGAGAAAGAATTGGAACATGTTTTTGAAAATTTTACTCGATGAGTAAATATTTGCCTACAAACCTTCGCACCTTCTGTAAATATAAATGAATAAAGTTATAAAAATTATATATGTAAGTAGTTTAGAGAAACTTACTGAAAATACTTTGTGAGTATAGAAGGTAAAGTTTTAAAATAAATAATAAATGTTAGTGATTTTAATCCGAAGCAATGCTTAACAACACGAATAAAGCTCACGTGTGTTTCGTGCCTAAATGAAGATCCAGTTTATATAGAGCATTGAAATTTTTATGAGGATCTGTCAAATCTGATTATTTTTTTAATAAATTTAAGTACTTCTAACTGTGATAGCAGGTAACTTTAAAGCGAAAACAAAAAAATTAGATACCCTTATCATTGCCTTTGACTTTTACAAGTTTCTTAGTAATACATTTTCATACCTAATATATATGTAATTTATTTGAAAATTTTGAATAATTCTGACAATTTTTGAAGTATCTATGATTAATTTTAAATCTGTCACATACAGTTTCAATTAGAAAATATTTCATAATTAATTTTGTAAAAAATAGCTGATATACAAGGTTTCTCTGAAAACAAATTTTATGAACTGTACAGTGTGGAGGTACAGTTTGGAACAAAATCAATAAAATCTGTAAATAGTGGGAAAAAATAATCGGATACGTCAACATTCATATTTAGATGCGCAAATTTTTACAAAAGTATTTTGTGACGTTATTATTGTTGCAGATCTGACATTCCCTCCTTCTCTTTTAAACGATACCCCCTGTTTTCGGTAGTGGCATTTGAAGGAGAACTGCATCCATTACGATGCTTTCAGAGAAAAATATTTGGAATATCCTTAACGTTTTCATTTACGTTCAGTTGTAATTTTTGTTTAAAATCTACAATTTAAAAAAGGAGATTTATTTCGAATAAGGTCCAAATAATATTTCTTAAAAATTCCGTTTTTGCTCGTTTTTGTCATAATCCGATCGCATTTGTCGTATTTAAATTCTTTTTAAAAACAAAAAAGTTTATCATTTAAAAGAAAAGGAGGTGACGTCCTATCTGCGACAATAATAGCGTTACAAAATCTTTCAACACCCACTGACAGTTTTACCTATTGACAGACCCGTTTAGATAGAAGCTAGCCTCATCGGAGAATATTATGCGTCTTGAAAGTTCCAGGTTGTTTTTTACATCGGTCCATCATTATGTCACAAAATTCAACTCTTCTGTCAAAATCATCCTCGTGAAGGTGTTGAAGCAATTTTATTTTCTACGGGTGCCATTTGTTTTTCTTAGACATTTTAAAACGGTAGAGTGACTAATTGACTGCTGCAATAAGATTCTATGGCTTGATTTGTGAGAATATTTGAAACGTTAGTACAACATCCAATTGTTATTCTTTTGAAATTGCCGGATGACCTTTTGTAAAGTTATGTCTTACGTGACCGAAATCCCTAAATTTCAGTTCTATCTTACTTACTGTTGATTACGTAATAAGCCGATCAGGGTACTTATTATTGAGCAATTCACAAACTTCTTGTGTCCGCCACTTGTCTTCAAAAAATCATCATTAAAACTTCTATTCTTTGGGTTTCACTTATTGTTAAACGTGCCATTTTTAGTTGACATGACATGACAATTAATCAAATCACAAATAATGTTTGTCACACCTGACAGTACAAAATCAACAACACAATTTACGTTAAAATTCATTATCTTTTAAAATAAATAAAAAGAGATGATGTCATATCTGCGACAATACTAACGTCAAAAATTCGTTTTGTAAAAAATACGCATTTAAAAATTAAGGTTGACATGTCCGATCGCTTTTTTCGCTATTTATTGATTTTATTGATCTTGTTCCAACCTATACGTTCACACTGAATAAACTATATTGCAATTTATTATTTTCCGATGTTTTTACTTTCTGCAAAATGGTTTAATTCGCAAAATACCAAAATTTTGATCGTTATCTGATAAATAGAAATATATTTGTCAACTATCGCCGTCATCAGACCAAATGTATTTAAAAATCTGACTAAACTATAAAAATTGCTGTAAGAACAAAACATTGAATACGTAGAGCGGATAAAAGAGAGATTTCATCAATCACGCATCACGTCTGATAATGTAGTGGTTCCAATAACATATAAATCAGTGAAGCCACGAAACTAAAAGTCCCCAGAAATTCTTTGTGGTCACTTACCTTTCCGCATTGTCTGCATTTCCCTTTTTCTGACCTTCTATGAACCCAATGGTGGTGGATGCAAGTTTGTTCGCGGTATTGTCGAACACCAACATCTCGAAATGATGGTTTGCAGGTGAATTTTATGCGATCCACTAAATTGTTTATGCAGCTTTGATGAGCAATCACGTTACATGCCGAACACTTAAGCCGACTTCCGTGTTTCTGAAACATAGTAGTAGATATTTTAATTGCATAAACAATGGGAGATTTCCGGTACAAAATAACAAGGTATTAGAGATTTGTTTATATGTTTAGTGATTCATAGTAAAAACGATTTCAATTTGCCAAATACGGCGTGAACTTTTGAAATCTTATTGCTAACAACCATTAAAAGTATTAATTATACATAGATTCTTATTCTAGCATGTTCTGTTCCCTTGAAGAATAAAAATAGAAAAAGCTAGTGAATATTTTTGTCTTATATAAATTTGCTAGGTTTGTTGAAAAACTTTATTGTATTTCTATTTCCTCGGAAATTTGTTAAATTTTATAATTGCATAATTAATTTGAAACAATGCTTGTATCTGCATTATATGTATGTTATTGTGATCCCTCAAGTAACAACACACTTCACTCTTACAATTTAATTTTATCAAAAGACCTACCAAAAACTGAAATTCTAGGGGCCAGCCATATTGACTCATCGCAATTGAAATAATAAAACTAGTGCATTGTTACACGAAACTGTTGATAAACGAGACGATTAATGAGCGCTAAAGGAAAACCGCTTGCAAGAATTATTTATTCGAAAATTACATTTGATCAGTTTCAAAGAAATGGTAACACAACAATTATTGGAATATAAGAAATATTTATGGAATAAACCAAAAAAAAATCCTGAAAAACTAGGTATCCAACAATGTAGGTATACAGTACATTATTTGTCTGGTACACAACGAATAAAAAAGTCACTTCATTAAAAAGTGCTTTGCACTAAAAAGATATAATAAAATATATGTAGGTTTAATTATGCAATATATATAGATACTTCTTTATCAATAATTTTATTTTCATACGTATTCGCTTTAAATATAGGCTTAAGGTTGAAAATTCCATTTTATCTAGCCATTTTTTCGAATTTCTTCACAATGGACGTTTATGAGTTCTTCCACGTCCTTTTCAGGAATGCGTACGTCAGGTGAACTATACACCGTAACGAGTTTTAAGGCTTCGCAAACTGAACCGGGAAGCTAGTGGCTTGAATGCTCGAATGTTCAGCGATTGCGATAATCTCTGTAAATCCCCCTCTACCGCGTCCCCTGATTGGTAGATGCTGAAGTTGGCTAGGCTGAAGGGATTCGACGGGTGGGGGGTGAGTTTCGTAGACTAAAATTACGTCTAGCTAGGGTCTCTGCACAAATTCTTGCAGCTTATCACTCCGCGTATCCAATCCGTTTCTTTTTTGCTTTTACGGTGTTTTGGGATGTCTTCGTCTTCTCATAAAAAGTGACGAGTGAGACATGTTGCTGGCTAATACCAAAGCAGCCCCTATTAGTGACTGAAATGTTGAGCTTGGACACCAGGCTGACGAGTTGGCCGAAAATGCCTTGCTGTTCCACGACCGGCTGGAAATCCGGATTTTTGGGTTGGCGGACGCTTGGACGGGGTGGGTTTGTAACCCGGTTCTCTTCGCCGGTGCTTTCATGGACGGAATTGGAGGTTGCTCCTTTTTATCCTTCTTGGATTTATTCTTCGCTGCTATGGTGAGGACGTTCTTCACCTTGTCAATGAAAGAAATTCCGTTTGATGACCCTGGATAGACCTTCCAGGGCTTTGGAGGGTCCTAGATGCGGATTGGGAAGAGGCGGGTTTGATAGTTGCCTGTTCCTTCTTTTTCGCAGGTACCGTTTTGAGGGCAGAATGTGGGTGTTTGGACACGCCTTAAAATCCGCAGGATACGGGCCGCCACATAGGGCGCAGGTGGCCGGTTCCTCCCTCGTCCTTGTGCACATCGATGAGGGATATTGGCGAGAGCATTTTACACACTAAGGTGCCACGTGACAGTTCTTCCGCCCGTGCCCGTATAATTGGCAGCGATGGGACTGTGTAGCGAATACAGTATACTCAAGTTTTAGCTTTACACCGAAGTATACCTATGCTCATTGAAACAATTATACTATAACATTTATTTGAATGTCTCCGACTAAGAACCGAGACCTAACGAGTGTGTCCAGTGAGTCCAGCGACGTCCCTAGATTTATTTTCAAGCATTAGTTGTCAGTTGTATTTAGTTGTATTTATTCACGGAATATTGACCTGTTTATGTTCATGGAATTCATCCGCTCGAACAATTGTTCCAACGTCCTCGAAATTAGAGCAATTAAAGCTGAATCGTAATAAAATTATATTATATTAATTTCCATATTACTAACATATAATTGGAATATGAAATTTATAGGTTGGTGCAATATTGAAATAATATATAAAAGAAATAAAATTAGCCTTACCACGCCCTTCCGAAATAATTACTAACTGTAAGTAAACACAATTAAACACGGAAACACTAAACATCGAAATGTAAATAAATACTCATACGTCACACTTGTTTCGCCGAGAATTTAAAATAACATTTTTCAATAATTATTTCATACCAGAAATAATGTATTTTATGCAGAATTAATAGTGATATGAGTAATTATAGATGTCAAAATCATGCGTATACCTCATTTCTTCTGGATGGAGTAATTTTTTTTTCGGTTTTCTGGAGCTGCATGAAAACAATATGAATGAGGTTTTGGTTTTCGCCATTGCCATGCGCTTGCACGAGCTAGGTTGACACCCTTGCCGTATTAGATCTTTGGCGACATTTTCTTCGGAAAGAAATTCCGCCACGTCTCGAAGCACGATCTTGAGTAGCTTTGCATTCGGGAGAGCAAGAGAGTGAAATGAGTAACCTAAAGTAGTTATAGCACTTACCAATCGACTAAATCCTTTTGCCAATGTTGATGTTGATATATTTGGCGATACGGAACCTTCGCCGAAGAATTTCTATCCGGAACGAGCTCCACTTCGACTCTTCTCGTAAAATGACGGCATAATTGGTCTCGATGGAGGAGATAAGTTAGAGGTTTGTGCAGCCAGGTGGTACTACGTTAGTCTCGACCGCATTTGACTGCTTTGTTGCACAACACGATTTCAATTTCTGAGGATTCCGGCGTTCTTTCGCGGCGGTCAAGTCACTTGCCTGTGACTTTTGTCATGTAACGGCTGCCGACGAAACGAACTTGATTTCTATTTTCATGTTAGAAAATTCTTCAGAGTCACGAAATAGAGGCGATCGCTTGTTGGAACATGGCGATTGTATTGGTCCCTTCGGTGATAATCCTAGTGTTACGGTCTCCTCTTTTGGAGAAAGCACCATGCGGTTACCCGCTTGCGTGTGGATATAGAAATTAAAACAGGTTTTTCTGTTTTTATGCCGGTTTATTTGATAGATATGATTAGTAATACATTTACAATAAAAGAACATTTCATCAGACAGCTATAATTGACACACTTACTATATAACATTTTTGCACACAGATAGGATTGACACTCGCAATAAAAGAAATGGTCACAAATCATCATTTCAAGGTCAAATTTTTTAGATGAAAAAAAAGGTCACACAACATATGCTTATAATGTGTATCACGTCTAGTGTGTACTGTGTTTTAGCCCATTTGACTTAACGCTTGCATCTTGCATTTAAGTCGGGCGGTGAACGACGGTCTGTTACTTGAATCCGAAGAATCGGATAATTCTCGCTTCGGAGAAAAGATTAAAATGTATTTGTGGCTAAACGTTTTAGAATATGTTTTGTCCAAAACAGTTCAAATATTTTGTCTTTGCGTTTATCTTAAACGTTCTAAAGACGCCAGCCAGAAACGTTTTGCGCCTAAGCGCGGTAAAAACGGCGAAGCCGTAACATACATGTCTCTTAGGACGGAGACGTTAACGCACGTTTGTCTTAAACGTTTAAATTCATTGACGACCGAAAGGTCTCTACAAAAATTTTATGATGCGGGGCGGTCGCCGTGGTGTCTGGGACGCTAAATGAAAGAACGTAAGTTCGTATGGTTTCAAAGTACGTTTGCCCCTAAACGTGTATCAGTCTTAAGCCGGATGGCGATCGCCTGTACGTATGCGGTAGTTTACCGTACGAAGTAAGACGGACGGATCTTCTTCGATCTCGCTAGGAGACTTGCACGTATAAGTTTTTGACGTACTTTAAGCACGATGAAGCAGACCGAAAGTCGGGGGAAGGCGGGTCAGTTCAACCGACGTTCGAGTGATCTTATACTCAGCTCGCAGTTCCTGTTCTGCTATGTCTGCATTCATCTCCGTCTGCTTGCCTTCCTATAGTACCGACGAAGACACAGAATGTTTATTTGGATGATTGGACGATTCCTTCGAACAGAGGCCTAACGCAATGGGTTACGATGATTCATTCGTCGTTCGATCGTTTCAGACGGGGACTACAGATGATTGACTTGTATTCACCGACGGTGACATTCCATACTTTCCATCGCGCGGTTAGCCGACCTAGTATGCTCGTACGTCTGAACGTACGTTAGAATATACACACGCATAGTCGCTAGCGTTTGATACACAATATAAGCACTTAGAACAGTCAATACAGGAGATAATTAATAAAATATGTGGTACATATACGATACATATAACATATAAAACACGAAAATTTAATATAATTTTTAAAATCCACTAGTAAAAAAATAAAGGGAACAGTTATTGAATATAAAAAATTAGGAATCTTGATATATGGCAAAGTGTCATACAGTATTACATATATATATAAAGAAAAATATATCTTAAATCTAAAACTAATGTCTTTAAGTCTTTAACACCTAGAATTACTGGCGGAATTCCTAGAAACGTTGAGCGTGGTTCCTATGAACGACTGCGATGATGACGATTCTGACGGGACCAAGAAATTCGGCTGCATGCAGAGTACTAGAAATAATATCTAGCACGTGTTGGTCCTTGAAATCCAGGGTTGCTTTGAAAGAAGCGTTTTTCCAGATTCCAGGGATGTTTTCTCCGATTCCCGAAATTCTCAGGATTTTATGAAACCCCAAGACTCCAGGAACAGTATCTCCCACAATCCCAACAATTCCAACACGATGGCCTTGATGTAAGAAGCGATCGCTCACATGTCGGAATTAGACTCCAAAATGGAAGCAAATTCCATCAATTCCGAGGAATCTACGACCAAACCGTCGTCACGCGACGAGGAAGACACATAATCAGTGCTTGTAGAAAAAATTCCAAACCGTCTTCTGTGAAAAAGAGATTATTGATATAACCGAGAAATAACCTGTCATGTCCACCAAGACCGATCCCAAAATGGAAGGGGGCCATGTGCCACCTTTTATTTTGTAGAAAAAGTCAAAGTAAAGTTCGCTCCGGACCGAAATCTTTTAGCGAGCAATCCGCATCTCCAAATCCGCAAATATCAACATTGGCATACGATTTAGCCGACCACACCTAACGATTATCGAACAGTAGTAAGTGCTATGACCACTTTCCATTCTTCCGTACTGTTTTTCTTCCAGACACAAAATCACTCAAGGTCGGCATTTCTTTCTGAGGAAGAAATCACCGAAGATCTCGGGCAGCAAGGGTTTGAACTCAGCTCGCGGAAGCGCATGGCGAAGGGGAAAACCGCACCCCTCCTCTCGTTTTCGAGCTCGAGGAAATAGAGAAATCGGAGATTTATTCTATCGAGAACGTCTGCGGTTGCAAAATCATCGTCCACAAACGTTTCGAAAGAATTATGTCTTATATCATAACATTACCGCTGCTAACTGTAGCATGGACAGAGAAACTGCCCGACCCGGCCCGCATCCTGCGAAGTTTAAGGCGTGTCCAAACACCCGCACAACAAGCTCGTTTCCGCCGAGTAAAAGGCGATGAATAACACCACCCCATATTTGTCAAAAAGGTGCCTGCCAAGAAAAAGAACAGGCAGTGATCAAAACTCTCTCCCACCAATTTGTATCCTAGCCAGAGCCCTCCAAAAACCCTGAGAAGCCCGCGTAACGCGCGTAACGTCAGCGTTACTACCGCAGCGAAGAAAAAATTTAAGATGGCAAAAAGAAGTAACCTCCAGCTCTGTGCATGCAGTCACCCGCGTTCAGCACTCCGCCAGCCCAAAATAATCGCAAAATTCTGCCTAAGCTGTCCGCATTTCAGTCGCTAACAGAGGGTAGTTTGGCATTAGCCAGCAGCATGTCTGAACTACTCGCCACTTTTTATGAATAGAAGACAAAGGCATCCCGAATCACAATAGGCAGCATTTTGCAGCGCAAACGGGTTAATTACGAGAAGGTATGAGCTGCACGAATTTGTTCAGGGACCCTAGCTGAACGTAATTCTAGTCTGCGAAACTCACTTCCACTCGTCGAATCACTTCAGCCGATCCAACTTCACCATTTACCGATCAGACAGGGTACACGGTGGAGTATTTATACAATGATCGTTTTTAGAATAAACCAGTCTGTTGTTAGGCTTGTTATCTAGTATTTGGCTCACAGATTCTTCAGTATCAAATACAAATAAATGAAGTCGACCACGTCATACAGGGATCGGTTCTATGAACACTTCTCTTCATCGTATACATATCAGATCTCTCTCGAGTATTCGACACTGAATTCGCAGTCTATGCAGACGATACATCTATACATCCTGCAGAAGAAAAACTAATCATCAGGTGCTTACAACGCGCCATGGATGGTTTCTTGAGCTGGACGTTTTGATGGTGACTAAAAGCAAGCAAATCTAAATACGTAGTACTTACAAGATTCACGCGAAGGAAAAAACGTGCCCTTATACTAACAATAAGTACTTTGGCGTTTATTTCGACCAAAGTCTAATCTGGAAGAAGGCTGAGATTTGTTCCCGATTTCTTACCAAGAAAGCAAATTGCTTCGCTATACATCGCCATATTGGACTGTTGTTGATCGACGACATAATAACCTGGTTCGCAGGTACCTCGACGCGCATGGAAAGACTGGAAGTCAAGATTAAGACAAAGTCTGAAGCGATATAGCAACTATGTTTATTTCTAGTAAAATTTATCTTTGTCTGTTGTATGCCTGTTATTCATGCCACAAATTTTAACCCGAAGGGTTTGCTGGATTCACTACATGGCATTGTAATATATGTATCTCTCAATTGTGCTATGGCTTTCGATACTTTCACCAACTGTTGTCAGAAAATTGTGACTTGCATAGAATCTCAAACATGTCAGAAATTCTGTAATTAGTGAAATACTTTGATTTCTAAACCGTTGGTTTAGTTAGCCTATATCTACGAAAAATGGGAGTTCGTCCAAATTACTGATATCGTCTGGCCTATCGTAAATAAAGCGCTTTGGGAAGCCGAAATCTATTATTTCTAAAATATCAAAGTCATCTTAGAATCAATATATTATAATAATCAATTGATTGATTATAATATATTACATCAATACTTATTTTGTATGTAAGTAATACTGTAACCAGTTATGTCTTTGTATGAAATTGATATCTGTGATGTAAAAATATTGAATATAAGTTAATCTAGTTTTAAGTCTGGAAAATTCTAGACTTAATTTAATCCTAACTTAAGGAAAGATGAGTCAAGATTTGTTGACGGTGCAAGCATTTAACTCAGACTTAATATTTAATCTCGGCTTAAAAAATCGGTGCTAACGGCCCTATGTATCCTAGTAGACGCTTCCTTCTACGTAAGGAGAGCATATATTCACAGTGATCTAAACATTCTCATTCAGGGAGCACACATCGGGAAGGCTTTGAAGGCCGTGTGGGAGAGAGCTTGCACTAACGACAATTCCTGCGTTCCGATGGTCGTCGGTCCTCAAGATCGGCTCCGCCCTCGCTTGAAGATTCGTTGTCCAGTAGATTTCTTTGGAATACTATGTTGCTGAACTCATCTTATTGATATAATTTTTAAAACCTAGACTCATATAAAATGCCTCTGTATGGTTTTTCCAATTAAATACGCATTATTATTTAGATCTAACAATAAATTAAAAGTTCTGACATTGCAAAAACTATTACTGGTGGGAGTTAACCATTATAAGATATCGTTATTTCTGTCTGTTCCTTCAAATAGTATGGCAAATAATTTTCCAACTAACTCAGATCCGAGCTGTTGCTGAATATACACAGATATGTCGTTAATTATTTGCCAAATTGTAGAATTTGACAGAAAAATATTTTTGAGTTATTTAGCATAGCTTTCACCAAACCTTGTTTCTACCATGTCTACGGCAGCTGGTAAAATTAGTTGCTTTCCAATCGTATGTAGGGATCATTCGATACTATCGATACCGGTACAGTATCGATACTTTCCTTTCGATACCAAGTACTTTTGGTATCGATACTTTTGTTTCGATACTTTACTAATATCAATATTTGTTTAGTGGTATTGAAGGAAAAGCACTTGGAATAGTTTGCGGTATAATTGTTTAAAAATTTTAATATATTGTTATTATACAGATTATACGTTTATGCGTAAACTTATACGTAAATGATAATTTAAAATATTTATTAATCAGAATAATGAGATTTGAATTTGAGGTTAAGTATGCACGGAGAAGTTTACGCAATACTTCTAGCTACGTTGTTTCTGATGATACATCTTACAATCAACAATTAATATTATAGATTACTGCATTATTGATTGCGTTTCGTGTTTCGTTACTATATATATATTTCTAACTTTGTGTTCGTTATTATGTCGCCCCCAAAAAGTAAAGCTTGGGCTTTTTATAAAAAAATTATTGTAGTTCTGCATCGTGTAAAATTTGCACGAAACCTATTAAACACTGCGGAAACACTTCACATTTATCCAAACAACACCAGAATGTAAATTTTGCAGCGAGTTGACAGAAGAAACAATATTTTTTTACCAATCCGACATTTATACGTTCTTTCATCCTACTCTATTAGATTGTATAATATTTATTAAGTTTAATGTAAAGTGTAGGTGTTCAATTACCTAGTACCTAGTACCTAGTACCTAATACAGTATCGATACTAAGGCACGATACCGATGCTAAGTATCGATACGCGATACCTTCTACCGATACTTTTATTCCTATCGATACCGATATTCGATACCTCTAGGTATCGATACTTTTTCCGATACCAATAGAGTATCGATACCAACAAACGATACCGATATCGATACTAGGTATCGATACCTTCCACCGATACTGTCATCCCTAATCGTATGTGGCTCCTTGCATTTGGATATTTTCTAAGCCGCTTTGTATGCTGCCAATAAGGGTTTGTCCTTTACTGTCAGGGCTTTGTGAAAATTTGACTTTTTCCCGAAAAATCTAAGCTTTCCTGCCAAGAATTCACGGGATATCGATATATTCCTTGTACAGAGTTACCAAATGCCTCTTCAATTTATTGGCTTTCATGGTATCTGTAGCCAAAATTTTGAGGGCAATAACGCATCAAAGCTGTTCTTCGCCGCTTGTAAAACCACACTTCAAGTACTCTCGTCCATATTTTCGTGTTTTTTGAGTTCATATTATACATTATAATATATTATATTAATAAAGAATCGCACTGGTATTGGCCGTTTCTGATAATTTCTTCGTCCTGAAGCTTACATTTGGCTCCAATTAAAAATGGATCCATATTTGAACATCAACTGACAAACTCTCACCATTGACTAAATACCGTGTTAAACACAATATTAGGATATAGAACTATAGGAATGATTTAATCTTATAAGTTAATTAATTGATTTTCTCCTATTATTCTTAACAGTTATTATTTTTATACTTCTTGTTAATTGTATTTATCATCAAAGAAATGTCCAATTATTATGAAATAGATGAAAAGATTCTAAGCATTGATTTACCCTTCAACTAAACGAATCCACCGATATCAGTGAATGGGCGATCTTACTAGTTATTGTGTCATATATTCACGGAATGGCTGTTCAAGAAGATATGCTTATTTGCAAGGGTCTACCAATCGAAACAACAGGGGAAAACATTTCTAAATTGATTGATTTATACTCCGAGAAGCACGATATATGTTGAGATTTGTGTTACCAAGTATGCAATGATGTAGTGAAGGTAATGCTTGGTAAGTTTAACGGCATAGTTGCACGTATGAAAAAGGAGAATTAAAAGATTGTGCTACTAAAAATTTTATAAAATCAAGGCCACTGAATTGAAGAATTTTCAAGTTCTTAAGCAAAAATATGGGAAGTTTACATAATACACTACTGCTTCATATAGACGTGGTAATATCATGGAAAAGTGCACGTTTTTGTGAATTAAAGAATGAAATAAGAATTTTCCTACCTAAACCTGTACCTGAATTAGCTTACGTATAAAATGATATAAATTAGAATCAGAAAATTGAATTTTATTTATTATTTATTTTCAAGAATAAAACTGATTACATATGCATGTATTTTGACATTGAAATTTTCGACAAATTGTATCTTGAAAGGGAACTTCAATATTCCCTTTCAATATACAATTTCTTAATTTACATAATATTTTGGTAAACAATAATGCCATTGTCAATAAAAATGTGAAACATATTTTGGGATATTTATCAAATTTACAGCACATAGTTTTGAAACATTTTCCTGCACCACTTTTCTTTTTTCATTGTATGCCGTACAGTATATGCACAAAACGACATTCCATTGCAAATCTCAGCGATTACTCCCGCCTTTGATTCAATTGACCATTCATTACTTTTGTCTAAATTAGACACCTTTGGATTTTCCCCATCTTTGGTGAAATTTATATCCTCCTACTTGAGTCATCGTTCTTGTTATGTGTGTTTTAATGGCTTTCACTCGTTTCATTTTACTCCTACATCTGGTGTGCCTCAGGGTTCTAACCTAGGGCCTCTGCTATTTAATCTCTTCATTAATGATCTCTTAACCTTGTTGGACTGTGATGTTTTGGCTTATGCCGACGATTTAAAGATTTTTGTGGAGATTGGTAGTGATGCAGACTGTATCAAACTGCAGAACAATTTACAGTTGGTGTACGGATGGTGCAGTACTAATAAATTACTTTTAAATGTAAATAAATGTGCTATGGTCACATATTCTAAGGCTTCCAACCCCATTATTTACAATTACCATGTTGACAGCCTAGACATTCCACGTAAAACACAAGTGAAAGACTTAGGAATCCTATTTGATAGTTCTTTACAATTCACTGACCACATTTACGCTATATGCTCTGCTGCCACGAAGTCCTTGGGTTTTTTGATTCGCACCTGCCGGCAATTTAATAATCCGTCGACCTTGAAGGCTTTGTTCTGTGCCTTTGTTAGATCGAAACTAGAATTTTGTTCTGTTGTCTGGTATCCTTTTTATATATACCAACAGATGACACTTGAAAGGGTTCAAAAGCGCTTCCTCAAATACTTGAGTTACAGATGTGACGGCTATTATCCGCCTCGTGGCGTCGACTATAATTCTCTTCTTGATAGACATGGTTTTCAGTCATTGACGGCTCGAAGAGAGAAGGCCAGTCTAACTTTCCTGGTTAAACTAATTAACAACTATATCGACTCTCCAGCCCTGTTATCTCAAGTCAATTTCGCCGTGCCTACTCATAACACACGATCTTCAGATGCATTTTTTGTACCTAGGGGAAGAACAAATATTTGGAAAAAGGCTCCATTGTGTCATATGATGAGCAATGGTAATAGACTCGATCTTGACCCGTTTGGATAATCTTATTGTTATTATTTCTGTTAATATATAGACATATATATATAGTTATTGTTTCTGTAAAGGACTAATATTTTTGTTTTGATTTCTGTGTCGTATATGTATGTAATATTTTTCACACAAGCAATATTAGATAATCACTATTATAAAAACGGAAGATTGCAACTGAAATAATCAGCTTGAAATAAGATATAAATAGAGGTGGCAAAGACATAAATCAGAAAATAGATCAAAACTGGCAGAAAATAACATAGAAGAATAAACGGAAAAAAAAAGAGAAGAAAAAGAAACCGACGAGACACCAAAAGGCGCACCATACTCAAATTTTGTAAATGTATACTTCATACGGCCTGAAGCATATTCAATAGGCGGAATAGAAGAAAGAAGAAAATCCATCGAGGCAATAAATCCGAAAAATTCATTGAAAAAAGCGATACAGAAAACAACGAAAACAAAGATACAGAAAACTAATAACAAAAGAATTTGAACAGATAACGTACATAATAATGAATAAGAATATTGAATGAAGAATAATAGTGAAACATAAAAAGATGCAAAAAGACAACACAGAATCAGCAAATAAAAAGCATAAGGCAGATATATCTGAATCATTGGCAATGGAAAATCTAAGAAGGATAGATAGATAAAGTGGCACTGGAGTGTGTATCCCATATAACATATATAATACAAGTCAACAATTGTCCCCGCTTGGAATGCTCACGAAATTGAACAACCTTTGCCGATTCTACTGGTCATCAAAATTCGAAAAGGAAATGACCCACACATTGTTGTTAAGCTAAATTACTTGCAAAGTTATAAAAGACCATCACACCAAAGTGTTTGTTAGTCAGCAGCCTATGCATTGGTAATTAAAGGACACATTTTTATCAAGATATCTTTGTATTCGTAAGATGCTCATGCTACTAACAATAAATAGAACTGACAAATATAAATGTTTATAAACTTGAACTTCGTTTATAGAGAATATATAAATGAAAATAACAAAATTATCTTTCAAACTTAGATGCAAATATAAAAACGAACGTACCGTGCAATCGGTATCACCAGCGTAGCAAAAGTCACCAGAAACTGATGTAGGTATCCAAAGATGGTCTCCATTAATTGCTGTCTCGTTCCAGTCAGGCGTCGATCTCAAAGGTCTTTCACCGCTCTCTGTGAGATTCTTTCTATAAAAAAGAAAGTAACAATAGATATCAAACTATACAGATGAAGATCTAACTAAATGTGTGGGAATCATTTTAAACTTATTTGACTCCGGATTCTAATGATCGGTAAAAAACACTGTTAATAATGGTAGATATATGCACTATAAAGCAAGCTGCGCTAGTAATTACAGGGCAGACATCACAGTTGCTAAAACAAAGATTAACACAACATAACTTGATTATGATAGTGTCAAAATTTTGGATAGGGAAAGCAACTACAAAACAAGATTGCTGTTGGAAATGATCCACATTCACAAAAACAACAGGGCCATCACCTTTAAGACAGATGTCAATCAATTGAGTATAATATATACCGAATTGTTAAATCTTTGATGCGCTTGTAACTTTGCCAATTTTGGTGGTTTTTGGGATGAACTGTGTATAAGTTTTAGTTTATTCATCTTTTACATAAAAATATTTGCACGTCAATAAAAACAAACTTGTTCTTGTCTCTCTTGCGGTTAACATGTATACTTGTCATTGCAATTTCAACAAATATTCATACATATTCCACGCGTTCATGTACAAAATCTGATGGTTTACAACCACGTTAATATGTATCTGAAGGCTAGTGATCTACTCTAGTTGTAAGTCTTAATTTAATCCTTAAGTTGCAACATTGTGATAGCACATTTTTCAGCATACTCCTGATGAAGTTACCAAACGGTGACGAAATATAGAGGTTGAACAAATCAGACTTTCTATTTCACAGCGCGACCACCCCAATAGAGTTTTTCGCTCGTTTTTATATTCTACTCTAAACAGTACGGTCGATATACATTGTTAGTATTATATATATATATATACATATATATAACTATATATAATATATATAATTCTATATATATATATATATATATACATATATATAGAATTGGGTTCTCGAAAACGGCTCTAACGATTTTGAATTATATATATATATATGTATATATATATATATACATATATATAGAATTGGGTTCTCGAAAACGGCTCTAACGATTTTGATGAAATTTAGTACCTGGGGGTTTTCGGGGACGAGAAATCGATTCAGCATGGTCCCGGTCCCGGGAAAATCCATTTTAACCCGGTTTACACACATTTCTGATATGAAATTGGATATCGAAAATGACTTCAGCAATTTTTATGCAATTTAGTATCTGGGGATTTTCGAGAATACAAAATTGATCTAGCATGGTCCCGGTCCCAGGAAAAATTTTTTGTCCCGCTTTTGCCTATTTCTGCGGTACATAAAATGTGTTATCGAAAATTACTCTCAAGATTTTGTTACAATTTAGTATCTGCGAGTTTTTGGGGACGAAAAGCCGATTTAGCATTGTTCCGGTCTCGATTCAATGCGTTTAGTCCAGGTTTACACCAATTTCGGCCTAAACGTGGGTTATGAAGTTTTTAACATCATGCAGCCAACCGAAATTATAAATAATTAAAACTTTACTACTAAAGTATAGATGGCGCCGAAAGTAGTATGTTAATAAAAGCAAAATATCTACGAAAACTAACAACAACATATAAATTCACATAATTCAAAATAAAGAAACTTATACACAATTAGTTATCGTTGCAAAAAGAAGGTATGTAGAAGTTTACTTAAAATGTGTATTTCTTAACCTTCCTATACTCACGTCAAGATGAAAGACGTATACTATACTATATAAGGCGGTCTCACAGACCGTATGCGTGAGTATAGGAAGGTTAAGAAAGATTTTGAGCTTGAATTTATTTATTTTTAAGTATTTCAATATAACTGTAAATATTAATTTTCATACTACTTTTATAAACTTTTAATATATATGTGCTACTATATATACTTGAAATATACAATATTAATTAAATATCAAAAACTAAAATAAAGAGCGTTATTATTTGGTTCAAAATTATTCAAACAATTTTGGGAACTCCGAGCAAGGCTCGGTCCACCAGGTACTATGTACTTAAATGCGCATTTTTGCAGCTATTTAATTCTACAGAAGTGGACAATTAAGTTCCCACAGGCTCTAACCCTCTGGGTGGCGACAGAATTTTGTAGGTCAAGAACGCAATAAAAGGAAAAGTAAAAAAGGCATCATAAAAATTACTACTACTACATTCAACGCATGAAGTACAAGACGGTAGGGGGTTTTAAAGAAACTGGCCAGCAGAACTAAAAGATGATTAATGACTCCTTGTCGCTGGAGAAGACTACCAAATTAATTAAGTTATATATAAATTTGAGGTGTAACCACGTGTTAAACTCTCGGGGAGGTCAAGGTGCAAAGACCTAAATTTTGCTAATATCGTTTATTGCTGCTACAGAAGTTGCGCCCTCCGATTGACGGCATCCTCAATGTAGGCAAAGTGATATTAGCCTACACTGAGGATGTCCTTAATCTGAGGGCGAAAATTATGTAGCAACAATAAACGATGTTAGCAAAATTAAGGTCTTTTCACTTTGACCTCCCCGAGAGTCTAACACGTTGTTACTCCTGAAGTTTGTAGTTACGTTGTACTCGTTACTTCTGCCTGCGTTATATATAAATTGTTATTCTGATTACTAATAAATAAACATAAATAAAAGATGGTTCAAATCAAAGCCGATTATGGAATTCTCGTCAGATATGTACATGTACATGTGCAACGGTTTTCAACGTTCTGCTACTTGGATACCGTTTTAAAGTATAACATTGGGAAGAGACCGAGCGAAACATAGCCGGGAATACATTCTTTATTTACGGGAAATTCAAACGACGCTCAACCATTTTGAATCACCCGGTACTAAACTGATTTAGCTAATAGGGTTGCTTAATTAATGTGAATGAAATTCCTCAAAAACGAAAATGTTAGGGCGTCGATGGAAAATAACTTGTCTTTATTGTGGTAAATAAATAATTTATGCAAAAATCTAGTCGGCTAAAGTTGATATGCATATAACAAATTGGCATGTAATCTTCGATGTATGTATCATGACATTTTATATACAGTTGTGTGCGAAATAATAGCAGTGTTGTGTGGAAAATTGTATATATCGGATATACAGTTGAGTTTTATTGATAGTATTAAATTAGTATTCTAGTAGTATTAGTATTTTATTTAGTTTTGTGTAAAAACATGGGTCGAATGAAGCATTGCTCACCTGAAAAGCGTGAATTAATTCAAAAATTAATAAAATCAGGGAAACCCTACAAATTCATCCAAGACACGCTGAAATGCTCAGCGAACATGATTTCTAATGCAATAGAATATCGACCAAAACCTGAACTAAGAGGAAGAAAGAGAAAGACGTCTAACAGAGATGATCGCGCATTAAAAGATTTGTTAAATCACATCCTTTTACAACTTCTACGCAAATAAAGCAAACTTTAAATCTTCCAATTCACACTTTCATTATTTGAAAACGTTTGATAAACAATAACTTGATTGCTAGAAGTCCAAGAAAAATCCCTTTGCTGATGAAGCGACATGTTCAACAAAGATTGCGCTTTGGTAGGGAATATTTAAATTGGCCAGCTACTAGATGGCGAAATATCTTGTGGTCAGATGAGAGTAAGGTTGTATTATTTGGCTCGAAAGGATTAAGGCGGTATGCAAGAAGACCTCTAGGAACGGAATACAATCCAAATTCCACAATAAAGACTGTCAAACATGGAGGATCCTCTATTATGGTATGGGCATTTTTTCGTACTATGGCATTGGTCCAATCTTCTGGATACAGGAGACAATAGACCAGTTTGTCTATCTAAGTATCCTTCAAACAGTCATACTACCCTATTCTGGGGAAGAGATGCCCCTTCGCTGGGTATACATGCATGGCAGTGACCCAAAACATGCAAGTCGCAGGGTTAAGGACTGGTTACAGAAGGCTTCTAGTAAGGTTCTGGCGTGGCCTGCTCAATCATCAGACCTTAAACCTATAGAAAATCTGTGGATGGACGTAAAACAGGCCATTTTTGCAGCAGCGTCCACATCCAGACAAGAATTATGGGAAGTTATTGAAAGAACATTGGCGCTCAATTCCAAATGTGCGATGTCAAGCATTGGTTGATTCTATGCCACGAAGATGCGAAGCAGTCATCGCAAATAAACGTTATACGACAGAATATTAAAAAGTCTATAATGTTATTACATATTTCTTCACATTTTATATTTTCTTTATAATACTGCTATTTTTCGCACACTGGCAATAAATGTTTTGTATTATAATTTCTAAAGTTATTATTATTTTGCTTTGCAAGAAGATGCAGATTATATTTTACATTATAAATTAAGTATAACTACATATATAGAGTTTATAATGTGTTGTGGTTTCCCTTTGGACCTTTTTCGACACACTGCTATTTTTTCGCACACAGCTGTATATAAATGCCGTCCACAGTTTTAGTGGTAGCTCATGAATTATGTATCTTAATTTTATATTTTCTGTTCGATAGGGATATTTACTAATGTTTAGCGTCCACGATAAATGCTCCCGGAGATAGCGCAACCAGCGTTTTGCATGCAATATAAAGCCGCATCCACACCTAACGAATGAGCACATACGGGCGCAAATGAGCACAAGTGAACGAACATTGTGCGTGAAGTGTGGATGGCACACGTACACGAACTAACATGAGCGACCAGCTTCGCATGCTTTCCGGGAGTTGTCGGTACTTCATTATTAAATCGGTAAATATTTTTTAATTTCAACGATTTATTTTGAAGAAGCACGAAATTTACTTTTACAAATGTAAAAAGAGAACTATCATTAATGAGAAAATTAATTTACTCTTCTTACGTTACTGACTGCTTGAAGTCGACGAGGCATACTCTCAATTAAATGACCAATCACATTGTGGTCGATGTTATTGCACTCCTGCGATAAAAGCTCTTTCAGCTCCTGGGCAGTTCTTGGAGCCGGTATATGGCATCGGATGCGTCGTCCCAACTCATCCCAGATATTCTCTAACAACTCTCGCTACGTGACGTCTTGCATTATCTTGCATGAAAATGCCACGCTCGCCCATGGTGAGCAAGAAAGGCTTGCATGGTTTTCTAGGACTTCCGTAATGTCCCTGTGAGCTGTCAGGGAGCCCATCTGGATGAAGACTAACTCTGTGCGTGCACCTGAAGAGATTCCTGCTCAAACTATAACAGACTCACCGCCAGCATATCTTTCTCCTATTCTTCCCCATACTCGCCGACGTCCGTCTGACCCATTGAGATAAAACCGCGACTCATCTGGAAACAGAACTTTGATCCAGTCCTCATTATTCCATGCCAAGTGATTTCGATCAAAAGCTAATCTTGCAGTTCGATACCGGCGTTGCAATGGCGGACCTGTAGACATCTTTCTGCATGACAATCCATTTGCACTAAGCCTTCTTCTAACGGTCCATTCACTAACATTCACATCTCTAACTTCTTGAAGTTGATTTCGCAGTAAAACCGCTGAAGCTGTTCTATTCCGCAAACTTACAGATACCAAAAAGCGGCTGTGACCCTTTTTCAGCACATAAGCTTTTGCCAACATAGTTAGTACTAGAAAACACATTTTCCCAATTTTATTATTTCTTGTACGGCTTTATTGAAATGGTCCAACAATGTTCAATTGCACGACCTTATTGAAGTGGTTGTACTTGGCCTAAGTGACGTCACAAATAGATGCGCAAGAGCATACCTGTTCTTCTTATATCATAATTGCGTAATAATACACTGAGTCTTTCTTTGGTAGGAATCGCTTCTCTATAATAGGTGTCCTGTTCCTTGTTCCTACCTGTAGTAATAATTTTTAAAAATCTATCGCAGACATTCTGGTGAAATTTTCAAAATGCTCAGCATTTTCGATGGGCTATGTTTACATGTATTTTTGAATATTGATGTCATCCACCATCGACGAGTTCGCTTCTTTTTCCTTTCTCCCAAATCTTTTAATAGTAAAAATGAAGCATTGAAAAAGCAATTTTCCTTCGCAAAACGATGTCCATTTTCTTAGCGCGACTACATTGGGACGGAATACTCACAAATATTCGAATTCTGGCCCTAACCTTATTTCCTGTTTCCCGTATACCAGAATTACAGAATTACGTTAGTCTACTTTTTCCTCTCTCGAACCCCTTACTTCTTGAAATCTTATTATGTCCACTTGGTATCATTTGCATTAGTTCGCAATTTCTTCATTTTTTCTGGTTTGAATAGAGTTTTAACATTCCATGATCCAATTCTTATGGTACTTTTCTTAATTCTTGTTCTCCTCTTCCTATGTTCTCTTATTGCAACCATCTTCGACTTCGCCTTTCATTTGATTTGACATAAGTGATTTAGAGGTATTTTCTTCGAATTTAACAAGGATACGTTTGTATACAATATGTATAAATTTTATTTTACATCGTTTACTTTCCGAGCGTTGCTATTCCATTCCAGTGTTCAACACCATTTGCCACAAGAAATGTGATAAGTGTCGGATAGTAACACACGTGAATAATAGCAGGGATGTGTGGTCACCCCGGCAACAAAATGATGTAAATAAGACGAAAAATTAATATTCTAATTTTTAATCAGCAAATAGAATGATTGTTGCCCGAGAACAAACACATTGTATACTTTTAAATGTATGAAAGTTAGTTTGTAATGCAACAAATATCTTTGCGATGTTCGAGGTAAATAGGTTGATGACAGTTTGCATAGGTTACTTTGACTGTTTGTCGCACTTTGGCGGTCAAAGAACGCAACTTGCTTGCTTTTGTAATTTTGCGGGAGGTTCTCTTTTGACAAGGTTATCGGTGATATTTAAAATTGCACATATATTGCTTGCTAAGTCTCGAAGCAAATTTGTCCGTAAACGACGTTTCAAGAGTGGTTCAGTCAATTGCAATGCCAGATTCTTAAAATCGCTTCTAAATTTGGTGACTGGCTCAACTGGATGTTTGGCTTCAATAAAAATTAGCATGAAATTAATTGATAAAACATTCCGGGAAAACCGGAAAGGAACCGAATCGGTCATCGTCGTGTTCCACTACAAGAGACGTAGTGGAACAGCTGTGCTTATCTTGTCAAAGGTGTTGGCGTCACCTTTCGTTGCATTATAGTCACCTATGATGATTTGCTTTCTTGTTTGCGGAGTTATGTCTTCATTATAATGCATTGTATACAGCAGCGGACTTATTGGTTTTTGAGGTAGAAGACAATCGAAAACAAATTATGGAATCTCTCCTTGTTCTTTCGTAAAATTTCAGTAGACATAAGCTTATACTCTTTTAGTAACATATCCAGCAGGGGTACTGATGTAAACCAGTTGGCATATGTAATATTACGACTGGAGCCTTTTATACCTTCTGACAATTCATGACGTAGTCTGCCGGCGTTTTAGCTTCTGTTCCCTATCCAATGTACATGGTTGCATCACACATATAACGTGTTGTAGCATCGCTAATTGCAATTACTTTCATCCCATATTCGTTGGACTTAGATATAATATAAACGTGGGAGGGACATTTGCTCCGGAAGCAGAAAAGTTGTTTCTTCAATAGTACGTATGATCATAGTTGGGACCAATCCTTACATTTTTCTACTAATATCGACCACATGTCTCGAATTAGAGCTAATTTGTCGTCCCTATCTAACAAGGGGAACACCAGACGACTCCGCTTTCGATCTTGACAGGTCTTAGATATGTTATAGGAGGACCTCCCCTGACTATCTGGTTAAAGGCTTAAATCGCACTTCGTCCTGGTTCGGCTGATTTTTGAAGAAATATACCTGTGACTTCCTTGACTTCTTCTGATGCTACGGATATATTATCTTCACATTCCGAAGCATCCTCGTTCTCATCCATGGTGTATTCATCAGTACTCTCATTAGTAAAATCATTTAAAAAGTGTTCTATACCTTCGCACAGTAAGCGAAGCCATTGTGTATGAAAAGCAAACCATTAGCAACCGGGGTGACCCAGCCATTAAATCAAAACTAAGACTTATCGCGGTCAGCACACAGCACTGATAATAGGCGACGCAATATGAGAATAACGTAAACTCTACAAAAACAAAATAGATAATTCTTGACATATATCCGTTTCTTTCACTCATTGGGGTGTTACGCCACCCCTGTTACATTCCTAGACTTAAGCTAAGTCGATGATACTTGGGTCGCAGTATTGTGACTACTGTTAGTTCTGACGGCGTAGGAAGTACATGTTCATATTTATCTTCGGTTCGTGAAGTCTTCTCTTATTAATAATCCAGAAAAGAAACATGCCTGGTGCTTGTGTAAATAGCCCTGGATCTTTTTATTGTATCTATGAAGGATCTACTCTGAAATCGCCAGAGCGGCACATACTCCTCTTGTACAGAAGTGTTACGAACTTATTTCGGATGTAAAGTTGGTGGTCAAGATAAAGATGGATCCCTCACATCTGCTGTTTGACATGTGTTAGACTTCTGACAGGCCCATGATTTGCAGGGAACCGAAGGTTCACACAAGAGACTGTTATTTCTGTATGAAACAAATAGGTGGAATCATTTTGAAACCAAAGCACCATTGTATAGTACCCAAATGTACCATATACTATAAGATCTGTGTGTTACAGTACAGGATTGCCGATAGCAAAGCCTCCTGAAAATGTGACATTGAATGAAGATGAATCTGGTGACGAATATGGGGAAGATACAGAAGGCGGGGAAGGAACCATCGATGTTGATCCCACATTTCAAGGGGCCTGTTCATCAAAGGAGCCACACCTGTCACAAGCGAATCTCAATATTCTTGTGCGTCTTTGAAGTTGATTAAACAACTGTCTGAAGTTTTAGTTTCTCGATTAAAAGGATGGAATCTTCGCGATACAAAAGTGAGTGTTTTTCATGACCGTCATGACATGGCTTTTTGTTACGCTATCGTATCCGTTATGGAGACTCTTGGCCACGAACAAAATCTAAATAATCGATGGAAGTAAAGTTACTCTAAAAGCAGTACTTCTACACAATAAGTACCGATTGCTCATGCAGTTAGATTCAAGCACACATATGGAGACCCCAAAATACTTGTAGTTCTGCGTAGCATACTGCTCGGATACACAACGTATTGCCGTTTTCTATGCGAGTGGAACAGCAGGGACATGAAAGGCCACTATTCTGAAAAACATGACCTACAAGTAATTAACTACTACCTGAACAGAGAAATGTTGTCCTCTTGTTGTGTGTGTATCTACCTCCACTGTACATAAAATTGTAACTTTATAAAAGCCATGGACAGAACATCAAGTGGGTTTATGTATTTACAGTAGAAATTCCCCAACATCAGCGATGCCAAAACGAAGGTAGGAATATTTGTAGGACCATGTCATGTTGAAAAAATAGCATGGTTGTCTTTTAAGAGTTTGTGCAATAACTTTTTAGGGAATTATAAAACAGAGGACTATCGCTGACTTATACATGAAGTCCTGAGATCATACCACTGTATGGGATGCAACATGTCACTGAAACTTCATTTCTTGAACGATCTTTTGGACTTCTTTCTGGATAACCTTGGTGCATGGTGAACGCCTTCGCCAAGATATTTCACAAATACGAAAACGGTATCAAGGCAGATGGAGTGCTGCTACGCTGGCCGACTACTGCTGGAAGATACAAAGAGGCGTTCTTGAGGCAATGTTTCGCAGGAACTCGGAAAGGAAACATTCTTAGTAATGTTGTCCTAATATGTATGTACTGTTGTTATTTATTTCTTGTATTTTTTCACCAGTGCAGTTTTTGTTTACAAGCAATTGATATAAATTGGATAATCTGGTGTTTTCGGTTTTTTTTTTCCCGGATGTAACGTAAACTAAGAGTGATAGGCAATAAACACTTACCAGTGTTATTAATCTTATTTGTAAAACTATTTTGTTTGCAACATATTCCACCCTTCATAATTTTTAGTTTTAAAATTGCCAAAATGTAAAAGTTTATTGAATTATCGACTTTAACGCAAACATGGGTACACTTTATTTGACACATTATAGTTAAACGGCTATTCATGAATTAATAACATTAACACGTTTCTAAAAGTAATTTTTAACTTTCAATATATATGTACACTTTATTGTAATAGTATTTGGATAAAAGTTATTGATGTTTAAATACAGGTATATGTAGTGGATATTTCTTTTATATTATTTCCATAAAAGATCATGATACTACAACCCAATGATAGCGATTGTCTGGGCAAGCTTAGGTAATTACGAAATAAGTTATAAGCCTACATATACACACTATTGGCGTACGCTGTATGTACTGACTAGAGTGGGGAGTCGGCGATGGTGTCGTAACTCAATTCGTAATTGCACGCTATTACCTATGTTTGCCCAGACTATAGACAACAATACCACAAAGACGGCAGAATGCTGGTACCTGCCATTAGGACAGGCTGTTCGAAAAACAACATTCGGATACTGTACAATGAATTTCGATATTAATCTCAACTAAATTGAACACATCAAAAAATAAAATATTTACGATGCATCGTAATTACATCGCTAATAATGGCATTGTTTAGTCAACATTTGTTCACAGACACTGATATCGAAAACAGCAACATTATTATCTAGTTACCTGTGCTTCACGTAATTGTTGTATTTATAAATTGCTCTCCTGCGTACAAGTTGCCGTTTCCTAGCTAAAGTACTCATTGGTTGTACCATTGGTTCGCCAAAACAAAGCACTGTTTAAAACACATTCACTATGTATATGTATATAATATTGTACATATATTGTTTTTCACAAAGTTAATGTACACGTTATTTACACTTTAATACATCTTGCTACGGAGTTCTTATGCGCAGATGTTATTAATGTAGTTGGTAGCAAACCGGGTGTACTTAGAAAAGGGTCGAAGGGTTCATTCCTTATTTATCTTGCTAATAAATGGATTACAGCGTAAGTAAATTTCTAATCAAAATCATAAATAGTAAGAGACAGGTACAAGTGACTACATGAAAAAGTATTTTGTGAATAGTTGAAAGGAATGTCACGCACATACCTACATATGTATGTACATATGTAGTTACTCTCAACATGCAGCACATGTGTAGGTACCATACTTACTAATTGAGAATATGTTATGTCGTGTAACACAATTCTTTTTTAACCTTCCTATACTCACGTCAAAATGAAAGACGTATACTATACTATATAAATCGGTCTCACAGACCGTATGCGTGAGTATAGGAAGGTTAAAAAATAGTTAACACTGGAGAAATTAACCGAAGAAGGAAGAAAATTATTTAAAAATATAAATAATGTTTCGTTAAATAAATTATGTTCATTCATCAATTGAATATAAAAAAATATTTGTTGGTTATATATAGAATTCAATGGAGGGGTGCCTTAAAGAAAATTAAAGTCGCACAACAAACTCTAAGCTGTATAATGGCATCTACGAAGTCCCTAGAATTTTGATATGGTACTACAAAGAAAAATAAATATGTTTTAGGGTGTAGATTCATGACAACGAGTATGGAAAAGGAAAGACGATATTTTTGATAAGGTAAATATGAACTTAACTGCGAAATGAGGTGGAGGAATTATCATGTTATGGATTGTTTAACTACAATTTATGTAGGAAATCTTAAAATTACTAATGATAAAATGGTTAAATGTTATTCTTTGAATACTTTCAACGAATTCTTCCGATACTACAAGCTCATTATTCTTATAACGAAAGGTAAATCTCAAAGAGTGAGATAATGTTCTTTTTCTAGAAAAATCTGTCTATACTATTGTTGAACATTTATTTCATCCAGAATTTGTATGAAGAACACAAGAAAGAAAATTAGGACGCGCGTATTGAAACGGACCGCCAATGGAAATTCAATGCAAAATATTCTGTCCCGTCCTTTACTAATTATTGCAATTTATTATTTATTACAACTATTAGTTATTTGCAAACCTATCAGAACCTTATTATTTTAAAGATTATAATATTGCGCAAATGAATAGAAACCAAGACATCTTAAAAATGCAAACGATTGGTCATATCTAATTTCACAAGAGTGCAGAACGTCCCGAAAGCGTTTATAACAAGAGCAGCGAATTTCTGCATTAGGAAAAAACTGATATGTAGCTTTATAACGTATTGTGTAGCCACAAACGTTACTAATTTATAGTGGAAACTGAATATTAAAGAAGAAAAGAAAACATTTTCTATTTACATGCAGAAAATATACACTATTTCATTGCTAAATCTGATGTTCAAATGTATTAGCAACCACCTATGCACGAAAGTTGTAAGTCAATTCTAATTATAAATTAACTCCCAATAAATACATTGGATAAATCATCTGGTTGGGAGTAATGTATCGATAATTTTAAAACCCGATAAAAATTTACTCACGAAACAAAATTACGGGAACATTTCGATCATCCAACACGTAATAAAAACGTAAAGCGCGACTGAATACTGGATATAAATACGTTGTGCGTTCTATGTATAGTTAAATATTTGCTTTCCAATCATAATAGCATAGCGGATGACGGACATCGTTGTTTGTTCAGCGCACTTCAACGATAAGATTGTGCAAATAATAACGGGAAATATTCCTTCTCTCTTCTGTTTCCCTAGGTACCCACGTAGTTGAAATGTCGATCTAATCATAATTGTTAATCGCTAGTGAGTATTCTACAAATTAACAAACCTTTCAAACGCGCAGATAGACTATACTGGCCTACAGTAAAAGCAATTAATATTTTAGTTAATGATTGCATGCAGTGTGGTGTAGGGCCAAAACTCCAACTGTATCGTTACAGGAACACTCAATCCTGTTTTTACGCGATAGATACGGCATCTCTATAAAATAGAAGATTGGTTCCACATTTAGAGAATCAGCTAAAATAATGTGATTCAAGTATGCGAATTTATCGTTTTAAATGTGGTTCTATTTAAAACTTTATTTAAGAATGCACTTTCTTTAACAATAATAATTCATAATTTTCAAAATAGAAAATAAAAGAATTCATAATTTTCGGTGTGTTCAAAACGAAAGAAATTATAATTTTTAATTTCTGTCACTTCTTGATGACATATGCATTCGTTTATGACAGAGTTGAATATCACTTTCATCGCTAGAAATATTTTCCACTTCATTTGTTGTTATTTTACTAGTTCTAGTCACAAATTCCGTTATCGTTGTGTTCCGTTTCTGATAAGGCCGTTATATAATTCACGGTAATTGGTAATTAATAATTTAACGCCACGTTGAAATTTCCCAGCTTTTTCCTCGATAGGATCATACCTGAGAAAATGATCGCTCAATTTAGCAGCCAGTTAGAGTCTTTCATTGATCAGGTTTGTAGTAGGGTAGGAACCTTTTCGTAATTACCCCTAGTTTCTTGGACATCGGGTGTCTCAAGCGCAAAACCAATACGATAGACCATCGAATCCTCTTTCGCCTACATCATCAGCAAGATTATGATGTTAAAATATTCAACTGTATTAGCAAGCACAAGTCTTTATGTTTTACACATTCTAGCTAAAGGGATCATAGTTGATGGCCTCAATTCGGATAGTGCTAATTCAGCACGATTGATGCAGTCATTAATAGAAAATTTCTTCCACACGTCAATGATATTTAAATTGTTATCACTAAAGTTCGGATAATATGCAGTTTGCATAAATTTGCATATTTGCATAATATATGCATTTTGTATATTATCTGCATATTTTGTAGTAATTCCGCGTATTTGAAGTATCCGAGTTTTATTTATCTATTGGATGTAATTCATTATAGGATAGGCATTACTGAAAATATGTCCTGGTTGTAACAAACAAAGAGTTAAACAGCCCTCTTTAAATTAAAAATAGTATTCTATGAAGCCTCTTCTCGATACTTTTCCGATAAGCGCTTCCAAAAATTTATTAATGCTGTTCCCATACATCTAGACCGGGACAGAATCCAAAGAAAAGCTAATTCCCCGAAACTTCTAAATAAATACAAAAGTACATTTTACCAGAAAATTAGGAGCACAGGTGTTTCTTTGTTATTTGGAGAAATTTATTCCCATATTCGAAAGCAATCTTATTTATTTTAAACGTCATTCTACGTTGGTTTTTCGAAGTGTAAACTTGTGGGTTGTTATTAATTATAATAGCACAAATACCGAAAATAGCGACTATGCCTGGATGGATTGCGTATGGATGGACAAAAAGTATTTGAGATTGTAAGTAAAATTTAAATTTATTTCCTCTTATTAATCTATAGTTTTTAAACGATGTTTAACAAAATCACCATCTACAACCCTTCGACAAATAATTTTATTTTAAAATTTTATTCTAAATGAATAAAATGAGATGTATATTTCATGCGTATTTTTCGCATATCATCAGCACAATACGGAATATCTGATATTCCGTATTCTGCTGATGATTTTTAAAGAAAAATCATTTTAAAATAAAATTATTTGTCGACGCGTTGTGTTGGTTATTTTATTAAATGACGTTTATTCCGATTGCTTCGCAAACTCTTTAAACATTAGTTTTTTATTACTCCTTTATCTTTTACTAACACTTATTTTATAAGAAAACAACTGATGATGTGATATTTTTTATGCAGGTTACAAGTGAGAGAAAGGTCAAGTCGACCAGCATATTAAAACTCCAACTCATGCTGCAGAACTATCAAAATGAAATTGGCGAAGAAGGGTGAGCAAACATTACCGCAATGTTTGCCATCAACCTCCAAAAAATCGCAACAAGAACAATTTAATGAAGAGTTGTGCCTAATGTTTGTGTCGGCAGATATTCCATTACATA
This sequence comes from Chrysina gloriosa, assembly GCA_038088585.1. Classification (NCBI taxonomy): domain Eukaryota; kingdom Metazoa; phylum Arthropoda; class Insecta; order Coleoptera; family Scarabaeidae; genus Chrysina; species Chrysina gloriosa. The sequence continues at coordinate 25,714,807 of CM076094.1, read as the reverse complement.
AAATAAACAATTTAAATGTCAAGTTATTTTTGCAAAAGTACACCAGCAAATATAATATTCCCGACGAGAGCACCTTAAGAAAAACTTATATTCACCGTATCTATGCAGAAACATTGAGTAGCATTAGGAAGGCTGTGTCAAACAATTAAAGTTGTGATAAGTATTATTAGTATTGAAACTACTGTAATGCTTGTGTACGAAGCATACGACCTCTAAGATGTAAATGTCGTAAAACGTTAAAAACTTATTTTCTTTAAATGCGTGTTTACAAGATTCTGTTGGTCGCAGATTAAACATTATGCGTAACGCTCGCTTTTGCATTACAAATACACGGTGTGACTGTGATGAATAACCCCAATGTATTATTCCATAGCGCAGAGTAGACATAAAATTGGAATTATAAAATGTTTTTAGGGTGTCAAGATTACATGACTTTTCAAAGTTCTTATTGCAAAACAAATTTTGCCCAAATTTTTGCATAAACAACTGACATGACTTTCCCATTTAAGATGTTTGTCGACTAATAATCCCAGAACAGTGACCTCGTCAGTCTGTGGTAACATACTGGAAGCCAATTTACATATGGGCAGATGAAACTACTGATAGAGTGGGCCGATACATAGTTCATTTAATGTTAGGTATCTTTAACGTATCGGTTCCAGCAAAATCTTATTTAATTTCATCCAAACAGTTGGAAAAGGCAAATAATTTGACAATAACAAGGTTTATACAGGAAGAATTGGCAACCTTTTTCTTACCGGAATCGATTCCAACAGAAAAAATTGTATTGTTTTTAACGGATGCCGCACCATACATGGTGAAGGCAGCTTGCAACTTGAAAATCTTTTACCCAAATTTAATTCAGACAACTTTCTTGGCGCATGGACTAAATCGTGTTGCAGAAGAAGTAAGAAACAATTTTCCCTTGGTAAATACTTTAATTAGTAGTGTTAAGAAAGTGTATTTAAATGCTCCATTAAGAGTTCAGTTTTACAAACAACATCTACCCGGTATTCCGCTTCCTCTTCAACCAGTAATCACACGATGAGGAACGTGGTTGGAAGCTGCTATTTTCATGCAAATCATTATGAAGAAATAAAGACAATTATTATGGATCTTGATAGCGATACACAATCTGTGCTACACGCTCAAAAGGTGTATTAGAGTAAAGAAATACCTCAACAGTTGGCGTTTATTAAAGCCAACTACAGTACTATATTGCAATTGGAAAAACAATTTATGTCGCTAATTGAGAGCGTTGAAATAATGAACAAATTTGAAAAGTTATGTTTTGATGTTAAAGGAAGGGTGGGAAAATCCGTGTATGAAAAATTTTTATAACAAGTGTAATAGAAAAAATGAGGGTTCTAAAAAGCAAAAGGATATTGCTAAAATCTTGTGTGGTGAGTCAGTAGAAAATATTGAGTTGAGAATAGAGGGTATTTCTAATTTGAAATATGCTCCTATAACAAGCGTGGACGTAGAACGAACCTTTTCAATATATAAATACATGTTATCAGACAAGCGCCACAATTTTTCTATTGAAAACTTTGAGAAATATGTAATTGTAAATTATTTTCATAGTTAATTATGTTGTAAAATGTTATAAATAAACTTGTAGTAAACATAATAGAATATTTTTTCTATAGTATTATATTTTCTAGCATTACTTCTATTTCTTTATCTGCATATGTTTCATTAGAAAGTGCATATTTAGGCCAACACATCTGCATATTTCCACTTTTTTGCATATAATCCGGCCTCTAGTTATCACTCATTAATTTATCTAAAATGTACCGGGATGTTTGCTTTACATAATAGGTCTTAAAGATTGCAATAATTTTTTGATCCAGCAGTTGTATCAACGAAGTGGTATTTGGCGGAAAGAAACACAATTCGACGTTTGGGTACTTTGTATGTGGATGGTCAGGTGCGTTGCTTATAATCAACAGAGCCTTAAATTCAAGATCTTCATCGCTCATATGACGTCCAAATTCTGAGACAACATATTTCAGAAACCATTCATTAAAAGTTTCAGTGGTCATCCACGCTTTCTATTAACTGCTCAGAAAACTGATAAGGTGTTTAAATTTACACATTTCATTGACCGTAGTTCTAAAGCTCAATTTACAACTGAGGATTTCAACAACCGATCTCCTGAAGTCTTGGAACAAAATAAAAGGTTACGTTATCTATGGCTGCTTTAAACCCACTGCCAGTTTTCTGACAATAGGCTACGTTTGTATGTTCTACTAGGTACACGTTTCCAGAAAAAAACCTGTTTTATCCGCATTCCATACTTGATCCGGAGTGTAGCGATCATTTCCAATTTTAGCCAGTGTTGTAGACAGTTGCCAGCTCATCTGTAGATGCAATTTTACCCTTAATCCTTACATTATGCAACGCGTATCGTTGTAGAACACCTGTCATCCATCCTGTACTTGCAGAAAATTCTGACCTGATGTTTGTGGTTACATTTCTTTTCTTTTAGATATATATTATAAAATCCTAAGGCCATCTGCTTGGTGGTATTTCCATCAACTGGTATTCATTTTTCCTTTATTCATATTACAAGAGCCCTTTTCATTTTCTGTTTTACAATGCCTCCTACGTATGTCCTGTATAGTCGATTTCAGAACTCATCGCACTTGGGCAGATGACGAATTCGACAATTAAAAATAGTAGAAAATGTGGAACGGGAAAGAGGGTCGGTTCTCAGTTATCATTCTGGTTTCGTCGTATTTGGTTCTCCGATATTAGGTGCATGTCTTCCGTTCCCTCCGCTTATTTATCACAACAACTACATCCAAAAGGAGCACATGATGGATGATATGACAGAGGAATTTACTATTAGTGTAAATAATGATAGTGACAGTGATTTTCTTTTGGATGAGAATGTTTAATTAAAGTTAATATACATATGTTTTGGTTCCTTGTATTTTATTTCCTTATTTGTGTCATAATATTCCATTTATTCGTTAAAGATTTCAATTTCTAATTAAATATACATACAACATTACTGAGAGTATTTTTATTTCAGTGAAATTAATCAGGAAAAAGTAGATAAATAATTAATCTACAAATATACAATCATAATTACAGTATTACGTATTAAAAGTTATAGTTGATTAATTCATTTTAAGAACCAATGTTTACCAGTCGTTGCCATAGTGATTTCTATGTCGATATTTTTAGTGTGAATAGTATTATATTTAAGCCATACCTCGCATCTCAAATCTCAAGTGCCATTAGATTTGAAACCGAATCTATGAACATTTAATTCCGTGTCAACAATAACAGATTTTTCAATCGCTTCTTCATTCATTTCTTTTATAGTTCTTACAGTGAATTCTCTCTTTTAAATCGAAATGTTGCCCCACAGAGGTGACATCTTTTCCGCTGGCTAGGTTATGCAAAAATTTTATTTTAACTACCAAAGATATAGCTCTTCTTTTCATTTGTTTTTTACTTGACATTATGACTGGATCGCCTATAAAGATAATTTATTTGTTCGTACTAAGTCATGAATGAATGTATCGAAAAAATTATAAATGACCGTTTATTGAATTTAGGAAAATTTGTATCTGAATGATTTTGCTGTTTGATGATATCGAGAATGACTTTAGCAATTTTTATGCAATTTAGTATCTGGGGATTTTCGCGAACACAAAATTGATCTAGCACGGTCCCGGTGCCAGACAATTTTTTTGTCCCGCTTTTAGATTTTGATGAACTTTAGTACCTGGGGGTTTTCGGGGACGAAAAATCGATCTAGCATGATCTCGGTCCCGGGAAAATCCATTTTGGCCCGGTTTACACACATTTCTGGTATTGCGGTATATGAAATTGGTTATCGAAAATGACTTTAGCAATTTTTCTGCAATTTAGTATCTAAGGATTTTCGAGAACACAAAATTGATCTAGGATGGTCCCGGTCCCAGGAAAATTTTTTGTCCCACTTTTACCTATTTCTGCGGTACATAAAATGTATTATCGAAAATTACTTTCAAGATTTTGTTACAATATAGTATCTGCGAGTTTTAGGGGACGAGAAACCGATTTAGCATGGTCTCGGTCTCGATTCAATCCATTTAGTCCAGGTATTTACCAATTTCGGCCTAAACGTGGGTTAGCAACCTTTTTAACATCATGCAGCGAAGCGAAATTATAAGTAATTAAAACTTTACTACTAAACCATAGATGGCGCTGAAAGTAGCGTGTTAATAGAAGAAAAATATCTACGAAAACTAACAACAACATGTAAATTCACATACTTTGTTTACAGCTACAAAAGTAATCGGAGCCGAGTTTGTAATCAAAATAAAAACCTATACACAATTAGTTGGCGTTGCAAAAGGAAGGTATGTAAATGTTTACTTAAAATATGTATTTCTTAAGAAATATTTTGAGCTTGAATTTATTTATTTTTAAGTATTTAAATATAACTGTAAATACTAATTTTAATACTACTTTTATAAACTTGTAATATATATGTGCTACTATATATACTTGAAATATGCAATATTAATTAAATATCAAAACTAAAATAAAGACCGTTATTATTTGGTTCAAAATTATTCAAAAAATTTTGGGAACTCCGAGCAAGGCTCGGTCCACCAGGTACTGTAATATAAAATTAGAGAAATCCCCTGTAAGGATGACAAGCAGCGAGTTGTCATCTGCCATCCATGGCGAAAGTTTGAGGTTCCACACTTTAGTACTACCTAAAATACTAAAGATTATTTGATATCTAAATTTCGTGGACCGCGTTAATTCAAATTAAATCGGGTAAAAGAGGCATCAATTTTTTTTATTCGCGTTAAATCAAATTCTCGTAAAAAAGGTCGCATAAAAATTGAATTAGGTGTTCTAGTAAATTTTAAGATACCGTTCTTTTCATAAATAATGCATCAAATTAAAATAGACGGAAGTACAAACATGGTAAAATAAAATTTGTTGGACGAAATATGTTGCTACTGTCGTAGGAAAATCGAACTGAATTTTTAAGTTTCAGAAGGGACCGTTAAAATACCGCTGATATTACCTATGCTTACAGGTTAGAGTAGTTTAGATAAAAGAAATGTACACGATAGTACATTTCGGGCAAATGTTCAGAAAGGTCAAGTGGATACCATATGATACGGGGGCTCTAGTTCTAATGGCGAGTTCATCAAACTTACATGAATCTGTCGCGTTAAATTACTATGTTTGCTGTTTAGACAGAGAAATGTAAACGCTGGTAAAATGCCATCAATATGTATAGCTTGCTATAGAAATATGCACTTGACCTTGGTCAACTGCATATTTGGTTTCAATCAAGTTTTGTTACACCTCGCCTACAAAAACAAAATAGTATTTATTTTAATTCATTTATTAATTTTTCTTTTCAGTATATAGGTTCATGTATCAATAATTTTGTTATTTATAGTATATAGGTAGAAAGCGACATCAGCGTTAAATGTATAATTTCCAAACCATATAAGAAACCTATTTAGTTTTTGAAAGTTGTATCATACGAGATTCTGCATAAATTTTCTTCACCAATTTCAAAATCGTAGATTGTACCCATCCTTGGTCGATATATTTATATCCGTTTGTACATATTTTCCCATCGTACATTGTCCTCCAGCAGACACGGTTGAAAAAATGTTATCTATTGCCTGAGCTGAGATGTATACTTATCGCAATATTCTTTGTTTTCTGCACACTCTTTAACAATACGCACTAGCCGTCATCACCGTAAGCATACCCCTTTCAACAATGCGTATTTGTCTGTTTTCTCTCTATCTTACAGCTTACATTGTTCCTCGACGTGGAGATGTGATAAAATCGGACCTTTCCGGAAATCACTCCGCGTTTCTTTCCAATTTTGGAAAGGTTGGTATTGGTAGTTGGGTGACAATATTTTCTGTTGAAAAGAAGCAGATTGATTCGACCTTCGTACACAGAGAGAGACATGCTTGAGCTTCAGGTACAAAAGAATCCCTCAATATTTTATTCACAATTAACATTCGGTAATTTAACTTTTATACTCGATATTCAACTTCGTTCTTGTAACTCATTCAATTGACTCTTTTCAATTAGATCGGTCAATCGCGAATTCGTTGCGAACAATTACCTATCTCACTAATGTAAGTGAATTTTGTCTAGTACAGTGCATAGTCTGGAGTTCAGTTCTCACCGCAGCCCGTTTTCAGCCCCATTGCCTGTGAACCACAGCACCAAGCGTTGGACTCGTATTCTAGGTTTGATTGTATCACTAACCCTTTCTTTCAGCTAATTGCCGTTTTTGGCGCTGCACTGAAGATGGTATTCTAGTCCATTCCTACTCTTTTTATTTCAGCTTTTACGAGGCTTAAATGTGTTCTTTTACGTTTACTAGTTCAACACGCCCCCATCATCGCCAAATATCTACTCTTTTATCTTCCCCTCTTCCTCTTCTTCTGTTACTATCCCTTTTGCGTAGAGCTTGTGCTGTCATTCTGCTCTATGGTATTCTTGCTAAGTGACTTATCCATCGAACTCGGTTACTTTTTGCTACTTGTATAATGATTAGTTTTCTCTAGATATCTTTTACTTCTAGATTTGTTTTTCTTAGTCATGTACCTCCAGTATACTTACCCCCACACATTTTTCTTGGTACCCTTCTCTCCGCTATTTTAAGCTCATCCATATAGTACAGTCGGTCTTATTATTGTTTCGTATTTTGGCATTTATTAATATATACATAGAGATAAGCATTCTGTGAAGTGCTCCTAAGCTTCTGTATCTTACCAATACGTTCTTTCGTCTCTACGTCTTCATCGTTATTACATGTAAGTACAACGCCTAGATAATGGAACCCGGGTACCCTTTTAATAAATAGTTCGGATCCATCAGTTGTATTCATATGGGCAGGGTGTGTATAATTTGACTTTCTCTTCTAACCACCATGTATTTTGCTTTTGTCTGTATAATGTTTAAACCCATTTCTCTCGCAGCTTTCCCCATTCGCACAGGAACTTCTACAAGCTCGGCGTTAGTATGCCTATGTCTATGTTTTCAGTTTCTTAATTTCTCTTTGAACTACTTAATAAGTAGGAACTGTGTATTTGTCAAATTGTATTGTTCTATCAGAGATGTTTGGTTAAGTGTCGGACTATCTTGTATTCTATCCAAAGATCCATTTAAAGTATTGCTTCCAAAGATTGACCTCTTCTTCAATTCAGAACAGATTTGGTTCATATCCCTTTCAATTTTGTTTTACAGCTTGATAGAAGTTTCTTATATTTTTAATTCTAAATTTGTCTTCAATGTTTGCCATATTTTCTATATTATTCTTCCTTTTGTTAATCCTTCCTTTTTGGAGCGCTATCAACTTAGTTGTAGGACTCAATTTAAGCATTTTTTTTTTAGGTGACTATCAAAGATTCCCTCCGTTGATAATTATTGGTGTATGCTATTTAGTCTGCAGTGCAGTCCTTGCACAACTTTCTGTGAAGGTTGCCGAATAAATAAGTCTCAGTGAGGTTATTTATGTGAGAGCTATGTAGATTTTATTTTTCTACTTTTCTTCATTAAGCATCTCTGTATTTTCCTTACTATTTCCTTCCTTTTTCTTTATCCCTTCTGCCGCTTGTACTATGTTGTTCTGCTTGTTTTCCATTCAGTTTGTATATCTTGTGCAGAGTTCTGTTCACTAATCAAATCTTTAAGTGCGCTCCTGTACTCGTCAGCTACTTCTCCAATTAGTAGTTTCTCTTTTTCCTAGCTATTAATTCAGTAGATTGCAAGTCTTCCAAACTTTCAGTTCACAAATTCGCATTCGTATCATCAGCATAAAATAATCGCTATCACAGTCCGCTGTCCAATAGACTCTAACATATCTTATCATTCTGATATTCTTGTTTTCAACGAGTATATGGTCAGTCTGATTTGTTATTCTTCCATTTCGAGTCGTCCAGGTTGCCAGATATATAGCTCTGTACTGGAAATACGTGCTCATAATGGTTAAGTGATTCCTTATTGCAAACTTTACACACCTCTCACCTACCATTTCAATATCGTAATTTAGTATTCTTTTTAAGCAATTTTCCGATACTTAATAAAATATAGTTTTATCTTCTATCTCTCTATTCTCTTTAGTACCACCGTGTATGTAAACTGTATCACTATTGATTTTAAACTTTTATATATCGTAAAGGTCACTCCACCAAAGAAAATGTACTCATCCACATCTATAATGCTTTTTCTTTTGTTTAGTCTCCTGGATCGTCGTTATGTATCTTCATGTACTTCATCATTAGGTATAGTTAAAATCATTGCTTTTTTCTGTTTGAGTCTTCATTATGAGTTTTCTGTATCTCGCCTTCTCTGCTCTTCCTTCCTTCTTCTACTTTGCTGCCACATCTCTTATTTTCTTTTAAATTTGTTTCTCCTTATCTGTCATGACATTGTTGAAGTATCGGACTATCGGTAATTTCATATTTTTAGACTGCCCTTCGCTTTCAAAATTTTCGACTTATCTTCGAATATCCCCATTTCTACTATATAGTTTTTAGTACTTATCCTGTGGGTCAATATTTAAACCAGGGACAATCAAAATGTGGAAAATTCTCTCCTCCAAAGTCTTCACTTGCTTGTTTAGCAAACTGTCATCCCTTTCCAAATGTTTAATTGCCGCCTGTGAAGTCGTCTGCACTTCTTTTATTGCTTTTATGTCAATTTTGACATTCGTTTCAATTGCTCTTGTATGAAACTCAAGGATTTTATTTCAACAAAAATATAAACATATCCCTTATTAATAGCGATCGTGTTTTCGAGAGCCAAAATTTAATAAAACATAATACAATACAATATAATATAATATAATATAATAAATGTAAAGACTCTCTATAAACGACCTAATAATAAAATTAGGTTCGTTAATGGGCAGTTAACAAGTAACCGTGCAAAAGCCTACAAAGTAAGCACAATTTGCATATGCCAATAATCCTGTAGGAAATGTTGACTATGTCAATCGCAAAACGCAACTCCAGACTAATTAGTTTCGTCCTCATTAAGACTCGTCAGTACAGTATATCGTTCTGCGACTGACACAGTGAACATTTCCAGGTGATACGTCGAAATCTCGGCGAGATGGATACGGTCAAAATAATGACCTCATAATGAGGCCGAAACTAATTAGTCTGCAGTTGCGTTTTGCGATTGACATAGTCAACATTTCCTACAGGATTATTGGCATATGCAAATTGTGCTTACTTTGTAGGCTTTTGCACGGTTACTTGTTAACTGCCCATTAACGAACCTAATTTTATTATTAGGTCGTTTATAGAGAGTCTTCTACATTTAATATATTATATTATATTATATTGTATTGTATTATATTTTATTAAATTTTGGCTCTTGAAAACACGATCGCTATTTTATTCGTCGCTGAACGCGATGTTACCGGGTATGCCAATACATCTCCTGCTCGGAAGATGGGGTCATTATTTTGACCGTATCCATCTCGCCGAGATTTCGACGTATCACCTGGAAATGTTCACTGTGTCACTCGCAGAACGATATACTGTACTGACGAGTCCTAATGAGGACGAAACTAATTAGTCTGCAGTTGCGTTTTGCGATTGACATAGTCAACATTTCCTACAGGATTATTGGCATATGCAAATTGTGCTTACTTTGTAGGCTTTTGCACGGTTACTTGTTAACTGCCCATTAACGAACCTAATTTTATTATTAGGTCGTTTATAGAGAGTCTTCTACATTTAATATATTATATTATATTATATTGTATTGTATTATATTTTATACCCCTTATTGTTGCATTGTAACAGTTTTTTTCTCTTTTACCTTTGTCTGAGGTTCTTCACACCGTGGAAGAGGGGCGCCCCCACAGATTACTACAGATCTCCAAGTAAATACAAAAAGTTAACCGCTATAGTTATCTTTGTTTACCTATTTAGAAAGTTCATATGAACCTACTTTGTCAGCATGAATCCAAGGTTTGACAGGTGGCGCGATAATTGCAGATTCGTTAAGAATCGACCACAGTCGTATACAATCGTACTTACTACTATTAATACGTTGACGCTGGATTAGCGTCCGTGTACGGTATTTTTGATTTTTTAATTCGTTATTTTTCACACATTTTTCACCATCTTGCACCGTTTCTCATGGTCGAAATGAGGGACAAATATGTTTTCTGTGGTAAGAGCTTTATGGAGGTTGCATAGATGTCGCACTTTCCGAGGAATTTTGAGGGGTACGTATTGATTTGTATACATAACCTTAAATGAAAGTAATAGTTCTAAAATTATGTATGTTGAATGAAATTAATAGATAATCAAAATTCTAGATTGTAAAGTTTACAAAACAACAATAGAATAGAAGATATACTTAATGAAAATAAATGTATTGATGAATATAATTGAATCAGCAAAGTATCTAAAAATTCTTTTTTTTTTCTTATACTGTTTTTCCACTCACCCATTTAATTGTCAATTTAGGAGTTATACATAATAATGAAATATGTTTTTAGGGTAAAAATATTGTTCAATGCTCTGCATTTTTTAGAATTCACAATGACGCAGAATTTAACATCATGCATCGACCATTTTGATTCCTCCATATACGAGCAAGAAGCTCTATCGTATTCCAGTAACATTTCAACCTTTGGAACACAGCCATTTCCAAAGTCGGGACGTGGAATTATGTCTGCAGCAAAAGTCAAACCGGTTGGAAACTATCATCACAAACTAGCTGGATGCACTCCATTAAAGCTATTACTTTACACGGAAGAACTAGTGCCCGATCTCCAACTTTTATCCAGGATACGCCTAAAAAATTATTTGGTGCAAATCGTCTCGGTTGTGGCGTCATTGATAATCCACCAATTCCACAGTTTGTTACTTCTTTAAAGACTCAAGTCATTAATGGTCTTACAAATCCAACGTTGCAAAATACCAACTGTGTTACAAGATGATGAGAGTCTTTCAAGTAATTTACAAACTTTTCTCAAAGAAGCGGGTGAGATGACTGGGAGAAGTAATCTGCTAAATGAACGATGTAACCCATAATACATGCGATGATGACATAAGTTATGATATTGTCGAGGAAATACATGAAGCTCTTTCTTCTAGCAATATAAAAATTTTATCAGTGGCTTAGGTTATCGGTTTTATTGCCAAACGTATTCTCACTGATATTAATTGTGATGCATGTTTAAGTGCTTTAACTTCTGATTGTTCACTATTACGCAATCAATTTCTTTCTTTCAGAAAGTTCTCTGAGCAGCAGAATAAATTAACATATCTCAAACATTCAGAAGAAAGCGATATTGTTTTGAGTGTTTAATTATTTCATTCCTGTACTTATTATATCTTTGATTTAATTAATATTCACTTATCTTTTTTACCGTAAAACGCTACTGTAATTATATTTTGTTTTTTTTTGTATTGTTTTTAGCGTTTAATTATTTGATTCCTCTACTTATTAGACATTTCTTTTAATATTCACTCATTATTTAATGTAAAATTCAATTGTAATTAATGTTTGTTTTTCTTTATAATATACATTTTATTTACAAATTTTTGTTTTCATCTTGTACCGGGTGATCAAGTGGAACTGTCATGATTTAAATTTCGGCGGGAATGAACTAACAATTTGTAGTGGCATTAATGGTACCGGAAAAGTATAGCTATTTTCATTACTTATACCAGTGCCGTTTGTTGTTTTTATTTTATTATTTTCTTGCCTCTATATTATCGCCTCTCGAATTATTTAACACCGTTGTTTTTACCTGTTTTATTTGAAGAAAGAAATCAGCATTTTTCAGAACTAATTCGCTGAGAGATCCAATTGTGGTTTGTAGGATATGTTTGTGCATTACAATGTAAATTGTAAATATTTTTTTGATATATAGATCATGATCCGATACAGCGCATTCAATATTGCCAATGGTTTAATGCCACCATTAATAATGGTGATATTTAAGATGTCACATTCTTTTCCGATGAAGCATGGATCCATCTCAGTGGCTTTATGAAATTATAGAAGATCGGCAACAGAGAATCCACATACTGTAATTGAAGCCCTTATATCCACTGAAGTTGGGGATATCGATTGCCATGAGCCGGAGAAGGATTATCAGTCCAATCTTTCTTAAGGATAATATTAATGGGCAAAACTATCGCAATTTAATATTGCAACCATTTATCAATCAATTGCATGATGATGAATTGCAAAGAGGCTACTTTCAGCAAGACGGTACAACTGCATGCACAAGTTATGAAAACTTAAGGTTCTTAGAAGAATACTTTCCGAACAGAGTAATTAGCCATAATCGTTGGCCAGCTCGTTCACCAGATGACTGAGGCCACTTGACTTTTTGTTTGGATACTTAAAAATAAAATATTCCAGAATCGCATACACACATTGGAAGAATTACAATTGACAGTCACTGAAGAAGTAAGAAATATAACTGCTGAAACTTTGCAGAATGTATTCAATGATATGAAACGAAGATGTAACACTTGCATACAACATAATGGCAGTCATATAGAGCAGCTAGTGTGCATTATTTATTTCTAAAAATAGCTATACTCCCAAAAAAAAAAAAAGGAAATCGTCGTATCTTATGCTATTTAGTCTCAATAATGCACAAATTTAAAAATAATTACAATTTGTACATTTTGACTTCCGAACTGTCTTCGTAAATGTGTGATATTGAGACAGTAATTTCCCGTTGGAACGGCACTGAATTTTGTTCAATTTTAACCAGGTTCACCAATAATTCAGTGTTGCCATAACAAAATTTTGTGACAGTAGCACTTGATCACGGTGTACCTATTATACCACATAGTCAGTTTGAAGGTAAGACTCGCATAGTTACATTTTAATCCACAATAAATTATTAACACGTCTTACCTTCAAACCAACGATAAGCACATTTAATATTAATTTAAAATTCCCGCCAATAATTTTAAATTTCGCAGCTAGTTAATATCTAGCGTCCTCTTTGACACCTTCGAATCTTGCTCTGTGAAATTGGTATATGTATGTACATCGATCTATCTCATCGGATAACTTTTCAGCATTGAGTCGGGTATCTTTTGGTAATCTGTGGGCGCCCATGTCGTCCCGTGAGAGGTTAGGTCGATCTTATATGCTTCACAAATCTAAAAAGAAAGATTATTTCTTTTTTATCAACCGTAAATATTATTGTTTTTTATCCAATATAAAATGGAAGGTCAAGCTACGGTTTCTTGTTTCCTTTTTGCAGCTTCTAATAAAGTGGTTTATCTTTGTTTGTATTCAGTAATAGATATGTTAACTTATGGAGAAGTTCGCCAGAATGCATGAACCGCTGTGGGACTTTATGCTGAACGTTTCTGACCTGGAATTATCCAAATTACCAAACTTTTGTTCGTATTGTGCAATGGGCAAGAGATTCTGTAAATTTACAGTCGAAGCGCCGTTGAGAAGGTCAATTAGTTAAACAAGGACGCGTTTTAAATATCGAGGAGGAACTGACACAAATATCACATCGGTAAACTCCTCACCACACAATTGTTTATAATAAAATCGGTGACACGTGTTTCGCTAGCTCGAGGCAAGCATCTTCAACAACCGTATAAACCGAAGTGACGTTACTTCGAAAAATGCCTTGAACCCTCCTATTTCACAATCAGTGAATACGCTGGTGTAATTGCGGAGTCTTGGAAGTGATGAAAATTTAGTGTAGCATGTAAACTAAATATAATTTATTTATTTATTGTCGCTGAATTTGGAGTTTGATGATCGTCGAGGGAACTAAGGATGTTACCTCAGTCGATATTGAAAAAATCGGCTAGCCGCCAATTCTTCACTTGAGGAAGGGGTCGATCTTGAAAACCGACGGCGACCTGAACGCTAGGGTTGTCGCTATCATGGGCGCTTTCCCACGCGGACTTCTGAACATTTTTCATTATGTTGGCCATCGCTTGATTCATTCATTCGCTCTGATTAGCTACCTATAAATTGTATAAGGCACGAGTTACTGCAGATTGCTCACAGCTTACTAGCCACTAAACGAATATGAATACCTGTTTTCCAAGACTATCGTTTTAGTGTTAATAGTATGTATTGGTTTATCGTTCTTCCATATTTCTTTTATTAGCTTATAGTTTATTGTTCATGTTTACTTGTTAGTTTATCCTTCTTCCGTTATCTTATATATAATTTATTATTGGTGTATCGTTTATATTAGTATTTAGTGCTCCAGAATTTTGTTCTACTTAGATCAGCACATTCCACGTAAGTTGATTTAATTTTACCCCAAGATGCAGTGGGAGATATATGAGAAAATGTTTGCAAGAAAAATATATTTAACAGACATCCCTGCTTAAATAAGAAATCTTAAGTATACTCCATGTGTGAAGAAACTTTTACCAGAGTGGATAATCTGTCTCGACACGTGAAGAATACACAGAATATCGCTGTCTCAAAAGAAGCAGGAGCTAAGTAAAAAGTAAAGTCTTGGCCGTCAGCCAGCAAGCAGCAGCATGTTTTTTACGGCCAAACTTTCCCGACAGTGGCATTATACAATAGACACCTTCGTTCACAGGCGCACCTAGCCTCAAGCTTGAAAACAGCAATTTAATTGTGAAAGCCAGTCTTAAAAATAATGTCATTAAATGTAACGCCCTAGAATCCAGTATTGCCGACATTCCGACATTTCTATTGATTGTAACGAAAAGACTTGTACGCCGGTGGTCCACAATTGATTTTATTACTATTTACTGGGTCAGGGAGTGAAACTGCAATTAGAATTGTTCGCCTGATATACCAAAAACTGTGGAGAGGCGTTCGCCGGCTACTGATAGTGAAAACACCTTCGGCGAAGTCACCAGCAAAATTAAAACGAGGTCCTTGATCGCGACTTGGAGTGCCACCAACTTTCGGATCCCACATGCAGACCAACACCAATGGTTATAGATATATGGGATGTCATAAGATATTGATTCCCTCAATCAAATAAAGAAATGTGTACATTTACATTCAAAATAATAATGAAGCGTTCATCGCATGGTGTTAGACTATCTCTTTACCCTGCTCATAAAAAGTTACATAAATATAGAGCGGTATGTTACCGCAGTATTGAACAGTCCTTAACTTGCAAGGAATTTCCAGCTAAATTAGAAGATATCCAATGTATCGACTCATACACGTCGATCTGCTTTTGGTGGAATATGGGCAGCAGTTTTATTGTGTCCTGTCCCGATTAGTATCGGTATCATAATGCCGTTCAAATTATAGGAAATATTTCTGTGGCGCATGCTTTAAGTACTTCATGTTCAAGGAGATCCTAGTTACGCTTGCTGAGGCGAATATAATGGGATGTCAACCGTTATGTCGACGACGAAGACGATAGCAAGAGGGAAGATGGGCGAGAGGATACCCATATCTTGAAATTTGTAAACCACAAAAGGAAAATAATTTTACCCTTTGTGGTCTATGTCGACTTTTAGTGTGTGCTAGAGCTAATAGAATCCTGCCAGCCCACACAAATAGGGCGCACATCCATTAAACATAAAGTTTCGCCTATTGCATACTACGCTCATTTAACAAAAAATACGTTTGTGACGTACTGGACTGTCTCCAATGTTTTCGTGTAAGGGTCATATGAACTTGGTCAAACTAATGAACAACCTCGCTAAGAACGAACAGCGAGCATACACTGAAGCCGATAAATGTCACATATGCGAAAAAGTATTAAATAGAGATAAAGTGGCCAATCATCGTCATTTGACTGAGCAATTGAGAGGCCCAACTCAGTCCTACTGTAATCTCAACTACAAAATTCCAAAATTCGTTTCCCTTCATTAGCCGTATGGATATGAGAGCAATGACTTTTATTTTGTTTTTTTAGCGAGCATCGTTTTTACCTAGTTCTTTTGTCTATTTATTTTATTTATTTACGTTGTACGCCCAATCGTTATAATGGACATATGATTAGGAATAGAAAAATCAAATGGGAAACATCTGACAGAAGACACAGCATCTAGAAAACAATACTATTGCCACCAGAAAGTATAATAAAAATTATTTGGAATATAATCCAGTCATCATATACATTGGGAAATGGAAAAATTCCGAGAAAGCTAAATTTTTTGTTGTTGGGGGTGTCGGGAGAGCTTAATTTTGAGTTCTGGACCGTCTCGACCGCGGGCTTTGTATCCCATCTTGAAGAAAGGGGTGAGCTGTTGTTTCTGCCATAACTCTTTACCCCTTCGAGATGGAGAATAGTTATTTGGTACTTTTTTGTTTTCCCTTTGATCTTCTTCAATTTAGGTCCTATGTACTTTTCCTCTATTATTGTTAGGTTTCAGTAGAGAGGATATTTATATTCTCCTCCTTTTTGATGGGCCGGGTTGTCCATACTGTTCCTCTTCAGGATCCGCTCGGAGACTAGGAGAATGTTCAACTACGTTTCTTTCAAAAGTGGTATGATCCTCATTGTCCGATTCGCTGTCGATTAGGGCATCAAATCTGGCGGCGTTGTTGCATGTTTCTCCACTGCAATGTAGGCATATAGTGGATCATCCGTTGCTGGGTAATTGTTCGTATCGAACGTGGTACTTCCTATGTCCTCGCGCATAATTGCTGCAGCTTTGCGAATGACTCGTAATCGTTTTTCTCGAGAATTGACTTTTCTGTGACAGTCCCAGTTTTCCGAAAGGAGTTTATAACCGGTGTTTAGAAAGCAAATCACGCAATCGCATCCTTGTTCTTCATTAATCAGAATGTCATCTCCAAACGACTTTTCAATGTCATGATATGAGGCACGTACTTTCCTGGAATTTGGTTGATCAATTCATCCAAAGAGAATTGACATTCGCCACAATTTTCCACTTTCTGTTTGGTAGCTCTTGTTGTTAAGGTTGACAGGTAAAGGATGATATACATGGCCGATGCATTTGTGATGATAACGAGATTCTGCGGCGACGAGATCAGGTACATGCTGAATACGGTTCTTTATTGAAACAGAAAAATAATCATCGCGTCTAGCAAAGCAGCGCAGAATTTTATCTTTTAAAGATCTGTCTTTCACAACACTAATTTTATTTCGCCCTCCTTTTTCAAATTTCGCGTGATCGTGTATTATTTCTCCACGACAAAAGTATTTATTCTTGAAATCAAAAACAGGCTAAAGCTGCGTTTCTTCTTCGGGATTTTCACGTTCTTCGAGTTCAAACCCGCTAAAAGAGATTGCACAGCTTTCTTCTTTGTCACATAAATGTCTGTGATCAAAGGCTCTTCGTAAAAAATAATCGCCCGTTTCCACGACGATGGGAAACACATACGCTCACATTAAAACTCTCGAGTCCATGGTAGCAGTAGTGGGATGTCTAGCAAGGGCAATACAAGAGGGTGTCATATAAGTAATCCTCTCGCATACCAATGAACGAGCGTAAATACACAACAGCCAACTTTACGGGGCGCATATCAAAATGTAGGTACGAATGTGCTCTAAAAGTTTGATAATAGACATTTCCCTCGATAAGTAGGACGGGAAGGAGGGAAAAGAATAAGAACTAATCGAGTCCTCTAAATGTTTGTCTTTCGGTTGCAATAACTAAGAAAGTAACAATAATAGGGGAAAATCCATAGGACCTACATCAAAGAGCATTGAAAGATAAACAAAAAGTACCAGATGACAATTCTCTATCTAGAAGGCGTAGAGAGTTACGGCAAGGGGAAAACATTTACACCTCTTTTCACCAAGTCTAGTGCGTAGCGCGGGGTACGTCACAGTCGACTTTGCGGGGCACTAGAACTCTTAATTTTGAAGATAGAGGAAAACCAAAAATATTAAATTGTAGGTACGAATGCGCTCTAAAGGTTTGATAATAAACATTTCTTCGATAAATATGACGGGAAGGGGAGAAAAATAAAAACTAATCCAACCCTCTAAATTTTTGTCTTTCTTTACAATAACTAAGAAACTAACAATAATAGGGGAAAGTCCATAGGACTTAAATTGAAAACGAAACAAAAGAGAGAAACAAAAAAGTACCAAACAAAAATTCTGTATCTCCAAGGGGTAAAGAGTTATGGCAGAAATAAGAACTGACCTCTTTTTTGAAGATTGCCGACGAAGTCCGGGATTAAGACGGTCGAAAACTAGAAATTAAGCTTTCCTGACAACCCCCAACAACATATAAAAAATTTGGCTTTCTCGGAATTTTCTCATTTCTAAGGTCTATTTTTGGATATAATGATTGGGCTAATATAAATTTTTTGGAACGAGGATGAAAACGAAAAGTCGTAAATATGTAATTTGTTACGAACAATTCTCAGATTACACGATGAAATCATCTTTTTTATTAGGGCATTTTCAAAATAAACTAACATATTTTCACTTCACACCTCCACTATAATCAACGAACGAGCAGTGGAGACATATTTAGTTAGTTTCAGAATTGCTCGAACTGCAAAACCTACTATTGAAGAATCTTTAATATTTCAAAGAGAACACGTGATAGATGAAGAATTCTTATTCCGTGAGCCTCATCCAAATCAAAGCGGAAATTTTTTTAACAAAGTTAATGACTTATCACTGACCATAAAATAAAATGGAAGAAATATGTTGGAGTGTGTGTTGATGGTCAACGTTCAATAACAGATTATGGTGGTAGAGTTTTCGCCAAAGTTAAAGAAGATACACCGAACGCAAAGTTCGCACTTTGCAGTATACATTGTGAAGTATTAACTAACAAAACATGTCTAAAGGACTAAGAACTGTGATTCCTGTTAAAGCAAACTTTCTACATACATATGTAGAAGGGCTATTTGTTTTTCAACTAGGCAAACGATAGGTGGCTAGTGAGCTTATTGGTGGCTGCGCATCTCGCCCTCCACACGCTATGTCACTCACGAGTCCATCACACCATTTCTTGTTGAGCTGCAGTCACGTTAACATGGCTGTCTATGGACTTTCACGTGAAGTGTGAACTGCGAAGTGTTATCCGTTTCTTGCAGGCAGGAGGGAATAGTGCAGCAGAAATTCATCGAAGACTGAGTCGAGTATATGGAGGCAACTTTATGAGCGATGGTGTTGTTCGTGAATGGTGTCGAAAGTTTAAAGATGGCCGAACTGATGTGCATGTCATGCATGTGATGTCAAGGACGCTACGGACGATCTTGTTCAACAAGTTGACCAAGTGGTTAAGGAAAACCAAAAGGTCAACCATAATTATCGATGAAATTTCCGGAAGTACTAAACAGCTGCGCTACAGAAAACTTTGTGCTCGCTGGGTTCCAAAGATGTTGGCTGACACCCACAAAACTCACCGAATGGCTGCAACTTTGGCGTTTTTTGACCTTTACAATACTGATGGAGAAAATTTTTTGGAATCCATTGTAACAGATGATGAGACATGGGTTCAATACGATGTTCAAAACGAAACGACAATCCCAACAATAGATGCACACCAATTGTCCAAAGAAACCCACAAAATTCAAATGAACCTTCAACAACAGTAAGGTTATGGCTACTGTTTATTGGGACCAAAAAGGTGTGTTGCTTGTGGAGTTTATGCAACAGGGAAAACAATTATTGCAAACTACTCAAAACAAAAGATGAGGCATGGAATTGTTCTGATCCGTGACAAAGCCCGTCCTTACACTACTTGCGTAACGCAATGGCTCCTTGAGCAATTTCAATGGGACATTTTCGAACACCCACCATATAGTCCCGACCTAGCGCCGAGTAACTACCATCTTTTTCCTGAACTGAAGAAGTGGCTTGGAGAGCAGCGCTTCCAAATTAACCAGGAGCTCAAAGAAACCGTCACAACTCACTTCGAATAATTGGCGGCAACATTTTATGAAGAGGGTATTCCTTTTGTAATGAAATAATTTTTTTATATTCACCGGTCTTTCTTCTATAGCCTATCGGAGGTTAAAAGCAAAAACACCCCTCGTACATATATTGCTGAGGGGTATACGTATGCGTTCGGGAAAGTTCCCGTTGTATGTAGATAAAACAAGTTAGTCATCGATGATCATTCTGTTGCTGTTTATAATTTGAATATTTAATGTTTCCAATGCAATAGAATGGAAGAATACATTGAAAAGAATTGTCCTGTTAGCATTTTTAATTAAAAAATTACGCTGGCGTATATCAACTAATTATCAATACTTCTAGTTAGTGGATCTGATATAGCAAAAATTATGACTGAAGTTGCTTATTATAAATTAAAGGAACAAATGTTTCTGTAATACTATGTAAATCACTTAGCAATATAACAACAGAAAAGTTTCTCGATGTTTGGTGATCTACAAAATAAGAAAAAACAGATTAGCCAGCGAAAGGGGTGCTAAGCTAACTACATGTTGATTTAAATTTAAAACTAAAAGAACTTACAAATAATGTTCTTGCAGACTTGGAAGATCCAAGTTCCGCTGACGGTGGATGTTATGCTTTTATTGTTGCTTTTTTTGTTTTTCTTGAATGAACTCTAGAAGTACCTGCATTTTTTAATTCTGTAAGTTTCTTTGGTACAGTAGCTTTAAACGTATATAAGGGGGTGGTAAATTACCATGGTAATTTACTTATAATATAATATAATTACGGTAATTTTATAGTACTTATTCCAATATGGTACTACTTCCTTCATATGTTAGAAATGTAGAAAACATAAGCAAAGGAAGAATGAAAATATCATGGCATTGTTTATCCTAATTAATACTTGAACTGAATTATCAGTACACTCTGAAGTCTGTTGTTATTAAAATATTTTAACTTAGTACTATTTTTTTATAAAGACAATAAATGCAGATGCAGAGTCTTAGGGTTTTGATGAAGAGGAGTTTCCTAAATATGAGAAATGAAGACACAGAAAGTAAAAGCAATATAAAGAGGTGATCTGTTTAAACTGCTGGAAAGAGTTTGGCAGAAAACAAAATGGGGGTCCAAATCTGTGGCACCGACCTATAGAATTTAAAGCATAATTGAAAGGTCGCCAGGTTTCCGTTGATATTTTTGACCTACTTGAAATAAACGCGTGAATGTAATGTATAGAAACAATCGTAGGAAACAATCCCAACTAGACATCTTTTCCCTTTTAGTTGAACAATTTATACAGATAGAAGTTACACAGAAAACAGCAAACGGGCATACATATATGAAATAATACGTTGCAATGACAATAAAATTAGAAAAACCTATTTGGATTCCAACAATATGTGCATAAAAGATATACAATGCGGATGGATAAGATATGCATTACTTACTTCTAAATACCAAAGGCCATAGCTTTTATCTTCATCTTCTATTTCCTTTACGTGTTTGTAATTGAAATATAAAAAATAGATACTTATATTTTGTAATTTGTTTGATTTAAGTCAACGCCAAATCAATTACTACAATTGCGAAAAATAAATCTTTTTCTTCGGTCACTTAATCTGTTGTAAAAGAATTAAGTATATTTAAAGCGTCTAGTTAAATGTTGTAGCATATACTATAACCTGCATTTTGAAATATATATTTTTTACTTTGTGTTTTTACATATTTTAAGATTCACGAATACTTAAGTGATTGTATATGAAGCAAATAGTATAGACTCTGGCTTAAATACCTCTAAGAGAAAATTAAATGGAATGTAACTAACACCTTTGATAAGATATTTCGTTATTAGTACAAATTTATTGACCGCATTCTTAATTACACAACGCGTTATTCTCACTGACTCACTAATGATGCGCGTCACTTGAATGTCGGTAAAGTGCTTTGGACACCACGCATTTGATTCCTGTTTGAACCCAACGAAAGCAACTGCCGCACTGACGCAAACAACATTGGGAGCAGACCGTGCGGTATCCGGCTAGGTGGCATGTGTTTATGTTCCTCTATTTTTCGAAAGAAAATCGTTAGTTTTCGCGTACTTGTAATTTACATACATTTATTAACTACAACGAGTTAGGTGAAGCAAGCAGTTATTAACAGAATGCTTATGTGTGCTACGTGGATACACCATAAAAGTAATGTGAAATAGTGGAATGAAAATAGCTTTTAACGATTACTTTCAACAAAACATTCTGAACTTTCAAACAAATAAATATATTCTGTGTTCTAAATTGTTTATTCAATGTAATTAAATAATTGTAAATTTGATTTTTAGAACTAATTCTGTAGGAACAAGCCATACATATGTAAAATGTATATCATATCAAACAAAAATCTATGTTTCATCTGTTACATGCAGAGTATACCCGCAACTAGTTCATTAAAAGTTTTCCCTTAGAAGCCGGTGTCAACTTTGCTATTTTAAATTGAATGAAGAATGCTATAGTTTCTATTGCGCTTATGTATTTTAGGCATTCAAATAAATCAATATGGGCCTTTATGTTAATAAAGCAGTGACCTCATTAGGAGTAATTTCGGTCTTACTAGACTTGTATATCTATTAAAGCTATTTAACAAACTAGATTCAAGCAAATCTATATCGAATTTATGTTGCCGTCACTGACACGAGCATGTCAAGCGTATTCAGTATTTTGAGGCTACTTTTGCCAGCTCTGTCTGAAGTAAGTAATTAATATATTAAACGTATAAGATGTTAATAAGGTGCCCTCACATACAACCTCTCATGGAAAGTAACAGACATATAGAGCATTATATGGTGTCTGGTTAGAATAACAACCAACCCGGAGATTCAAACAAATTTAGAACTTGACTGTATGACTGTTTGAACTGTATAAGGATGATTTTTAAGCGGACGTATGTATGTCATTATGTTTGTGTAATTGATAGAACTCAAAGTACTACTTAAAAAAGTAAGAGTGCCCACCTCCACCAAACATCATCCTTACACTTGAAAAACTCATATAACATGCATAGAACGGCACTCGAATAAGTTCATTTTTGAAAAGGTGGAGGTGAGCATCCCTTACTTTTTTAAATAGAAGTATGTCATAATTTTTGTGTAATTCGAGGTACTGAATATCCTGAAATAATCTTAATGTATTTATTGAACCCATTACCGAGTTATATTAATAAATTTTGAAATCATCCACATTTTGGGAGGCGCTTTCACCCCCTTTAAATGAATTTAGTTCGATAAAAAAATGGTTTCGAAACCTCCTCCAAAAGGACTATTTATGAATGAAGTTTAATTTTTTAATATCCAAGTTGTTGCCTCGTAATGAACCACACTACTATTCATTGTGTATCGCTCAGTATAACACTCAGTAATATTCAATTATCGTAATTTATAATTGTGGTAAATTACCGCGGTAAGTTATTCTGATATTTTACCAAGATTTATATCCGCGCGATTTACCGTTTTTTTAAGTATATTGCAAAGGTATTTTACCGCCCTCTTTTGTAGGTACATACGTACAGAATAAAAAAAATGAGTTACTTATAAAGTTTATTAAAGAAAATGATAATGTGTTGACATATATATGTGAGTGCTATGATGCAATATTTTCATTTTGAACATGCTGACAGCACAGGCTATTTCATTTTATCTGCCCATCCTAGTGTACTGGAAAGTACAGATTAAAATTATAACCGAATACAAGGATTACATCACCAGAAAGAGCAGGAATGACTAACCGGTTTTATCCACATACATATGTTTGGAGATACAACAGTATGTGTGTTACCTGGGTTTCTGCAATACCTGTATAAAGGGATTCCCCGAACGCATATATAATCTTATTTCTTAGAATGTATAGCCAGGCACTAATTTACGGTAAATTGCAGAAATCAATTTGGTAAATTACTGTGTAATTTACCGACTTACATCGCTGATAACAATGCTTCTTTTGATTATTTGAGTCTTCCGAAGTGGCTTGGAACTTTCGTCTCTAACCCTGCCAGAAAAAGTTTGTAACGGTACTGAACGGTACAATTGCAAGGGTTGTGCTTTAAATATTGGACCTCATACCTTTATGATTTATATGAATATAAAAATTACAACTTTTAAGCGTGCTCTCCATTACAAGGAATACATCTAATTTACCATTCCATATTGATAAAAGTTTATCATGTATCTTGTCTTTGAAAGTAAGATAAGTTCATTAGTCAACAAAATGGCGGTTCTTGCAACTTACATTTAATTTGTGGGGCCAAAATGAATACACTGGCAGTTAGGTCGAAACATGAGTTACGCAGTCGTTAGGAAATAAGCGGACAAAATGGATTCTGCAAATCTACCTATTGTTTATATGAGGTTTGTTCCGACACCTCACAACGGATGTGTACATGGCGGGTAATGCACCGATTCGATGTTTTCTCTCCTAATATTCTTCGTAATATGGTCCTTTCATATGTTTCTAACTCATTCATGGTATTCTTATTCCTTATCCACGTGTCACTTGCATACATGGTAGACGCTCGTATCATTGTTATATAGATTTGCAACTTGGAGTTCTTACAAATAGTTTTTTTGGTTTTATCATATGTGTGCATAGTAAACAAACCTGCCGTGTTACTATCCTTTTCTATTCTTTTATTTTTGTTATCTTCATGTCCGTCGTGTGTTATTATGACTGGTAGACATTCAAATTGTGTAACCGTACTTCTTGTTTTCGTCTGCTTCTATTGTCATAAGTTCTTGATATATAGAATTTATATGTATATGTACTCTCGTGGCCTATTTACATAGATACCTATCGGTCGGGTTTCCTCCACCACTTTTTAGGTTAAAAAGAAGATAAAATTCCAAATGTACAGATATTTCATAACGGTAATTACACCACTTTTGTTTTATATGTTTTCCGTATCTATTCTTGTGCAAATAAAGATAATAGATGTACACATTTACTGTCAATGCTATATATTAAGAAATATTTGTTTTTAGTAATGTTGCTGGCCGTAAAAATGCAAATAAAAGTTTTTGTTTGGATACAATCATATTCCGTTGATGATGTAATTACGGATATTGATACCTGCATTGATTCAATTCTTTCTAAATCCCGAAAATCCTCTGTCGATTTAGCATATGTATTTTTAACAAACGGAGCAATGCCAAAAATGTTAGAAACTCCGTAAATATCATATTTTCTGAGATCACCACATCTAAGACTATTGAATTTCTATTTTTGGGCTCATTTGAAGTCTGTGGTGTTCATATAAAACACAGTCGCTCAGCTTAGAGATAGAATTCGAGCTGTTGTACTTAATAGGTATAACACCCACTTGCTTCAAGAACAGTAATTTGTAGAAGGGCTAGAGCACGATAATGGGGTTTTAGTTTTAACATTTAATTTAGATTGTGCAATTCATAATAAGCACATTAATTTCATAGGTATAAACATTTGGTTATTGTTTCGATTTCACATTATTAAGATAAAATACATGGTTCATACAATTAATAAAAATCTTACATCGTTGCATTTGCTTAAAATATGAGAAAAATATAAAGGTGTCCCATTAAAAACGTGTTGATGTCATAACTCTGCATAGCCCTTATAGGCGTAACGGGTCTAAAGCAAACGTTGCAGAATTCAAAGGCTTTCGTTTATTACCGTAAAACCCGTTCGGCTGTAATCGAGCTGTTCCGAGACTTTTGCCAAAACTTCATGTGTGTGGGCTACTAACTTAATTTGCGTTTTTGTTTAACGTTTTGTTTTAGTATCTGTGGGGGAGTTAGGTAGGACATAGGTAGAATAAAATACTGATCTGAAACTTATTTCATTTTCTAGTTCATTGGGAAATATCAATATACTTTAAACTATTGTTAATTATAATTTTTGTTATTTGTGTTACTATTACCACAATAACTACTACTAACATCACTAAATTATAATTTCCGGCTTTTGTTTTATATGCTATCACTAATGCAAAAAAGTACGACACCCTTCTCAGTGTATTAAATCATATTGGTTACATGTGGTATATACCTGTATCCAATTAGTACTGAATAGTAAAGTTGTAATATGTTTTAATTAATTTTGTATTTTTACTACACCAATGTTAATTGAATAGAATTAGTCATATCATCGTCATATAGCGAACAATTGCTTTTAGAAGCCTTTGTTTATTCCAAACGTAACCAATCTAGGCGTTATGCGGTTTCAATATTATGTAACTACTGTAAGTTTATGTTAATGAACCGTCGTACATCATCCACTTTCCGATTATAAATAAACATCGTAGAGGCGTTCCAATGAATGAATCAAATTCTACTCATCTCTTGATGATATACCAATTATATACATATTCTGGATATACAAATATTTCGAATACCTTGAATTCTGTTCTTTATTATGTTTCAATACGAAAATAACCTTATGGTAACAAACGGCCAAAATAAGCTCCTTACTTTCTATTCTAGTGCATGTATCTTCGGGAGTTTAAATAGTCTACTGAAGTTATGGCGTTTTGCATTACTAGGGGCAAAATTACTTTAATAACAAATAAGCAAGATATAAGCTTCGTATAACGTCTTCAAGATTAGGTAATTCTTTACTAATAACTATAACTTTTCATGAAATACTATCACTTTGCACGGTTGCTTTTATCCCATTTAACGCATATTATAGCGTTCTAATCTCATATAGGGCGTTACATAATTTGGGGAATTACATTGTGACAAATATACTAATACCTATTAATACGTAATGGTTAATGTCTGCACGCGCGGTTTGCTCAAAGGTTGTAGTGCTTGTACTAAAAACCGGTTTCTAAAACCAGTTTTTAAAATCAACTTTAACATTGGTCACGAAACCGATTTCTGAAGACGAGTTTCTTGTGTCTAGAGTGGATAATTTTGGTTGGATTAATTGAATGTAAAATGCACTCAAATAGTCCGACTTTTGAATTCGGTTTTATACTTTGTTCAGTTAGTTGGTTAATCGATTTTTCAGAAAATGTGAGCTTTAACTAACGTAGCGGAACGTGAATGTGCGACTCAGCTGTTTATTATTGTAAACAGAGACGCCTGGGGAATGATGACGAGTGGTATTAGGGCAGGCTGTGTAAAGAAATGGTACAGTCAATACGGTCAGATGGTATTTCTTAGACCATAAATAATAAATAGTAGTTTATCCCGATTTTGTGTGTTTTATTTAAAATAAGGAGATAAACTCACATCAGAAGTGGGATTCGCATCCAGGCGCATTGCCATCGACTATGGAAGAGTTACTAAGAGAGTTGACCAAAAAAATTAAAAAAAAAAAAGTAGGGCTGCTCCAGAACAAAGGTAAAAAAGGACGTACGAGTTTGATTGGTCTAATCTACAAATCTTGGTAAGAGTTGGATATTTTATTTTTAATTACTGATGCAAAAGACTGGTTTAATAGCTGGTGTCCAAGTGAACGTAATTAGGAATCGTTAAGATTGACTTAAAAAAGGCATTTCCACAAAAATTAAAAATACTGGACCGCTTGCTATACGAGGCTTCTACTTTTAAAAAAGCTCTGCATGTAGTATGTTGCGTATGTTCACACCGAAAATGAACTTCCTTAAAAAATTGGCGTGCTAATTAATATCGACTTAATTGAATTAATTGTGTATGGTATCGAGGATGCTAAAATACAAGGATTAGTATTTATGCGAAATAGTGACACCATACATGATTTAATTTCTTTCGTTAACACTATATCTAAATCTGTATCTGTAAGCGATAGGTGTGAACGTCCTTATCGGTTCCACGCAGACGGTTTGAGATACCAAAATTTAATATAAACTTACTTTGCGTGTGGGCGTATGGGTCTCCGATAGTACAGTAACCGTTCGTCCGAATATAAACAAGACGAAATAACTTCGTGCGGAACAGAAAAATGTCAATTTTGTTTTACAATAGAGCATAATTTTAATCACTGATCTACGAAAAATAATATTGAGAACAGACAAAACGTGAACGTCATTGCCCAAAATAAAGTAATCCCAATACCAACTAAAATTATGCGGTGTTTGATGTTGAATAAATTCATAGAGAAATTTTAAGCATATTTATAATTTTATAACATTCCTACGTGTTAAACAAAAAAAAAACTTTAGTGAATTACACTTACCAGGGAAGTACGTACCTGAAGTTCATAATTTACGCAGAGTGTATTTAGACATAATTGTGAATTTACTTAAATATTTTCGAATCTATTTGCTATGAATTAAATTTACATCATTACTGACTCTAATTCAGTTAAAACTACCGTCTACAAATATGATATTGTACCACTTATTGCTCAATGGTGGATTTATCTGTAAGATTTTAACTACAACATTGTTGATTGTAACCGTTCCTTTTTAAGTCACGTAGATTTTTGTTTAGTCGTAATCCTGTATCTGTGCACTAGCAAAATTGATTCGTGGCTTGCACATCCAACTGCAAGAAAATGGCAAAGAGAAGCAATTTGTGTGATTATGGGAGCGAAGCTTAAATTCCAGTCATCATATCGAAAAAGGTGGTTTACTTTATTATCAAAAAAAAATCTTGTGTGACAATAGTAATATTCTGCCCTATTTTTTCGGTGTCGATAAAATTAGTTTAATCTTCTTCCACAATTTATTAATTTGTAAATTGTTAAACAAATGGAATATTCAGTATCATTTTATTACTCCTGATGTCCACAAAACGAACGGTTAAGTTAAACGGTGCATCCGCACTATTATGAATTTATTGTGTATCGAAACTAAAATCAAAGCAAAATAGTCGAGTGTTCTGTGGAAAATTCATTTAATGTTAAATACCACGGTACAAATTCCTACTAATATAAGTCTATTCAAGGCTCTAATAGGTATTCTGTCAACTATAAACAGTCCTCAACGATGTATCACAAAAAAATGCCTGCAAAATGGACTTTGAACACTTAGGGCACTATGAAATCTTAAGTACAACAAAGCAAGAAAGGTATGGATTAAGACGAATAGGAGCGCGCAATCAAAGGATTATCAAAGATGGGAAAGAACAACTCCGATTGGTTATGACATATTAATTGTTATCCATTGAAAATTAATATGGTAAGGGTAAAAAGCATGTTAAGTGATAATATTAAGACTATAGTTATAACAGGTTTAGCATTTTTAGCAAACACTAACGAATTGGCAAAGTTGAAAAAATACCTAAATGTAGTTGTGGTTGAAAAATTAGATTAGAAGTGCATGTTGTGAAGATACTGTGGCTATGAATTTATTTGGGTATCTGTTTTGTGGTTTCGCTCCCCGGGTAATGCGTCCTCTGTGTTTTTGGGGTGTCTCTCCCCGGATAATGCAGCGTATACTTTTCGGATGTCGCTCCGAAAATAAGTAAAGCGGGATATATTTGCGATTTTATCTTGATTTATCTTAGTTTCCTGTTTGACGATTCGCAGAATAAAGAGGATCAATTCCCGGATGTTCCAAGAGCGAAACGTCTGTCAAGCTGGACGTGTTAGCAATTTGTTTAGTCTATGGACGATAATCTGGGGTCCGCGTCCGTAGCCTGCCGGAGGACTCGAGCGGGGAAACTACTGAAGACCGTTGGTCGAGGTGATTCAGCCGCTATCGTTTCTGACGACAGCCTGTCCGAAACAGTGTTAGATCTACTAAGAACAGAAGTAAATGGCAAAATGTCAGAATGGGCGAGTGTTCTCCCAAAGTTACAATCAACTCTTAATATGACCAAACAAAAAAAGACGAGTTTCTCCCCACTTTATCTGTTAACAGGGCAAACTATAGACTCGGTAGACATTCCAATGTTAATAGAAAGTATAAAGTCATGCCTCACTGTTAACAAGTTTGACAAGTGAGTTCGGGAACTTAGCGCTCCGCATGTACCCGAGCTAAAACCCAAACTAAGGTGTAAGGTAACGTGCCGAGAGTTGCGTGGCCGCAGGAGTGTGCGGTATTTAACGTTTCCCTGGGGGCACCAGGCGAAACCCGCTTGTAATTAGCCTTACCCGATCCAGCGGGGCTCTGATCGGGCCGACAGATGCTTCCCTGGCTACTCCTCGTATAGTTACGCTATCTAGAATTTCCAAGGCTAAAATGCAAAAGCTTGTGAAACAGGGCCAAGATTTCATACAGGCTAAAAGGGCCATAATCAAGGCCAACTTCACTAGGCATGCACAAAAGGCCAGGGTAGTCTAGATAAGGAAATTAGGCCTCAACGAGGCTACTAAACGTAAAGAAAGGACGGAAGTCCAAAAGGCGAGGTCGCAGGACAGTACTCCCGCAGGTCTTCCGAAAAGCAAGGGGCCAGAAGATTTTACCTTCAAAGAGGCTGCTTTGGAGAGGATCGTGGTAGTATGCAACGACTATGCAGCCACCCAGATGGAGCCAGAAAAGCTTAAGGAAGACCAGGACTCTATTATGGAGGCATATAACAGCATTACGGAGCAAGGGCTTCAAGTCCACTTTTAAAAATATATGTATATGTGGAAGAACCGCTCTCAAAGCCGTCAAGTCTAATTAAAGGAATAAAGCTAGAGAACATACTCTAAGGAGGCATGAGGACCACAATAGACCTGAAAACCTCGCAGTGGAACAGGCATCAGTGCCACCTCAAGTAATCTAAGTATAAAGTCAATAACAAACATTGATCAAAATCTGGGTGAGGGTCGGAAAATTGCCTATGAGCGCTCAGTACGTTTCGGTTTGGAATAAAAAAAAAAAACGATTCGAAGCGAAGAATGACCAAAATTTTTAAAATAGGCGATACAGTTTTTCATCCATCTGAAAATTCACATTTGTCCATATTAGATCCAAAATATGTAGACCCTTTTGAAGTAAATAAGTTTTACATTTGTTACCTAACGACCGTGTGGAGATTAGAAATTTACCTACTAACCGCAAAAGAATTTTTGCTAATGACATGATACGGATATTGCCAGGTGAATTTGAAGATAACGCAATTTACTAGTAATACTTATATCCTTTGTTCTTGTCTGTCGTTATTGTTATATATTGTTTATTTGCTGTAAACGATTAGCTGTGTGTAACACATATTTAGAGAATTGGCGAAATGTGCTATATTATGTTGTTCCTATTTGCACTCGTCATAGGATGCCCAGGTGAGCTTTAATTGGTAGGAATGTAACAAAAAGACCCCGGATTAGATATGGCTCACTCACTTAAAACAAAACAAAAAAAAAAGAAATAAAAAAAAAACAAAAAGCAAAAAATACAAAAAAGAGATGTTGTTGAAAGACCTGCTCTTTGCGCCCAAAGTTATGAATCTTTGTGCGTTGAAATGACGTGCTCTTTGCAATGTAAAAAAGAGATATTATTGAAAGACCTGTTCTTTGCGCCGAAGTTATGAATCTTTGTGCGTTGAAATGACGTGCTCTTTGCAATGTCAGCTATTATTGGGTTCATTGTTGAAAGACCTGCTCTTTGTGCCAAGATTATGGATCTTTGGGCATTGAAATGACCTGCTCTTTGCAATGACAGTTTGTTTGAATGGTTGCTTAAAGATCTGCTCTTTGCGTCAAGGTCACGAGTATCTTGACGTTGAAACGACGTACTCTTTGCAACATAATAGTAGTTTATCCCGATTTTGTGTGTTTTATTTAAAATAAGGAGATAAACTCACATGTATGTATATGTGTGTATCTATAAACGTAATACACCTGCCATTTTAGCGGACATACGCTCACTCATTAATAGTCTGAGCAAACAAAGGTAACAGGGGATAATTACGAAATAAGTGTCGATTTACGACAGCCTACTACTGACTAGATAAGGGGATGGGGAGTCGACGACGCTGTCATAACTTATTTCGCAATTGTACGCTGTTACCGCTGTTTGCCCAGACTACTCATTCATATTACCGGTTACTTAGACGCACCGGTAAAATTATCGAACTGTTAAAAAATCAACCGTATGTATACCGTCAGCGATTATTGTAGTTAATGTGTTGGGAACATGCATATAAATGCTTTGATTAACACACCAAAGTGATTCAAGATGAATTTCTTTGTTCGTTTACTACAAGATGAATCGCTTTTTATTTTGCTTTTCTTATTTAAGTTAAAAGGTATGTAGAATAAAATCCTTAAAACACTACCTTAATTTAATTGACACATTCTCTCTGATTTCATAGTTTCCTTAGATATCAAAATATATTTGTATATAAAATGTACTCAAGGGATAAGATAACACTTCAGATAAAATACAAGAATAAAAAATAATTCTATGTAGTTCAGTTACTGTTCCATTCCTAGTTTTCGAAGGTTGTTTACTATCTTACAATTAGATGAGTGTGGTTTTCAAAACATTAACCTATTTTTCACGTTTCTTTTTTTTTTGTAAATTGGTGACTAGTTAGCTAAATGTATTACCTCTATAATTAATTATTAGTGTTATTTATTAAAAAAAACAACGTGTGTACGAGTGTAACAACGTGTAGATTGTGTGTGCGGTTTTAAGACAGTACGATATCAGCAAACACGATTTTTCTACGACAATTACTATACTGTATGGTGAGGGAAAATTAGTGCTTCAAGAGGATGTAAAAAATTTGTTATCACATCATAATCGACATACTTTAAATGGTAATTGAATCTACGGAGGGGGAGGGGGAGGCAGTCAGTTTTATATGGTGGTCAGGTTTTATAAAACAATTTTTCTACGAGCTTGAAAAATACATACGTTTATATCTTGACTTTTTATAAGGAAGACTGTTTCTGTTTTTCACTCTATTGATAATGTTGGGCACAGTGACGAGGAATCGTAAGCAAAACCTGTTAAAGAATAATACTGAAGTTAAGAGATTAGACAAAAATAATAGCTATTCCATAGTTAAGTGCGGAGATATTGCAAGTAATGATAAGAACGAGGACGCACTACAATGTTTGCGAAATAAATTAGCAGTTGTGGAATTTGAGCATAGTGAACTCTTAGATAAGAAATCAGAGCTTGATAGAAAGTTAGACTACTACAGGGAAAAATGTAAAAACCAAGAAAGAACAATAGCCACCCTAGAAAGAACAATAGAAATGCTCACTATTGAGTTAGACGCCAAAATAAAATATAAGAATAAAAGTATACCTACATCAGTAACTAAAAGTAATGACCACGATATCAGTGCTGTAACAAAAAAAACAAGTACTGCTGATGTGAGTGATAATTGTGGCAGGAAGGAAAGTGCAAAGATACTAATTTTAAGCGATAGTCATGGACGGGACTGTGGAAAAATTCTGAAGTCGAATTTGAACGGGGACTACTCGGTTTGTAACATTATCAAGCCAAATGCCAAGATCAACAAGATAGCAGAAAATTTGGATGATAAAATAAGACAATTTAATAAACTAGACTCTCTTATAGTATTTGGGGGAACAAATGACGTGGCTGAGTGTTGGGACAATGTTAGTATTGGGAATATGGTAGGTTACTACAGGAATATTATGGAGAGATCGAAACACATCAACGCTATAATTTGTACGATCCCATTTAGATACGTAAATCATGAGTTAAAAACTATCATAGAACATATAAATCATAGAATATACGATATTACCAAATCGTATAATCATGTTCAAATATTTTGCATAAATAATTGATTAACGGTGAATGATTATTTGAGGGATGGTATATACATTAAATTACGTTCCAAAAAATACATCTGTCAATTATTGGCTGAATGGACAAACTTGGATATAATACAAACAGAAATTTTATGGAATCAAGGGATCAACTTCTAATAACATAGGTGAAATAGCGATTCTACACCAGAATATTCAGTGCTTGAATAACAAAATTGGTGAAGTGGAGGTCTTTCTGGAGGAGGAACAATGTGATATAGTTTGCATCACTGAGCATTGGTACATATTTAATCAGATAGAATCTGTAGTTATTGACGGTTACAATTTGTTAAGTCAATTCAGTAGGAAACTGTTGATGCACGGAGGAGTAGCTCTATTTGCAAAAAAGTCGGTGAGTAGTAGCAAAAATTTTGATTTCAGAAATATTGATCTTTTAGATGAACTTTCGGTTGAACTTCATTTTGAATAATATTGCGGTAATAGAAGTTAAATATCAGGGATTCAAAATTGTAGTGGTAGTAATTTATAGAAGTACAGAGGGAAACGTCGGCCTGTTTCTCCAAAAACTTAATGATACCTTAAATATCCTTAATACATATAAACACCATAATTTAGTCATTTCTGGGGATTTTAATATCAACTTTCTTGGATCGTCCTCGCACTTAAATGAGTTCAAAGACTTAATAAATTCACACAATCTTGCTTTAACAATAAAAGAACCTACCAGAAATAATAACTGTTTAGAAAATATATGCACGAATATTGATTTGGGGGAGTGTGAGAGTAGTGTAATTCAGAATGGGATTTCGGATCACTCTGCACAAAAGATAGTATGTGCTGAATTCATATGCGATAGGGAGTGGTCAAAGTCTAGACCAAATTTAATTAGTAGGCGAAATATTTCTGACTTCTCTCTTGCGGGCTGAGAGCTGGTTGGATGTGGTGTGTTGTGTTGATCCGGTTGAACAATACAATAATTTTCTGGATACTTGGAATTACAACTATGAAATAGCATTTCTCGCTACATATAAACCATTAAAAACTAATAAGTATAAGAACTGGATCACTCGGGGTATTCGAATTTCGGCAAAAAGACTGAAAGAATTGTATATATTGACGTTGGATGGTAGCCAGACCATTACAAGTTATTATAAAAAATACAAGAAAATGTATAGGAGGGTAATAAAAGCAGCAAAGGTTATGCATAATAATGCTATCTTAAGCAGCTCATCAAATAAAGCTAAGGCAGCGTGGATGATAATTAACAAGAATATTAAACAGAAGACAAGGAGAAATGATAATCTACTACTGCAAGTAGAGGATAAAGTAATTAATGATTCACGAACCATAGCGGAATGTTTTAATCAGCATTTCAATAACATTTCGGATACCTTAAGAAAAAAAGGATAAATCCAAATCAATCAATTACAATATTGAACCTAATGCGCACACATTCCTTTTATATCCGGCAGATGATTATGAAGTCCGAAATGTAATCCAAAACTTAAAACAAAAACATTGTTCTGGATATGATAATATAAGTCCAGTACTATTAAGGGATTGTGTTGATGAACTTGTCTTACCACTGACCATAAATTAAACCTAGCAAAAATAAAACCGATTTACAAAAAGAATTCGAGTTTGGTTATGGATAATTATAGGCCGATATCCATAATAAGTACAGTTTCTAAAGTAATGGAAAAACTTGTGGGTAAACGACTAATATCGTTTTTAGAGAGAGGGAATATCTTAAACTTAAATCAGTTTGGCTTCAGGAAAGGGCGTAGCACGATTGCGGCTATCACTGCATTCTTTAATTCTTTATACCACAATATTGACTAGGGCCATGATTGTGGAGGTGTCTTTTGGATCTATCTAACGCTTTTGATCTTGTAAATCACGATATTTTATTGGGAAAACTTTACCAGTACGGAGTTAGAGGTGTAGCATGGGAGTGGTTTAAAAGTTATCTAGAAAATAGAGAGCACATCGTGGAGATTGATGGGGTAGCTTCGGATTGTTTGCCATTGGAGAGGGGGTACCGCAGGGTAGCGTCTTGGGTCCTCTTTTGTATATTATATACGTGAATGACTTGCAGAACCGGGGGCTATTATGTTTGCAGACGATACGTCACTGCTTGTATCTTCAAAAAATGGACAAGCTATGAGGAATGTCGCTGGTGATTCGTTAAGAGAAATAAACAATTATTTTAGGGATAATGATCTATGTGTAAACACCTCAAAAACAGTTTATATACAGTTTCAGGCTTCAAAGAGAGACAGGATTTTTCGCATTTGATTAAGTTGAACAATGAATGTATAGCACAGGTGGACAGCACTAAGTTTTTAGGAGTGACAATTGATAATAACTGTGACTGGGGGAGCATGTAGATGAATTGTGTGGTAGAGTTGCGTCGATTTGCTTCTTGCTTGGTAGACTGAGAGAGTTGGTGGATGGATCGATATTGAGAATGTACTATTTTGCACACTTACATACTGCTATTTCGTACGGAGTAATTGCTTGGGGTATTAGCAGTGATTCCAAGAGGGTGTTCCGTCTGCAAAAGAGGGCAATTCGTGTAATGAATGGTGTGGGACCACAAACCTCGTGTAGAGAACTATTCAAAACAAATAGTATTATGACACTACCGTGTATCTACATATGGGGTCTACTATTGTATGCCAAGCAAAACCTTGACGGCTTAATTAAACTCAACAAACAACATTATAATACTCGGAATAGATATACCTTGGAAATACCCAAACATAGACTTGCATTTAGTGAAAGGAATCCTCAATACATGGCTGTAAAAGTCTATAATATATTGCCTGATGCGTTCAAAATGGTGGGCATAGATAAATTTAAGAATTCGACTCGCCAAATACTTTTATCTAAAAGCTACTACTCACTAGACGAGTATTTAAACGACAACATGACTTAGACAGTATTAACATTGATGTATTTTATTCTGTTATATACGTTTCTATACAATGTTAAATTATCCTGTTTTTGTATATATGACATATACTAGTGACTTGTCCAATGCTACATTGTAGTCCAAAGGATTAAATAAATATGATATGATGATATTTGTGGTTTGCAATGTCTTTCTGATCATCATTGTCCAATGCTTCGGTTAAGTAAATTTGAAATTGGGGTGATAGTAAATTATTTAATGAATTCCAATATTGTGTTGTTGCAAATTATGAAATCCCCCAAATATTTGTGTACAATTGATTTATTTTTACTACTATTTTATCCAGAACTGGTCATAACTAATCCGTAAAATTTATTTACAAAATTATATGAGGTAAAAGCAAGTCAATGAGTGCAAAAGAAAAGCAATGCTAAATAAAAATTGGGCAAATAAAAGTGTAGTTTTAGAATCACTGCATAATGTATTGTGGTATTGTAGAGAGAAACAGAAAAAGGAAACACTTCACCATGCCTGGACATATGGTCGGGATTTTACAAGCGCTTATATTTGTTGTTAATTTGTAAACATTTGCTTTTAATTTTCAATCACGTGTGCGTCGAAAAATACCATCTACATGACCTTGTCCAGAATATTACAACCGTATATGTTTAGAAAATAAACATCTTCTTCATCGAACTTTCAGTAACAGTCTTTTCTTTATGAAACTTGCGGAAGGTCAAAAATTAATTGCGGCTTTCCTGTTATAGTAGGAAAATATGTTTGCTTACAAATTTTGTTTTAATTTGTTTGAACTTTTTATTATTTTAACTCGATGCAGGAGTTGTGAAAAGGCCGATATATGTGTGCATCCATATGTATGAGACACCAACATTCAAAATTTCGTGTACAATACACATAGTAACTCTAGTTACTATTCCTAGATGTTAGTGACCTTTCGTTAAAGGATACAAAACAAGGATACAAAAACATGCTAAGGTCTGCATCGGTATTTCTAGAGTAGATACATACATCTGTAATACTTGTTTACATCGCAGGCACGAACATTCTATTTAAACGCGGTTTCGAATTCATTATAGCCGAGATCTTTTCTTTAGTATTCTTCCCTTCCCATCTGTTGATATTTAAAGAGTTTATATTTACATATAATTACGATTGAAGAAATCGCAATAAAGTTTTTAAAAAATATTTTGTTCAAAATATTACAAACAGGTTAAATTTAAAATAATGCATACAAAGACAAGTACGCAAGCTAACGCCTAAAGGTACAGGTCAAGATTGTTGTCCCACGCTGCGCCCTTCCTTATAACATCGGTCCTTGGTCCTAAATGGATTTTGGCACCGTTCAGACGAATTGATATTAATCTTACCCTTAGTTTATGCTTAACATAACTAATGTAAAAAAGGTTTATTAGCTGTCTATGCGGACATGACATACTTATCTTACATCTAACGCTAGTTTGTCTATTATATCTGCGAACATAACTATATGTACATATGTATGTATATACAGCGATTCCCAACCTTTCTCTCCTTGTGAACTCCTTATACAAATAATTGAATAAATTCACCTCTGTGAACCTCTGTGTATTTATAATAAGATATTAAAATTGGGTTGTTAAAATTTTCCAAGTTGCATAATAGTTCATAACGAAAAACCCCAACGTAATCGAATCGTTTCGATTTTATGATCATTAGTCTATTGTCACTAACCGCGGGCATCCAGTTTACTTACAAACATTTCGAGGTACTCACAGAGTGAAAGTGAAAAACTTCAAAGTTTTAAAAGTTAAAATGCTTCATGGAAAGCCCATAAGTGTTCAAGAGCGATCTTCCATAATAACACTTCACAAGGAATTCTGTTGGACAAATTAGTGATACAATGCATGTAGCGAGATCTAGTGTGAACAACATTGTGTATGTGTATTATCAGCGAAGCGTTTTAATTAGTAAACGAAATCTAAAATTGTTCCACAAATAACAGCGAAATTCAATCCCGATTGTCAAAACGCTATATCGGTGGGCACTATCAAACGCCGACTGCGAGACGCAAATTTATTGGGACGAATTGCTGTACGGAAACTGTTATTAAAACGAGGCAATCGACTAAAACGACTAAATTGGGCAAGGAACATAAAGATTGGACAGTAGAGAACTGGAAAAATATGCTATGGACTGACGAATCTAAGTTTGAAGCTTTTGGACAAAACAGAAGAATTTACGGTCGAAGGTCGAAGACAGAAAGATTGCTTCCCGAATGTATAGCACCTACCGTAAAACACGGTGCTGGTTCTGTCATGGTGTGGGGTTGTTTTTTATACTCAGGAGGAGGAAATTTGATACAGATTGAAGGTATCACGAGAAAAGCGCACAGTAGAAATATTCTGGAGGACAATGCTGTTCCTTCTGCTAACCGATTGATAAGAGACAATTTCTTTTTATGCAGGATAATGATGCAGATAATGTCTTACAAATAATGTCGTGACCTTCACAGAACCCCGATCTTAACGCTATTCAGCTCTTGTGGGATGAGCTGGATAGACAGATACGACCAGTAGGTACAACTACCAAAAAACATCTTTCGAACATTTTACAAATAGAGTGGAGCGGTTTTTCGGCCAACATTCTATCATAACTTGTGGAAAGGATGCCGGGAATTGTTCGGGCGGTCTTGAACGCAAAAGGTGGATTTTTTCAATGAGAAAAGTGTATAATTTTTTTATTGGATAAATACAATTATTTTCTACCATTTTATGTCAATAATTTGCTGTATCAAAATAACTGCAAGTACAACACTTGTATTACAGAACATTTAACTGACCCAACTTCAGTGAACGGGAGTGTACATTTAAAATAGATTACCTACTGTAGAAAATAAAATTCCACAAGAAATATAGTTTGGGGTTAATCAACATTCATTTACCTAAGGAATTAGGAGAGGACAAACCTTCAGAAACATTTATTAAGTGTAAAATGATAGGTTATTGCAGTAAGCTTCAAATAATGGAATGAAGAATTTCACAATTATATTGTCCATGTTTACGTTGTTTATATATAAAGAAAAGCCAAAACTGAATATTGAGATTATTTATTTATATTTGTCGAAAATTTACTGATATTATGCAATAACGAAGAAAATAGACAACTTTAAGAATCAAGTGAAACATAAATTTTATATGGCAGATTTAGAAAATGCTTTTTAAGGAAAGGCACAGTAAATTAAAAACTTTGCAAATACACCAAAAACAATATATATACATACAACAAAAATTGCCTAGATTGGGAATTGCAAAATGTAAGAGGATTAAAACACCTTGATGTAAAATGCCATTTCATTCGACAGAAAGTTGGAGATAGAACCATTAGGTTAGGGTACGTGGCTACCTCAGTTCAAATGGTAATAAAACAGTTTTATATGAGGTAAAGTTAGTCAATGAGTGTAAAAGGAAAAAAATGGCAAATAAAAGTTTAGTTTTGGGACCGTTCTTATAAGGGATCCTTCGATGCGTACACGGCGTTCCACGAGGTGGTAAAATTAAAAGTCCTATCCAAATCTCCATTTAATCCTGCGAAGCATATTGGCCCTATTTTTACTAGCGTTTACATTTTTTGTTTAAATAATAAGCATTTGCCTTTATTTTCCTCTATTGCATTTCAAAATAATTTCCTTCGGAATATTAATTTATACTTTCTTGTAATAGTAGTTTCTTCTGTTTTAATTTGACGCATAAGTTGTGAAAAGAAGGAATTTTTGAAACCTTTGCGCCAAATTCATATATATATATATATGGGATATATGAGATACAAGTGCGGCAAGGAGTTTAAATGAAAAAGAAAATTGACTGCTTATTCTTCTTAAACGTTTTATTTTACTTACCATTCAAACGCGCTATGCGTTACCAGGAATGCGATGAAAGTATTCGAGAATAGATTCCTTAGTTGACTGAAACCTAATCTCCACTAAACATATGCACCAAATTTCACTTTTCTTTGTCTAAACAGTAAATATTCGAGATATTTAACGCAACACATATCTAGATACGGACTTCAAAGACTCGAGGCACGATGCATTCAATGTTAAAAAGAGCGGCTGTGAAATTAAATATATGTTGTATCGTAATATTCACTTGCCCTTGCTAAGGGCAAGCACTGAATTTCATTAGCGTTTACGTTCTTACGTCCAAATGATAAACATAGATAATCTCCGCGGTAATCGAACGGTTCCTTACAAAATTTCAAGAATTGATTTTACCTTTCCTGTGATAGTAGTATGGGATTTTGAGGTATCAAACACCCTACTAAAGTTCAGCAATATTAAAACCTATTGTAAAACATATTATGTCATCAATGAAATCGGAAAGGACCATGCAATTCCGTGAACGTTATATACAGAATCAACTGTGAGTCTGTATTAATAGTGTTGAGATTATGAAAACTTATACTCGCATAAACACATATTAGTATTATTAGTCATTAATAACAACTAAAGTTGGCCAAAATCCGTTAATCATATGCATTTGGGTGATAGCGCAAAACATATGCTATTCTAGCTGTTACACGGCACTCGTCCTGAACTTTTTTGTTTCGTAAACTTACCGATTTTGCGAGAAAAGCGTGTGCCTTTTATTGCTCAATTATAAAAACCCTGTCTGTTAACGCATTAATCAATGAAACAAAGAGGTTTCTCTGGAATTTACTAAGCGAGTTCGGGAATTTTACAAGTTATGTCCAGGAATTCCGATATCACCACAGCTTATTTTAACGAGATGGCAAATGATGCAATTTTATATCATAGCAAGCATTACAATTAAGTATAAAAAACGTGGTTAAAATTCAAACTCGCAAAATGTAAACCTGATTAAAGAAAATTAAAAGCATGCTAAGAATTCTTACGTTGTAATAGTGTACAACCTATTGCGCAACACGCAGTTATCTCCGATTCCATTAAAAGTATCCAGGACACCTCTTTGTCATTGAAACAATCAGCGACATTTATACTAGCTCTCGAAGATCAACTAAATGATTCTACGGGTCAACAAATATAATACATTGATGCTGAACATTCTTTTTCTACATATAGGACCATTTCTAGTGCTAAACGGCGAAATTTATCCGAATCGACAATAGAAAGCTACCTGATCGTCCAATTTTACAACAGATCTAGAGATTGCTTGTCTATACTACTTCCACAACAGATAACTGCGATAACATTTCAAATCATATATATGTATGTACGTATGTATGTATGTATGTACAGTACGTACAGTACCCAACAGAACAGAGTAAAACCCTTACAGCCGTTTTAGAAGAGCATAATTTGTG
The DNA here is from genome assembly GCA_038088585.1 of Chrysina gloriosa. Lineage (NCBI taxonomy): Eukaryota > Metazoa > Arthropoda > Insecta > Coleoptera > Scarabaeidae > Chrysina > Chrysina gloriosa. The sequence goes on along the minus strand of CM076094.1, from coordinate 25,673,109 downwards.
TTACAATTTTACGTAAAGTTGTTTTAGATAGATATAATTTGTTTTACAATCCTACGTAATGCCTATTTTAAACGGATAGAATTTATGTGATCGTGTAATACAGGAACTCACGAATTTTGCCATAACTTGTATTGTAAATATAACCTGTCCTCTTTCTATCACAAATTGTACTGCGAATTTTAGGTTTCTGTCATTTTACTTTCTAACCTCATAAAGCAAAATTAGTTATTGCTAGTTCAATTTGTTTTGTTTAAAAGTGTAATAAATTTATATGAAATTGGATCATCTGCAAAGCTTATTTTCTAGCATAAACAATTCTTCTTTCCTTATATCTTTTTAAAAGCAATAATAATTTTCTACTTCTGCTTTGTTTTTGTTAAGATTTGTGCAATACTAGGTCGCAGTAACAACTTCAGTACACAAAATTCCTCATCCTTCGTATTCAACAACCATCTTTGTGAGAGCAACAATATTTGAGTTACACATTTGTACGAAACTCAGGATTTTTGGTAGATCTAAAAATATCTTATGTGTAAGGAAAAGATTTACTATAGCGGCAGTAATAAATGAGATCCAAATTTCTTGTGAATATTTGGTGTTAACCCATTAGTACCCGCTATACTCATTTGGGTACAGTTTACCGCACTAAAATAAGGACCGCGGGAACTAATGGGTTAAGTTAGTTACAGAAACTCGAGATCCAGCACCCTTACGTCAATACTATTTAGAAGTAATTTGAACAAGAAACTCCATCTAATTTTCGAAAATTTGTAATTATTAATGTTTTGATGCCTACCTACTTTGACAAACAAATGGTGATGAAATGATTTAGTTGGTCTAAGGCGTAATAAATTACCGTCTTTAGCAGGTACATACATATTTCATCACATAATTGCACTGGCAATATACAAATATGTTTACTATTGTTTCTTTGTTTTCTATTTAAATTTATCACCAAAATTGACATCGAAATATTATCTATTACATAGTTGTGGCAATAGTATTTAGTAGCAGCAGTATTGGCGTTTCCATTGCAAAGACCATGTCCAAATATCATACCGATACATGTACCAGTTTCTCAATTGTGGAGTTTGTTAACATTGCAAAAGCGTTGCAATTAATTACAATTAAATACATAATTGAAGGGAACAAAGGAATGTTCAAGCGTAAAACATGATAAAATTTTATATATGTACATTAACATTTACAAATTTCATTGTGATTTCTAATACTATATTATTAGTATAAATATTGCTAATTATAAATGATTATGTCATGATAATTTGTGATCGTAGTTCGCAAATAAAATGTACTGTATGTGACTATATTTTGCTGTTGCATATTTAGTACGCTGTGTGCTGTATGACAATATAAAGATCAGCAAACATGACAAATCTTCACTTTAAGCTAATAATGTGAAATGAATTCCTTACCTTTCCGAGCAGCATAGTATTTTACTATAGTATACAAAATAACCGCTTAAACTTATCATTCTTGTAATGTTACTAATTTTGTAGAATAAACTGATTACGCCAGAACTATCGAATATCACGAATAAAACTGCACTGACAATTTCACTATTTTATTTGTCAATTTTTTCTTTCTAATTGAAAGCTACAATCTGTTTGAATATGTGGGCTAACTGACATTATCAAAAATTGTAGTTTCCTCTTCAATTCATTGCAATGGTTTGAAAATAGAATATACAATTACTGTTCTCACTTATTTAAAAAATCGTTATTAAATGGAACACTTGCACTCTAACCGAAATGGTATAAATAAGGAGGCTACTCTGCCTAGTTCAAGTATATTGATAATTAATATATTATTTATAATTTTAGAGAACATTAACGCCATTAAATAATCTAACAGAAAATACAATTTTCTGCATATGTTTATTAATATAGTACGGTTAACAAAAAGGATTATTAAGTTAGATTTGAAAAATAAGCCTATTGGTGCATTAATCGCTTGAGCATATTATTCTACGCATACAAGAATTTAAGAAAAAGGAGCCTAATCCTTGATCTGTCTGATAAGATATTTTGAAGCGATAAGAGACAATGGAACAGTAGCTCGTATATGTTACTATTCCTATTAAGTACGTTCGGGTGAATAAGCATGCATAATTTTGCTTTCATGCAAAATATGATTTTAATGAGATATCTAAACGTACCCTTTTACAGCTTGCGGTGTAGTACCAGGTGGTGCAGTCATTGCTAACGCTTTGTAACGGGCTTGCTCATCTGTAGGAAGGACTATGTCTACCGATCTCGATCTCAATGCAACATTTGGTCCTACCGGGACTTCTAAACTAACACCAGAATGTTGTAATTCTTCTGTTTTTCCCTGAGATACTTTTGAAAAACATGAATCCACGGAAGCTGCCCGATCACGCTTTAAATCAGGAACTTGGAGGTAAATATCATGAACAACTAAACCAGGTATATTGACCTGATCACCTTCAGATAGTGCCCTTTCAGAGGTACCGTCTGAAGTAGTTTCACAATGGGCGTCTAAAATGTTTTCTAAAGAAGTGCCTGTTGGTTCCCCGAAGAAGGCTTCTTGGCGGTGAATAGATTTTCGCCTATTGGTTACTGAAGGTAGTATTGGAATATCATCGTCGGCAGGAAAACATTCGATTGTAGGTGAAATGGGAACTGGTGGAGGGGATTGTATGGGTGGTGACGGTAAAGTGGGTGACAAGGTAACAGTAATTGAGCATTCTGGAAAAATATCCTCATCCATTTCTAATTCACTGGAAGATGTATCACTTATAGTTAAAATACTTAGACAGGAGTCGGGAGGCTCTGGTGGAATATCTTCCGCGGGATGTAATTTATGAAATTCTTCCAGCCGTAAACAATGAATACAGTACGGACGTGCACCTGAGGATTTTCTTCTCTGAAATCTTTTTGGAACCTCCAGGAAATTACTAGATTCTTCCACGCCTCCAGAATCAACGCTCTTAGAGCGTTGACCAGGAAATAGGGGAACATTGAGGAGTCCATTTGCATCTTGGGCCTTAGCACCGCTCGCCACTGCTGTTTGTTGTCGTTTAGATTCTAGCTGAATTTCATCGAAAGATGCTGATCTTATTTGTTTTGGCACCTCTAAACTGCTTTGGGTTTTCATCTCTGCTCCAGTTGGTGTTCTTGATCGTTTAAATGTTGTTCGGAGCCTATTCATGGCTCAGGTAAGACATTGGCCGGCCGTGTTGCCGACGTAGTTCATTCTGTCAAAATTAAACGCGACTATAGTTTTTATAGTTATCATTATGATTTAAATAACAAATATCAAAGAGGATACATCTATACATACGCGTGGATAAACTTAATTAAGATTAGCAAAAGATACAGTAATGTTTTAGCATTGAAAAGTAATCTATATAACTGAATAGCCATTCTTAACACCTTGGTGTGTAGTTATCGCAAAGTTTAACAGAAGGGTAGAAGAAAAGGTTTCATTTGAATTCTGAATGTCTCTCAATCTAAGAAAGATTATAAGATATATGTACAAGTCATGGTAGTGTATATAGATAAGTGAAAGATGTACGTATCCAAACTTTAGCGGCTAGAAATACTGAGCGACAGAAATCAGGTAGCAGATCACGGCTACGTGGCAGATGACTCTTCGGGATTCTGGTGCTCGTGTTTTATGATGTTACAAAGACGTCTGGTGAGAAAATTGCAGATAGTTAGTAGCAAGTGCACGCTTTTTCGTTAATCTACATGTTATTTATTCACCACTCGCAGCTATTTCCGTTACAGTCGAATGTATAGGTATACATACAGCGTGTCCCAAAATCGCTGGGATATGGGGCTACCACGTATTGCAGAGGTCAAAATAATTCTATTGGACCTAATTTATATATATATGCTATTAGTTCTTGGATACTGTCAAGGTAACTGTCGCGAAAATATCCGCGTGTATCAAGAGAGGTATCCAAACCGGAGAATTCCAAATCATAAACGTGATTCATAACTAAGGTTCGATAAACAAGTGCATGATGTCAGAACGTCAATAACTTTCTGTTATATATTTGTAATAAGTAAGGTTCAACAAAGAACGCATCATAAGTTCTGGAAACTGAACTGACGCTATCCCTCCTCCGAATTTTAAAGTGTCGCCTTGCACGTAGGTGGGGGCAAGCGGCGGAGGGGCAATGTGACGTTGCCCCCGCCGTACTGACGTTGCCAACGTCAGTACGGCTTACACCACTTAGCGATAACTAAACTGGGCAAATGTGCGGTATGATGAGTCATCTGTTCTATGTCGTCGGTTATATAACACTACATCGTGAAAGGGATACATGGCTCATCATACAACATATGTGCCCAGTTTAATGATAACTTTCCGTGCACTCGTTTGTCGAACCTTACTCATCGCTGAAACGTCGGGTTGCTCTTTTGACCGAATATTGGTCTAGCGCATACTCTTTAGGTTATGTGTAAGCCAGAAACAAATCAGAAAACATCGTGCGGAAATACTATGCTAAATTAGTTACAAACATTAATATCCAAAACACTGAGAGGTATTAATATTTTTTATTTTATCTTAATAACAATTTAAGTAAATACATTGTTAGCAAGTTGTTGTTAGTTAAAACAAATATTATTCTGCGTTAATTATTTGTTGTAAATCTGTTACATGCACCTCTCCGTTCCTTTAAATATATTTTCAAGTAAACAAGTCTATAATTACCCCTAAACACTATTCTTGACAAAGTATCTACCTTTTAAACAACAAATGTAATGTCTAGTTACTAAAGAATCTAAAATTCTAAACGACTAGTGTTGCATTCAAGGAATAATGGCGTAATGTAATGGTATTTACTGAAACCAAAATGTGTTCAATTGAAGCCATCAATCTCCATAATAACTATAACGAACCAGAATACAACACAATACAAATACATACTTCAAAACGTGTAGAATCGACATAAAATGTGTTAAAAATAATATCAACAATCTATAGAAGGACGAAAAATTAGGCAAATACTGTGTGGAACAATAAGATTTCTTATCTTTGAATCAGCTATACCACCGTAGGTCAATTGGAAAACAACAATTTTCTTCAATACAATATTTCACTGATGAAATTCTAATTATGGACATAGGCAAAAACCGATTTGATATAAAATTGATCTTTTTTTACTAGAGACAATCTGAATATGTTATTTAGGTCATGAAATATACAGCAAATGCTCGATGAATTAGAAATCGCTAATAAAATCATGGATTCTTTTACTTCATGTCACAAAAGTAATACGTTAAAATTTTTACACTATTATTAAATGTATACAGTGTGAAATATCAAAACATTCAAAACAAGAAGCCAACTCAACTCAAAAACTTTGAAATACGTCGATGTTAGTGTTTAGAAATGCACATTAATATGTGCGATTTACGTCTCAAATTTTATTTGTTGTTTTAGTTATGACGTCATCACAAATCATTTAAATGAAAATATAGATTTTTAGCAATATAATAATTTTTCTTCCTCTTGTGATCACGCAAATATATAAATAAAGGTTACATATATCAAGGTGATTACAAGGACTGTGGTGTAATTTACTGACATAAACATCACATCGGTAAACTCCTCACCACACAATTGTTTATAATAAAATCGGTGACACGTATTTTGCTAACTCGAGACAAGCATCTTCAACAACCGTATAAACCGAAGTGACAAATTTCTATCATTAAAAATTCTAAAACATACATTGGTACCCCACTTTTTACTGTGACCATGTGTGTGCATGGCCAAAATTTTCCCGCTCAGTGACCGCTAGGACGCCTTTCACCCCCGTAAATGCCCTTTTTCTTACATACGATGTCAAGTGGACGGGAAATATATCTGCTAAACCCGAAGTTTGAAGATTAAAGATTTACAAGTACATTGTTACTGCCCGAAGAAATGAAATTATAGTTAAAATGCTAGTTGCCCTTCTGTGGGCAATATTACTTAATTCTTTCATTGGATCACAATAATCGGAACAAACTAGATTGAATCGGTCCCGCGTCTAGATTTAGAAGATTTATATTTTTGTGTATGTGTATAGCTTCATATGCATCGCGTTCTTGCGGTGAATCGACCTGTCTTATTAATTTTAAATTTTCTATTTTTATGTCGTGCCCCGTGTCGTGCATATGTTTCGCGATACTTGACGAATCTATCCTGCGGATGCCGTAGCGAATAATGTGCCACATGTTCTTTGAATCGTGTTGCTATTGCGCGTCTCGACTGTCATATATATGCTTTATCGCATTCAGTACAATCAATTTTATAGATACACGACCGTTGTTCCGGAACTGTTTCGTCTTTCAGATTACTTAAAAGATTCTTTAAGGTGTTTTTAGATGTCGGGCACACCTTCATGTTTTGTTTCTCTAGAATATTGCTAATCCCTTTTGAAATCTTATGAAGCGGTAGTTTTATAAAATTCTTTTCCCGCGTAACTACCAGGGCCAAAGCCGTTGAATTTCTTGTGTGGGCTTTTCTTTTAATTAACCAATTTATTCACACAATGTACTTGTAAATATTTAACGTTCAAACTTCGGGTTTAGCAGGTATTTTTCCTTTGACCGTCCACTTGACATAGTACGTAAGAAAAAGGGCATTTACGGGGGTGAAAGGCGTCCTAGCCGTCACCGAGCGGGAAAATTTTGGCCATGCACAATAGGGTGGGCCTTACCTGTAGAGGTCAAAATTTTTTGCAAGTTTTCGGTCGTAACTCCCCTCAAAATATTCTTCGCATCGAAAAAATAAGCTTCGAAAAAAATTGTTCGGATCGCATAACGGGAAAGCGTGGCTCATTCGCCCCTAAGGTAGTGATGTACGCTCAATATCAACAAAATCAATACAAATGTTATTGTGCAAAACCTTCCAAATAAGTATGTGTATTTTTAAGTGGAGAACAGTTAACCAATGTGTTTTAAACCAAAATCCCTAAAAAGTTATCACACTACAATTTTTTTTTAATTCTGTCTAAAAATACCATTGATCCCCCAAGTTTGGACATTTGTCCAAAAATTAAAAGGTTCAATTCTATACACACGAATAAAAGATTTTTATTATTATTTGAATCCAATCTTCGTTATTAAGATTTGTTCTAAATATATCAAATACAGAAAAATATTATTCTTTTTTTGATTTGTTTTCAAAAATAAGTTTGGAAAAAATTTGTTTACAATTAATTAGATTTTTGTTTATATTTATTTATACGTATTAATTTTTTAGGGTAGATTTGGTCGAATGAGGGTATTTTTTCTATAATCTGCAACTGTTCGCATTATTATTTGCTTTTCTTCCTCGTAACGTGACAAGACTTGATTAAATTCTTCCATCAACTTTACCGCCCGTTCTGCAGTGTCATTAACTACTTTTAGGTTACTTACAATATCTAAGCCTGCATTGTAACCACTGTCGGTATGCCATTCTTCTGGATCTTTCTTTAAAAAATCCGTTGAAATAGAAAATCTTTTGAAGAAATTTAAAGTCTTTTCTGTAACCAAATCCTCAATATTTTTACACATTAACTGGCTAATGTTAGGATGGGGAATGTTAAACTTTTTAATGTCAGTTTTATTCGGCTTTTGTAAAGCAGCCACATACTTACCTTCCAAAACAGATTCATATTTCTCTTTAAAACGTTGCCTTTTTTCTTCGCGAAAACGTTTTCTTTCTTCTTTTTTTTGCTAACAAGCGGTCACTACCCATCATTGAACCAGGTCTTCCTTTTTTTCTTTGATTCATCAAAAATAATTTGTCTTCTTCTATATTTACCATATCTAATGCGTTAGCGTGAGCAACATCAAATAGATCGTTGAACTTTTCCGAGAGTTTCTTTTCGCGGTTTACTTGCAATAATGTTCGCCGCTTGCAATTTTTCTGCAATTTCTTCCATTCACAGTGTAAACTTTCTACTTTTGAAACGCATTTGTCGACTGCTCTTGTTGGAATTCTCGCTTTATTCCACAACATTTCTATTTCTCTTACCACTAGAGATGCACTTGCTCGCAATTCTAGTTTTACTTTGCGCATATTATAGAATAATACTCGTAAAACTTGCGCATTGGAGGGTAATTTGGCACCGATAATTGGGCTTGCATGATGATCAAGAAGATATAACTTTTCTTGTCCTCTTGTATTCATTTTGCTTTAATTTAAACCTTTTTTGCTAGTTAGCCACAAACAACAGAGATAATTCAGATTTGTTCTTTAAACCTTAACTTTAATACAACTTTGAAAGTAATATTCACTTTAAACTTTATTCTTCACAATGTATTTCGACTATTAACATCAGTTTCTAACACACTGTTAATCAATGTTGAGGATTGATGTTTGTACATGTGAGAGGGATTCGATATGAATATATCATGTATCAACATTAAGTGGGAAGCTCGATTTTTCTCAGAATTTTTGTTATGTAACCTTTGACACAAATATCACATCGGTAAACTCCTCACCACACAATTGTTTATAATAAAATCGGTGACAGGTATTTCGCTAGCTCGAGGTAAGCATCTTCAACAACCGTATAAACCGAAGTGACAAATTTCTATCATTAAAAATTTTAAAACATACATTTTTATATCGAATCCCTCTCACATGTACAAACATCAATCCTCAACATTAATTAAAAGTGTGTTAGAAATTAAATTAAATTTTAGGCTCCGAAGCCTTACACCGAAAGTATAAAGGTAAAAGATAATGATTATCCAAAATAACAAATAATTTAGAACATGAATTTTAACTGTAGCGAACTGTTTTATACAAAAATTCTGTCAATATTCAACGCTCTTGCCATAATTATTGTAGTTTATTGTAGAATTCTAATAATATTCTACTAAATCATTATGGCTAATTTAAAAATCATGCAACGTATAGAAAATTTAATTTGTTTTGGTTGTAGGAAACTCATAAGATCCCAGCAGTAAGTGCGTGATATGTTTAGTGTTAAATATCCAAATCCTATTATGCAATCGGCAGTTAACAAACCTAAAACAAATCTAAGGATACAGAAGGTATTAAGAATATTTCAACAGGCGGTCGTACAGAAATAAGTGCACACAATAAATTGAACACTTTTTTACAATTCTCACTATTCTTCTAGAAAGTTATTACCAGGTAATGTTTAGTAAGTTTACAGCGCTTAATGAGAAAAGAAATCGCCTTTTAGGTTAGAACTATGTCAGTAACTTTGCAGTCCTGAAATTGTTGAATAAAGAAAAATATCATCCATTTAAGATCCAACTAGTTCAAGAGCTTAATGATGATGATCTTGACCAACATTTACAATTCTCGTAAACAATGCTGAATTTTCATCATGCTAACGAACGTTTTCATCACCAAATCGTTTCTCTTTTATGCTCAATTAAAGCAACTTTTTGTATAAATGGGACAGTTAATCGGCAGAACTGCAGGTATTGCAGTACTGAAAATTTTCATTGGACCCACACCGTCCACTAAAAGTAAGCGTCTGGGGAGAAATAGTACATATGTAATAGAACTCTAGCTCCTTTTTCTTTGAGGAAAATCTTAACGAAGATATTTGGAGTTTTTCCAAAATGTTCCAATTCCAGCACTGGCTGTACTCTACCCAAACGAAGGAGATCCTGATATCCTAAATGACGCACCCCCACATTATACGCTTTCTGTTCGTTATTTTCTGCACACTGTTTTTCAGAACGATGGATCGGCCGGCGAAGGACGATAGAACGGGCAGCAAGATCTTCCGACCTGACACCTCTACACTTTTTTCTATGAAGTTACTTCCAAAAGTTTACGAAACAAAACCAGAAAATTTAGAGGTATCGAGGCAGTGTATCCAAGAAGAAATTCGCAAAACAGAATGAACTGTTATTAATAACGTCTCAGGTGAATTTGTGGATGGACCAGCTTACTGTCAAGAAATTAATGGGTGACATTTTGCACATTTAATTTAATAGTGTTTTTTTCTTTGTTTTATTTTCGTTTATTACTTCAGAGTTTTTCCTTTATCGTGTTTGATGTTAAATATTTTTCTGATGTGATAGTTAAAAAACCAATGAAAGTTGGAAGATGAATCGCTCATATACATATGTATGTTTAAAAACCAAAACTGACGTGTTTCAGCGCTTTTAAGAAAACAGTTGGGTTCGCTTTTATTTTAAATATTTCTGACTTTAATCCCATATTATATGATGAATTCTTTGAATAGTTCAATTTTATTTGAAGAAAAATACACATGTTTACATGACAGTCGATTTTCAACCATCAGCTGTTTTTAAGTAATGACGTCATAATTATTTTTTAAATAGCCACTTCCAATTTTTTTTTTTTTTGATTTTGGAAGATCTTTTGATTGCCGAACTAACAGTATAAGAATGTTGCCATTTTACATAAGAAATTCTTCGAATAAATGACAATAAAATCCTTTGCTAAGCGAATACGATTTTAAAGAAAATTGCCATCCACCGACTTATTGACAATACGCATGCCTATGTAGAAAAACCTCTTATACATTTTGAATCCTTTAGGGGCTAATTCTGGACATTTTATCTCTAATGCGATACTGTAGTTCAACTAAATTTTGTGGTCTGGTGACGCAGACTTTGGGCTTAAATAACTCCATAGAAAGTAATCAAGGAGTATAAGGGCTGAGGATGTCGCGGGCCCATTATATCGGTGTTCGCCTGCCGATCCACCACCTCGGAAAGCAATTGTCTAGAATCAAAGGAACCTCACAGACTGCGCATACTGCGAGCGTGCGCCTTTGCTGAAACCATATGGTATTATCTTGGAGGTCTAGATCATTGTCAGTTGGAGAAAATGCTGCAATGGCTGGAACAAGGTTATTTTGCAAAAACTGTAAATATCTTGCTCTCGTGAGGGTTCCTTCAAAGAAGAAAAGCTCTACTATTCTGTCATCAAGTATTTTAGTTCACTCATTTAATTTCTGCCAGTGTTGAGTATGTGCTTCAACCATCCAATGAAGATTTACCCGACTCCAATACCTCCAATTTTGATCATTCACAGTCCCATTGAGACAAAGTAATTGCCGGTGCAAACGTCGATTTGTTTGGCACAAATCTATTATGGTTTTAAAAACTGTAGTTACCCTTGCGTTCATGTACGCGATATATATAGGGATGATATTTTTCCTTCCTCATAATACGAAACACTGTTGTCTGATTAACTTCATTGTCTAATGCAACTAATCGAGACGTATTATTCTCTTCCATACTTAACAAAATATTCAGTTTCAAATCTTCAGTAATTTTTTGACGTTCAGGGCTTTTTATATCTTAACATCGCCAGTTTGTCGAAATTTAGACTCATTTTTACTGACTATAGATTGGCTAATAGGGCGATCTAGATATTATGCATTAAACAAATTGCAAACTTCCTTCTGGGTTTTTGTCTTATCCCTGCATTCGATGAGAATTACAATCTCAATCCTGTGTGTAACAATTAAATGTGTAATGTAAATTGCAATAAGTTCTCTGTAGCGCTAATGTTAAGAAGTCTGACTGATACTTTGTAATGATTTGTACCTACGTGATCTGTAAAGAACATGTGGCAGTTCTGGTTTTTGCTTAATTTTTCTCTTTTTACGTTTTCAAACATTCAGCTGTCATTTACTCGAAGAATTTCTTATGTAAGATGGCAATAGTGTTAAACCGCCACTTCGGCAATGAGAATATCCTCGAAAACCAAAAAGTGGGATTGTTATTTAAAAAAGAATTATGATATCATTACACAAAAACAATTGATGGTTGAAAATAGACTGTCATGCGAAAATATGTATTTTTATCAAGGTAAATCCACCTGCCTAACGGATTTCTTCCAACAAAATTTTATTTCGCTTTTGCTGAATTTATTCCATATTTTAGGCGTGCACTATATATATGCAGGCTGACGTAGAATAAACTGCAATGCATGGCATGGCACGCGATAGAGAACCAAAAAATAATAAAAATAATAAAAAAGCTACAGGCTGTTCAGTTTTTTTATTAATTGAAAAGGCTTTTATTTAATAAAACAACATTAAAAATGTAAGGTATTTAGCTCTACATAAGGTGTTCAATTTGGTGATCTTGTACTTGAATACACATTTCCAATCTTCGTATTAATGATAGACAATTTTATTTGAGCATACAAAATGCACAGACACTCGCGCGCGACACTCTAGACTCTAAACCTAAACAGACCCAGTACCAAGGAGAATCTGTGGTTGAGCGGCCGGTAGGATGTGCTTATGCTGTTGAACCGCTAGCGGTCGATAAAGTGTTAAAAATCTCAACAGCCTGTAATGTGAAAACAAAAAGCGATCGGACATTAGTGTATAGGAATTTTCTTATTATTTTTTGGTCCTTTATCGCGTGAAACTATCCATTGCAGTTTATTCTATGTCACCCGGTATATATATGTATACAGTTGGGGCCATATGTTATAGAGACCACTAAGAAAGACGAGGATCCTAAAACGGACAGTACGTCTTAGAAAAAGCTATTGAGAACTTTAATGATCTGTTGCTAAGCGAATTTAAAATGGAAGGAAAGGAAATAAGAGTAGGTCTCCCAATTTGATATTTTTGTTGACTAATTGGGTGTAGTTCACAGAGAAGTAAACATCGAGTTCAAAGTGTACAATTACTTGTCAAGTTGATTTTTTTGTGTAAGTTCTGTATCATTAACTCGTCAAAGAATGCTAAAGAATTAAGTTAAGTGAATTATAAAAAAAATTACTTGAGCATGAAGACGTTGAACTCCGAGTGTGGTCGCACAACTTAACTTATTTGCGCATTTTTTGTTTAATTTTTTGTATACGTACAATCTTCTAGATAAATTTGACGTATTAGTTGTGAGAAACCCCGTACTAAGATTTATCGCAGCGTTTTTAGTATGTTTAATTGTATATAAATATCTGGCAGTACAGATATAGCATAAATAACAATCATGAAAAGAGAAAAGATGTGGTATATATACCAAATTTATAAAAGAATAGCATATGTACAAACAATAAAACGATAGGAGTACAATTTAATGCACTCTAACGTATGTTATATTTATTATTTCATGGATTTCTCTTTAAAATATCCTTGTCAGTATCACATTGTAAGTTCACTAATTACACACCTACGTACGTTATCTCCATAGCTTTATTATCACATACCAAGCCTACTTGCGTAACTATTTAGCGTAGTAATATTTCTACACACATAACAGTCAGTACCGTCTACAGTAAAATCCCGTTAATCCGACCATGTCGGGACTAGGAGTAGGGTCAGAACCCAAAAAGGGGGGACATATTTATATACATACTAAAGGAGAACATTAAATATCATTCGTATCAAAAAGAACATCAGCTATATCCCAATTTAAAGTAAAAGGTAGACAGAACCACACTATAGCATTATACAGTAAAACCTTAGAACACCCTATATATCTATATATATATATATATATATATATATATATATGAGAATACTTCTCTGTACGCTCAATTTTGTGTCATGAAAGCTGAGATTTTATGAATAATATAGTATATAGCTAATGTAGCAATTTAGTTTGGAACTTTCTTGATAAATTACAAATGTGTCGATATCAAATATTTAATTCATATTAGCTTTTCTCTTTTCTGTATATATGTACATGGAACAAGATATGTATTATATTCATTAATTAGACAATCCGTGTATGTGTGGCAAGTCTTTTAACTTGTATTAAACATATATAGATGTACCAACGAACTCTACATATCCACCATTATGTACTGATTATCGACTACAGAGAGGCAGCTTTCTAATTACGTCGTCGGAGGGTAATTTAAAATACAATCATCTTTCCCTTTTTAATGTACGTAATGTAATGCTTAAAGTACGTTTGATTGTATGTAATTTATTCTGTACAGATGTGCTACCAGTGCCAACATTATTCTGGCTTAGATCTACATCACAACAATGATTAATATTGGCACTACCACCTGCTGTAGCATTTGTTTGTTAAGACAAACTGATACAAGTATCACATCGGCAAACTCCTCACCACGCAATTGTTTATAATAAAATCAGAGACACGTGTTTCGCTAGCTCGAGACAAGCATCTTCAACAACCGTATAAACCGAAGTGACAAATTTCTACATTAATAATTCTAAAACACTCATTTTTCCATACAAATATCTTATTTCATTTTTTAGCAAATTTTGGAAAAACATTATTAGCAGATATATCACACATATATTACAAGCAGATATCTTATTTCTTAAACGTTGCAAGAAAAATGTTTTTTCTAAATTTGCTTAAAAATAAAATAAGATATTTGTATGGAAAAAGGAGTTTTAGAATTTTTAATGTTAGAAATTGTCACTTCGGTTTATACGGTTGTTGGAGATGCTTGCCTCGAGCTAGCGAAACACGTGTCACCGATTTCATTATAAACAATTGTGTGGTGAGGAAGTTTACCGATGTGATATTTGTGTCAGTAAATTACACCACAGTCCTTGCAATCACCTTTATAACAAACTGTTAAAAATACAATAATCAAGTGGAAGCAAATTATTAGAATTAAGCGAAGTATTTTAATATCATAATTAACTATCTATTTCTAACAATAGTTTTACTATTAAGCATTTTAACTTCATATGATCGATAGTCAAATTACTTATTGTTACTAATAGTTCCTCTATCGTATTCTTTGACAATTACTCCAAATTTATGCAAGGTGATTTCATGACTTTTAAATCAGATGATCAGAACTTTAACTAATTTATCAAAATTACACTTCTAGGTATACTTTTTTGGGAGAATACTCTATGGAAATTTTTATAATAAAATGGCTACAGTAACTTGTCACTAATCGCTAATCTTTAAATGAGCAATTTACTTACACTTCGCTTTGAAGTAGTCTACGCGTTTAAAGCAAAGGGTCTAGCGATCACTGACGGGTTAACTTTATAATTAGATAACAATTCGGATAGGGACACACTGACAAATATTCTACGAATCATGAAAGTATTGGAGATGGATAATGGCGTCCAATCATACAATTTTTGTGTTGAAGTCAATACTAAGTGAATCAAGCACGCCGATCTTTGACAGATACGGTAAAAGGGGCGCGCTCTAGCATACAATCTTCGAAGAAAGAGAATGAGGAAGAATATTTGAACCTGGAAGGGCTGCTTTATGGTCCTGGGATATCAGATTAATGATAAAAAATTATAAACAGTCGAATTTTTCATTTGTTTATGTCTATAACACATTTCAAAACTTTAAACGCGTTTTTCTCGAAACACGATTTTTCAAAACGGCACGCAGCATAACTACAATTTTTATTCTATTCATTCCAATTTTTGACCATATCTTTAGCATAAGAATATCTAGTGGAATACTTATGGGATTTTCGATAAGTTCATTTAAACATTAGTTATTAACAAATGATTACCCTCTTTTGACCGAAAATTGAATGTTTTACTTCAAATACTCGTCAATCGCAAAAAAATCAATATTTTAAAAATCTCTATGTATTTCACCAGCTATAACTATGTAGATTAGGTGGATTTTTTTATTCTGAATTCAAATTTGCACCAGTTACACTGGGTGCCGTGGAGCGCCTCGAGCTCAACATGCCTCGCGAGAATATCTCCGGCGCCGCGATTTTTTAATATTTATCGATGATAATTCATTTTTCAATGCTTAAATATATGCTTAATCACCTCCTCGAATATTATTTTCATACTGCCTTTTCCTCCATCCAAAATAAATTGTTAAAGGAGCGGATCTTTTAGGCTGTTACAGTGGTCTTCCCCTTTAATGCATATATGCACAAAATTTATAACACCAGTATTGCGGTTCATAATCGGAATATATGATCTTGTTTCCCATGCCTAGCAAAAATAGCCTTTAGATGATTAATAATTAATCTGTTTGTTGTAGAGCTTAGCTGAAGTATAGATAACATGAATATAATTCAACAACAATCAGCTAGGTTTTACTACTAAACTCAGACCTGTCGTCAACATTCCCAAGATGTTTTAGGTAAATCTCTATTTATTGAAGGTCCATTCCTATTACTATTCCGATACTTCAAACATATTCCCTTTTTTTCTTCTAGCTCTTTGTAGATTCTAGCCCAAAATGTTAATTAGTATTGTTTCTTCGGGATGTTGGACAGTATATCGAGGTGTGTATTAATTAAAACAACAGTGCATGTTAGTAACATTTTGCTATTAATTAAATAACATCATCAGAGTGATATTAAAACAAAATAAACCATCAAAAGTAATAATTTTCATAATCCATACCTCATGTACTTCAAAAATTAAATTTATTGTAATTAGGGCATGTACTACTGGTAACGATACATTACATGCAAATTTAAAAGAGAGTGTGCTATGTACTTAAGAATTATATAACAAGTTTGTCTCTGCTCTGTATTATCATTCATATTATACTGGAATACCTAAAACATGTGAAACCAAGGCAAAAACTTAACAATGTGAAGTGTTTCTTAGAAGGGACAAAAAATAAAAGGAAATGTTGTTGCTAATGTGTACTGTTGTTTTAATTAATAAACACCTGTACATTCTACCCAACATCCCGAAGAAACAATAGTAATTAATTAGACTCTAAACAAGATAATAATAATAATAATAACTTGTCTAGAGTATATAGATCTTAAAATATATTAGTTTTTAGCATAGTTTTTACCCAAATGATTGCAGTCCATTCGTTCCAACATTTTCTTCTTTAACGAATTACGTATACCAATCTAATTTCGTTTGAAGATTTCTGTTTACTGCTACCATGTTATCCCTATAATTCCAGTACGACTTTAATACATAAGGGAATATCTTCTTCTGGGGCAACCCTTCCTTTATTACCTTCTTTAGTTTTATTGAAACCTCACCTTTATTTGTTTCTGATCTAATTTCTGTGGTGTTACGCTAAGGCATTGTGTTACGTTAATTAACTTTTTTATGTGTTTGAAGCCTTTGCTTGCGTGATAACACTTACATTTAGTAAACCGTAATACTGTCGAACTCAGGTCACTGCACCATTCTTCTCCCTTTGCTACTACTCGGACGCACAGTGAACCAACTGCGGCAGTGGCGTGCCTTTATTAACATGATTAAGTACTAACATTACAACACAAATAATAAATAATAACAGTAGCAAAGTGCAATATCTTCAACATACCCCCCTCTTGGAAGGACCCGCCCGGTGCTTCCAAATTATACGTCGGCTTCCGGTAGTGGACACAGTTTTGAGTAGGCTCTTCTTACTTCTCCGTTGTGAACCTTGATAGTTGGTACTCTGCTTACTCCGTCCTTCACAGGATGCAGTTGGATAACTCGGCCAATTTTTCATCTAACTGGCGGAATATTTTCATCTTTAACCAATACCATGGAACCAATTTTCAGCTCTCTTTGCTTTCTCTTCCATTTGACTCTCTGCTACAGTTCTGCTATGTATTCCCTTTGCCGACGATTCCAAAAGGGCTGCTGGCATTGTTGTACGTGTTAAAATCTTGTCAGTCTGTTCACCGGAATTTCCCTCAACTCCAAATCTGGAATCACACTTCGTGGTCTTCGTTAAGAACGTAACGTCGTTAGGATCGGAAGATAAAGGAGACAACGGTCGAGAATTTACGATCACTCCCACCTGTGTTTAGTTCTTCAAAGGTAAGATGAGCGTTGCCAAGAACTCGTCTTAAATGAAATTGGATTTTCTTGATTCCGGCCTCCCACAAACCTCCAAAATGAGGGAGTACGGTGGGATGAAATTCCACATGATCTGTTCATTGGAACAGTAGTCTGCCACGTCCTGTTCATGTTGGGTTAGAAATTTTGCTAGTAAACTGGCGGGTACGAAATTAGATCCGTTATCTGAGTAAATTTTATTTGGTCTATGAACTTCTGTTCCTCTATTTTGCCTCTCTATTTCGCTATTAAAGGTTTGACAATGCGCAAGTTTAACAAGTGCCTCAAATGCTTTGTTGATATCATTTGCCGATAAATAACTACCTTTGTCGCTACAATTATTTTTAAATCTAAACATACAAGCCGTTACTCTTATTTTTTGAGATTTTCCCCAATATTATATTTCAATACGTCACTGGCTAGGCACCAAGTTAGCCCTAACGTGTTAGCATTTTTATTCATGTTTAACGTGAGTGTGTTCTCGTGGCAATTATGCGTGGCTATATATTTCAATATTTCACTACTATTGGAATAACATTTTCGAAGATTGAACTGACCTTGTCGTAGTATGCCGGATATATCTCTCGCCAGTAAGGCTGCTTCTTCAATAGAATCTGATCGTGTAAGTAGGTCGTCTATGTAAAAATCTGATTTTATCCGATCTACACAAAGTGGGTATTCGGCAACATTTTGTTCTGCGAGCTCAAACAAACAACGTACTGCGAGGAAGGATGGAGCTGTGATACCGTACGTCACGGTGTTCAGTTTGAAAGTATCTAAGTGCTTGCCTGGACTTTCACGCCACAGTATTTGTTTAAGGCAATGCTGTGCCGGTTGCACTAAAATCTGGCGATAAATTTTTTCAACATATGCAGCTACTACGTATCGGTATTGACGAAATCGCAATATATGTATGTATGTATGTATGTCATATGTATATCGTTTAGAGATCTTCCAGTGCTTGTTGGGGCAGAGGCATCAACAACAACTCGTAATTTAGTCGCGAGACTCCCTTCCTTGACTACACCATGGTTAGGCATATAATAACAAATATTGTCTTCATTGTCTGTTTGAATTCCAGTCATGTGACCCAAACGTTGATACTCATTCATGAAGGTTGTATAACGTTCTTTAAGTTCTGGTTTGTTTTTCAATTTAGTTTCTAGCAACAGAAATCTGCGAGGTGCATATTGTAGTATGGTAATACTCCATTAGTAAAATTATCAATAAAAAGATGTAAATTTTATAGAAAGCATTCTTTAAGAAATAGAAAAGCGTTGTAAACATATACCACACTCATACACTTGAAACATTTCAAAATCTAGAATTTCAAATTACTATAACGATGTGCACAAAAACAAATTAGGTTTGTTTATAAGCGACGGAATGGGATGGTCGACGAAAAAGTCAGATAAAAAGTTATATAAAATACCAGGGTTGAAAAGAAGCAGACTACATCAAAAAAGAAGTTGTTGTTTACAAACGACGAACAGACCAAAGAAAAAGAAGTACAATAAAAGGAAAAGACCAAAGAAAAGAAGTGAAGAAAGAATTCAAGAGGGAGGGAGAAGTTAAGAATTAGAAAACAAATTACACTTATACACACTAGGTAATATATTTTGATTGTATTGTTCATTATTTTGTTAATATAATACTAAAATTTTGTAAATATTAATTGTAATAATTTTTGCTTTCTATACAATTAACTAAAATTCATACTACAATATTCATAGGAATCGCCTAGACATTGCAGTGTATCTTTGAAAGGTATCGTGACTATAAATCGTCTGTGTGTTGAACGCGCTAAGTTTTCTTTGAAATGTGTCCCGCATTGCATCTCCTCCTCTGTTCAAGGTGCCACCAACGAGCAGTCCTCGACCTCCCAGGATTTTGAAAGCCGATTTTGTATATCTATATCTCTACTAAAGTTGCAAATAACTGAGGAATTTGGAATTTTCCCTAAAGGTCCTGATACAATCCAACCGAAACTTGTATTTTGTAGAACTGGTCTGTTTGTCCCTAAAGATATTTGTCAAATACTTAAAATACTCCAAAATAAATTTGCACCTATTAACATGTCTATTTTGCCTGGTTCAAAAAATGCTAATTTTATATATTTTTGGTATTTTAAGGTCA
The DNA here is from genome assembly GCA_038088585.1 of Chrysina gloriosa. NCBI lineage: Eukaryota > Metazoa > Arthropoda > Insecta > Coleoptera > Scarabaeidae > Chrysina > Chrysina gloriosa. The sequence goes on along the minus strand of CM076094.1, from coordinate 25,653,284 downwards.
GATACATCCAATAATACACTCAGAAAATTAGTCGTGATGAGGGATGACAAAACAATTTGTTTGAGCTGAATATTTATTGTGCAACGAGCTAATTGTAATTTCGCATTCAAGATCAATGTTTGACTTGCTTTGATTTAACCCAAGAACTGTAATATTTGCCTTTGACGTGTTCAGGTTTAACCGCTTGCGTAGCTCCACTGTGATATAACTGGATTGAGAGCCAGAATCGAGCGGTGTGCGCATCTTTTCTAGCATCCATGATTTCCACATATGGGGTTGACAGCAAGACACAATTGTTCGCTATGCAAGCTGATAGTGTGGTGGATGTATTCACATTTTCCATTGACATACTGACTCGTGGGTTTGAATTATGTAGCAGGGTATGATGCTTACTGTTACATTTCTTGCACGTGCCACTGCGACATACCTTACGTATATGCCCTGGTCGCAGGCAATTTAAGCAAAGTCTTAAGCCTAAAATCTGATCAACCCTTGTTTCGTTGGCCATGCCCAAAAACTCTCAGCAATTTTGTATGTAATGGCTAAAAACCCTTTAGTATTACTTCCTTGTTGCTTCCTTTCGGATTGATTTAGTTCTAGTGTCTCCAACAAGTCTGCCCTAGCCTTTAAAAAAGCCTTCAAATCGTTGAGGGCTGGAATTTCTTTCCTAGCTTTAGCGCTTTCCCATACTCTTAAAACTATATTATCTAGATTGGACGTTATTATATATACCACTAAGGTGTCCCACTTTTCAGGTGGTTACCCCAGCTGTTCTAATGCACGTAAATTTTTCGATACGGAATCAGTGACTTTTCTAAAGCCTTCGGCTGTTTCCTTAGCAACTGCTTCAACACTGAATAAGGCCTTCACATGATTATGAACTAGTAACCGATTATTGTTGTACCCTTCGAGTAACGTATTCCATGCAATTGTGTAAACTCCAAGGATTTTATTATTTAACTTGTAGTAGAGACCCTTCGAGTGATGCTCTCAGATAATAGAATTTTTGTATGTTACTTAAGCTTATATTTTCATGTATTAAAGATTCGTAAGTATCGCGAAATTCTAGCCAGTCTGCGTATTCGCCGTGAAATTTTGACAATTGTATTGTAGATAACTTAATATGATCGCTAGCAATGTGTACCTGGCCGCTGTTCCTGCTTGAATGTTTTAATGAAACAAAACTGTTTTCATCAGCATTTTGTTTTCCATAATCCCATATAATTTTCTTTGTTATCGCAATGAGGCTATAAGAATTGTTTCCAAAATTCTCTCTTTCTTGTAAGTCGTTTATTAGTAGCTGAATTTTATTTAACCTTTCATTTAATTATATTATATCCGTGTCAATTACTTCTGATTGCGCCTGTATCCCTTTAACGTATTTGGAAAACAATGTAAATTTTGCTTTATAACAGGCTCTTTTCTTAATTGGTTCAGTCATTTTTAATACAATATTCGATTAAATAAACCTTGATCTTGTTTGTGCATGTACTAGTACAAATGGAGATTCTGACTCGGAATATAAACCTTGTGGATAGTAAACTTAACCCTTAACTGCATTCGCTATTTTTAAGCAACGTTAGTGCTTTGGTGGGGTAAATTTTTACCCCATTATCAATTGTTTATATTTTGAAAAATAACACATAGTTAAAACGATGATTCCTTTCTTAACGAAAGAAAAAACATATCTCTTCCCAGAATATGCTTTATTCAATTTTTTTAACAAGAATGGAATATATTCAACACAGACCCAGAATTAAAACTGCGAAACAGTTATAAAGTTATCGACTAAAATCTGAGATGTGGGGTAAAAATTTACCCCACGAATGTAGTTAAAGGTTAATGTGTGATGCCGTTGATTTTCGAGCTTGGTGTTCGACTAATATAGGTTACGTATGATTTTCGTAATTAAAACTTCAAAAACTACGCTCTGCTATCATTTAATGTTACGTTAATTGACTGACTTTTGTTCTGCGTTTGAAGCCTTTGCTTGTGTAATAAAGTTAATATTTAATAAACCGTAATACGGTCGAATTCAACTCACTGCACCATTTTTCTTTGCTACTACCCGTGCGCACAGTGAACCAAATGCGGCAGTGGCGTGCCTTTATTAATATGATCAAGTACTAACATTACAACACAACTAATAAATAATAACAGTAACAAAGTGCAATATCTTCAACACATTGAATAAAATCTAAACATGCTGGGATATCATTAGTACATTCTAAGCCATATATTTCACCTGCTCTATTTATATACTGCAGTTCTCGGTTTGTATTTCATTTCCATTTCAGATATCTGCAGTTTGGTTCTTTGTATCTGCAATTCGAGCGGACTTCTTAAAATTATTACCAGCACCTTATCTGTTTCGATTTAAAATGCTTGCTCTACTAGTGAAATATTTCACAACCAAATACAATTACTTGCATATCGTTTTCTATTTGCGCATAGTTAAATTGAGACTCGTTGATAGCTTTGGAAGCACTACAAGAGCGTCGCTTTGTAGGATAACCACACCCAGAGCAAACTGAGAGCTGTCAACCAAAACATCTTCCTTTTCTTTATAGTACTACGATAATTGCTATTTAATAAATATTTGCTTGACATTTCGTATGCTTCTTAACTATCTTTGTAATACACTTTCTAATGTTTCATTGTGTTCTTTCTCTGTTTCACAATAATATATAATATCGTCGATATAAACTTGAACTCCTTGTATATCACTAAATATTGTTTTGTTCCGTAACAAAGGATACTGTTGATGAGATATTGGATTCCTTTAATAGTTATCATAATAGATTAAAATTTACATATGAGAAGAAATCTAATAGCTCATTAAATTTTCTGAACGTGACAGTCATGCACACTATCGGCATTGTGAAAACAAATTGGCATATGAAGTCTACCAATACAGGAAGACATCTAAATTATTTTTCAGAAACATCAAAATTACATAAAATTAATGTAGTTACCGGATTAGTTGATCAAGCGGTTAGATTAGCTAACCCTGAATTTAGGGAAAAGAATTTAAATAAAGACAAAGAAATCTTAGATAATAATAGTTATCGAAATAACTTTTACGAAAATATAATAAGAAATAGAATTAACAAATTATATAATAGGGGCACTAAAAATAATGACAATAAATGTTATAACGCTATTCCTTATAAAAAAGGTTTAAGCGAACAAATAAAAGAAGAATTTAATAAAAACAATATAAACATATATTACTTTCATTCCAAATTAGAGTAACAGATCTCTTTTATACTAACACTAAATCTAAAATAAATAAACAAAATCAAAGTAATGTAGTTTATAAAATAAACTGTAAAGACTGTTACATCGGTCAGACAAAACAACGTTTAAAGAAAAGCTTGTGTAACCATAAGTATTCTTTAAATAATGATTTTGGTGTAATGACCCCTGTAACAAAATATTACAAAGATCTAGGGCAGGCATGAGCAACCTTTTTTTGGTGAAGTTTTATGCTGCGAGTAATCTTGAAAAATATACATTTTTGTGGTATCCTTATGATTCATTATGAATTAAGTTTAGACGGGCCGTGCTAATATGCAACGAAAGAATTCAGTAGCGAGCCGGGCAAATCTTACTCGAGGCCGCATGTGGCCCGCGGGCCGGAGGTTGTCCATCTATAATCTAGGGCATTACTTTGATTTTAAAAACACAATTATATTAAAAACAGAGAATAATAATTATAAGAAACGACTAATATACGAAATGATATATATGATAATATATAGAAAGACACTAAAATTATTAATTTCACAATCGATATTCGAAATTTAAGTAATGTATACAGCAATTTGTTGAAATGACATTTATATTTCTTAAGAAGGAAATCTCTGGCTAGGTTTCTGATTTGGGTTTTCCATAGTCGTTGAACATAATTGTTAAGGTTTCGACAAAGATTTTTGATATAAGGTTTTTCTAGGTATTTTCATAGTTTGCATGTGTGTTTACAAATTAAATTAGTTATTTATAATTTATGTATAAAAAATGTTTGCACATCCTCTATATCAAGAAATCCTAGTCATTAATTATTTTGTTGATAGTTCCCAAATTAAAAACCAAATGTTTATCCAGTTATATTTTCACTGAAGAAGGTGTTCCGAAAACGTTTGTAAACGTTCTGAAAATATAACTATCATTTAAACCAGTCTTGTTTAATTGACCTAATTGTGGTAGAAACCTATCATATAAGACTAAATATTTCTGTAAACGTCGAACGAAAATTTTCAAAAACAATGCATATACCATATGGTAATCTAAATCTCCCATAGGGTTTAGTAAAAATAGTTAACTTAGATAATTTTCCACTTAATTTTATTTACCAGAATCTTTTTTCCAATATTGTAAGCATTATAGCATAAATTTTTCCTGTTAGCTTTTCAAAAGTAGGTAATCTATATTGCGCTCTTAATAATACGTACGGCATTTAGATTTTGTGGATCTACCCAAATTCTAATATTACTGTTACGCCTTAATTTTTGCCTTTAGTCACTTCAAAAATATACAACCTCGTCCGATTATAACCATTACAAAGGTAACATATTCTTATTGAAATAAAATTTTCAGTGACAATGTACATTAGCCCATAATATCCATTTTTCTACCTTTGTAGTTTAAAATGTTCGATTAATTATGTTCTAGTTTATGATCTAAATTAAAGGAATAAATAAATATTCCTACATCACATTTTTCTGTGCTGCTGTGTCTGATTTAAATTTAACTTCTTGCAGTCCACTAATAATAAATTGTCAAACTAATCCTGATTATTACAATTTAAACTGTGGATTTATATTACTCAATGCAATATTTTCATGTTCATTATCTACAGTTTCGAAGCACTATTATTAACTACATTAACTCGTCCTATTCGAAATACCTTTACTAAATACCCCTACTGTTTGATTTGGGGCACAAAGAATAAATCCCTAGTTTCGTCTCAATCGTTGCTTCTTTTCGTTTTGTCTTGGTTATGTCATGTATCTCTAGCTGTTTCTCCTTAAAGAGCCTCATGTGTTTTGCCTCTTTGCTCAGCAGTGTTACGTAGTTCAATGACTTTGTAATTTTGTTCTCTCAATACTCTATTTTTGATTCTCTGAACACCACACACAATCTTATCTTTGATAGGTCGTTTCTTCAAACTTCCATAGTCGCACGCAGCAGCTACCTTCTTCAAACTTACTAAGACTTCATCAAAAGTCTTACCTGGCTGTTGAATATTTGTATTGAATTTACAGCTATTTGTAATGACAAGTTCTATTTCAGTGGCATGCCACAATCGTCTTTAAGTAGTTATAAAGCTTATTAATGGCCTCAGAAAAGAAAACTCAATACAATACAATACAATACAAATAAAAGTAAATTGGTTGCAATATTGTACAGTGAGTATTCAAAATATCTAAAACGATTTAATATTTGATGTCGGATCGGATGATCGGATCTCTTGAAATAACAAATCAACGAGACGCTTATGTGACAACAATTTAATATAACAGTTACATCTCTTCGGGAGGGCCACGTGTTCAAGCACTGAAGGATCCGTAGCGTTGTTTTCCTGTTCTGCCAAAGGGAGTATATAGAACACGGAAACAAGAGATGACAAGCACAACGCAATGATTGTTATATATATATATATACCTATGCATATACATGTATATACATAATATATATGTACATATTGTATGTATTGTATTGAGTGCCGATGTATCCTTGTTTATTTCCAGTCATTTTTTATGAATTCTTGTAATGTAAAAATGTGTATCTGAGTGTTAACAATGCTTTCTTATCCATTAATATATCCTTTTTATGATAATTATTAATTTTATTTCTAGTGACATTTGTTTCTCCCATTAAACGTCTCTAGCTGGAGTTAAAATAAGAAGCTAATACCAGTAGGGTAATAAAATGCTCAAAAGGTGGTGGGCGTGGTGTCGGAAAGGTATAAATAGAACCCCAAAATAAACCGTATGGCAATTGAAGACCATAACCCCAACTGTAAATTTTGATATATTGAATTGTAATAAATGATGAATTTTCTAATGGTAATTAACCATTCGAGTATTACTATACTACAATACATATGTGTATACATATATGGACGCAATGTAAAAGAAGATTATTAAAGATGGCGAATAGAACAACTGCCTTTTATTGAACCTATGTAACCAGAAAATATTACAAGTAACACATGGTGTCAGGTGTTATAAAAAGAAAAGGCAAAAATGGATACAACAAATCCGAATTCCAAAGATGAGTTAAAAAGCAAGTCGACGATTTACGAAGAATTGTGGCACAATTGGGGATATATAACCCCCATAATACAGTTATGGGATCTGTACCCGCGACAACAACATTCAGTTTCAAGAAATCCGATTGGCAGAAGTGGACAACACATTAGGAAAAATTTAGAATAGCAACAGGCTCTAATTTTCAAAGTCTTAAAATCCAGGTAACCAATCTGTTATTATATATGGAATCTGACGTCTCAAAAGTTTTAGATACTCTCCAGAAAAGAGAAGATCAGTTAGGAACTTACAACGAAACAAAACACTTGTTTAATGGACATTTCTTTAGCCGCAGCAATGTGATATACGAAAGGGCAAAGTTTAATATGCGAAACCAAAAGGAGGGCGAGTCGTGGAAAGAATATATTGCCAAGGTTATATCTGTAGTAAAAACATGTAATTTCGGTACACTAGCAGATGAGTTAATTAGGGATAGGCTCGTTGTAGGAATTTTAGACCAGAAATTATCCGAAGTGTTACTATCAGACCAAGCACTTACCTTGGAAAAAGCAATAGAGAAAATCACGCAATCAGAATCGGGAAAGGAACAGAATAAAGAATTATGCAAGAAGAATTCAGTAAAAGTTGATAGAATTCAAAAGAATAAGTTCAAGAAGGTAGGAAAACATGAGCAGGTAACATCACCATCGATTTTCCAAAAAGGTAAAAATGGTAATATTAAAAGAATAGGGCACTCTGCTAAACAGTGTCGCACAAAAGCAGTCTCAAGTACTCATATGAGCGGCACATCGGAAAAGACATCAGATGAGAATGAAATTTCCGTAACCATCAGTATTAATGCCGTTTCAACGCCGTGGTTTGTGAAACTAAGAATATGGGATATGGAAATAAAATTCAAAGTATATTATGACGAAAGATACATATAGTAAGTTAGCAAATGTAAAACTAAAGAAAACCAAAGCAAGACTCGTAGATCCAGAGAAAGACAACAGCGAACTGAAAGTGTTAGGTAAATTTAAAGCAGTAGTCCATTACAAAGATCTCCAAAGCAATGTGAAATTCTACGTTGTCAAGTGCTCTCAGATGAGATAGGCCGGCTTTCGAAAAATTAAATATAGTTAAAGGGGATTGCGAATATAAAATTGAGGAAGTGCAAACAGAAATGTTAACAAAAGCTATTAGAAACCGGTATTCCCCAGTTGTTTATTGGATTGGATAGCGCTAAGAAATTCGAATATACAATGACGCTAGAGAAAAAGGCTACAGCATATTGTACTGAGAATTTAATTAATTTGTTTTTAAAGTAAATTGCACCGGTCTAGTTCGTAGATAATAATATAAAAGCATAAATTATAACAATTTATATTTATAAAATTTGGAAATATTGAACAAATAATCGAAATATTTACCTATTTTAGTGTGTGAATGTATGTGTGTGAATTTCCCGTTGACGGTTCTTCCTGTATTTCCTTTCTTCACTACTTTTCTCGACGAAGCTTATGGATTCCTCCCTTTTATCAATTCTTTCTTCTTTTGTATGGTAATACTTCTTTTTCTTACTAATACTTCTACTTAAAATCTTTTCCTTTGGAAATATATTTTAGACTTCTTTATTGACTTTTCAAAATTGTCAATTTTTCGTCGTTCACCAAACAAAACCTCTCGAAACCAGGACGACACTCCTGTCTTTCTCCGTTGTCCCCCAAACGAAACATTAATTCACCATGACTTCACTTCATCCAAATATATTGCTGTTATAGGAACCTGTACCGTACGTCGATGTATCCTTGATTATTTCCAGTAAATTTATGTGAATTCTTGTAATGTATATTTGTTGTCGAAATGTGTAAAAAATGTTAACAAAATTCTTTTTATACATTAAATCATGCTTTTATAAAATATTTAACTCTGGTAACATTTGTTATACTACAATATGCAATACAAACATAGAGAAGGGAACCCTTTTACTTATTGAAACCAGTAAGGAAGGAAATAAGGAAAATGGTTAAAAATGGACTAAATACTGAAGTCAACCAATCTACAGAATTTTGTTTGGCGATGGTGGTGGTTTCCAAACTAAATGATAATCTGAGAATTTGCACAGATTTTACAAACCTGAACAAACACATAATCAGAGAAAAGTACCAGCTACCACCGGTCGATACGTCCAAATTGAAAAAGAGGACCTAGTTTCCACTTGAGTGTCAGAGAAATTGGAACAATTTCTACATGGAAAAGAATACGGAGCAATAACAGACCACAAGCCACTATTGTCATTGCTGGAAAAGAAACCGAATTAAGAAAGAGAATTAACGGCACGACTACAACGGTTTCGTATGCGACTTATGAAGTTTCAATATAGAATGGAATTTGTTCCTGAAAAAGACCTTTATGTACCAAACGCACTTTCTAGAGCACCTTTGTACGAAGGATATAAAAACGACGATATAAAACTTATACAAACGATAATCCATGAAGGGGATCATCTAGGTAACATTTTAACTGCTCAAAAGGAACACCCAATATTGAGTAAGATATCCCAATATTTGACGAATGGTTAGCCAGAAAGAGAAAGATGCTATGAAAGCATACGAGAATATTCCAAATATAAAGAAGACATTTCGATCTGTGACAATATTTTAACATATAGGGACAGAATTATCACACCGACAAAGCTGAGAAGAAGAATATCATCATTTAGGGCACCTGATTTTCTATAATTCAGAGAATTCGCCAAGAATTACAATTTTAAATGGATTTCTAGCAACCCACATTACGCACAATCTAACGGTTTGGCCGGAAGCGCTGTTAAATTGCTGAAGAAAATATTAAAGCAAAGCGAAGATATTTTTGTCGGTTTGTTAGAATATCGAAATACTCCGTTATCATGCAAGGCAACACCAGCACAGCTACTCATGGGAAGAAATCTGAGAGACAGAATATCGACACACAACAAACTGTTGAAGGCACAAAACCATTAAGCCATTAAAACCGTTAAAGCCAGGAGAGAGAGTATTCATCACAAATGAGCAGACAAAAGGAATCGTTAGTAATGACAGAACATAACCGAGATCATACGATGTAGAGACGCCCAGCGCCCAGCGGGCTAACAAGAAGAAATCGAAAACTACTTCAGCCGCTTGGAGAAGAGAAACCCATGGAGAACAAGGCAAAAGGACCGACAAACAAATCACATGAAGAGCAAAATTACATACCCAGCAGACCTAGAAGAACCATTAAGAGACCCAGATATTTAGAGAGCTACTACTAAGAAGAGGGGATGTGGTATAGGGTTAATGATTGTTATATATATTATATTAATTAAAGAAAATTCATTTATTTCCGCGAAATATTGAGTAATGAACAAATGAGTTTTCTTTAATTAACAGACCGGTCACCCCAATAAATTATTACTTTTATCATAAAAGTTGTTGACTGTTTTGTGTAAATTGTAATACTTTCAGGGAAATAAATTAACATATTATTCTAAAATAGACCAAAAGTAAAAATATATCCTAACTTACATATGTTTATATATAGGTTTTTGTGTCGTACTCGTTTTGCACCTGTACAGATATCACTTACACAGAAAAAGTTAATAATGTGTCCAGAGACCTCTACCTGCTAGAACTTCTTTTATTCTTCGAGGAATTGATTCTACTCAAGCATTGCAATAGGTTGGTGTAATATTGTACCATTCGTCCCGTATACGACCCCATAAATCCTGAACGTTTGACAGTAGCGAATGGTATTCCACATGCAGACGTGATTTCACTCGGATTAAGCTCTGGGTCTGTGCAGACCAATCCAGTAGTTGAAACTGTTGAGATGTTAACCAATTTTAAACTGATTTGACCGTGTGCTTTGGTTCTCGATCTTGTTGAGAGATCACTTCGTTTTCTGGTATAAGCATGTTTTCTACTGTTTCAAGTAAATGATCTTCCAAAATAGAGTTGTATGTGCACTACCCACATCATACGGTTTCATACACCTCCATATCAGTATTGAGCCTCCGCCATGTTTAACAACCATTTTAACATGTTTTCGTTGGAGAGGTGCGCCGTCCTTTTTCCAACACCAAGTACGAGCATCGGAAGTATATTTATTTATTTTCGTTTCATCGGGCCATAAACTCGTCGCCATTGCTCAATCGACCAGCTTTTATATTTTTTGGAAATAATAAACGAGCTTTCATATTTTTATTAAACAGCAATGGTTTACGTTTCTTTTCTAGTGATCGATAATTATGTCCTCTCAATGTTCTCATTGCTGTTCTTTTGCTAATTCTTTTTCCTGTGTCCTTATTTAAAATATTTGCTGCCATAGATGCAGTGGAAGCCTCTCCTGTCTCTATATATCCCAGTAATTGTCGACTTTCACGAACGGATAGCAATTTTGGTCGTCCCCCTTTAAAGGCAAGCACTTCTGAACAATACTCTTTTCCCAATTTTTGTACAAAACTTTGAATAACTTTATACTTTTTGACAACTTTTCTTGTTGATAAATTTGTTTTCAGTAAAAATATTACCGTTTTCAAGTTTTATTGTCACTTTTCATCATTTTATAATAGCTCATTACAGCACTATTAGTCAAGAAATGTAAGTAAATACTAAACTTTTATGCTCGGAGTGAACTACCGGAACCATGCAGCGTAGATTATATGGTTATTCCCCTAATGGCAGTAAGGGGTTTATACTTAATAGAAACTACAACGTGGTATAATATACTGAGTGACATAGAAATTGCAATACCAAGAAGGGGTTGGAATTTCTGAGTGAAATTTAGTCGAATATTCACCTATGTTATAGTAATAAATGATCAAAGTTTGGGAGGAAAATCTTTATTAGTTAAACAAAATTTAATAATTATTGTTTATAATGTGTGGAACGGCCTCTATTATTTATACATTCATTTACACGTCGTGGCATTGATTGAATAAGGTGGTTTATTTCGTCTTGGGGTATTGCGTCCCATGCAAGTTGTACCCCATGTCCCAAAGCCTCCAAAGTCAACGGAGGGGGCTGCAAATTTTGCAACTCTCTACCCATTATGTCCCAAACATATTCAATGGGGAAAGATCTGGAGATCTTGGAGACCAGGGCAAAAGATTAATCTGGGTCTGTTCAAAGAAGTTCAAGGAAATAATGGATCTTCAAGCTCTTGTAAGTATGGCAAAAGATGTGCTTCAACCACTTCCGCAATATATCGCTGTGCTGTCATATTGCCTCGAATGAACACCAAGGAAGACCTGCTACCGTAAGTAATCGCACCCCAAACACCCACGGCGCGGTGTACGTGTCTCGCAACTGTAAATTGAAGATTTCGTCGTTCACCCCGTCTTCTTCTAAACAAAATCTAGATTCGTCACTAAAGACAACACCACACCATGCAATATTCCAATGAGATATTTCATTGCACCATTGTAACCGTTGCTGACAATGTTCCGCAGTCAAAGGAAGCCCAAGTTGCGGACGATATGATCTTAACCCAAAACTTCAGATTCGGCGATAAACTGTTCTAAGAGTTATATGGTGTTCTTCTTCACCAAAACATGGGTCACTAATTGCCCGAGTAGAGGAAAATCGATCTCTAAATGACAGTTCTCTTAAGCGATGATCTTGACGCTCATTCGTTTTTCTTGACGTTCCTGACTATCTTCAAACTATGCACGACACACTCGCATTACAGTGACCGGCTTAGATTTACACGGTTAGCAATCTCCCCAAACGAAAAACCAGCTTCGCGCAAACAATTCGACCTCTATCGAATTCGCTTAATTGGTGGTAATTGACTCGTTGCCGTACTCTACGCATGATCAAACAAGCAAAACACGTAAACAACTGAATAACAATCGATATTTTTTAATTAACAATGGAAAAATGAAACAAATCGAACGATAAATGCAGATCGAAAAAGCTAGCAAAAAATTAATAATAACTGTCAAATGTGACGTTACCACTTGATGTCAAAACCCTCAGGGGCTCACTGTTAACAAGTTTAACAAGTGCGTTCGGGAATTTAGCGCTCCCGAGGTACCCGAGCTAAAACCCAAACTAAGGTGTAGGGTAACGTGGCGAGAGTTGCGTGGCAGGGATGTGCGGTATTTAACGTTCCCCTGAGGGCACCAGGCAAAACCCCTTGTAATTAGCCTTACCCGATCAAGCGGGCCTCTGATCGGACGGACAGATGCTTCCCTGGCTACTCCTCGTATAGCTACGCTATCTAGAATATCCAAGGCTAAAGTGCAAAAGCTTGTGAAACAGGTCCAAGATTACATACAGGCTAAAAGAGCCATAATCAAGGCCAATTTCACTAGGCATGCACAAAGGCCCAGGTTAGCCTAGATAAGGAAGTTAGGCCTCAACGAGGCTATTGAACGTAAAGAAAGGACGGAAGTCTAAAAGGCGAGGTCGGAGGGCAGTACTCCCGCAGGTCTTCCGAAAAGCATGGAGCCAGGCCGCCCAGGACTCTATTATGGAGGCATATAACAGCATTACGGAGCAAGGGATTCAAGTCCGCTTTTAAAAGTACACGTATAAGCGGAAGTACCGCTGTCAAAGCTGTCAAGTCTAATTAAAGGAATAAAGCTGGAGAACGTACTCTATGGAGGCAAAAAAATCCCTAGTTACTCTTCGTATAGCTACGCTATCTATGTACAATGTCCAAGGCTAAAGTGCAAAAGCTTGTGAAACAGGGCCAATATTTCATACAGGCTAAAAGAACCATAATCAAGGCCAATTTCACTAGGCATGCACAAAGGGCCAGGTTAGTCTAGATAAGGAAGTTAGGCCTCAACAGACGGCGGAGGCTACTAAACGTAAAGAGAGGACGGAAGTCCAAAAAACGAGTTCGGGGGACAGTACTCCCGCAGGTCTTCTGAAAAGCAAAAGGCCACAAGGTTTAACCTTCAAGGAGGCTGCTTTGGAGAGGATCGTGGTAGTATGCAACGACTACCCAGCCACCCAGATGGAGCCGGCAAAGCTTAAGGTAGACCAGGACTCTATTATGGAGGCTTGTAACAGCATTACGGAGCAAGGACTTCAAGTACGCTTTTAAAAATATATGTATATGCGGAAGAACCGTTCTCAAAGCTGTCAAGCCTAATTAAAGGAATAAAGCTAGAGAACGTACTCTAAGGAAGCATGAGGACCACAATAGATCTGGAAAGGTCGCAGTGGAACAGGCATCAGTGCCACCTCAAGTAATCTAACTTGATATCAAAAGTTAATCAATTATTATTTAATGGCAGCCCAACAAATCTACCAAGTTTCAACATAAATATCCTACTCCTTTTTGGTGTTGCAAATTCTATGTCACTCAGTGTATTTTCATAGTAGAAACAAGCATGGCATTCCTGATGTATAGCACAAATACACATAAGAAATTGTTATTTTTAACGGTGGTAATATTATTTATATATAATTCATAATCATAATTACAATTACGGAAAAAATGAAAATGTTATATTTTGTGTTCAGTTTTGCTCATCATGGTATATATATACATATGGATGAAATGTAAAAGGGGATTATTAAAGATGGCGTATAGAACAACTGCGTTTGATTGAACCTAGGTAACCAGAAAATACTACAAGTAACACAAAGATAAAGTAGTAAATTGTGGAATATGTTGTTATAGAACGTTTACCTGTTAGAGACAAATTGCTGTATCCTTGTATTTTACGAATTACCATAGATAATTGTCTCAGGCGCAGTATACACAAAAATTTAATTATGATAAATCCGTTAGAAACTTCCTGTATTAAAAACCAAAGAGGCATAGAGGTATTACTATTGAAAAAATTGGACTATAGATCTTATAATATTAAAATGGGTAATGGTAAGATTATTACTAGGAACAGAAAATTTGTTAAACAATTAAAATGTGGGTCTGCGGAATTCAATAACTCTTAGCCAATAGACAATGAAATTTTTAGGAGTTTATCGGAATATAACATAAAAGTATTGGTCCCGAAACTGCTAGATGAGCAATAGATACTATCTGGAAAGAATACCATAGATTTCAGAAAAAGTAACCGAATTGTGAGAAAACCTAATTACCTAAAAGATTATGTAAAGTAATTAAAAAAATATATGTAAAATTAATTTGCATTTTATTTGCATCTTAAACCAGATAATACATGAACTGCTCATAGGCTGCCATTTGCCAGTCACACATAGGAGCAGTGATCGTGACGTCATCGACGACGAAATCCGATATTTTCCAATCGGACGCAACGAGTATTAACCTTAGACCATATACAGTAAAACCTCATTATAACGCTCCCGTTTATAATGATTTCCTGGCTATAACGCTTTTTTCCTTGGTTCCGATCCCAGCGACTAATTTTCTGTAGTATTTTTATTCGCTATAATGCTCCCATTTCCCGCTTATAACACCCCATTGAAGGATATTTTTTAATGTATATATATATTTCAATTATTAATTTTTTAACTTTATTTTGAAAACATTAGAAAGGGATATGATTAAATTAAAATAAATGTTTAAAAAGCAGACGGAAATCTACATATTTCTTGGAAGTGAACTTCATTACGATTTCTATGAAATATTAGTATCAACAAATCCCACCAAGATCGTTTCGTGAAAAGAAAAAAGTGAGCTTATAAAAGACTTTGATATATCCCATCTAACCCTAGAATGCATGACCGGGTACCCGTGTGTCCACTAGCGATTTTAAATGTTTGTAGCTACAAAACCAATACCAATAGAGTATTGAAACTTCGGATCTAGGAAGTTAAAGTCGTTTTGCGTTGTTTTGTAGACCATTTATGAAATTCGGTCCATTGATTCCATAATTATAAGCTTTCAAAGACGACACCTACGCAAACACATAACTGGGGTACCCGTGTACCCATAGTTTTTGTATGAAAAAAATGAGTAAACAAGAGGCTGTTTAACGATTTATCGTGAACTTTTACTGAAGAATTTGGAAATATTTTATAAGAATGTATTAGTTATTCCGGTCACAAGAAATGCAGACGCAATTTGTTATCGAGTGTTCCAGGTACATTGGTTTCTTGCACATGCTGCATGTTTTCCGAGTTTTCCTTCATCGTTTTGTTTCCTGCATGTATCATAAATAGCAAGATCCAATTACTGGCTTTCCCAATCCTGCTGCAGTAGATGTTGATGGACCGCTTTCGCAAATAATTTCTAGTGGTAGATTCAAGTAACTTTCTATAGCTATTTTTGTTGTGAAGTGTTATTTGAGGATTGCCTGCACGTTCCTCAATGATGGGCATGCACATTTCTTCAGCTAATTTCCGAAGAAAAAGCTTTCGTCTGCTGGCAGAATTTGGGATCATGTCGTTATTCATGCAGTATAATTTATCAGCAGCCAAGGCCGTTATATCTAAAACGTTGAAAAATAGTCATAGTGGCCACCGTTTTGTAGCTCGCTCTAAGAATAACTGATCCATGACATGAACGCCACCTTTGGTCCCATTATAAAATTCTATTATTTCAGGTTTGCCACTTTCTGCTATTTCGCCATCGTCGTGCATCGATGATAGCAGCGCTCGGCTTTGTTTTTGCGGGGAACATGAGAACACGTTGTTATATTTTTCTGAAACCGAACATAGTTGAACCAAGAGATTTATCCTTCTGCGCTTTCATTTCTGCCGGAATATATGTTTTATTTTTTCTGAGGGTTCCAACAAGCGTTAAGTTCCAGGATAGTAAATGCTCTGCAAGCCCCAACATTGTGAAAAGATTGCTTTGATACACACAAACTTGATACAAGCGTTGTTTCCGTTCGTCATTTTATATGTATACACGAATATGAAAATCGCAAATAATAAATTAGGTACCTCTTTTATTTATAGTTATTGACATAATTATTTGTTGTAATAATTAATAAATTAATAATTAAATATTTCATAAAATATATTAATTTATTAAATTAGCTTTCTAACGGGTTTTAAATGACATATTTTTGAAGTTGAAGTTAAAAGTGATTAAAAATTATAATGCGGTACACGAGTACCCTGGTTATGCGTGATATATTTTGGTTATGTCTTCTACGGTTAAATCAAAAGATTTTGCGGCGTCAAAAAACATCAATGCTTCAACTTTACGTACAATTTTAAAGAAGCGGAGTGAATTTGTTTCGGCGCATGAGGGTACCAGTCGTAAAAAATACGATCAGCGAAATATGAAGAGCTTGAAACGCTTCTGAAAAGTCAGTTCGTCCAGGCCAAGAGCTCCAACATCCTGGTAAGTGGCCCAATTTTACAAGAAAATGCCCTCCAAGTGGCCAACGGTCTTGGAATAGCAGACTTTACCGCTTCAACTGGATGGCTCCATAGATTTAAAAACAGACATTATATCGTGTACAAACAAATTTATGGTGAGTCAAATTCAGTAGATCCTGATGTAACATTCAACTGGAGAAGTCAAATGTCGACCCTCACCTCTGGCTACAATCCCTCAGAAATTTATAATGCGGATGAATTCGGGTTTTTTTTCAAGTGATGGCTGATGAATCTTTAGTTTTAAAAAATGAAAAATGCCAAGCAGGAAAATTAAGCAAAGAACGTCTAACGGTCCTCGTATGCATGAATTGCACAGGCACAGACAAGAAAAACCGCTAAGCCACGTTGCTTTAAGAATGTGAAAACCCTTCCCTGCATTTATTTTCTCAATCTCGTGCATGGATGACTGGAGATAGATTTGCGCAATAGCTTAATGAGTGGGACATCGAATTGAAAGAACAAAAAATACTTCTGCTTGTCGACAATTGCGCTGCGCATCCAAAACAGGTAGATCTCAAAAACATCAATTTAATTCTCCTACCACCTAACACCACAAGTGAGATTCAACCACTTGATCAAGGCATCATAAAAGTTCTGAAGCAAGGTTACAGGAAAAGGATGGTCCAACGATATCTATCAATTATGGACAACTCAAATTCGACTTCTCCAACAGTTTCTGTTTTTTGATACTATCCACTTTTTATACGCTGCATGGATGGACATTACGAAAGAGACCATTTTTAATTGTTTGAAAAAGCAGGTGTTGGTAACTTTACAAGGGAAGATGAAACCGAAGAGGTAGAAATTGATGAAAGCTGCCGACACCTTTTACAAGGGAAGAAAGATTGACTAAATTGGACAGTTTTGATGACTTCAAAAATGGGCTAGTAACCAATGAAGTTTTAAACTAATCGCCGATTACAATGCACCATCAAAAGTGGAAAATGAGGAGGATGCAGATTCATCAGAAATAATTGCGCCAAAAATAAACGACGTTTTGAAGGCATTGAAAACAATCAGAGCATTTTTTTCTTGTACTGAGTTAAAAGAAGAAACCTTCAAAATTATCAATAAATTAGAAAATGCAGTTTAAAAAAAAACCATCTGCCACTATAAACAAACATAAATTAATGATTTTTTTAAGAAAATAATTTTGTAGGAATGTACATAGTTTGTTTTATATATTTTTTAACGTACAAGTTTTATATAAAATAGATTTTAACTTTTACTTTATTTAAAAGTAATGAAGTATATGTAGTAGTACATTTATAGTAGTAGTATTTATTGAAATTCGACCTTCCGGTTTTTAAGATTTTCCAGTAATAGCGCTTTCCCGGTTGTATCGCTCTTTTTCTGGGGCCCTAAAAGAGCGTTATAACGAAGTTTTACTATAGTACTATATGATCTAAGGCATTAACTATTAACACCAACTGACAATATATTGCAGCGCTTATTATAATCGCAAAATCCTTGTTTTACTTCTCAATTGTTTGATACTGAAAAAGAAAAATAATTTCGAACTGATTTCAATTATTTCTTTGGACGTTTCCAGTGTTACGATATACTTTAAAAGTGTTTGCTTTTCCGATAAACTTCAATTCAATATCTTCATGCTGCTTAATGTAAAGCTCGTTTCAACGATCGATAGAGCTTCCATAAAGGGTTATAAAAAAGTTTTGTATTTATTGCTGCAAGGGTCCAAATTTTTTAAATAAAAAATCGTCAATGAAATGAATATTTAAATATGTTGATGATTCAATATACTTTGTACATCGTATATGTTACATGTGGAAGTGCCTCACACATTTATCAATTTTAGAATGTTTCTTTTTCTCGTGATGCATACGACATCCGTCCTATAAAGTTCTGAATCATCGAAATGTTCCGAAGAAAAAAACCTTTCGATGCTGAACAATCATTCAATTGTTTCGATACCAAGTCCTCAAAATTTGATTTGTAAATATCGTCACTCGAACGAATCATTCGCTCCAGAGTTAAACAAAAATGAAATAATTTTTCTGAACGGTACGATAGAGCGGGAGTTTATGAGTAGCTTATGAGTAGCTTATGAGTAGTCATCAGGAAAGATGAGCCCTACGTCATTGATGTGCAAACTTAGTAAAGACAAATGTTTGGAACATTATCTGCTTTGTCCCTGTAAAAACAAAGATAGCGTCGAATTTTTCCATATAAGGAACAACGTGCAAGTAATGACAACATTAGTGCAAGTATCGGGATTCATACATGATACTTTGAGACACTGAAATCCATAATATAAGAAAAATAGGTATGCTCGTAAATTTTCCTAAAGTCGCCTTTAACGCGCATGGGCATGGTTTGGTGATGGTGATGGTCATGTTGTCGCCACGATAGGAACATCTGATCGCGTTTGACTCATCTGTTTGTGTGCGTCTTATCAATAAAAATTAAATCATAAGGAAACAACTTTCAAAAACACTAGCATCTATAAATAAAAATAATGGACGAAATGACCATTTGATAGGTTCATAGCTATATTTTTGATATTTGGCTATTGTCACAACATTATTTTATTGATGAATATATTTAAAATATTTATTTTCGTAATTTTTGTTGTACTGTGCATTATCTGCGTAACAAATAGACTGTCAGCAATATATACGAAATATGTAATATATGTAGGTGTGCCTAATGAATTTATGAGTAATATGGGCACTTTCTAATAATTTGCTCATTAAAATTTATAGTATTAGAAAACGTATTTTCTCAATCTTATTATTTTTCGTACGGCTTTATTGAATTGCTCCAACTATGTTTAATTGCACGATCTTATTGTGGTTCTTGTAAGTGGTTGTACTTGGCCCAAGTGACGTCACAAATAAACGCGCAAGAGCATACCTGTTCTTCTTATATCATGACTGAAATCAATACTTATTTTGACTCTTTAGTACATCCGGTTGTCATTTATGTTTTACTGTGTTCGGCGTTTTATTTCTAGTTGTTGTTTGCTTAGAGTATTATAAAACCAGTTTTTTGAAAACTATCAATCTTTAGTACCTCAGAAACAACTGCTGCACATGAAAAAACTGCGCTCCCAAACACAACAGTTTGTGTTAAATTTGTTGGAGTATATTCAGAAAGAAAAAGAAAACAATGGCCCCTTATTACCATTATCATCTGTGCTAGAGGTAAAATGGAACCAGTATAGCATTTAGTTTGTATGTTATTAAATATGTTCAATGACAGCGAGTGGCAGATGGGTTAAAAATTAGTGTATCTACAGTAAAACGAATTAAAGCCTATAGTGCTCATAGTCCGATAGTTTCCACTCCTGCCAAAGAAAGATCCCGCAAGAAAACAAAGACTGAAGATATATCACAAGCTGTCAAAATGAATATAAGAAATACATTGTACACAATATATTCACAAAGTGAGTTTTTAATAAAGGTAATTGTATAATAATACAATTAAAATTTTTTACAGAAAAGCATGTCACGGTAAAGTCGTTAAATGACGAACTTCGGGAAAACCAAATAATTTTAAGTAACAGCAGCGTGAATCGTGTACTCCGTTGAATAGATTTTAAATTTAAGAAGGACAGCAATCGCAGGGCTTTAATTGAAAAACCACATATTGCTGAAATGCGACTTCAATTTTTGAGAAGCTACATCGAAAATATGAATTCTTTATCACCAAAACCAGTAGTTTTTCTTGACGAGACATGGATATTCTCAAAAGGAAATGCAAAGAGATCATGGCAAGATGATGATGTAAGAAGTGTTCGAAAACCTGAGGGCTACGAAGGCAAAAGATTTATTGTTGTGCATGCTGGTTCAAAATCTAGGTTTGTGCCAAATGTATCATTATTATTTGCTTCAAAATCTCATAAAGGTGACTACCATGGGAAAATTGATGGGAAAATTTTGAAAGTTGGGTTACAAACAAATTATTAAATAACCTGAAAGAACCTTCGATAATAGTTATGGATAATGGACCATACCATTCCACATTAGTGGAGAAAATGCCATCATCATCTTGGAAGAAAGCTGATATTGCTGCATATTTAACTAAAAACAATATACCCTTCGATTCATCATTATTTAAAACTGAATTTCTCGCATTAGCAAAACATCATCGAAAAGAAAGAAAATTCCAAATAGATGAAATTTTAAGAATGGAAGAAAGCATGGTATGAGAGAGAGAGAGAAGATATTAGACATAAGAGTCGATGAATTAATAATACTGCTTGGTGATGATTCTAGTTCTTCTACTGAATTTGACTCCGATAGTGATTCTGACTAATAATTGTGTGTAAATATATACAAAATTCATTCTTCACTTCATCTGTATTTTCCATTTACATTCCTGTTAGGAACGATACATTTAATAGTGATGTATGTATTTGTAAGTTAATCAGAATGAAGATAAGTCAATATTGTTTTGTTTCTTGTGAAATGTGTATATGTTCTTATTGTAAATTTATAATAATAAATTATGAAACATGGAACTAATATTCTTAACTTTTCTATTTGTAACTACGACAGCAAATCTAAATTTAAGATATAACTTTTATGATGAAATTTAATTTAATTTTGAATTATATATCCAAACAAACTTCAGTAAGGATCAAAGATATTTTACCTATTTTTATTTATATTAGTAAATGATGGAAATATATTTACAAATTTATTATCTAAATAAATTTTGTACGAATACAAAAAATAGTAAATCTATTTATTGAAATAAGCAAAGTATAACACTATATAATAAAAAAAAGTTTTAACCAAAAGTTCCTACAAATTGTCACAGGTACATGATTTGCCACCACAATCTGCTCTTCGTACTCAGCGATTCTAACATGAATCATTTTCTGAGCCTGTTGGAAAGTTTATTGTTACCTCAGTTCCATTACTTGATAGCCTATAGAATTTTCTCTAAAGTTGTCATGGTGGAACTTCACGATACTTGTGTAAAGACATGAAATTAATGGTTATCCGTTGCATTAAAGGGCTTGTTTGTGAATAAATTTGTATAATCTATGCTAATGTTCTTCCAAACATACACATTAAGTAGGTAGCGTTGTGAATTACTAAAGTATCTATGGTTGTAATCTCTCGTGTTTCTGACTTTTCGATGTAGCTTAAATAGAAATTGCCAGGTCAGCATCACATGTATGTGTAGACTGTTAAAATTTACATTTTATTCTCATAATACTTTACACTTTACACTTTATGTTATACCGTGTCTTAAGTTCAATGGATGTGAATCGTCTATATCAGTGCTTGTACTCCATACTATGCATCTAAAGGTGCGTATACATATGCGAGCCGAGCCTCACGCGAACCTCACGCGAGCTTTACGCGAACCTCCCGCGAGCCTTCCGCGAACCGCTCGTTGAAATTATTTTTACGACCTCGAGCAGTAGTGCGTCATCCACCGGTGCTTATACGCACTTGTAACCATGTCTTCACGCGAGGAAAACGGCGCAATTTTGATGATGAGTGGTGCCGTTTTAGTGAGAGCTAGTTTATGTAAAAGAAGAGGAAGCAACGCCGTTGGTGGCACACTGATTTGTACAAGAAACGCGCTGGTACGGAGCTTATGATGGGCTTGAAGTTACAACAAATAAGTGGCCAATATAAGAATTTCACGCGAATGTCGCCCACTGATTTTGAGAATCCGCTGCAAAATATTGGACTCTACATTTCCAAACAGGAAACATATTTTCGCACTCCATTTTCCGCTGCAGACAGGTAAGTAGTTTATACCGTTTGTGCTAGTACACCATGTTGATCGAGTTTACAAATTTTATTTCTTTATGTATGTTAGATATGTTATTTATCAAATTAATTGTTCTAGGTTAGCAGTTACAATTCGATTCCTCGCCACGGCAGATTCATATACCAGTCTCCAGTACCTGTTCAGGATTTCGAAGCAGTCTATTGGAGGCATAGTAGCACAAGTCTGCGCTGCACTTGCAAGGGAATTACAGGGACATATCAAGGTAACAGATTTGATAACTTACTATTTACTTTCTTCTGAGATCGTTTTTAATATCACAAATGCGACATAACAATAGTTAAACAACAAGGCACATTAAATAAAGTCGTCCAACGTTTCTGAAATGCTCGATGGAGCAGGAGATGGTTGAGCGGAGTTGTCCAAAAATTGTGGTGAATCAAAGATAGGGGAGGTATCGTTTGAGGTGGTTGCGAGGTATATGGTTCCTCATGATGCACGAAGGGAGCAGGATAATTTTGCCAGTTGCTGGGGTATATATTATTTGCAGAGGGCCAATCAAACACTCCTCTATCAGCATTCCATGCGTACCTGAAATACTGCATGCTGAACCTTTTTCTGGATCTCCGAGGAGTATTTATTTACTTTAGTTGCGACGTAGGTGAAAAACGTATCGATTTCATTCAATTGAGAGGGCTTTTTCTCCAACTTCTTTGCAGCAGTTTGCAATGTGCCAAACGCACTTTTTATCATCGATGCATCTGCTTCATCTCGTTTTCCCTTTGCTCGTTTAGTAGTTTTAGAAGTACAAGACGACGTTTCTGTCTCGTGTTCCCTTTGTGTGACCTCTTGTTCCCTTTCTCCGCAAGGCATGACTGCTGTCTCGACGTTATCTTCAATCTCAAGTATCTCATTCATCTCCTGTGAATTAACAAATAATTTCATGAAATAGTATACAATATAATAAGGTAATATCTTCTTTTGAATTAAATTTTGTATGAATGATTTGCTTCGAACGGCAGTTTTTGTTTGATTATCCAATAAGGTTTTTTTTTATTGCGAAATAGGACATGAAGTAAAATAAATAATTCAATCAAATGAATCAAATTTCGCTTCTAGTATTTTCATTTAGTGGATGAATATAACTTCTATTCTAGCTTCGACTCCTAAAGTTTGGGAGGAAGTTAGCAGGACATTCCAAACACTGGAATCTGCCTCACTGTGTTGGTGCGATTGACGGAAAGCACGTTGTTCTGCAAGCACCATTGAACTCGGGGACTGAATTCTTCAATTACAAATCCACCTTCAGTATTGTGCTTTTTGCATTAGTGGATGGGAATTGTAACTACATTTTTGCTGACATCGGATGCCAAGGGAGAATTTCGGATGGAGTTTTCAAAGCGAGCATACCCTGGAGACTTTGCTAGAGGGACTCCTCAGAGGATGTTCAACTATCGTTTAAGTAGGGGTCGTCGAGTAGTCAAAAACGCCTTCGGTATTTCAAGTACAGTGTTTCGAGTTTTAAGGAAACCAATGCTTTTGCAACCCGAAACAGCGGAATCGATAGTTATGACTGTCATCTTGTTACATAATTATTTAAGGATGCATTCGCCAAATTTGTACACACCTACCGGCACGTTAGACCACGAAGTGAATGGAGTTTTAAGTGACGGGTCGTGGAGGATTGAGGGAGAAACGATGTCTCTGTTACCTTTAACGGATACCGCCCGAAGGTCTAAAAATTATTCTCAAAAATCAGGAACGACTTAGCTGATTATTTTATGAACAAAGGACGTCTGGAGTGGCAAAATAAATATGCTTGAATACCTTAAATTTACTCACCGTAATAATTCTTTTCCGTGACACATCCCTATTCTCTAAAAATTTTAAACCTTCGAAGGCAAACCACCTACTTTCGTAAATTTCGTCTCTTCCTGGAAAAATTGAATAGAAATCGTACCGATAAAATAAAGAAGAATAACAACTGTGAATTAATTAATAAGGTATCCGTACCTACAATCTTCAATTATAAACCATGTACATACTTATAGGTGAGTGAATGTTGTAATCAGAAAGAGTGTATATGACTTATAGGTGAATATAAAAATTCAACATTTTTTCAAGAGTTTAATTCTCCGCGGTCGCAATAGGACGATCTTGTGCGGAGCGAAATTTTGCTTTCACATTCGTTTTCGACCCTGTCCACCGCGGAAGCAGCGAAATTACAGCATGACCGCGTAGGGTTGAATGTATGTGACATTGTTATTATTCATATTTTATAAGTCACATTTCCCTGTACCCTTGCTGTTTTTTATTTTAAGCTTTTCACGGCTGTAGGAAGCCAGCAAACTTATTATTTTTTGCAATTATCCACAGGAATGTCCATATCCCTGATTATTTACTCCTCCATCCGAAATTCTCCCTTGGCATCCGATGTCACCAAAAATGTAGTTACAATTCCCATCCACTAATGCAAAAAGCACAATACTGAAGGTGGATTTGTAATTGAAGAATTCAGTTCCCGAGTTCAATGGTGCTTGCAGAATAACGTGCTTTCCGTCAATCGCACCAACACAGTGAGGCAGATTCCAAAGTGTTTGGAATGTCCTGCTAACTGCCTCCCAAGCTTTAGGAGTCGTGGGAAGCTAGAATAGGAATTATATTCATCCACTAAATGAAAATACTACAAGCGAAATTTGATTCATTTGATTGAATCATTTATTTTACTTCAAGTCCTATCTCGCAACAAAAAAACACCTTATTGGATAATCAAACAAAAACTACCGTCCGAAGCAAATCATTCATACAAAATTTAATTCAAAAGAAGATATTACCTTATTATATTGTACTATTTCATGAAATTATTTGTTAATTCACAGGAGATGAATGAGATACTTGAGATTGAAGATAACGTCGAGACAGCAGTCATGCCTTGCGGAGAAAGGGAACAAGAGGTCACACAAAGGGAACACGAGACAGAAACGTCGTCTTGTACTTCTAAAACTACTAAACGAGCAAAGGGAAAACGAGATGAAGCAGATGCATCGATGATAAAAAGTGCGTTTGGCACATTGCAAATTGCTGCAAAGAAGTTTAAGAAAAAGCCCTCTCAATCGAATGAAATCGATACGTTTTTCACCTACGTTGCAACTAAAGTAAATAAATACTCCTCGGAGATCCAGAAAAAGGTTCAGCATGCAGTATTTCAGGTACGCATGGAATGCTGATAGAGGAGTGTTTGATTGGCCCTCTGCAAATAATACATACCCCAGCAACTGGCAAAATTATCCTGCTCCCTTCGTGCATCATGAGGAACCATATACCTCGCAACCACCTCAAACGATACCTCCCCTATCTTTGATTCACTACAATTTTTGGACAACTCCGCTCAACCATCTCCTGCTCCATCGAGCATTTCAGAAACGTTGGACGACTTTATTTAATGTGCCTTGTTGTTTAACTATTGTTATGTCGCATTTGTGATATTAAAAACGATCTCTGAAGAAAGTAAATAGTAAGTTATCAAATCTGTTACCTTGATATATCCCTGTAATTCCTTTGCAAGTGCCGCGCAGACTTGTGCTACTATGCCTCCAATAGACTGCTTCGAAATCCTGAACAGGTACTGTAGACTGGTATATGAATCTCCCGTGGCGAGGAATCGAATTGTAACTGCTAACCTAGAACAATTAATTTGATAAATAGCATATCTAACATACATAAAGAAATAAAATTTGTAAACTCGATCAACATGGTGTACTAGCACAAACGGTATAAACTACTTACCTGTCTGCAGCGGCAATTAGAGTGCGAAAATATGTTTCCTGTTTGGAAATGTAGAGTCCAATCTTTTGTAGCAGATTCTCAAAATCAGTGGGCGACATTCGCGTGAAATTCTTATATTGGCCACTTATTTGTTGTGACTTCAAGCCCATCATAAGCTGCGTACCAGCGCGTTTCTTATACAAATTAGTGTGCCACCAATGGCGTTGCTTCCTCTTCGTTTTACATAAACTAGCTATCACTAAAACGGCACCACTCATCATCAAAATCGCGCCGCTTTCCTCGCGTGAAGACATGGTTACAAGTGCGTATAAGCACCGGTGGATAACGCACTACTGTTCGAGGTCGTGAAAATAATTTCAACGAGCGGTTCGCTGGAAGCTCGCGAGAGGCTCGCGTGAAGCTCGAGTGAGGCTCGGCTCGCATATGTATACGCACCTTAAGGAAAGTGAAATTCTATTGACACAAAATGTATTATTTTATGCCATTCTTACCTATTTGAATATTTTGAAAAATCAAATTCAAACGCTTATTTTGTTTGTAATGCATTTTATGACAGCATATCAAGTATCTTTACATATATTTATATATTCTTCTTTAAGGTTTTCTTTTCAGTCAATTATTTTAAAAAGCTCTATAGGGAACGTGCACGCAACGACGATCAGAGACCCCTAGCGGTCTATCAGGCATTAGTGGGGTATAAACAACTCCACTCCGATCGTGTTTGCCCTATAAAGGCTGTTAGTTGTATTCAAAGTTATTTTACATTTGTATTAGTTTTCGGCACTTTTCAGATGTGAAATGGATGAAATAGTGATTAAGTGTGGACTTGACACGATTTTTTGTAAATGAGACAGAAGATTCGAGATTATAAAAGGAAAAAAACTACGAATCTGGCCATGTAACGAACATGAAATACTTGCCATATCTCTTAAATGAGATTCTCTTTGGATATTATTCATTCCATAAAAGTTTCTATAAATATTTAGTTCATCTGTAGGTCCACAGTTTTTCTTTACCAACACAATACTTTTTAGGTCATTATTAACGTTAGATTGAGTTGACAGAT
Source organism: Chrysina gloriosa (assembly GCA_038088585.1). Lineage (NCBI taxonomy): Eukaryota > Metazoa > Arthropoda > Insecta > Coleoptera > Scarabaeidae > Chrysina > Chrysina gloriosa. The sequence goes on along the minus strand of CM076094.1, from coordinate 25,626,165 downwards.
TATTGTCATATGAGAAACTCTCAAAAGGAAAGTAGTATTTATCGTAATGAAAACACACTTCCATGGATACACATTTCATGTCAACATCGTTAATGACTTCCAACTACTCTTCAATTGCACTAGTTCAATATATGTATTTTATCATTAATCGTGTCTTTCAAATTCAACTTTTAGAAGCCCTTATGAAACGATTGATACTGTTGTGATCCATATGACGTTTCATGTAGGAGTCAGGAAAAATTGTTGGTTTATATGCAAGATGAGATTGAATGTCCTTTTTTCACCATTAACAAAATGAACACTACAGGCTCTTGAATTCTGGTTTGAATAATATACCGTCTTTGCTGCGGATAAACATAATGACATGAAAAATTTAGGAAAAGAAGAACAGTATTTTGCTACACTACCATTTTGTTTTTTGTTGCAATGTAGCAGTGTTTACGAAACTGCAGTCACGTTTTTCAATACAAACAAAGTGATAGTGTAACAAAGTAGTGTTTTTCTTTTCATAAGTGATCATGTACCTACTATCACAAGGTAACGAACTACTCAATCACATTTCATAACGATAATGAATTTGCACCAAAATGTTTCAGTTGTTATATGCATTTTGTTAGTAGTTGTGACCTGTGGATTATACTGATTTAGAACTTCAGTGGAATTTCAATAATTCTATTTGCTTGTTTCTGTTTGTTGTGCTTATCCAACGTTACCTATGTCGGTTTCAAAAGATTTTCTCGGAAAACGAGAAAATTTATAACATTTTTACTTTCATAAGATTTTTCACTATTGCTACAATCAATAACGCAACAATTTCTTTCTGATTTGGGCATATTTCTTGTGAAATGTACGAAATTGTGTTCAGAGTATATTTCTAGCATGTATTTATTTATACCTCACAGATGCAGAAAATGACCACCTGTGGCGCTATATGTCTTCGTGCACACTCCCTTAGTGATAGAAATTGAAATTAATAACATAACCTAAAACCATGGAATTCAATATATTTCTCATTTGTAATTTTTCAAGCGCATGCGTGTTTTGTTTTGATTAGAAAGCATCGGAAATGTGTCTCTGATATGACCCAGAAGTATCAGATGATGGTTTATTGATGACGTGGGGCTCATCTTTTATGATTCCGAGTGTATATGCATAGTATTGGTCTAAGTGTATGAGGCATTGCGCAGTGGTTTTGTTAATAAATGTATTACAAGATTAATTTATGGTTATTTAAATAGAATAAATTAAATAAATAATTAAATAACAGCATTCTCACTTTATTCTGTCCGTGTTGTGGAGTTTAATATTCATTTGAGTATTTAATGTACAATCAATGTATGGTATGGTGTTGATTACTTATCTATGTATTTGTGTGGCATAATGATTTAAAACGGTTAAACGAGAAACGCGCTTTATTAAAAACGTCAATTACCAAATTCAGTAGTTATTTAAATAACATAGATGCTGAAGGTTCGATTGTGGATATTAAAACTAGACTCGATCGGGTAAAGAAACTACTTCACAAAATGTTATATGTGTGTGGAACTTGACAATTTTGAAAACGGACGTTACGCTGACAACAAAGCCGAAAGGCTTATATCGTCGCGAGAATCTATTAACAATACCGACAGTGCCCGGTAGTGTCAAAAATATAAATTCAACAACGCAAGGTCAACAGACTTGTGATGTTAAAAGCGAAATTCTTTTGGCTACGGAGAATTACCCCAATTTAATAGGGACGATGAACATTGGCTTCGATTCAATGAAACGCTTGTACATTGTGATCACATTTGGCGTTATGAATTAAGTTGGCTCCACAATATATAAACAAAGACTTACCCTTTTAAGCAGCGTTTCCAGTACACAAATGCACAAAGTGTAGATCGGTTAAATACTTGCAGCATAAGATGTTTCAACAGATTATTCAGTAACCGTGTTTGCCGTGAGGAATAAATGCTCTTCTATGCAGAGAACGACCGTTTGACATCTGACGTAACATTTCCATAATTAAAGTAATCTTACTTAATATGGATCTGTAGACCCAGTATTAGGAACAAATTGTTTCAATATGGTAAAATCTAAAACTTTTGTTAACACGGTAATAACACTAATACTTCTTGCACCGCTGACTGTATGTAGATGTGCTTGTACAGGGTCCAGTATTTGCATTTACTCCTTTAATGACAACGAAGAATTGTGTAATTTTTCAAGTACTTCAACTAGTCCATTGTAATTACATATTATCCATAATATCTAAATCTACTGCAATTTGAGCATCTTGGAATTTGTTTCTTCCTTGATGGTAATTGCTTTGTTGGAATCAAATGTGTAGGAATCAGCTGTGCAGATTCAGAGATGCCGAGATATTGTCTGTGATGTTCCCGAATACGTTCTGGGGATTTGGAAAACACTGCTTTTGTATACGATATTAGACCATCTACCTCTGGGTAAGACCTTCGAATAGTTCTTGCCACAAGATGTAAAGCATGCATTTTACACGTGCCAGGTAACAAGTTAGCCCAATGTTGTTTAGGAGATCGGCCTATAGAAAGCATGTTTGAAGCACCATCAGTCATAAACATTAAGAATTCGTTTCTTGAAATATAAAATTTCTTTGCTGTATTTAGCACATTCTTTATAATTACGTCGGCAGTACGTTTTCGAGTCTTGTACTAGCTAGTAAAAATTGAACTGACAGTTTTAGTCTGGTTTCAGTGGTCCCATTGTATGTACTATGTCATTAACAGAAGATTTCTTTTGAAGTTTTATGTGGTTTTAGTGGTTCCATTGTACGTACTATGTTATTAACAAAATATTTCTTTTGACGGTCAGTCGACTGGTCCACACATAATACCTTTTTATTTTTTACTTCTGATTTAGTGCTATTTTCATTTTTGTCGTGCACTGATGTTACACTGTTTCGTGAAGCAGTCTGCCTAGATAAACTAAATAAAAAGTGTAAGGTTTTAGGAAGCATCAATGTCAATAAAAAAGTACCGACTAAAGGTAAATGAGTTTCCAATGTTTTGTTAAAATCTGGGGAAAATGCTATAATATCTATCAGATGATAGTCAAAATTTGGGTATTTGGTAAATTTAACTTTCTTGCAGTAAATATCAATTAATTTTTATACAAATGGTCATAAAAAGAATTCTAATTAAAAATATGAACAATAAATTGCAAATTAATCTTGGTTGCTCGAGAAATTGTTAAAATAGTTAAACACAAAATTCATTAAAATATATACTCTTATGTAGGCTATATTAGACATAAAAATATTAATTATTAATTATTAATACGTAATGAATTGAACATATATTAAAGAATAAAAATTTTAATCTATTAAATTGCACCTATTATCATATTTTAAAATACTTAAATTGATCAAAGATCAAGTTTGATAGATCCATACATAAAATGTCAATATTAAGCTCAAAATAATGATATTGATATGTTTTTGTGTAATTGGTTAAAAAGGTATAGCATTTTATGCATTACAATATTTAATAACTGCAGCATGTAATTTGAAAGTGAATTTTCACAAAGTATGATTCATGACAATATCGTATAATACATAGAAACGAAGAATCTTTATTAAGAATTGTTATTTTTCAAAATCAACTATTCCATGAACTCCTCCAAAAATTATTTTCTTGATCCAAAACCCAATAGAATTTCAGAAATTTAGTCAGTTGATCTCCGGTGTGTAAAGAAAAGCAACGTATTGTAATTAAGTATATATTTGATAAGTATTTATACTCTAAAATGGAAGTAATTACAAATTTCTTTCAATGTATACGTCACATAACATAATTCAAAAGTGAAAAGTATTTAAATTAACAGTAGTAAGTAAAATATTGATTTGGAGGTTGTACAAGGCAACTCTTTGAATCATGGTAGTGAAAAGAGTCTTAGATAAAGAGTCATAAAACCGTTCAAATTGTGACCTAAACATTACGGCATAAATATTCGACCTAGAGTGATTACTGATGACGGCAACAAAATGCAGATATATTCGTAATGGCATCGTTAGTTTGTATTTCGTTTATTTTTATTGTTTCGTTACGTAATAACTAGTGTCTTACTGACACAGTGTGTTAGAATTACGGTGGAAACAGTGTATAGCCGGAATGTGGAAAAAAGGAATATCAACGATTGAAACTGGTAGAACTATGGGAAAATCAGTAAATAATTAATATTTTCTGTAATTAGAACTGTATTTTAAATCCCAAGAATAATGAGATAAAATAAACTTTTTATATTGTGTATATACATGCACATATGTATCTATCATTTACTTTCATAATGAATTTAGAAGAGTTAGAAGTATTTGCTGATATTGCTTTGGCCTACGCCACTTATCTCGCACAGGTTCAGGAATCTATAAAAATCGGACCAAAAATGTATTTAAATATATTCGTGCGAAGCAAGGGACTACACGCATTCCTAAAGTTTTATTTCGTAATGATACGCGTCTGGAATCACCGCAAGGCATAGTTGATGCATTTGCCAATGTGTTCTCGTCTATACATATTACCAGCAGTGATTCTTGTTTTAATAATGAACATTCCAATCATGTTCCTTTTGCATTATTACCTGTTACGGAGGAGAAGATGGTCAGGTTAATGGCCGGGTTCCCACAGAAACATATTTCCGGCGATGATTTGATTCCGAGCTTTCTTTTGCACGATGCAAGGATTGCATTTGGAAGACCATTGACTTTCATTATAAACTTAGCAATTAAAACTTCTACTTTTCCGACCGCTTGGAAGCGTGCAAGAATAAGCAAGAATAAGTTAGGCATCTTTAATAATGTATGTATGTTATACTATATATAATTTGTCCTGTAAATGGTTAGCCGTTGGACAATAAAGCTATTATTATTATTATTATTATTATTATCATTGTTTTTCCGCTTTTATAGAAACGAACGATATGGGACGTGGAATCTGCGCAAGAACCGTCCACCAATTGTGATGGTCAAAGAAAACCACAGACTTGTAGATTTGTCAGATAGGAATCCTTTCTTTTCTTGTGGCAAATTACTATAATCTGCTGATACCAACTGTTGTGCCATAACAGTAGGTACGGGTGAAAAAGGATGGACTTAGATGTCGAAGACCTGCACACAAAACATGCTATATGTAGACCGCAGTTTACTTTTAAAAGTGTGTATCGGGATTAGACGAACGTTGTTTCCTCCGACGCAAATATCTTTTCTTCTGCAGAAAATGGGACTCTCTTCGTTTATAGAAGAGCAAACACCAGATACCAGAAATATTTCGTCGTAAAAACCAAAACTAGTGAAATAATTTATCAAGGATACTGGGAATCTAGTGCCTATTAACACCAAATTAACAACAACCCAATATATTCTCTATAAGCAGTATATTTTACTCCTAGCGTATACCAACGGTGGACATACATATAAATCCCGGTCCACACTTAACGAACGAACGCGAACGAACGCAACCACAGAATAGGCAGAAGCGACAAGGCGTGTCGGCAGCTTTGATGTTCATGTGGTCGATTTGAATGTCCTCGAAATAGCTCAGAAGTTAGCTAACGCCATCTTGAAAATACGATAGGTGCACATGTGTTCATGTTAATTGAAAAATATTAGAGTTTTGTATATGTTAAATGAATAGTATTTGCTAAAAAGTTAAATCAGTGATACACAACAATAACCGTATATTTTAATTTTAATATGCACACACCATACCAGAATAATAACATTAATGAAGCTAGCCAAATATAACACTTTCGTCGTATTTAAAACATGGTTGCCGGACATGCGCATACAAAATTGACCACAAGATCTTCTAACTTTGTCGCTTCTGTCTATTCTCTGACACAACTCAGCACAAGTGAACGAACATTGTGCGTGAAGTGTGGACGGCACACGAGCACGAACGAACATGAACGAGCAGCGAACTGAATTCGAACGGACTACTCACGAACATTGGAATTCCGGCCGTTTATGTTCATTCGTGCACATTCGCGTTCTTCGACGTACGTTCCAATTCGTTAACGTTTGTTCTTGTGCGTTTGTGTTCACTTGTGCTCATTTGCGTTCCCTCGTTAGGAGTGGACGCGGTTAACATTAGTAGTATTCGCACGACCGGAGCCGTAAAACAATGCTTTTAAAGCATGTAGAAATTAAGATAGTGGACCATGTCAGCTGATCTAAACTCCACTGAATATTTATGAGAAGCCATGATTCAACACTGGAACCAAAATCACAATCAGAATGTACGAAACAGGGATGTTCTAAAAACTATATTCAACAAATACGGAATGAAGTAGGTACAGGTTTCCTGTGCCCTAATCTACTAAATTCAATGGAATGTATACATAAAATATTATTATTATGTTGTGTTTAAATTATTATTACCATTATTCTTCTTTATGTACTTATTGTTGTTATTGGGTACAATTACTAAGCAATTTTTCCTCATTTAGTATTACAATAGCAATCAAAATAAAAAATAACTCCTTAAATTTCAAGTAGATAAACATACTCCATTTTATGGCGACAATTGCTTGAAAACCGATACGTTTATTATCTTTGTATTGCTATTGAGTTAGCACACAACGTCTTACTAGTACTCTAAATAAACTTACTGACGCTGCCTAAAAACCTCATAAAACCTATATATTGTGGCTACTGTGTTGTATTTGCGATGTAATTATACATTTGTCTGAAAGGACAATAAGAATAGTGGACAAATATTTATTAAAAATATATGAAAAACTAAGAAGGAATGATTTTGATTATATTTCTGATCATTATATCTTATACTATTCCCAATAATTTTTATTTAACATTTAATATACATAAGTTATCCATTTCTCTGAACTTCCATGAGTGGTACTGTTTCATACTACTCCTTTGAAAATCTCCACAATAAAACGAACATATGTAAGCTTCACATTTGCTAATCACCGAATATATTTAGCCGAACATTCAAATTCGATGTTTAAAGACTTTTCAAGCACTGTACTTGATGAATTTCAACTTACAGAAGGTATTATTACGTGCTTGATTGACATTGGAAATAACGTTAATTTATAACATGAAGATTACTATTAATATCATATGTGAGTCTTATATTTACAACAACCTTGTTCATTTGTGAAGAATTTTGAATTTTAGTTACTTAATAAATCTTATTTACTATTCATGTTATTGATCTTATGTGTCACTAAAAATTAATAGGAGTTATATAACCATTCAAAAAAAAAGGAATCCTCTACAACAGAATAATAATAATAATAATAGCATAACTTACATATATTTTGCATATTTCCGAATATTAATATAGGCATACGTATTTGACAAATTTTAATAAGCATATTTGGTAGCCTACATGCAGCATAGTTCTTATAATAAATAATTTTAATTTATTGACATGAAATAAATTTTAAGTTTGATATCAAAGTTAAGAACAGCGATTCATATAACATAACATTCCACTGAAACTTGCTAAAACGCAAGTTATCCAAATTACTAATAAGGGAACACGCCGAACCCGAAAATTGAAAAAATTTAAACTTTGTAAACAAGTACTCCATACCCAAGTTAAGAAACTATTTTCGAGAGCTAAAATTCTAATAAAATAAATATAGAGGGCTCTCTATAAACGACCTAATAATAAAATTAGGTTCGTTAATGGGCAGTTAACAAGTGACCATGCAAAAGCTTACAAAGTAAGCACAATTTGCATATGCCAATAATACTGTAGGAAATTTTGACTATGTTAATCGCAAAACACAACTGCAGACTAATTAGTTTCGTCCTTATTAGGACTCGTCAGTACAGTATATCGTTCTGCGAGTGAGACAGTAAAAATTTCCAGGTGATACGTCGATATCTCGGTGGAAATTTTTACTGCGTCACTCGCAGAACGATAACTGTACTGACGAGTCCTAATAAGGACGAAACTAATTAGTCTGCAGTTGCGCTTTGCGATTGACATAGTCAAAATTTCCTACAGGATTATTGGCATATGCAAATTGTGCTTACTTTGTAAGCTTTTACGCGACTACTTGTTAACTGAACATTAACGAACCTAATTTTATTATTAGGTCGTTTATAGGGAGCCCTCCATACCCAAGGATGTTCCTAGGTCAATTAAAAATGTTAATTATATATAATTAAAAATTTATTTTATATAAAAAAATAAGAGAGAGAGTAGACACATAAAAATATTTTTCTAAGAGATTCACGTATATTCCTTAATTTAATCATAAAAGTATTTCTGGTCAAACTGCGAACAATAGCTTCTAAACTAAAAGTTAAAAATTTTGAAACAAACTTAAAAATTGTTCAAATGTGCATCCTCATACAGGCCACAGTAAGCTCACCAAGATGGTCCGCCCAAACACCGCAAATTGTGTTCCTCTGTGCAAAAGATGTAAATCAAGACTAGTAAACGATGTACGACAGCCGTGTCAAACTAAAAGTCACTGGTGAGCTAAAAGCATTAAGATCGTAGACTAGGTGGGCCGCGAAACCTAATCTTATAAAACAAGTATATTTATTAAATTTTCAATAAAAAGGACATTAAAGAAACACAAGCATTAACTTCTTTTGCTAGCTATTTGACATCTTTTGTCTTTAAGGAAGTTGTCTATTTGTGGCATGAATTTATCGGCGGAAATAACTTTTAAAACTGCGTTCAAGTATGCGTCCGTCAATCGCGATCTTGCGAGAGATTTGTTTCCTTGCATCAAAGAAAATTGTTCTTCACACTTATATGTAGTTCCGAACATTGGCAGGATTTTACAGGCATATTTTCTTATTTCGTAGCATTGAACAGGCAAGTACTTATAAAATGCGAATTTACCAACACTATCAAATTTGTGTTTGAAATGGGTCTGATACTGAATCTCAATTACTTTCATCTGTAAGTGATGGGGAACTTTATCAAAATACCAGTAAATAAAGAAAAATGTTTTCTTGGTACTTAAAATCTTGAAAACGCTTTTCAAATTCTGCCAGATGGCTTCCCATTTTCTCTGTATACATTTTGTATGATATTGGGACGCTCGTACTTTCCTGATACGCCTTACAAGTCGGAAAATGTGAAAGATCTGTTATAACTTGACATGGTCCTTGCAATTTCGTATTTAAGTCCGACAAATGATTTGTGATATCTACCATACATGAAAGATCTTGTAGAAAAGGTACGTCGAATAATAAGCTGACATCTTGTCCCTTCACTACCATGAGAAAACCTATTTCTTCTTTAAGTTTTCAAAACAGATCTAGAAGCATAGAACACGAAAGCCATCGCAGCTCTACATAATAAGGCAAACCAGTATACTCACCTTCTAAATCACGTAAAAATGCAAAAAACTGTCGCCAATTCAAGCCACGTGCCTTTATGAAGTTATAAATTTTTTCACTGATTTTAAAACGCTTTTCAACTTCATCACTTTTGAGCATGCAACTTTTTGGTGGATTATACAATGCACATGATGAAAATCTGGTTTGATCTTTGTCTGTAATATGTTAATGAAGCCAGTATCTACTTCAGTCATACAAGGAGCTCTGTCTGTTGCAACGGAACACAGTTTTGACAAATCTAAATTGTACTTTCGCAGAAGTCCAAGAACAGCATCCAAAGTATCCTCTCCAGGTGTTGTATGATGTAATGGTACTAATTCCCGTAATTCTTCATAAACGTTGATATCTCTATCAACAGCACGACGAAAAGTAACGAGTTGCGCCACACCACACACATCTGTACTTTCGCCACAGGCACCAGAAAATGCAATAAAGAAAGCGATGATTTTGTTTTTATCTGATCACTTATATTGGCAGCCAACTCAGTAACTCTTTCAGCGACAGTATTTCGGGACAAGGATATATTTTGAAAAACCTTCATGCCCCCGAGACTTAACATTTATGCGGCCTTTACAAGGCACTCTTTTATAAATTCACCTTCAACAAATGGTTCTCAGTGTTTTGCGATCAACTCCGACAGTATGTAACTCGCTTGAACAGCAGATTCATTCTCTTGCTTTGGACGTGTAAACATAAGTTTATGATTTTTTAACCGTGATTTTAACTCATTTAACTTTTCGTTTCTAATCATGCCTGTATACTCGTCAAACTTAGTTTTATGACAATCATAGTGACGTTTTACATTATATAATTTTGGAACACTGACTGTATTGTTACAAATCAAGCAAATAATTTTGTCTTTTACTTCAGAGTAAAAAACCGTATTCCCACTTTTCTTAAGAGATACGATACTCATCTACGAGTTTCCTCTTACTTCCACTTGATTTTGAAAGAAACGTATTGAATAATTTATTAATTATAACAATAAATACTGTTACGTGTTGTAACAATAAGCGCGCAACTGAACTCGCAATTCTATAGCAACTGACTGAACTCACTTGACCGATCTTGGCTTATATACGGAAATTTAATTAAAAATTAAATACAATTTTCTAGAACAAGTTAGAAGAAAACTTACGTACGTACGTAAGGCGTAAGGACAATAAAGCGATTGGGCAGCGGCACACGGCGCGAATCGATCGTCGTGATACGTGTTCGTGTGCACGCGACTTGTTGCAGCGCGCGCGTTTTCAAATACGGTTTTGAACACGCTCGTGGGCCGCATTATCTGGCTATTTTCATAATTGATTCGGGCCGCAGGAAACTGCTCAGTGGGCCGCATGTTTGACATGCTCGATGTAAGAAATTTGAAAATACGTAACGATAACACGCTAGTGTATTATAAAAAGCAATTATAAACGAGCAGGACGACGAAAACGGATTTTTGATATTACAGAGAATTTAGCCTATTCGAGTAATAAAATCAATATTCGATTATTTAATTATCTCATAAAGAAAGGGGATGAAATAATCGTTGAATTGCATGATAAAATAAATATTTCCAATAGTCACATTGAAATACAGTCGAGTCTCGTTTATCTTGAGGCTCATGTATTTTGAGTTTCATTTATCTTAACTTGGGAGTCTCGTTTATTTTAAGTTCCATGCTCACCTCCATGTTCCACAATTTCACCGTCACGCTAGAATCTAGAGTGAGTTTGGAAGAAATGGGAGGGGTGCAGGGGACGCATTTCAGTTGGCATGGCAACGGTGGCGGTAGTGGGGACTCGACTGTACTTAAATGTAGACAAGTTCAAGATAAAAAAATTAGAGGCGATGGACACGGAAAAGAATACTAAACATTGGCAAAGTAAAGTAAATAATGCTCATCAACAACAAACGTCAAAGTTGTATTCAATACGATTGGATCATAATATCAATCAAAATATGTTTGCTTACGTACAATTTTCTTTTGGCGTTCTGACGAGTTTTTGCGTTAAGGTCATATAAAATAAAAATAAATGTATCGTTCCTTTTGCTTATATTGTTCTATTAAACACTAATTGCGCTTGTGTTTCATTTTGTATTTACGCACTGGGCGTATGTGGTGGTTGGTAATTGTATTTACCCATTTACTTTTACTAAGCATACATTGTGTTTTTGATTCGGGCGGCAAACCACGGCAGTCTGTTGTTTAATGCCGGACTAACCGGTCAAATATCTTTCTCGCGCAGAAAAGCGGCCAATAAAATATCCCAACGTTCGCAACTTACGCATCGTGTGTCTTAAAGAGAGTTTTCTGAATGCCGGTATGAAGCGGAATTTAGTTCGATTGCCGTTCAAATAATAAGGAACCATACTAAATACCTCTTTCCATACTCGCTTCAACAATAGTTCGTAGACGGCGGAATGTTCCTCGTGGTAAACTTCTTGGACTTGAACCGTATGCTGAATTACATGGTTTTGATAGTAATCTGTATTCAGTTCTACTATTAATGGTTCCTCGGTTTTAGTATAACCATATAGCAACTCAATTAGAATTAACCTTTTATGAGATTAATGGAATTATGATAACATAGAATAACTTCCTGAACAAGCAAATTATCATTATTGTTGGTTGTAGCTTTTTAATAATAATAATAATAATAATAATAAGATCTTTATTGCCCAACATAAAATTCCATTGAAAGGACAATACAATAATATAGTACAGTGGTTACAATAATACTACAAAATACTACAAAAGGTAATAAACGTAAGAAGCAGTAATATTTCAAGAAAAAGGTGTAGACAAATGATTATGTGAGGAGGATCGAGGGTATGGAAAGGGTTAGGTGAACTCGGTTATTCCAGAGGTGCAGAAAGGATCCCGGACAATCCTTTTTGCGTTTCTGGCCATGTGGTTAATAGGTGCTTTAACAAAGACATCTGTTCTGGCTCTGGCTTTTAGAAACATATCGTTAGATCTAGTTCCGTATTTAGGTACAATAATGTTTACAGCAGAGAGTAAGTTCGGAGTAATGTGAATTTCTGTTCTAACAATAATTCAGTATAATCGATGTCCTTGACAGGAAAGTTACCTGTTGATATGTACGTTAAGTATTTTAGAAATCTTCTCTGTACCTTCTCTATAAATATATTCTGGTAGACATAGTAAGGATACCAAATAATTGAAGCATATTCCAACTTGGGCCGAACTAATGCGCAGTAATCTTAGCGCTTCTTTAATGTCGCAACATTAACAAATTTTCTGCAAGATCGAATTACGAAACTTAGCGTACCTAAAGCAAAGTTGCAGACAGCGATTACGGTGTTGGTAAATTACAGTCTATGATCAAATAGGACTGCTAGATCCCTGATCTGTGTCTGTCTGGGGATGTCAAAATGATCTAAGGCAGCGGTTCTCAGCCTCTTTTCCGTTGGGACACACCAAAGTATGTTTTTACCTAGATGCAAAAAAAGCGAACAAATAAAGTACCTACAATACTTCTTTTTTATTATGGAACGACTATGACAAACAAATTTTAAAATTTATTGCGTAAGATTCTTAAATAGAAAAATATAAACATAAAAGAAAGTTATGACTCTTAAGCAGGAACATAAAAAAATAATCATCAACATCAGAAATATAAAGACATACATCTTGAAACTAGTGAGATACTTGTCCCTGGCGATTTCTGCAAAGTATATCGATGCGCGGACGAATTCTTGACAAACACACTCTCATCTCGACGTCCACATCAAGTAGGCGAGACCTGTAGTCACATTTTATATTCTTCAATATAGAGAATTCCGACTCGCACAAGTAGGATGTTGAGAAAGGCAGTAAAAGAGATTGCTTTATTCGCGATATCCGGATATTCATTTTTGATTGAGATCCAAAAAATATCGGGAGCATTTTCTCTAAATTTCGATCTCAGGACTGTATCCGATGATATTTCTATAAGTTGCTCTTTTTCGGAGCAGTTTAATTCTGCTTTGAATGCATTTTCTTCGTCAGGTGTAATCAGCCACTCCCAGCCAGTAGTCGAGATCGAGGGAAAGTATTTGGATATCCCTAGTTGCAAGTCAGATAGGTGCCCTATTATGCGTTCCTTTATCTGATTTTCTTCCTCTGTGTTCAACTCACTTGATGTAGTAGCCGTAGATGGAAAGGCAGTTAGATCGCTCCCTCCTATGGCCGAGATGCAAAGGGCAAGCATTTTCGAAAATGCGCTGATTTTATCACTTGATGATATGATAGTTTCATGCCGTCCCTGCATACTTGAATTCCAAGCATTAAGTTTGTTGAAAATATCGGAAAGGTACGCCAGCTCAGCACACCAAACGGGGTTTTTAAGACATTCACAATATTCAAACTTATCATTACTTTAAAAAATGTAAGTAGTTCGTCTTTTTCTGCCATGTCTGTCAACAGCAGCAAATATATCAGCTCCAGTGGATGTTGTTTCCAGTTCTCGACAAAATAGGTATTGCTCAATAATTTCTGATCCGCAAACAAATCTCACAGAAGCTAATAATTGAGCTTTTGTTGAAATATCGATGCTTTCATCTAACTGTAGAGCCGATTGCGTGTTTGTTAAGTTTTCTATGACATTACTTTAAATATCAAGTGACATGTCCTTAATGCGCCGATGAACTGTATCATTGGACAGAGGTTGAAATCTGTTCAACTGCTTCCGGTCCCAAAATAATAGCAACAATTTTTTACATGCCGGTAATATAAGCTCTTCGCCGATGTTATGGGGTTTCTGTTTCTTTTTGCTTGAATGGAAATATACAGGCGTTGGAAATATTCTCGCGGTTTTTGATAGACGCTGTGGTGGTTTCGTTCCAAATGCCATTTCGGCTTGTTAAGTACCATAGACTCATTTGACAACACTATGCCACACACCAAACATTTCGGACTAGGTTTGTCCCCCGCGCCTGTCCACGTAAATCCAAAATTTATATATTCTTATTTATAGTGGCGGTTATGTTGGACTTTGCTTGGTCCTGGTTTTACGATTTTCTCATTACTACATGATGATGAAGACAGCGTAATTTTTTTCTCTTTGGAATATTCGTATAGTCATCTCTACTCTCCTCAGATGCAGAAGAGCTGTCGATGTCTAAGACTTCCTTCTCCCTTATTACAAATCTGTCCATGATGAAAAGAGCGTACTAGAAACTAGCAAAGACATGAAACAGGGAAACAGAAGAAACCCGACGACTGATTACTGATTACCAAAAAATAAAACTACTAAGAAGTTGATATCGGCCCTCTTATTGTATATAACGGACTGACGATTCCTCATGCTTTGAAGGAATGGTGCGAGGTGATGATGAAAATAATAACGCACTGAATTACTTCACTTATTTATTATCACGACGATTATTGCAACAACTTCGCGGTGGTTCACAAAACTGCTTGACTGAACTGAGATACAACTGATTTTTAACTGCTTTACTGACGTTGAGCTGAGCTACGACTGCCACTGTAACTCTAACTCCAACTGATAATGAGCTAAGCTATGACTGCTACTGTAACTCTAACTGCCTGTGTCGGCATATGTTGGTGATATATATTTATGGTCGGATAGAAAGTGTAGTTCCAAATAATGATTAAAACCATCAATTAAATGCTTCTACTGGTACCTTAATCTACGTCTGATGGATTCATGAGACCTAGAAATGCACTTTCGTAACAAATGATTTCTTACAGCCAAAATCTACAATGACTTGAACGGAGCTTAAGGCTAATTAAAAGGTGATTATATACAATAGAATGAAAGCAACAAAACAAAACAAAATGAATGAGGAATACTCCAGAATTTCCGGAAATCCACTTTGAGTATCCACCGATATATTTTACTGACGCGGCCGACAATGCCGACAAAGTTCAAAGGACGCCGCTCGCCGCAAAAAATGGAACTTTTCCGGTGAAGATTATTCACCAAATGGGGATCGTTTGTTTCAGAGTTGAATGGAAGAAAAATGATTATTATAGGATACAAGCTTAAATGCGTATAATCACATATAATGATGGGCGATTTTTTGCAAATTGGGCTACTCCAAGAAACGATTTGGCGATAATTCTTTTATGTTCTAGAATCTAGAACGATATTTTATCTGCGGAAGATTACAAGACATTAATAATCTCGCGACACACCTGACATGTATTCGCCACACACCAATGTGTCGCGACAGGGCGCGTCAGTTGGGGACCCCTGGTCTAAGAAATAGCAAAATATTATTGGATCCTTCCTGGTTGTGTAAGTGACAACTGCGCATTTATTTAAGCTGATGTTAATATTAATGTTGTTGCACCAGCAGTAAATAGTATCCCAGTCTCTTTGTAGAGCTTCACAATCAGAAGACGAGGATATCTTTATGAAAATCTTTAAGTCGTCTGCACAATGACCTGAAAATTAAATAAATTACACCTCTTAACTAGATTGCGCCGGCTTAGCTCTTATCTACTATCATATAAAGCATTTTCACAAACTTATTTACAAGGATTTCTAGAAAATTTTACATACATTCAAATTAATTACCAACGTCTGGTGTGGAATTTTTTCTGTTCAAAGAATTTCTTGCTATGGATCCCTTCTTAAATTCTTTCTTCGGCGAGGTGAAGCTCTGTTTGTTTAGTATTTACTTCCTTTAAAACCTTTTGGTTTGAAATATAATTGAAATTTCTATTTTAATTTAATTTTAAATTAGTAAAATCGTATCTCGCTGATTTTGCGTGTTGTTTACATCCCAGTCGTCAACCAAACATTCATTCATTTTTTGCAGAACCAGGACGCTTCCCCCATCCAAAGGTCACTACATTTCGTCTGTTGTCTAGGTAACCAGATGTTTACTATTTTTCCATGGATAGCGCAATTCATCACAGGGGTCTAGATTGTGTCTGCACCTGTCCTTGAGATGGACATACACTCGACAATGAAATTCTTCTTTTAATTGGGATTTCTTGTAACGTGAAAGTGTTGAATGAATGTGTTTGCATGTTTACATTGTTTTCTATCTTTTAGTCGGTGCTTTTTATAATGATTGATATTCTTATTTCTAGTTACATGTTTTTCTCCCATTAACCGCCACTGGCTGGACTGAAGCTAACGCGCTAACGCTGTGGTATTGGAAAAGTATAAATAGAACCCCAAAATTAACCAAGATGTCATTCGAACATGGGTATTAGCAAATAAAAGTACATTAATATTACAATAAGCAAGGATTCGGAATCTAAGCAAGGACAGGAGATCATTTATATAAACATTAAACAAAAGTGGTCCAATAGTGGAATTCCCGAGGAAGCGGTAACGATATAGGAGTAAAAGCCATTATAATAAACATAACACGTTCGGTTATTGAGATATAAAGCCATAAAGTTAATTGCAGTTGAAGTAAATCCAAATGAGTTCAATTTGGACAATAAAGTGTTATGGTTTATGGTATCGAAGGCCTTTGCGAAGTCCGTATACAAAACATCAACCTGATCCCGTTAGTCAATACAGGAACTGATATACTGTGTTACTTTCGCCAAATTCGTCAAGGTTAATCTGCCCGACATGAAACCGTATTGTTTTGTGGAAGTATATCACCGTGCACAGTTATAAACCCTCTTGTAAAGTCGAAAATCTTTGAACAACTGGATAAAATGCTGATATGCCTGTAGTTAATGACTTCATACTTGCTTCCTTTTTTAAAAGTAGTAGTGATCTTTCTTATCTTCCAGATGTCTGGAAATGTAGAAGTGCGAAGTGAGATGTTAACCTTCCTATACTCACGCATACGGTCTGTGAGACCGATTTATATAGTATAGTATACGTCTTTCATTTTGACGTGAGTATAGTAAGGTTAAAAATCGTACATGACGGATTGCATAAAATGGATGCGCAATCTTTGATAAGGAAATTTGGAAGGTCATCTTGACCTGAAGTGTGGTCCGCTTTTAGTTACTTAAGGGCTACTAATATCTAATTATCTGAAAAGGGTTCTACATTAAAATAGTTCAAACAATCACTAGCTGTCAACGAAAGTGACAATGGTCGTGGTTGAAACACATCTAAGAACGGTTTGGCAAAGGCTTCAACTATCATGCAGGCATCTGTCAGCTCCTTATCACCCAGCTTTAAGCAACCAGGAATTCTAGACTTTCCCTTCTTCTGTCCAATAAATCGCCAAAATGCCTTGGGATTCCTGGATATTTCATCTTCTAAGCCCGCCAAATATGCTTCATAGGCTGTAAGTGTTTCTGCTTTAACCAAAGCAAGAATTCGATTAAATTCATCTCTGACCACTGGTAGGCCTTCAGACTTCCATTTCTTGTATTCCATTCTTGATGTATTGTTATAATCCTTTTGCTTAAAATTCGAGTGTCATCTGTGCTAGTGGAATGAAATCTGTCGACTATCGCGCCAGAGTTGGGATTTTGTGCGGCTATAAGGTGTGCTCTTATATTTTGTAATTTCAGTAATTCGTTTACTACCTAATTTGAAAATTCTGTACCATTATCACAGATTATTTTTTGTCGCGTGCCAAAAGTAGAAAAATGTATTACTTGATTAGATATTTCGATTGCGATTATATTGTTTACTTCGTACATTTGAGCAAATTTTGAAAATGCGTCGATAATGCTTCTATAGTGAGAATTTAGAGTTTGTAAATAAATCCACATGGATTCTTTGAAAAGGGGCTATTATTTTCTCGGTGAACTGAAGTGAGATTTCGTTGCATTTCTGTTGTATTTATTAATTATTTTGGTATACAAAATCTTTGTCTAAATTTTGCTAATAATACATTCTTTTGATTTGATTTACTACCTCATTAACTGTTCTCATCTATATGTTGATTTAATATGATTTAAATGTTTTCTTCTTTATTCTTTACTATTTTACTCTTCTAATGCGTCGATCAAGTTTTATGTTACTATCACTGGTAAGATTTTCTGTTACAATTCTACATAATAATTTATAGATTTCACTGTCAGTATGGATGTAGTATTTACCTTTTACTAACGTTTCAATAATAAAAGATTTTTAATTCGCTTTCACCGTTTTTATGGTTTAGCTTCACGTAGCAGATTTCTCTATGGTTAACCTCATTAAATTCAACTTTAAATGGATAAATATAAAATGCAATTAAAGTTTGTTGTTTTTGACAATCGATAGGTAATCCAGCGACAAGGATGGAATTTGGGTGTTCATTCTGGCTAGAGTGTACGAAATCTGAAGGTATCGTTGAAGCTTTAGGTGTTCCTTCTGAATGATTTTGGTCCTACTGGCGGTTTTCTTCATCTGTGACTTGCGTCTGAATTTGTATTCGAGTGAACCCACCCAAAAAATCAGTTTCAGTATAATCGCGATCGATTTGAACCGTTTTTCCTTTGTTTAGATTTTCCGTAAGTGGTTTTCATACGGGCAAAATCTTTGATAAATCTCCGATAGTCGCCTAACAATCCGAGAAATAATTTTACTTCTTTTTGTGTTGCTAATAAGGAGTATTTTTGAATTGCCTCTATTTTATTGGGTTGGTTTTACATCTGTAGTGGTTATAAGGTACATTACTACCTCACTCAAGAATTCGCATTTATTCAAACAATTTTTGAATTTGCTTGACATCGGCAATGGAATATTTTAGTTTATTTTCGTGTTCTTGTAATAATGTATTAGAAATTATTATATCAAGATATACTACATTTGCTGTCAAACTTCATTGCACGGTATTCATGCGTCGTTGGAAAGTTGCAATGCCATTACTTATTGTTAGTCCAAAGCGCATTCATTTGAAATGATATTCTGTTAGAAGTGCTGATCAGACGGATCCGTTTCAATTTGGTAGTATCGCCTGGCCGAATCTAGGGTGATGACATACGTTGCTCTACGTAACTTGTCCAAAATGTCTGTTATATCTGAAATCGGTAATTTATCGGTTATCGTTTGCTCATTTAATCTTCTGTAATCGATAACGAACTTATATTTCTATTCTTCGTTCGCATCTAGTTTTAGGAATTATAATAACAAAATCACTCCAAGGGGTTGAACTTTTTTGGATCAGGTCTTGTCGTATATTATTTGAATATGTGATCTTTCCTCTCTGCCCTGTAGATTTGCCCTTACGGTTTTAAACAGATCAGAATTTTTAAAGGAAATTTGGTGTTTAATTTCCGAGGTAAAACTAGAAGGTAATGCGTCATCATGTAAAATATCTTTTTGTTCTATTACCAATCCCTACGCTTTGTACAGACTTGCTCTAATAAATATTTATACCGGGACCTGTTTTCTTATCAAAGTTTTACTATTTCTCAGGGTTGGTGTTCGAGAAATAACACAATCTTCTGTCAAATTTCTTTGTTCCTGAATATCTTTGTAAATCTTTTTAGAGATAAACACAACTTTTACAACTTGTTTTGTTTTAAGTAAATTTTACATCCTGCTTATACGAAGTCGTTATTTTAACAAAACGAGGTAACTCCTTTTTGGGGTAAATATCACAGCAATATATATATATATATATATATATACTAGCTGACCCGGCGAACTTAGTACCGCCTTAGAATTAATAAATGTTGTATTAAGTTATTACCTGAGTTTTAGTAACTTGTTTATATTAAGATAAAATTAATTAAGTTGAATAAAAGTTCAAAAAGGAGCAAACTCACGTGGGAGCAAACCATTTGCTTTATTGAATGTAAACCAAATGATTCGCGTATCGTTGTAGCACAACTTTCTGTTAAACAATTTTCTGAATGGGTTGCACTTGTGTCGATTACTTAATTGTGATATACTATATTTTGCGACTTTAACTATTGTCGGAGCGTTGAATTGTCGTTCGTGTGTTCCAGCGGGGCGTTTATTTGCTCTGATTACGACTTTATAGTCATCACTTGGCATGCGATCCAACGCAGTTTTGAACAACCGAATCAATGCATGATGTTCATGAAGTATTTGCTGCAAATCTTAAAGAATTTCTCTTTTCATTGCGTTATTGATCGTTTCACGCCGATAAAGTTGGTCCTCCATATTGACCATGAAGTAAATTTGTAACAATTTTATGCTGTACGTCTTCAACCGGCTGCAATGATCCAATTCTATGGTGAATTTGTTCTTGTATCTGTATAGTCCAAATAGAAGTGATAATTAGTGATTTATGATTACCAAAAATAAAGGTTACTCTCTTATTAACAAACATTACCTTGAATGTCGTACTGAATCCGCGTTCTTCAATAATATTTGCTCCAAATGAAGTCATTTGCATTTGCATGCGTTGTATCTTTAACCGTTCGAAAAAAAGGTCGTAATTCTTGAGCTTCGCCAGGAAGCAATGAATGCAATGGCTTAGGTGGCGCAGGCAACAATGGCGAATTTAACCTTTCCACTGAGACAGCACAATCCAGACGTTTCTCCAGCGAACTTCAATGCACCGCAATGGACGCACACAACCTCCATAGGGCCTACTCTAACGAAAGGGGGCGAGTTGTAGTCAATTGTGGCATCGTATTGAAACGCTCCTCGTTTCAAATTAACACTTGAAGCGTTTCTTCTTGCGGCTCGACGTTGTTGATTTCTGTGTTCCGCTCGACGATTTCTCATTGCCAACCGAGCCGTTTCACGTATAGCCTCTCTTTGTTCTTGTGTTTGTCAAACGCGAAATCGGGCCATACTAACACAGCAGCCCTTCTCTCGTACGATTTCTTCTGCATCTGCAGTGTATTGATTCGCAATATTCCGCAGTTTAATTGCATTACGGCTTCGTTGTAAAAGATTCGATCGATTCTCGTTCGCGGTATTGTAAATAACACTGTGATGGATATTGCTGACTTTGCTTCTATTATGACATAACAATTATTGATGCGCGCACAATCACAAATGTCATAACCTTAATTGTCTTTGCGCGCACCATAACAACTGTCATAATCTAACCCACCAAACGTCATCAATTTGCTTAACCTCTAATTTTCTTTTCTTGATTTTTAAATGTTTTAATAGTTTTCTTTTTTCCTAAACTTTCGCGTAGCAATTACGAACAAACCCGCAGAAGGAAGTATCCAATTTGGTCCAATCGTTTTAAAGTTTTAAGAGTCCGAACAAACCACGATCCATTTATATATATATATATATATATATATATAGATTTTCTTTTTCGACAACTAACTGACACTTTTACACCTCATACACCAACTATGAAAAAGAAAAATTTCTGAACGCACCTAAAAAAGACAAAAGACAGACGACATCAAATGTTTCACAGCTAGGAACATTTTCTCTTGGAAAATGAAATTGCAGTTTTTACTATTTTCCGTTACTTATTATTTATGTTTCTCACCGTTTAAACCTTCCCTAAACTTCGACAAATATTTCAAGATCAAAATTAGCCAAATCGGTCCAGCCATTCTCAAGTTTTAGCGAGACAAACGAACAGCAATTGATTTATATATATATATATATATATATATATATATACATGTATGTCTACATGTGTAGACGAAACGTATAACGCAGAGTTATGTACGCGCTGACTAAAGTGATGATACCTGTATAGTAACATATACAGAAGGATTATCTTTCTGCTGGTTTACTGAATAATAATAATAATAATAATAATAATAATAATAAATGATGTTCGAAAATGGTTGAAATAGATTAAAATGTTCAAATAAGATCTAAAATCATGTAATTAATCATAAATAAGAGTAGGAAAGGCGAAAGGAGCAATGTAAAATAAGCATCTATTTTGTATAATTTATATAGATTTGCAATTAGAAAGCTGCACTCACTTTCCGTGTATGCGTTTCACGGTCATACCTATCGTCAGTACGGCTTTGTGAGATGTACCTTTTGTTGCTATACCAGCACTATATATGCAAGGATGATTGATATTCGTACACATGAGATATCTAATTAAGAATTTATAGATTCAGTTAAATTTTTAATAGCTTACCGGTTTTTAAAGTTGTAATTTATATGAATAAAATTAATGACGAAGAAAGTATATGTGTACATTTTTGAAGTTTTTACATCATCCGCCGTTTCACGCATTCAAAACACCACTTTCTTCAATCGGGGATGACTTCCTCCTCAGGCTGCCTGCTGTTCATTGCTTTCTCCACATCGTTGTTTTGAATTTAAAATATTAAAGTTTATTAAACAATTATTACATTGTTTTCTGAAATACTATTTTACACCACTTCTAATGCCTACAATAAACGCATGCAAACTGATCCTAATTCGATAGCTCAGTTAATAATTAATTTCGTAATAATTTCAGAGGATTTGTATTTAAGATTTTGAAGGCAGTTGGTTGGTTGGTGAGCTGGGGATTGAACGTGGCGCCATAATTGTAAAGTTATCTTGATTCCTCTTTCCATACTACGGAAATGGCTTTGAACATTTTACGATACATTTAAAACACACTGCCTCCCATTCAAAGTTTCAAATAGACACTCGGTATAATAATTTTGAGCAATTCTGACGTACTTTCACATTTTTCGGTTTGCGCTCAAACCATTAATAGTGAGTAGTTTTCTAAATAATTTTGCCGGATATGACGTTATCGGCAAAGAGGTCCGAGTGAAAATGAAGAGAAAATTGGGGCGCTGTGGTGTGACGACACGCGCTTGGCTCCGGATCGATACCATTAAGAGCATTTTCTTTTCTATGTTTGCGGTTTTCCATAGACAGAATTTTATGCGATGTTCGAGTTTACACATACGCGCTTGTATTTCAATATGCATTCTGTAAGTAATGGATAACAGATCATTTATATACGGTATCGGAAACGTGCAGTAACGTTGTATGTGATAAATAAGGAGCATTCAGTCATAGGAGTCAATTCCTGTCGATAATACTGTGATGCATGTATACTGTTTATATACAACATCATTGATTGAATGCTCGTTTTCGCCGTATGTCTCGATCTGTGTTTTTAGCAGTGTATACATTTGTTCACAGTCAAAATTGTCCACCTTCCTTAACAATCAATATCCAATATCGGAATGGAACATTCTTAACCCGCAAAATCATAAAAAGTTAAAACTTTATGGACAAATAGTGTCTAGTATCATCGACGCCACTTTAGTTAAAACGTCTATCAAAATGTAGTTATTTTTTGTAAATGGTTGAAATAATTGCGAAATAACCTGATTTCAAAGTGCTTTCCTCACTCCTCCACAAATGAAATTCACACAGTTTGATATATCTTACGGAGCCTCCCAAACCGTGTAAACATTATTCGCTTTTATAATAATAATATTCTATATGCTTCTCTAAAACTCCATAATTAGTGTAGATATGCGTTAGAATTTGTTAATCCTGTTTGTTCAGTGGCTACGAATCCCGATTTAGGTCCCGTCAACAAAAACTGCGGAATATGGACCAAATTCTTGCAAGAATTCAAGTGCTACATCATTATCTACTTCAGTGTGTCGTCTCGTGATCTAGCTAATATTCCTTTCAATATGTTTGTTCTATCATTCTTCATTGCTGAGAGCTAATATACTTAGAGATATATTATAAGAAGCATATTTTTCAATATGTTGTGGATCTTGCCTTCTTGATCGCCAAAGGCTATTGTACGATTATTATCATATAGAATATAACGAGTGGAATGGTGATTATTGATAACCAGAGACATATCGATAACTATCAACGGTACAATTGAACGCTTTAAGACCTACACGAATTAGGGTAAGTAGAAGCGTTTAGCACTAATTTAATTTTACATAGTTTGAATATTCTGTCCTTTTCCACATACTCCGAATATTTTAACATATTTGAAATTATTCGACATATTAGGTGAGTTCTGATTGATTAAAAATAATTAGGTAGGGGGTGTATACATTTCAGCTTTGTCATTTAAAAATTTTCATCATTTACAAACACACAAATAAAGTACAAAAAGCAAATATTTTAAAAATATCCTCTGAGGATTCAGTGTTACAGAGAAAAATTACTTTACTCCTTTGCCACCGGAACTAAAATACAAGATGGGGAGCATGATTGAAAGTTGGCAGTTTTTATGCAGAAAATTTTGTTCCTATCAAAGAACCTATTTTAAGTTTTGAAGAGGAAAATATTGCTGCAATTTCAAAGTGCAAATCAATTTTAGAAAATAATTCACTGCACCATGAACTTTGTTTCATTAAATCAAATTATGAATTTGTTCATACAACGATTGTTATTCTTGAAACCGAATGACTACCGTTTCAAGAGCGTCTTCATTTGATTGATGAGTTTAAGGGTGTTGGGTGCTTTTTTCAGGATCGGTTAAACTTATTTTTTCTTGGTTCCAAACCTATTTAAAAATTGTATATCTGTGATTGCAAAAAATTAAAGCTGTAGAAGCCGTTAACATTCTAAAAAACTAGTATTTTATGGTTACACACACTACTTTTAAAGGTTAGATATACAATTTTCAAAATAGTTTTGGAACCAATAAAAAAAAATAAGTTTAACCGATCTTGAAAAAAGTACCCAACACTCTTAAGGAAAAACTCCAGAAAGTAAAAAAGAAGTAACACATTAATAAAAAAATTACTGATATTTTCAAAAAAGCGATTTAAATTTGTTGCAAATGGAATTGCAAATTCTCCGTGGCGATTTTGATGTTAAAACCCACTTAAATCTGGAAGTTGTTAATGTTTTAAAACAGGTACCAATCACATCAGTTGACATCGAACGATGTTGTTCAACATACAAATCGCTACTAACGGATAGGAGGCATAATTTAACTATTGAAAAACATTTGATTGTGAATTGTTTTTAGAGTAAGTAATGTTTAATATAGAAATGTAAGTGACATTTATCTGTTTAGTAAAACCTGTTTAAAGTTACGTAGTGTTTGCTCTTTTCCTTGTTATTTCAAAATATACTCGACATTCTGAAAATATTTTTGAAATATATTTTACATATTCTAGACATTTTAGTAATATTTTCACACATATTTTGCTCATATTTTAGACATACATACATATGTATATATTTTTGTCAAATCTCGAACATATAATCTGGTTTCTATTGATAACGCAATTAATAAGACATTAAAAACCAGCCAGTTTTTATTTATCTCTTGTAAATTTGCATCAGCGTTTGACTTGGTAATTTTATTTATTCCAACTGGTGTGTTTTTCACCATACAGAATTAATAGTCACCGACCAAACATTCGGTTTTGACCAAAAATCTAGTTTCGGCTATAGTTTCGGAATCGGCTAAAAATCAGCCGCACCGAAACTCAGTGTTCGTGAATTATCGCGCTTCGTTCGGGCAAGTTCATGTCTCGTAGTCGTCAGGGTCATCAAGTTTAATATTACATAAATAAATATCTACTTTTCTTACATATCATAGTTGTTTTTTTATTATTTCATTTAACGCAAATGAACTATATAACATGTAAAACATACACTAGATTTCAGCATCCATTGAAATTTTAACATGTCTAAATAAGTTTTGGTTTCGGTTTAGGCCGAAACTGAGACCTAGGCCGAAATTTCGGTTTCGGCTGCAAGTTCTCTTTCAGTCGGACATTAATAATTACCTCAATTTTCATTTGAAGTCAAAAACAATCTTCTGTTTGTTACATTTTCGGTTCTTTTCGATAACATAATAACAAATCTGATTTTCTTTTGCTTGGAAATGTGCCATTTCTTTTTGTCAAACTTTATCTCCTATTTGGGCTGTTTTTGAGAACACCGTATTGTATTCTATCCAGCCTGCATGAGAACCGTCGTCGCTAGTTTCTTCATGAAAATGATCTAGCACTTAGGATGATGTTTGATTTCCCCGCCATGCTAATTCAGCAGCCACTATTTGATCTGAAGTCATTCCGGGATGTCTTCGTCGTAATTCAAGGTAATGGTCTTAATTCCTTTTACAGTTAAAGTGGCAGCAGCTACTTTCCGCTTGTCCGGGAGATATTGGAGTTCTTTGTTGTGTATCATATGTATAACATTTGTATTATAGTTATTACAATTCACTACATTTCGCATGAGTTTCACGACACTTCCTTTGTATTCCGTTCCATACATTTTTCGCATGTTATATGCTGAATCTTGCAAGATGTTTTCCAATTCTTCTTCTGTTCGATCTTCTGACAATGTGTATTAGCGTGAATCACAAGATTCCATAAACTGACTCCATATATATGTTTCAAATCTCACAGTAGATATGGGCTTGTTATTCTTTGTGGATTATTAGATATTTTGTAAAAAAATTCTCCGAAACGTGACATGTTTATTTAATTTTTGCAAAATGTAATGACAGTGCCTTCCACAGATCACTACAAATCTCCAAGTAAATACGAAAAGTTATCCGCTATAGTTATCTTTGTTCACCTAATTAAAA
Organism: Chrysina gloriosa; assembly: GCA_038088585.1. NCBI lineage: Eukaryota > Metazoa > Arthropoda > Insecta > Coleoptera > Scarabaeidae > Chrysina > Chrysina gloriosa. The sequence goes on along the minus strand of CM076094.1, from coordinate 25,599,491 downwards.
AGATCATATGCTCCTTCTCTATTAGTATGAATCCAATGTTTGGCAGGTGGCGCGATAATTGTCGGGATTCGTTAATAATCGACCGCAAGCAGTAGACAATAGTACTTACTGCTATTAATACATAACATACGTTGGCGCTGGATCAGCGTCGGTGTACGTTGTTTTTGATTTTTAATTCGTTATTTTCCACTATCTTCCACCATCTTGCACCGTTTTTCATGGTCGAAATGAACGACAAATGTGTTTTGTGTGGTAAGAGCTTTATGGAGGTTGCAATGATGTAGTACTTTCCGAGGAATTTTGAGAGGTACGTATTGATTTGTATACATAACCTTATATGGAAAAAAGTGTTATGTTATATATCTTCTATAAAATTTATAGATAATCAAAATTCTAGGCTTTAGTTTACAAAACGACAATAGAATAGAAGATATAGTTAATGAAAATAAATATATTGATGAATATAATTGAATCAGCGAACTATCTAAAAATTATTTTTTGGTCTTATATTGTTTTTCCACTCACCAATTTAATTGTCAATTTAGGAGTTATAGATAATAATAATCAAATATGGTTTTAGGGTAAAAATATAGTTCGATTCACTGCATTTTGGAATCCAAAATGAAGCAGAATTTAAGATAAACCATAGACCATTTTGATTCTGCCATATGTATATGATTCCAGGAAGAAGCTCTATTGCACTGCAGTACCTAAACCCGTTCAAGAAGACAGGAAGATTTTGGATCCAGAGAGGTAAGCTTTCACTACACACTTTAATGGAATGGCAACTATAATAATCAAGCTAGGTTGCGTAAAGATAGGTGAAGGTGGATATCCTGTTAACCTTTGTTACAATAACATCCACCACAATATGAACAAATATTTTGTTTAGACACAATAATTGCACTGAGTTCTATTTACGAAAGCTGTTTTTAAAATCGACCTGAAATATTAACATTCTGTTGAATGGATTTGTACTTTTCATTGACCTGTATAGTGGTAGAGTTAACCCAGAAGATAAATATTTACGAAAGCCAGAAATTAGGTAACCAATAAGATGTGAATGTTAAAAAATGAACCAGGTTTTTGAATGTTCTTTTTGGTATTTAATAATTTAACACTGTCAAGATCGATGACTGCTCAAGGCAGTTCAAAATGATGACTGCTTAAGCAGTACCTAATCATTGATTGGTGTTTTATATTACTGATATGTCCCGAAATCTTGTTTTTCAATTTTGGGGTTGTATGGCTTCTAGTGGTGCAAGTAGTGTGAGATATAGACAGCGAGAGAGGGTGTAAGACAGAGACAGAACATTGGCGAACGTGTGATAGAAGTAATAGTTGTAGCTCGTTATGTTAAACAAGTATATTATTAAAAGTGGGTTAAAAGTTAATGGGAGTGTACTAGAATAACCCATATACAACATGGTGTCAGGTGTGTTACGATATGGTTACGATGAATAAATAACTTGTTAATTTCTCGAAAAAGAAGAAAACATAACCTAGAAAAAATAACCGCGTAAAAAATAGAGGGATATCGAGTACCGCCAATAATGAATTTTGATGAAGGAAATGTAGCTGTGAAATGGGATAAATGGGAACAGAAATTCCTAGTGTTTGTGGAGGCATCTGATTGTATTAATCAGAAAGAAGTAAGAAGAATGCCATACTAGTGAATATAATTGGAGGAAAGGGCCAAGAAATATTCAATACATTTAAGATGGATAGATATAAGATAAAATTGGAAGATGTGCTGGGCCAATTTAAATTATATTGTCAGCCAAAAATAAATAATATGTATGAAAGGTATAGGTATTATTCCATAAAACAGAAATCAGAGCAGTCATTTGAAAGCTTCGTAACTGAAGTTAAGACCCAGGTGGCAATGTGGGAATTTGCAGAAGAAAAGGATATGGTGCGTGACAAAATGGTTATGGATATAACGGATGATTCACTCAGACAGAGATTACTGTTAGAAGCTGACGTTACATTGGAGAAAGCAAAAGAGATCATCAAGATTCATAAAACAAGCAGTGTTCAAGTGAGAACGATGTCACAACAGGATGCTTTTTGGAGAGAAGCAGAAGTTAATAAGTTAAGTAGAGATACTATTACAAATAGATTTGAGTGAAATAAAAATAAAAAGACTCGCATATAGCTTTTAATGCATGTAATAATAGTGGTAGTAATGTTAGTAATATGCATAAATGTAAAAGGTGCGACAAAAGGCATGAGAAGGGTAAATGTTATGCATTTGGAAAGAAATGTAATTTTTGTAAAGGATTAAATCCTTTGAGAGGTGTTGCTTTAAGAAAAATAAGCCATATAGAATCAATAATGTAAATGAAGTGGTAAGTGAACATGTAAGTGATGGTAATTTATTATATATAAACACGTTGAGTGTATGGTCTAACAAGTCTGATTGTTTGAATAATGATAATGATATTCAAACAGAATGGTTCCCAAATGTAATAATTAATAGGTATAAGTTAAGATTTAAGATTGATTCTGAAGCTCAATGTTATGTTATACCTGCCAGACTCCTTACTGAATGTGCAATTGAGGAATTAAAAGTAACAAAAACAAGCATAGTGACATATGATGGAAATAAAATTAAACCAAGAGGTAAAGGTAAAAAACTACAGTATATTACTTTTTGTAATCGAACAGAACATTCAACGTGCATTCAATTGAATTTAAATAGCCGAATTCAGAATTTGAAGGTAAACAATAATAAATTATGCTCAAAAGAAAATATATTTCATGATTTTAAAGGAAGTGTTTAAAGAACTACGAAAGTTTCCAGGTCCACCACGTAGGCTTGAAATGATAGAGAATGCATTCCGAAAGTTTTTCCTCCAAGAAGATTCCTAAAAGTTTAAGCCTTAAAATAAAAAATGCTATAGATAGTTTATTGCAAATGAAAGTTATGGCTAAAGTTAGTAGTCCTACAGATTGGGTAAATAATGTAGTAATTGTAGAGAAACCAAAGTCAGAAAATATTCGGATATGTTTAGACCCCATACAATTAATAGAGAAACTAAAAGAGACCATTTTTCAATACCGGCAGCGGAAGATATGTTCTCAGATTTAGCAAATATGTTTATTTCTCAGTATTAGACTTGAAAGATAGCTTTTATCAAATAGTCTTAGATGAGGATTCATCTAAGTTGTGCACGTTTGCTTCAGATATAGGAGAGTATCGTTTTTACGGTTGCCTTTTGGAATTAATACGAGCGCGGACTTATTTCAAAGAAAAATATGGAAGTATTTGGTCATATAAAGGGTGTAAAGATTTATAATGATGATTTAGTCATTTCTGCGGTAGATGACGCGACTCATGATCTAATATTGTTAGAGGTTTTGAAAACTTCTAAAAAGACTGGTACTACTTTCAATAAAGATAAATTTCAGTGTAAAAAGCAAGAAATTCGATTGTTAGGCTTTAATGTATCGAAAAAGGAGTTAGCAATAGATAAGTGTAGTATAGATGCAATTTCAAAGCTTCAAGAACCAAAATCTAAGAAAGAATTATTGAGATTATTGGGTTTAATGAAATACCTAGGTAAATTTATTCCAACTCTTACGAAAATTACAACTAATTTGCGAGAATTAATTAAAGATAATGTAGTATGGTCTTGGGAAAAGATACATAACGAAGAACTAAATAAGTTGAAGATATTGTTGACTGAAGCACCAGTATTAGATCATTATAATAGCGATAGATAAAACAAACGGATAAAGTAAAAGTAAAGATGGTTTAGGCTGTGTGGTTTTATAATCAAATGGTCCACTAGCGTATGTTTCTTGCGCATTATCGGATTGTGAAAAAGATATGCTCCAATCGAAAGGGAGTTAAGTGCAATATTGTTTGCAGTAAAACGATTTAACTATTATACTTATGGGAGAGTTACTATTGAAACTGATGAGAAGCCATTGGTTAGTATATTTCAAAAAGATATAAATAAAGTGTCTAGTCGTTTACAGAAAATGATACTTAGATTAATGAAGTATGATTTAGAAGTCACAGTGGAGACGCTCGTCCAAAGTCTCCTGTGGAGGCGATTCCGTTGGCGACTGCTGAAGAACTGGAGGCGTATTTCAAGACCATCCAACTGAGGAAGGCCCCTGGAGCTGATGGAATTACCAACGCTGCACTCAAGACCTTATCCTAACGCTGGGCCCATTTCCGGCGAGCTGGAAGACTGCCGACGTTAGAATGATCCCCAAGACGAGTAGAGATCCCAAATCCCCCAAAACTACCGCCCCATAAGTCTGCTGTCAGGACTATCTAAGGCAGCAGAAGCAATTATTTTAAGCCATCTCCGTGAAGATCTGGAAGCCAAACAAGTACTCCAAGACGAGCAGTTTGGCTTCCGGTCCGGGCTGTCGACCTATTTTCAACTCTTTCGATTGACAGAGGCAGCCCGAGAGGCCTTGGAAAGGAGGGAGACGGCTGGGGCGGTATTCTTCGACCTGGTCAACGCATTCGACACAGTCTGGCACGACGGTCTAATTTTAAAAATGGTTAGAGCCGGCATCAACAACCAGTTGGCCAGGATCGTACAATCGTATCTGGAGGGAAGAAGTTTTATGATCAAAGTTGGGGATCATAGATCGACTGCGGGGCCCAGCGAGTACGGCATTCCACAGGGCTCCCTTCTGCGGCCGGAGCTATTCCTCATATACGCCTCCGACTTGCCCAGGACGATGGCCACCTCCCTGGCTGTATACGCTGATGACACTGCGGTGTGGACGACGTCCCAATCCGACGACATCATATGCAGGAGGCTCCAGGCGGCCACGGATGATATCCTGAAGTGGACCAACACATGCAGGGTCAAGGTGAACACGCATAAATGCGAGGCGATCCGCTTCACCAGGAAGAGGGGTATCCCCACTGATAACATCTTTGTCGGGAACGAAAGACTCTCCTGGAGAAGCCAAGTCAAATATCTGGGCGTGATCCTCGACCAACGCTTGACCTTCAGGGCCCACTTGGATTCGGCCATTGAAAAGTATCACAATGCGAGAAGAGTAGTACTGCCGCTCCTATGTAGACGCTCTATGCTTAATTTAAGAATAAAGGTGCTTATTTATACGTTATTCTTGAGACCTATTTTAACATATGGAGCGCTGGCCTGGTCAACAGCAGCGAAGACAACTTTGAGGAAGATAGTAACAGCACAAAACAAAATGCTAAGACTGATCGCCGGGGCACGGTGGTTTGTCAGAAATGCACAACTCCACGAGGACCTAAATATCGTGCTTTTTGACGAATACGTCGTATAGCTAGCTAGAGGTACACTGGAGAGGGTCGCCCGATCTGACAACCCGGTGCTTCGGCATATTACAGAACTTGACCAGAACAGACCCCCGCCTAAGACCCATGTGCGGAGGGTGCAGACTCTTCTCGACGCTTGAAGATGTGATACTAGTCAATCCGTTGATCTTTAATTACAACAGACGAAAGAAAGTGCAGTGACCGAATCCACAGCTTTTCTCAAACTCCAGCGGTGAGACCGTGGCCGTCAAGAAGAGGACCAGGGGGCCTGAGTGACTCCAAGTCTCGGCCTCAGTCAAGATCGCAGTTCCATGATTAGACGTCACATATAAACCAGGTAGAGAATTGAATATTCCTGATACTTTGTCCAGACCATTTATAACAGATGCAGTGCAAAATGATCCGGAATTATCTTTAATTGTTCATACCGTTGTTAACAATTTACCAATGTCAAAAGAAAGAAAAGAAATTTTTCAAAACTGTACGAAGTCAGACAGTGCATCGGCACTAGTAAATATATATAAATATATATATTCGAGTTGGGCAAAAAGTATTAAACAAGTACCTATTATAGCTAAACCATATTTTAAGATTAAAGAGTATTTAAATGAATGTGAGGAATGTCTCATAAGATACCAGAAGGACCATGGGAAATGCTAGGGGTTGCTATAGCTGAAGTTACTGGAGGATCATATTTAATAGTGGTAGATTATTACTCTAAATGGATAGAAGTAAGACAATTAAGAAATAAAAGCTATAGTGAGATAGTAAACAAATTTAAATCAATGTTTCCATATCATGGCTGTCCAGAACTAATAATATCAGATAAGTCGCCTTTTAATGCGATTGAATTAAAGAATTTCCTGATAGAAAATGATGTAAGTTTTGGTAACTACAAGTCCCATGCATAGTCAAAGTAATGGTCAAGCTGAGTCAGCTGTCCAAATAATCAAAAATATGTTAAAGAAGTCGGTTATGGAACATAAAGATTTAGATACCTATTTGTTGAGATATAGAAATAATCCTTTGCCGGATATTGGTTTGTCACCAGCATGATTATTATTTAGTAGACGGCTTAAACATAGTGTACTTATGAATAAGAAACTGTTGTTGCCTAGGGTTCAAAATCAGAGAAGTGTTAAGCAATGTTTCGATAAGAAACAACAGAAGCAGCGGGCATAATACAAGAAGGTTGGTTGCTGGAAAGCAGGATGATAGAATGTTACTTAAAAACAGAAATAAATGGCTAGTTGTAGAGAAATGTAAACAGCCTAGATCATATATCGTGCAGAATAGGGAAAATCAAAAGTATAGGAAAAATCGTCAACATTTTATTGTTAAGAACAAAGAGCCCGAGAGGCATTACGATCTAGACTGGTTTAGAAATAGGCAGTCATGTCACAACAATCAGAGTGAATGTCAAAGTAAAATGGTTTTAAGACAGAGATAATATAAGGCAACCGGATAGATATTGTTGTAACTGAATTAATGTTTGATGTATAAAGATGAAACTCATTATAATCGTAATATAGTATGTCACACTTATTTTTAAAGGGGAGGATGTGAGACATGTAATAATTGTAGCTCTTTATATTAAATAAATATATTATTAAAAGTGTATTGAAAGTTAATGACAGTATACTAGAATAACCCATGCACAACAAGTAGTCTTGAGTTTATTGATAGAACTATGGATAAGATAAAAATACATCGAAATTTAAAAAGGGATTTGAAAGATTCTACTATGATACTAGGTGTGCGACAGATCTATTACCTTTCAATAAGTCGATTACCTGAAGCATACTTTTTCCTTGTTCAACAATGCCTTTCCATATCAGCAATCAGGAGATGTAATTCCACTTTAACACTTATGAAAGGTACTGAAAAGAAATGGTAGCACACAAAACCGCAAAATCAAAACCAATGTCAGGGTCCCCAAGGAGAATATAATGGAAATACGCAAAAATATATCACCTAACTAAAAGACTTATACTACCTATTCACAACCTGTATAAGCCGTAATACTGCCAAAGGAGGAGATAACAAATATTAAATTACAAAAAGACTATGTACCTATCCCAAAATTTTGCGGTATAAAAAATAATAGGTTTTCTCATGATTTGATTATAAAAGTATACAAATCTTATATTCCTTAGTTTTCCACAAAAATTTTAATGTTTCACAATATGAGGCTCTTAATTGCTCTAGGTACTATGATTCTTCTAGATAAATTATTGCCATAAACATAGCTGTGCTCAACTATTTACGTCCAATTTTTCGAGTCACTGTATATCAAGTATGTAGGTAAATAGGTGTTTTAGCATTTTCTGTCATGTTTCATACATGTCAATACGAATGTATAAATTACTGCGACACAAATGTATTATACATTTGTGATTTTATTATTCATGTTTATTGTCAATTCACATGCAAAACCATACACTTCGTTTATAATAAATGTGTGTCATTTAAAATTGGGTCATCGTTGTTTAGGCTGCTACATAAGACAATATTGGGTTGTAACTTTGCATGAATGTGCTTGGACTGTTACGCAATTCAATCATATCCGGTTGGTAGCAAATAATCCAACACTGGATTGTCTTGGTGGTCAGTACAGAAGTCCTTTGGCTATATATATACATCCTGAAATATCGTTATCTCGCCAAAGAATTGCTTTGGTAAAACTAGATGAACCATACGTCTTGGAATTAGGAGTTTCATTGGTAAATGTGGGTAAGCCACGAAGATCATATACTAAGTGTACAGTCTACAAGTGTGGTCAGGATAAAACAAGAAGAACAAGCCAGTTGTATCCTGTCGATACCCATTTAACTAACATTATATACTGTCAATCCCTATTTAATTATAGCTTCTTTGTTCCTAGACAATTAATGGCATGTGGCTTTACTAGCGAAGAACTATCGCACATGGAAATGATTCGATTCTCTGGCATTTCTCCAGTGGTTTGTCATGGTAGATTGAAAGGTTTTGTTATTGCTGCCAACCATACAACAGTTGGTATATTACGTATTTTATATGATGCAAAATGGATAGAAGCTGTCACTGGAACTTCTCAATTTAAAATTGTTTCGAATATTGCTAAATTAACAACTAACTTTAAAATGTTCGCGACTATAATAACACTCACTATATTCCGATAGAAATTATTAAAAACTTCAAACTAAAAATTCCCTTACTGAATTCAAGAAAGAGACTAAGGTACACAGGAAGAAACTGCTATGATATCTACCTTACACACACCACTAATGAATATGTATGGTTACAGCACACAATTCAAAAATTTTCTAAAAATCATCTATACATAGATCGTTCAAAAATAATTTATGTATCACTTTCTGAATTTTGTCACAAATGTCTAATTAGATCCATTAAGATCCTTAATGTTCTGGTTTGTACTCGGCACAAGTACCGGATGTAATATACTTCGAGAATAAAATCACACATACTAAGAAGCAATTTACTTGGTTACATTGATTTATTAGTCAATGATCCTACACATAAGCCATAAGGCAAAAATGCGTTGCGATTTCTTTAATTCAACAATTTATGCGCATTACCTTAGCCTGGAAATGCACCACACCTAAACCTCGCTGATAATGTGTCGAATGTTTCTAGAAAGATTAGAAGTACTTATATTACAAATAATCAAAAGAAAGAAATAAGACATATTGAATATGTGTTGTTCAAAAGTGATGAAATTAAAAGGCAAGGATAAAATTGTATGTCAAAAGAGATTGCTAAAATAAAAGGCAAAGGGAAAACTAGAAAAAATTACTAAACATATCTGCAACTTACACCTATTTACATATTTAAATAAATAATTTTACTAATACTAACCAGTTGTTTAAATAGTAGTTCAAAATACCAAATTGATAAATAGTCTCAATTCGATAGCCAAGAACTGTATACGGGGTAGAAAAATACAGAATGACACGTGGCCTGAGAACACATTAGGCGTGAAATCGGTGACATTAGATGTGAGGAATAGAGTATTCCCCGCTGTATTGGTCTACATTTTCTCTATATTGCTATAGCAAGTAGGCGTACTTAAACACTCGTATATTGATGCAATTACCTAGAATAGCTGGACTACCTTCCTATTAAGTTAAGAAGCTTCTCTTCTTTAACATAAGTATTGTTTACAACAAAATTTGCAATTTTTTTGAATCAAAAAGACAAGTAATCGAAATGCTGTGTAAGAATAATTTCGGCGACAGGATAAATTATATATAATGTATACCATGTGTCCTAATTTCATCTTCACTATTATTAGATACACAAGATAATTTGCATAATTTTGTACTGATTACAGATATATTTTGCACGTTATTCTTTATTCTAATTTTAGAGTTAAGAAAAAAACAAAGGCCGATTTCGTTTGTAGCCAAGATTATATTAGTTCTTTTATGATACCAAAAGCAACTGTTTAGAGTACATATTTTGTTCTTTACTTAGCAACACTAACTTTTGTTATTCTTATGGCCACCATATTTGATTTTATATGTTTGATGCCGTTCAATATGAGCTTTACAATGCACTACTACAGTTCAACAAATATATTTATTCTTTCGAAGACCATTTTGATTTTGTTATAGGCAAAACTAGTGTGCCGCAATCAAATAAAACATTTTTGGAAGAATTATGAACACTTTATTATTAACTTTGGACGGTCTCGAACATAGAAGAGAACATTGAAACTGATAATCAACAACGGTATTATTAATATCAATTTCTCGAGTTCGCAGTGTACTAGCGTTGATAAACAGAAAAATATTTTGAACCCTCTCTTCTAAAATTGCTGACGTTTCAGACGGATCGAATTCAAAAACTAAATTTTCGGTACTATCCCAGAATAGTCCATTAGAGTAGGATTGGGTGAGCGGACAGAAAATCGGACCATTACCTAGCGTTGGTTGAAATTACGCGATCGTTAATTTCTTGTGTGTTGTGTGCCGACCAACCATATTGCTGGAATCAAACTTTGTTTATTTGTTTATACGAGCGCTGTTTTTTGTTCAACATCCGATAAGCTATAAAGGAAATGCGGGTGAATATAAAAAAATGATTTTATTACGAAAAGTCATGTACAATAAAGGTTACTTCCCTACATAGCCACCTTGACGAGGCATTTGTCACATCTGTGCACAAGCTTTGCAATACCGTCTTCATAAAATGTTGCCGCCAATGATTTGAAGTGAGTTGTGAAGGTTTCTTGAGCTCCTGCTTAGTTTGGAAGCGTTGCCCCCAAACCACTTCTTCAGTTTAAATAGTAGTCACTGGGCGCTGGGTCGGGACTATATGGTGGCTGTTTGAAAATGTCCCATTGAAATTGCTCGAGCAGCCGTTTGGTTACACGAGCATTGTGAGGACGGGCATTGTCATTGATCAGAACAATTCCAGAAGTCAGCATGCCTCTTCTTTTGTTTTGAATAGTTCTCCGTAAGCGTCGCAAAGTTTCCCAATATGAATCTGCAGTCATTGTTGCCCCGGTTGCATAAACAAGCAACACACCTTTTTGGTCCCAAAAGACAGTTGCCATAATCTTACGGTTATTTAATGGATTCCAAAACGGCGAGTTATGTGGTTGCCAGTCAATAGTCAAATGGTGCAGGGAGGATTTTTTCATCGATAATTCCCTTATGGTGAACCTTCGATTTTCCTTAACCACTTGGTCAATTTGTTGACCTGTAGCGACAGACCTTCGTCCTTGACCTCTTTCATCGTGCACATCAGTTCGAACATCTTTAAATTTTCATCATTCACGAATAACACAATCACTCATAAAGCTGCCTCCATACACGCGATTCATTGTTCGATGAATTTCCGTTGCACTATTCCCTTTTGTCTGCAAGAAACGATTACCACTTCGCAATTTACACTTCGCGGAAGAATTAATATGTTTACGTGACTGCAGCTCAACAAGAAATGGCGTATGGTATGGAGTCGGCATTGACAGAGCGTGGGGAGGGCGAGATGTACTCACCAGCCACCTGCCGCATGCCTGGTCTTCATACTGTGCGATCGGAGGTTGAAAAAGAAACAGACCTGGTATTATAATAAAATAAAATGTAGATGACTCTCTATAAACGACCAAATAATAAAATTAAGTTCGTTAATGGGCAGTTAACAGGTAGCCGTGCAAAAGCTTCCAAAGTAAGCACAATTTGCATATGTCAATAATCCTGTAGGAATTTTTTCCTTCGTCGCTGAACGCGATGTAACCGGGTATGCCAGTATTTCTCCTGCTCGGGAGATGGGGTCATTATTTTGATCATATCCATCTCACCGAGATATCGGCGTATCACCTGCAATGTTTCACTGTGTCACTCGAAGAACGATATACTGTACTGACGAGTCCTAATGAGGACGAAACTTGTCGAACGAACGAAGATTATTGGCATATGCAAATTGTGCTTACTTTGTAAGCTTTGCCGGGTTACCTATTAACTGCCCATTAACGAACCTAATTTTATTATTCGGTCGTTTATAGAGAGCCCTGGTATATCAAAATTGCTTTTATGGTAGGTAATATCCGGAACTCCTGTGAGGTTGCACGCAAAAATAAATGAGCTAATTAAATGACAAAACAGAAATAATTAATTTCCGTCCACGTTCATAATACCGCACCAACATTCAACATTCAAACCAATGCTAACTTGATATATGTAGCTCCGTAACATACATAACATGGGATTTGAATACGTTCCTTATCGAAGGGGCGAGGAAGGACACCATAATTTTTTTAATGGAACTAGGGTGCTATTGTCGAGTTCGATGAGACCATTATTTTGATGTAAATTGTGCCAAGACTTTTTGAAAAGTGTGCATAGTTTTTCTGACTTACTGTGAGTGTACTAGGCGCAAACATTACAAAATGTTTGGTAATTCGACTTTTGTGTTATAATTTTCGATAACCTGCGTGATTATTTATATAGTGTTGATTAGCTTTTGTGTTTCTTCGTTTTATCATTATTATTTTGATTTCTCATAATGGATGTTACATCAGAAGAATATGTACATAGTGTACGGTTTCCGCAATGCAAATGCTAACATGGCAGAGCATGAATATAGCATACGTTCCACAAACCGATGGCATCCTAGATGAAATGTATTTCGAAGGCTAGCTCAACGTCTTCGTGAAACCAGTCGATTCGTTTAATACGAGAAATGGTAATGCTGCTCGAGCAAGAAAGAGGCGTACAGTACAGGTAGAAGGGCATATTCTAGACGCAATACACAAAAATCCCTCCGTTAGTAGGTACCCGACAGCTCCCACATTAAATATCCCCAGTAATAAGACAGTTCAGTTGGTTCTACCAGAAAACCTTTTTAATCCATATCATGTTACTAAAGCTCAGCCGCTATATGAAAACAATAACATATTTTGGTTACATTTTTGCAACACAATCTTAGATAGGATTCAAGAAGATGACGACTTTTTAAGACGTATTCTTTGGAGTAATGAGCCCAGAGATGGTGTAATGAATACTCATAATTTGCACCATTGGGAAAACGAAAATCCGCATGAATTTTGAAATATGGTCACCAAAGAAGGTTTTCCGTTAACGTTTTGTTAGACACAATAAATCATACAGTCGTTGGGCCAATTCATCTACCAAATCGTATTGATATCAATGAGTATCTTAATGTATTGGAACAAGTTATTGACGAGATGCCGTTGAACATCCGTCATAACATGATTTACATGTAGGACGGAACTCCTGCTCCTATGTGAGAGAGCGGTTGGATGAACAGTTCCGAAACAGATGGATTGATCGCGGCGGCAATATAAAAGGATCTGCGATCTCAATTCTTTAGATTTTTCTGTGTGGGGTGTAATTAAAGAGAAAGTTTATGCTAGGACGTTGACGATGTTAGAGAGAGAATAAACGCGGCAGTATTAGAAGGTACACCAAAAAGGATCGAACGAGTATTGTAGACAATCAATAATTTCAAGAGCAACTCGTATCTTGCACAATGTGTCGAATTTAAACCGTCAAATTCTCTCATCTGATACTGTTAATGACGTATAAAATGTTTGGAAGTTCAATAGAAAATCAGAAAATATCACGATAGCTACTATCACAGTAGTATGTGCGTGCAGTGCTGCCAAATGTATGTTTCTCTCAGGTGCTTCCTAAAAACATAGGAAGTACACTTTAGAATTTTCGATTCAGGACCGGATGAAAGGTGTCGCTGCGTGTAGCTTTTTCGCCGATTTATACCACCCTTTTATATTGTAAATAATTTATTTTAATATAGTGATGAACCTGACGGACTAAACATCGATGTTGCCAATGTCAATTGGTTGATAATTCGCAGCAAACGATACTGCCTGTTGGTTGTTTAGTTGTACTTTGTATTCTTTTTCGTTATTTCACTTTTTTGACTTTCTTCAGCTCTTTTAGAATAGTGATGGAGAAGACCACGAAGAGATAGATAGGGATAGACATATAGAGATACTTTATGAATACTGGATGCTTGTAAATACTCTCTACTGCTTTAAGGTCACCTTAAAGTGGTAGAGAGTATTTAAAAGATAAATATAAAAGGGTCACGAAACATTTATATATGTATTGGTCAAAAGTATGGAGACCGCGATTTATTAGCGTTAATATTCATTTTAGGAAATTATTTTCAATAAAAAGCTTTTGCGAAACTTCGGTCTACATTTTAGAACGCTTCAATTTCTTTTTCTTCAATTACTTTTGAGTTACGCCTGCCCACGTAATTTTTTTAAATGGAAACTTGTTAATTTTAGTCTACCATTGGATAGAGATTCTCTTTCTCTATACAATAGTTTTTTTAATTTATTTAATAACATTTTTACAAGAAAACGTTGGTTCAAGTATTTTATAAATGTTAGATATATCTAACAAGGAGAAGGTAAGGTAATCAGATTTTTGTAATTTTTGATATTTGTGGTATGTGTAGTTTGGACCTTAAATAAGAATATTTCGGAGTAGTTCGACGCACCTTACATAAATTACCGAAATAATCGATTTTGAAGTTTCACCTGCAAGCTAAATCCACTAGATATGATACATTTTTCAACTGGACGTGTGGCCTATTCGGTATCGTTCTAGTCCGATACTCACGAGATGTCTGTTTCGAGTTTCGTCGCGCGACATTTTATTCTCCCTTCAAAACGCACCATATGTTTTTCATTCTTCTCCTCTCAAAAATTATGAACAAACGAAATGTTATAACTATATGCAGAAATATTCTTCAAGTACTTCATTAAAATGCACAATCGGTTGAAAAAACAATATCCATCCAAGTAGGCACATCTTTGATAGACAAAAGAAAAGCGATAAACAAAGTCGAGCCAGGTGACTTTATCAGCGATTATTGTTTACGTCAAATACAATTGTATAATTGATTGTTGTTAATATTAGCAATGGCGAGTTTAAGTGAACGTGAAAGAATTGAAATACTTATGATGCCGGGTTATGGAGAGGGAGGCAGAAGTTTACAAAACGTTTGTAATTTATTTAAAAATACGTATCCAAATAGAAATTCAATTTCTAAATCCGCTGTTGGTAAAACTTTAAAACGCTTTGAACAAACTAGTAGCATTAAAGATTTGCCAAGGGATGGTAGACCTAGAACAGCGAAAATCGATGATCTAAAACTGGAGGTTTTATTGGATGTATCTGAATGCCCATTTATCAACCAACCAATTAGCGGCCAATCACAATATTTCAGTCATCGGTCCCTTCAATTTTAAAAAGTGAAAAGTATAAACCTTATAGGGCACTACTTTTACACGAGTTGACGGAAGATGATTTTAATAGGAGACTTCAATTTTGTTACGAAATTTCAAATATAATCAATAATAATGAAAATTTGGTCAACAATATTCTTTTCTTACCGGTGCAGTAAACAAACATAACTGCAGATACTGGTCATCAAAAATTGAAGCATTGTAAAATGTAGATAGAAATTTCATAAAAAACTTTTGTATTGAACATAATTTCCTAAAATGAATATTAACGACAATAAATCGCCGTCTCCATACTTTTAACTAACCTTGTATATAGGTATATATATACATATGTATATCTATATATTAGGTGTCCGTTATTTGCATGGGCAATTTTTTCTTATGAAAATGTTAAGTCTCCTCTCAAGAAGCTGAGGTTTGATACAAAAATGACTCTTCAAAAATTTCACGCCCCTGGGACTACGCCTTCCCGTGCCGACTTACGTTTGAAATTTTATTCAATTATACTCATTCCCAAAATGATAACGAAAAATATGAGAACATCATGAAAAATCATTCTGTGCAACCCAAAAGTACAATTTAAAAAATTAAAAACTATTTATAGAATATAATTTAATATTTAACCTGATAATGCTTATATATCTTTCTGATCGATTATCAGCGTTTTCTTCGCGCTAAGTTTGCTTCTGTTTTTAACGCCTTCACCATAGTTGCTCTTGTAGTGGCATTCAATCTCACATCAAAAATTGCACTTATTCAATGCGGGCAATAGCTTTCCATCTCAATGAACAACAACAAATGGTTGTACCGATTCCTTAAACTTTGCTTTTACCTTTTGAGCACGCCCACATCTTATTTTTTTACGTTGTTGATGGATTGAGGTCTTGGTAATTATTAAATTATCCAAGTTGTGGCCCAAAGCTTCTGCTGCCGCTTGCAATATAAAAACTGAATTTCGGGAGCTTACATGACAACGGTCTAGGACTGCGATTAATTTTGGCGTAATGAAGTGTTTAGTTGCCCTCTTGATTACCGCCGATTAGTAATACGGTGCTGTTGAAGTGAACTCATTCATTTCTTCCCCTTCTGTATCTGAATCGTCTTCATATAAATTCTCACTACAATCTCTAGGAATTTTGGTGGCAAGATGATACTGCTGACGGTTGAGTTCTTCTTGTTTCCGCGTCTCTCTTTTCTTCTCAACTTCTAAATAGATGTAGTTAACCCCACCCATATAACCTACTCGACCTGATAGTACTTGTCTATTGAATGGTAATTTAGATCATATTTTGTTTAAATCAATACCTCTAACCAAGTAAATATTATTCTTATTTCTTATACTGCTTTCAAACACTAGCGCTCAACATAAGTCATAAGACTAAAAGCATTGCTTGTTTTGATAACGGAATATTTTGTGACGGTAAATTGCAAGCAGTAGTGTAGAAGCAAAAAATATAACGGGACATTTTTATGATAATTTGATGTACCAGTCAAACAATTTCTGTAGAATTTTTGGTATATAATATTACCACAAAATGTGTGGCATACAATACTGAAAAAACCAGTACGTTATTCAGAAAAGCTCAGAAATCCACTTGTGTAAAAAATGTTTTGTTTTTAAATAGAAAAAGAATTTGAAGGTTGTAATTGATATTGCGAAGAGAGCAGTGAAGTTAGTGGAAGACTATAACGGCCTGATAATAAAGGATGAAGGTCAGATGGTATACGTAATGAAATGTGTTCATAAGCATCGAAAACTTTACCCTAATTGTACAAAAGTTACGTTAAATAAAAATTATGAAGTTTAAACACTTTTAAAATTGTGCTTTTGGGTTGCACAGAATGATTTTTCATGATGTTATCATATTTCTCGTTATCATTTTTGGGATGAATATAATTGAATAAAATTTCGGCACGGGAAGGCGTGGTCTCAGGGGCAAGAAATGTTTGGAGAATGATTTTGAATCAAGCCTCAACTTTTTGAGGGATGAGTAGGTCTGAGAATAGGACGAAAACTATTTTTAATACCCCTAAGTGATAAGGGTGGGCCACCCCATTTTTCTATTTTTTGGACAAAATTTTTTATTTGAATTTTTTTTTATGATTCGGCATTAAAAAATACATACAACCCTAAATTTTCACCCTATTCCCGCCAGAGGTCTACCGGTGTCACTTTGCTTCTCACCCCGTAAACAGCACAGAGTAGGGATGAGAACGAAGCCAGTCTCCTGTCTGCAAAATTTTTGGGAATCGTTTTCAATTAAAAGAGAAATATATACGTATTTTATAATTGTGAAAAGTAGGTAAAATAATAAAAGAACAAATACATCATCAGTATACTGTTTTCTGCCATTACGTACTTCAATTTGAGCTATTTGTGTGTTTCGTACAGTGAGCAATGCCAGCAAGACGCACAGGGTCTGATTTGGGCCGTCGCACGACTAGATGTACAGACATGCGCAATAGAAGAGGCCCAAAGAACAGACGAACAAATCCAACAGGATAATGCAGATGTGCGTGTGAACATGGCGCTATTGCGTGAATCACAATCACAAGAGGCACGAGCTGAACAAAATCAACAAAAATGATTAGAACAACGACAAGCGCGTCAATTCGTAGTTGACACACGCATAGCAAATGACCAACAAGGCCAACAAATACATCGAGCATTTACATCCGATTCATTCCGCCGTCTAGCATTCGAATATGAGCGCGATATTACATATTACGCTCATTTGAAAGGGATTGGTGCTATGGACAAGGAATGTCCGCATTGTTATGCACTTAAATTCGAAAATGAGTCAGCCGGGATGTGTTGCGCGTCGGGAAAAGTGCAATTACCGGAAATTGAAACACCACCTCAACCATTGAACGGTTTACTTATCGGTACGGATCCAGATCCTAACCTGCTCCTGAAGTCAATTCGAATATTCAATTCATGTTTCGAAATGACATCGTTCGGAGCAACAGAAATAGTTAAAAATTATGCTGCAAATGGTCAACAATTTAATTCAACATTCAAAATCAAAGGCCAAGTTTAGCACAAAGTGGGCTCATTGCTGCCAATGCCAAACGAACCACATAAATTTTTACAAATTTACTTTATGTGCGATGAGGACTCTGAAAGGGCACTGGCCAATCGCCTAGATGCACGTTGTAGCTACAATAACCTCAATTCACCTTTTGCCAGACGCATCGTCGGCAAGCTGGACGCTTTATTGAACGAGCACAATGAATTGTTGAAATTATTCAAATCACACATGCACAAATTACATTATTTTATATACTCCAGCTTAGTTCTAACTAACAAGGGGAGCGTCAAGGTTGTGAATAACGGATTTTGATGTGTCTCAAATATGTTATAGAGGCACCTCCTACGAGTATCTTGCTACCAGCTATCTTGCTTAATAAAATTACCATGGCGAAAAACATTATTTTTTAACAATTTTTCATGAAATTAAATATATTTGTTAATATCGTATGCAATGAGATTGAGAAAAAAAAACTACAAGAGCTGGATTTGAACACGGATCGCCAGCCGTCGCTAGCGTAGTAGCCATGGAAATTTAACCACTGCACTATACTCACTTCTTCACAAAATTATTAAGATTAACGGTATATAAAGTCCGTTAGGAAAACTATTACAACTTTCTCGAGAACTAGGGCGAATGGCTACAAAATCTGGTAGCAAGATACTCGTAGGAGGTGCCTCTATAACATATTCGAGACACATCAAAATCCGTTATTGACAACCTTGACGTTCCCCTTGTAAGCTACAGAAAAGAGTCTTAATAGCAGGTATGCTGGTAAATGCTCTAGTAGTACGAATAATGAACCCTAACAGTCTAAACGCGTCACTGCATACTGAAGTTGGTTGTAAAAGTAAAGTCCCTCATCAAAAAGTACTCCAAGATCTTTCACACAGCCGACGCAAGCGTTTGACACAAAACATTATAATGAAAGACTATTTTAGAGATCTTGCGAGTAAACCTGACGACACTACACTTCTGGATATTGAGATATAAGTTGTTATCCGCACACCACTCGTTTATAATTTCGAGATTTTCTTGCGGGAGTAGTGTGTCGAAGAGGGAATCAATTCTATTGAATATTTTTAAATCATCCGCATAGACTAGAAATTGACACGTCAAAAGCTGCAGCAGTGGCCATCAATAAATATTAGAAACAACAGCGGCCCCAAATTAGAGTCCTGAGGCACTCCTGAAGTAGTCACGTATAATTTCGAGGTAAATCCATTGTATGACTCATGATTTATTCTTCCAGTCAGATAAGATGCCATTAACAGTAAAGAGGCAGCACCAAAGCCAATACTGCTTAACTTCTGCATGAGCAACGAGAGGTCAATGGAGTCAAAGGCTCTCGTAAAATCGGTATATATCACATCCAACTGTGAACGACAATCGATAGCTTCGCAGATGGTTTGAGTGATACATGCAAGATTGGTGATGGTCGATCTACCCGAAATAAAGCCATGCTGATTAACTGATGTCCTACTTCTAATATTACTGTAGATAATGTCATACAGGATTTCTTCGAAAACCTTCGAGAGATTACTGAGTATAGAAATAGGCCGATAATTCGTTGCGATGTCAAGCTTTCCTTTCTTAAATACAGTTATAATTTTTGCGGTTTTCTAAACAGTAGGAAATGTACCGGACTTGATACATAAATTAGAAATAATACTTAAAGGAGCAGCCAAAACATTCCGATAATGCTTCAATAAGAATGATGGAATCTGATCATCACCGGAAATAGCTGTATTGTTTGGCCTGTAAATACTTTTATCCACCTCTGACTCCTTATAGGTTGAAAATGAAAAGCATGATGAAGTGAGTGTGCATCTTGAATATTAATCTCACCTCCAGGTAGAAAGTAACTGCTAAATACGTTTGCGAAGGCATCAACTATGGCTTGAGGTTCATCATATTTTTCAGTTCCATGAAACAATTGACCAGGAATACGTGACCTTTTTCTCTTCGTGTTAATATATTGCCATAAAGCTTTTGGATCCGATTTTATATATTTCCTGGATTTTATTCAGGTACGATTTATAGGCAAGAGTTATCTGTTCTTTAGTTAGTCTACGTAGTCGACTAAAGTCTTCGTAAAGAAGTGGATTAGTAATATTAAATAAATAATTAATATTAAACAACGAGATCCCGTAACAGGTACTTCATTCAGTATGAAACTTAATTCATTATGAACATCATTACTTAATTTGAATTATAATATTTATGAATATATTATTACAGGAGCCGAAACAAACAAGAACGTTAGCTCGAAGGATTATTATGCGTATCGTCTGATGATTAGACGCTGCGAGGACAACGTCATTCTACGGTGTCGTGAGCTTTGCCAACAATTCATGGTCGACATGTAGTACGTGAAGATAGAGAGCGAACGACTACGATACTTACGACATAATCAACAGAAGCTGCAGAAGCTGCGTACTGAAGAATACATTCACTTGCGAGACGCTATTGTGAGCAACGCCGACACCGCCGAAATTGGTAACTCTATCATTCTACCATCATCGTACATATGATGTCCTGACATCGTACATTGCCAGGACAAAATGCAATACATCGTCATGACATTACAGTACGTGTGTTCAAACAAAAATTAAAGTCTTTAATGAGTTTCATTACAAAATTACCTGTATTCGGTCCCACACGTTGCTGGATGTATTCGGTTGAACGGCAAAAACGAGGATTACCTCATGCACACATTTTGGTTTGGTTAATCGACAAAATACGTCCTGAAGAAATCGTTAGTATAATTCCTCCGGAAATTCCAAATCCGTCTACTGATCAATTACTGTTTGATATTATTACAACAAACATGATTCATTGCCCATGCGGTAATCTTAATCGTTCATCGCCTTGCATAGCAGATGGAAAATGTACAGTTTTCCTAAAAATTTCACTAACGATACGATCACAAATGTCGACGGATAGCCAATATATAGTCGAAGAAATACCGATAATAGCCGACAATCATTTACAAAAGATGTCAACAACGCAGACATTGACATTGACATTCGTTGGATGATACCATATTCGCCTCTGGTGAGTAAAACATTCAATGCCCATATTAATGTTGAGTTCTGCAATTCGGTGAAGAGCATCAAATACATTTGCAGGTATGTGAATAAAGGAAGTGATATGGCTGTATTTCGTATTAAAAATACCAATGGGAATGATTCTCCGGTGAATAACAACGATGAAATAACGCTCTACCAAATTGGCCGGTACATCAGCTCCAATGAAGCTGTTTGGCGCATCTTTGGTTTCCAAATTCATGAACGGGATCCAGCAGTTATTCATTTAGCCGTCCATCTTGAAAACGGCCAACACGTATTTTTCACGAACGAGACAGCGATTGATCGTGCTATAAATCCACCAAAATCTACACTCACCGAATTTTTAAATTGTGTAATCGTGCGGATGCTTTTAGTGCCTTTGCAGGAACACTACTCTATTCAGAAGTACCGCGCTATTTCACATGGGCTCAAACAAAAAATGGATGCCCCGCAAGCAAGGCACACCGATTGATGCCTGCCCCGGTTTATTCAAATCAAACACCTTGGGGCGAGTATTTACAGTCAATCCAAGGCAGACTGAGTGTTTTCTTTGCGGCTGTTGTTGGTTAATGTCACCGGCCCATTGTCATTTCAAGATATACGTAAAATGAATGGACAACAGTATCCAACGTATAAAGATGCATGCCTTGCACTAGGCTTGCTGGAAAACGACAACCAGTAGGACTGTAGGCTTACTGAAGCAGCATTGAACTGTACAGCAATACAAATTCGTCTACTATTCGCTATATTGTTGACCACATGTTTCCCAGCCCGAGCAGAAACGTTGTGGGATAATCACAAAGATTCAATGTCTGATGATATATTGCATCGACATCGTACACGTTGCAACGATCTAACGATAACATTCAGCGACGCTATGTACAATGAAGCATTGATTGCTCTCGAGGATTACATTGTCATTGCCAATTTACCACTCAGTCATTTCGGTATGCATTCGCCAAATCGAAGTGCATCTTATTTAATGAACACTGAAATGAATCGTGACCTGCAGTACAACACTGTAGGAAGTAAGTATTGTCGAAAGTACAGCAATGTTTAGAGAAAGTTTCTTGATTTGGCATCGGTAATTAAATATTTTGTAAAAAAATGTATCTTTAAATGAAGCTAAATCTTAATTATATTCAAAATGTATTAAATATTTCCCATGAGATTCTCAGAAAAATCCTGATATCCATAAATCCGAAGAATTTATTAATAATGCCGACGAAAATGAATTTCAAGAACATTATGATCATCCTCCGGTAACTAGTGCAGACATTGAAAGAACGTCAAAACTTAACGTTTTCTTGTCATCAAAACGATTGCATTTTACAAAAGAGAATATTGACAAATTCATGATTACATATTTGCGCAAACAGTTATTTTAATATCTGAACCCGTTCTTGCTCTATGTTGTGTCCATGCGATATATGGGACTGGACTGTATCTCACTAATTCATTCCACTTCGGTAACCTCGAGGTAGCGAAACACGTGTCACCGATATTATTATAAACAATTGTGTAGTGAGGAGTTTGCCGATGTGATATTGTGTCAGTAAATTACACCACAGTCCTTGCAGTCACCTTCAATTCATTCTAAATTTAAGAATGAATTTATTTATCATGAAGAATTGCTGGAGCGCATGAAATGCCATATGGAAGAAACAAAAGTCTGAAACGCCCAAAAGGTAAATGGCAGTCTTAGCTTTGATGCCATATATTCAACAGAGGAAGAGGCTAATGACAACATTTAATAGCTCTATTTAAATTGTACGGATCTAGACATACCCGTAAGCATTTATCTTTTCTCTCCTACAAAGACAATTGCATTAACCTGCTTGCTAGGCTTTTAGTAATAATAATAACTTGTAAAGACAGCATCTTGTCTATTATTTCCAGAAAATAATGTAAATTTCATATTGTTTACGTTAGTTATTACAGTTCTAATATTTAAGGCTTTATGAGCAAAGTTTTATGACAAATTATGTACATTTGTTTTCAGTTCTGTATCTAAATTACATCCTAATAAACGATCATTGATATTTATATCTAAGACCCGATATTCTTCTGAAGGTTTTAAGAAAACAGATAAAATAATTATATTTACGACTATCATCCTTACCACTATCTATATCAACATCCATCATTTTATTTGTTCACGAAAACAGTATTCTTACAAATTGTACACTGTATAGCTGCTACTGCTGTGCAACATCAATTCTTACCTATGGTTGGACTGAAAGGCTTAAAACCTTTTATTTTAAGAAACTTCTCCAATTGGGCAGTTTTAGAGGTGATGAGTAGTGGTTTGGTTTACTAACAATAACTAAATTAAATGGGGAATGAAAAGACATCTTTTAGAATACATTAGAAAAATAAAAAGTTAGTTTAGGAAGTTGATGGTCATTGGGGGAGAGTTGCTGCTAGCCATTTATAGTATTTATATATGCAATTAGATTCCAGATTCCTTTACTGGCATTACATACTTTGTACTGACTCAATCGTACCTGTCTTCATCTTTGCCACATAGTTCTTTGCCATGTAACTTTCTTTAATAACCCTCTGCACAATGGCTTCTAATTTTTGGGTTAGATGCTGTGCTTGTTGTTGGGTAATCTATGTGCAATTTGTATTGCCTTTCTGAGTTGACCCACCCCTCTGGAATAAATGTTTATTAACGCTTCAGTTTTTGATTTTTATCCAGCAATACATATATCTTCTACTAAAATTTCACAAAGACCACCCAAGCTAAGTGTTGAGCCAACGCTCTTCAGTGCAGTAACAAATTCGCTTATTGACCTCGTGGTACGAAATTGTAGCACTTAACAGTTAGGTTTTTCTCGGTGCACAATGTGAATTAAATTGGTAGCAACATAAGAACATCAAGAATGTCAAGATTTAATGAACTGAATACTTGTAATGCATCACCACCGACAGAACGTTGAAAAATTGCAACTTTAGGCTTGTCTTCTTCATTTTCTGACACCATAGCATCTATATATATTTTAAAATGTTTATAATTTGCGTCTTTGCAATTTCTACGTTTTTATTGGACTCATACTCGATAATGAGGGCGCTTAAGACAAAGACATTTCTTTTTAAGATACTTCGTTCTTAGGACTCGACAAATTGACTATTAGGAAGAAATGGGTAGACACTATCTAGATATTTTGCTTGCCAATGGTTGTTAGGCTATGATTATACTATCCTTTTCTTTCTTCTCCTTGTGATACAAGCCTTATTGAATTAGACACCCTACACGATGTTTTGCTATTAACCACTGGTTTGTGTTTTTAACTGTTTAGAAATTACTAAATTACAAAGCGTTGAAGCAGTCTAAATTGATATGGGGGTGGGGTGAGTAGTGGGGGAAGAAAGGAAGAGTGAGGTTAGGGCAGAAAGAGGGGTGCCGCGAGTAGGTAAGGTTGTTGAACGACACCATCGTCTCAAATTTGTCACTGTCTGATCTTTACACATATATAAAGTATAGAAAGTATAGCTATTGTTTAAATGGATTGCACCTACAATTCGGAGCATAGTCGCCCCCGCTGAGAGGAGTTAGCACGCTACATTTTGACGCCCAACGTGTACCTACTGTGTGAGGAACGAATTGTAGAATCAAATTCCAAGTCTGCGAGGAAATATTACAATTGGAATTTCGAAAGTAGAGATTTTCATCATCAAGAAGTGGATGCGAGAGATCATTACGGAATCAAGCGATCATCAGATTCATCAAACAACGAGGTAGGCGAATTTATTCAGTACCATTGGATTGCAATCTTCAAACGCAGCCGATCCTCTCGTCATCGCACAGCTGCATGTGTAAAAACGCCAGACAGCCTTTTGTTTGGTTTATTATCAACAGACTAAAATAAATACAATAGTATCCTATTTAAATATATATTTGTAGTTGTATAGGTTAGGTAGAAATTGTTGCTTGCTATATTTAGATACTGTGTACGAAATTATTAGTATATAGATTATACAGTCGACGCCGGCTAAGATGGACCATGATTTTTAGTCCATTTTAAAAGAAGTCCATTACACAAGAAGGCCATAACATTTGCACAAAGAAAGTTTAAAATGAAATAACATATAAGGTTTAGATTAAGAAGTATTATTTATTAATAAAAAAATCTGTTATTTTACACTGCTTGTTTCTATTTTTAAGAAAGTTAGTTTCAAGGTTTTGTTCTAGCTTTTCAGCAAGGATCAATGATGCGTTATCACCAATGTTTTCCAAGTAGAACGCAATTTCTTTAATGTGTTGTAACACATCAGCAGCTGATGGAACAGATCTTGGGTCTTCGTCATCTGAGGCTTCTCCTTCGTCTTCTACACCACTGTTTGTTGCTTGTTCCCTTCTAAAGTGCTCTACGAGACCGACCTCGTCTAGTACTTCGTAGGTGATAAGATCGCGGTCAATTTGAATAAAGTCCTCCACATTTTCTAGACCTTTAACATACTCCGTTATATTATTGTTTTTTAGCCAAGTAGCGATAGGTACATTATCCTGAAACAACAAAATTTTTATTTTAGATTGCATATGTATACATATGTAAAAATAAAATTCAACTCACCTCTTCCTCAAAATTATGACAATCCGAGATATTAGCATGGCGATAACAATTTCTAATACAGGCAGCTGATACTCGCTTCCATGCCTTTGATGCAAGCTGAATTCCATCAAGAAGTGTCGTAGATGGTTCTTTCTCATTGTCCAGGGCCTGCACTATGTCTAGTAATAAAAGTTTTCGGTAGTGTGCCTTAAATGTTCTGATAACACCCTGGTCCATGGGCTGGAGGATGGCCGTAACGTTTGGTGGTAAAAACACAAGTCTAATGTTTTTTAAATTTTCTAATTTTGGATGGGCAGGACAATTATCAACCAGCAGTAAAATTTTGCGGTTAGATCTCTGTAGCTCTCGATCCCAATCTGTCATCTCTTCCTCAAATATGATGGATGTCATCCAAGATTTCCTGTTGCTTTTATATTTCACAGGTAGTCTCGATACATTTTTATCTGGGTTTCATAGCTTTTCCTATGACCAACAACTTTCTTTTTCAGAGCCGTTCATGTTTGCACACAGAAGTATGGTAATGCGTTTTTTCGATTGTTTTCCCCAATACATTTTTCATCCTTAAATTTATACGTCTGCAACGGCAAAAGTTCATAAAAAAGGCCCGTTTCATCGGCATTAAAAATGTCTTCCTGTTTGTATCCGTCACACAATTTAGGCCACTCTTGCGTTAGCCACGATTCGGTTACGTTTTCAGAAACAGCGCCAGCTTCTCCACTGATCTTGCCAATGGTTATGTTATGTTGCTGTTTGAATCGATGAATCCAACCATCGCTGCATTCAAAGTTTGAATTAGGCTCTAACATCTTTGCAAGCTGATTTGCCTTTTCTTTTAAAATGTGACCGTTGATCGGAAAGCCCATTCCATGCTTCGCAGTAAACCAATTCAATAGTACAGTATCGACATCTTGCCTTTCAATTTTTTTACCTTCTTTGTCTCTGGTCTACACTTTTTTAAAATCATCCAAAATTTTGTCTTTTGTTTTTATTATTGCACTAACTGTCTGTTTATTTATCTCAAAACGCTTACCTACTTCACTTTGTTTAATACCGCTTTCAACTGCCCGTATAATTTTCACTTTTGTTTCTAATGATAAAATTTTTTCGCTTAACCATTTTAAAACCGAACTCTAACACCACCGAACACCGATGAGAACAATTTTAAACTGAAGGAACAAGTTACAGAATAATGTACAAATCCGTATGTATTTTACTTGGAAATTTATAATTATAGCATTACTTGGAATAATTCGAATTGAATTTTATGCGTCTATTAAATATTTTCTTGGAAATTTTTAATTATATCTTTACTTGGAAATAAATCGAATTGGATTTTATGTTTTTTTTTTTTGGAAATTTCTAATTATAGACTTCTCAAAAGTCCATATTAAAAGAAGTTCAAGTCCATATTAATCGATATATTATTAATGTTAAATAGACATTTTTGTTGGGACCACGCAAGAAAGTCCATTATATCCGAAAGTCCACTTTAACCGAGTCCATTTTAGCCGGCGTCGACTGTATAATCTGAGAAAATGGTGGGTACCAGAAAACAAGTTTGAGTAATACAACGGAGATTGTAATGGAAAAGGAAGCATGGATCTTGAAAAAGGTATACAAAGTGTAAACATGAATGAAATAGTTCTGAATTTAGCGGAGCAATTAAAACAAATGCAAGCTAATTTAGCAACATTAACTCAAAACGTAGAGATACAAGGGAATAAATTAGATAGGGGTAGAAAACAGTGTTAATCAAAACGATTTAGGAAACCTTAGGGAAAATTCTAAGCAGTATATTTCTCTGTGGAAAGACTTAGGAGATCAATCATTAAATTTTATACCGCGTAGTAATGTTCATCCTCTGTCTTTTATTAGAAAAATAAGCAAACTCATGAGTGATGCGGAAGTTCCAGAGGGGGCTCGAGTGGGGTTGGCTATCAATAATTTAAGAGGTTCTGCATTGGAATGGGCGGAATATAATGAAAATAACTTTAATAATTTTAAAAAATTTATCGAATGTTTCAAGTCGCGATATTGGAGTATAGAGAAAGAACGGGAACTGTTTCATGAAATTAAATATGGTAGATATAAATCGGGCAGTAGAGCAGATTATTTTTTAAATTTAGCGAGAAAATCGAAGTTTTTAACCTTCCTATATTCACGCATACGGTCTGTGAGACCGATTTATATAGTATAGTATACGTCTTTCATTTTGACGTGAGTATAGGAAGGTTAAGCGAGTCTCTGAGGGAAGAAGAGTTAATTGATTATCTGTCACAACACTTTTCGGACGATTTAGAAATAAAAGCATCTATTACTTTAAAAAACTTGAAAACGGTAGAAGAAGTAGAGCTTTTACTTGCAAAAATTGATGGCGCGGAGAGAAATCAAAATATGAGACAGGGAAATTTGAGAGATCAAAATCGAAATAATTATAATAACGAAACTGGTAGGAGTGCAAATAATAATGTTAATCAAGATGTAGGCACTGGGAGAGGTAGGCAAGAACCTACGGAATTCGATAGACGTGATTGTCGCATAATGGAACGAGTGTATGCAGATCGTAGTGAAGATTTTTCTCAGGCAATGAGGGAATCAGTTGTGATGAGCACTTAATTACACCAGTTGTACGCGGTAGTATTAACAATACGGAATTTTTTAAAAATATTAATAGTGGAGAAATCTATTTTGCCTGTTTCGAAAATATGTACTAGAGTTGCGGTGGGTGCCAAGGAACAAAGAATAAGCCAGCAAGTACTATTAACTATTAAAATCGGAAAACACTACTTTGACATGACTTTTTTAATTATTCCTAAATTGAATACTAACATAATACTTGGTTGTGACTGGCTAGCTGCTAATAAAATTCAAATAGACTTTAGCGACAATTCAATTAATTTCCGGGAAAAAGATCAAAATAGAGAAATATTCTTTTATGCCGAGAAAAAATTGATTTCGCGTTCTGTATTAACTTCTGCGAACAATTGTCAAAGGCAGACACTAAGCACAAATATTCGGAAAGTGATTATAATAGCTTAGTAGAGAAAAGTGAAGTTTTTCGGATGAATATAAAGGAAAGTTGGACGAGTTGTTAAAGAAATATAATGATGTTTTTTCTGAAACACCTGATCGTACAGATAGATATGAGCATGAAATCATTGTAAAAAATCATGAACCCTTTTTCCAAAGACAATATCCAATACCTCTAGCACACAGGACACAAGTATCGGGGCAAATTAAAAAAATGATCGAATCAGATGTAATTGAACAGGGGCGTACTGAATATATTTCACCGTTATTAGTCGTAAAGAAGAAAGATGAAACATTTCGCGTTTGTTTTGATGCCAGATATCTAAATTCGCGTATGTGTAAAGATTACGTTATGCCTCCAAATCCCAGTGAATTATTAAATAAATTAGGTTCAGGTAAAGTGATGAGTAGTTTAGATATGACTGCTAGTTATTGGCAAATACCAATAAAGGTAGAGCATCGGAAGTATACAGGTTTCATGTACGACAACCATAGTTACTACATATTTCATAGTTTTGCTGTTTGGTTTAACTACGGCTGTTGCAAGTTTTATTCGTGCCTTAACTATCATTTTAGATCCTGACGTGGAATCCTTTACGATTATGTATGTCGATGATCTTTTGGTTATATCCGATAGTTCCGGGGATCATATGCGTCACTTAGAAATTATTTTTCAAAAATTTCATCAGGCAAATTTAACCACAAAATTGCGAAAATCGGCATTAGCTCAGAAGCAAATTACACTTTTGGGTAATATCATTAGTTCAGAAGGTATTAAAATGCATGAAAGTCGGGTAAGGCCTATACAGACATTTGCTAGACTTCGAAATATCAAGCCAGGGTTAGTCAGGGTACGCACAATATTATTAACGTCAGACCCTATCGAACCTTAAGTTTTTAAGCAGACTTTCCTTCCTTTTTCTTATATAAATTGTTTATTTCAATGTAGTACTATTTAAGCGTACAATACTTCCTTGTCGTGTAATAGTTATTTTCTTATGTATATAGCCAAATTTAGGTATTGTCCGTTAAATAAGGGGGTAATGAAGCAGTCTAAAGTGATATGGGGCTGGGATGAGTAGTGGGGGAAGAAAGGAAGAGTGAGGTTAGGGCAGAGAGAGGGGTGACGCGGGTACGTAAGGTTGTCGAACGACACCATCGTCTCAAATTTGTCACTGTCTGATCTTTACACATAAATAAAGTATAGAAAGCATAGCTATTGTTTAAATGGATTGCACCTACAATTCGGGGCGCAGTCGCCCCCGCTGAGAGGAGTTAGCACGCTACAGCGTACAATTACAATAGAATTCTGCCTGTCTACCAGAAAGCTTTTTACAATCGGGTTCGTTCTATCAGGTGATTAATAAAAAGAAGAAGTTAAAGAGGACTCGTATTGGAACTTTGAAGCACACCTGAAGGAGCTAGAAGGAAAGACGAATTGAAATCGTAGCAAATATCGTGTGTTCATTTGAAAACTTCCCAAGCGGTCTACATCCGAGACTAATAAAATTATTAAAAAATGCAAAGACACGTCAATTTTTGTTTCGAGGGAGCCATTTTAATTAATATATCATGATACTAAACTTACCAACTTAAACCTCCGGACCTCCTATATAAGAATCTTAAATGAAATAATACCAATTATGACACATCGTTAGAAAGGTATTTTCATTACAAATTCAATGATATATTATACCTTGACATTTGGCCAAGGTTTGGGGGTTATAGCAGAAAAAGGTAATCTTCAGCAAGAATTGTAAAATTATCAACGTTTATTTAAAAATGTTCAAATTAGTTCATTTGCTGGTCGTATTGTGCACCATTTTGTTGAAGACAATAATATAGCCTATTTTCAAATTCTCTTCTGACCCTTTTAAACGTTTCTGGTGACATACGCTTGCATTCTTCAATAATTCTAACAAGTTCGTCAAAATATTTTGCGGTTTTGTTTGGTACACAACTATTTTCAGGTAACTCCACAACAAAGAATCAAGTGGGGTCGAATCTGGAGAGCAGGCAGTCATTCAATTGATCTTTGCCGCCCTATCCAATGATGGAAAATTATTATCTTACCAATTTCTAACCGGCGCGACATAATGAGCAGGCGCGCCATCTTATTGGAAGGAAAGCTCATTTTTATTAATTAGTAAATTCCCCATTCAATCTTGCTGGTTTCCAAACTTTGTACACAACCACAGAATATTGGCCAACTGACTTGGAATTACTGAAGAATGCAAGCGTATATCACAAGAAACATTTGAAGGGGTCAGAAGAGCATTTGAAAATAGGCTATATTATTGTCTCCAACAAAATGGTACACAATATGTACAGCTAATGAACTAATTCGAATATTTTTTGAATAAAAGGTGATAATTTTACAATTCTTACTTAAGATTACTTTTTCTCTGCAATAACCCGCAAAGGTTGGCCAAATATCAAGGTATAACATATCATTGAATTTGTAATGAAAATACCTTTCCAACGATGTCACAAATGGTATCATCCCATGTAAGATTTGAATGTTGGTGTGTGGGGAGGGGGATGCTTAAGAGGGTGAGTTTAGTCTTGTGGTAGTTTTATCAAAATGGTTCTCCCTCGAAACAAAAATTGACGTATCTTTGCATTTGTTAATAATTCTATTAGTTTCGGATGTAGACCGCTTGAAAAGTTTGAAATGAACAACTGTATATGTATTGAAAAATTAAGACACGTAAGTGTAAAAGTCTCAAATATTTATTGTAAAACCACTATCTGTTTCACTTATTTTGAGTGAATTTATTTAAAAAATTACAGCGGAAAAATATCATTTAAAACTAATTGCTCCTTGAAAAATTACATCAAAAACAATAAAGACAAGACGGACAAAGATTCGAACGCCGGAGTTTATTTGTTGACATGTGAGTGTAGTAACATTTACGATGGTCAAACAGGAAGAACCCGTCAAAAATTGCATGAAAGAACAGGATAGAAGATACAGATATGAGAAAATAGCCTCAACTTTTGCTAATTGTTTACAAAATAACCATAAATTTAACACTTACTTTAAAATTTTGCATGTTCAAGACAGAGGCAGAAAACTCAATTTATTAGAGAATCAAGAAGTTAGATAAAAAAATTAGGAAAAGCGTTGAACGACCTACTAGATGTGAACAACTCCCTCGTCATTAATCTAAACTTGTAAAGCCCCCACACCTTTAGACTAGAAATTTTTGTATAAATGTAAACACTAAGTCATCATTCATCTACCTGACGAAGCTATAGTATAGCGAAACAATATTGTAGTGGTTTTACAATAAATATTTGAAATTTTTTACACTTATGTGTCTTTATTTCTTATAATGGAGTTTGAACATGTATCTCCTATTCAATATTTAAACTGTATATTGTTTTAATTTCATGAAAGCAAGTAAGAGGAAAAAGATACGAGTGAAGTAGAAGCCAAAGAAGATCATTTTTACCAATAATAGAGTCCAATGCTTTTGATATACCGTGAGCATCCACTTGCTCAGTTTTTTGAGAATATCAAGAGTATATTGGGTGAAACCGGCTAGGTTACAGATGGTCGACGTATTCTCTATAAATCCATGTTGTCGCGTTGTTCAACTGATTATTAATTAGGTGATAGCAGTTTTTGTATGGTGTGTAACTTATCATTTAAATGTTGCACAATATAAAGAAGGTTTCCTTCTTATGAAATGTATACATCTTTTCAACAAATTGCTACATATATCATTCAAACCTGAAGTATCGGTTCTAAAATAAACTGATTTACTTAATTCTTATATATGTACCACTTCGTTTTTGTAATCAGATTCTTTATTAAAATAGTTGGGTTTTCAAAATCAAAGCAATGGTCTAAATCTCTTTATAGTTTGTTACGATGGTTACTGCCCCAAAATCACTATCCAAAGGATACTTATGATTTTACAACTTTTCGTTTAAATATTGTTTGGTCAGACCGATATAACAGCTATCACAATTTACAGTTTAATTTATAAATTGTCTTGCTTTGAATTTGCTGCTCTGTTTCACATTTGGTAAATAATAAAAATATATAGACATCTGATTAAATTGAACAAGCAATTAAAAACGTTTTATCCTTTACCAAAAAAAGAACAAATACTTGCAAAATTGAGAGGAATTTTCAAAAATAGATGAGGAATAGATGAGGAATCAAGCAAAATCGTAATAATTTCCACACATAAAGGCTTATTTAAGACGAACAGACTACATCTAGGCTTAAAGAGCGCATGCCTTTATTGTCAGAAGCATATAAAAGAAATTGTTGCAATTAACAGAAAATGTAACCGTCTTCCAACAACTATCTACTAGCAGTTGACCGTAAGGATTAAATATACAAGAACATATTGTAAAATAGTTCTATGCAAAATTACTTAAGTGATCAAAAACGTGTGTTTTTTTTGAAAATGGAATTAAATCTCAAGTTATTTTAAAAACCAATAGTTCGGCACTCAGAAGATATGCTCTTAATGAGCAACCAACATTAGAATAAGTTTCAATTTAAGTCCATGGAGCAAACAAATATTCACGTATATTCTACTTAAGTAGGTACAAATACGCTATAAACCAAAGTAAGTCTAAAGATGTAAAAAATATATATTGGTAATGATTGACATACACGAGACAAAGATGCAGCAAAAAATACACCTAGTATGTCATAAATATGTACAACGCTAAAAAATTTTTGAAAAAAAAATTAAACCGATTTCCAAGTAAGGGCCACAACCGAAAAAGCAGCATACAATAATTTTGCTCTAAAAAGAAAAAAGTAATCTCTGATTTATTTTATTTCATTATGTCTTACCTAGAACGGATCAAATTTAACTTTCGGGAGTCAGCGCCAAATTATTTTCTTTGTATTCATATGCAATCTTATACGTTACTCAAATCTACGTATCTCCAAATCTAACGGAATTACCGTTCTGTCACGTTTTGTTATTAGCATTCTGTATATATGTATTTATTACTTAAACGTACTTTTTACTCAAGTACAATACCTGCAATCCAGTAAAGCTCACCTCGATGTTGTTTTCATAAAAACTTGAGTCTCAAAATACAATTCAAAAGAAAGAATAACAATCATACACTATTAATACGAAAACAATCAACTATCTGAGGTTTTCATGCAAGCAAATAACACCTATGATTTGCCTTCTTTATTAAAACAACAGAAAACACTCCTTATAGGTTATCTCTAATAAAATACTATACTATACTAGTAATATACTATTACTATACTATTACTATACTACTACTATACTACTAATATATGCTGCTATTATTTACGAATATCTTGGATATATCAATGTTTGGCGCCGACTCCCAAAAGTTAAATTTGATCCGTTCTAGGTAAGAAATAATGAAATAATATATTATA
Source organism: Chrysina gloriosa (assembly GCA_038088585.1). Taxonomy (NCBI): domain Eukaryota; kingdom Metazoa; phylum Arthropoda; class Insecta; order Coleoptera; family Scarabaeidae; genus Chrysina; species Chrysina gloriosa. The sequence continues at coordinate 25,565,348 of CM076094.1, read as the reverse complement.
ATAATAAATTATTGTATGCTGCTATTTCGGTTGTGGCCCTTAATTGGAAGTCGGTTTAATTATTTTTTTTTCAAAAAATTTTTATTTCATACTTTTTACTGTTTTGTTTGCGTTCATATTTTTAGTTCATAATGGGAAGAGCAACAAAGGCGGCCACCCGCATGAAAAAATCGTAAATGGACATGTACATTGCATTTTAATTCTTCGATACCCTTGTCATTCAAAATTAACTTATTTGCTTTTCGCATAGCCTATGAATAAATTAGATACCAATTTTAAATTGAACATATTTTATAATTAGAACAGGAAAAATAATAATACCGATTCACCTGTCGTAAACCTCCATTTCTGTATTAATCTTTTTCTTTGAATAAATAGGATTACGACTTTGGATTTACTAAAATTTAAGTATATATTTTTTATTTCTGTCTCCGAAACATCAAATTATTTAATGCCCAAATAACATTTACATGAAATATTTTTGTAGCAACTTGTTTTTTCTTAAGTAGACTCTGTTCTCGTAATGCTAGCGAACATATTTTTTCGATGGTAAAATTACCTATAGTTTACTTTATGTGACCTCCGACTATGGGACCATTCTGTATGTACGCTCTATTAAATGCATCCAGAATCATTAAATTCGGTCAACCCGTTGAGTAGTTATGCGCGAACAAACATAAAAAAAAGAAAAAAACATACACGACGAATTGATAACCTCCTCTTTTTGGCAGTCGGTTAAAAAAGGACACACTTCAAAAAGTTTGCTTATCCAAACATGTACTACCATATGAGATACCTAAAAAATGATCTCACCAGAAACATTTTAAATCAAGTAACTAGTAAGATACGCGTGAAAGTCATTCTACTAAAGAATCTTTCAGTCGTCGGTACGATATCAAATGCGAAAAAATTACCGAATATTCACGTAATCATCGAGGAAACAGGGGTAGAGTGTATTATTGATTCAGGGTAAACCGTCAATATTCTTAGTTAAAAAATGTTAAAATTTGCAATAAGACCGATACAATTTCAAACACAGTAAAATCTCAATTATCCGGATTAGTAGTAGTTCGGATATTCGGATATAACAGTTAACAATGCAATATTGTACATGCATTCATAGATAATTTGGTTCGATGATTGATTCAACATTTTATCGTATTTTTATTTAAAAGAAGAAAATTCATACAGTGTCTACATATAAAAAGAGCCTATAGAATGCGTATAACAATTTTGTTTGTACTCAATTTGGTGTTAGCCACTTATCATTTTCAAAATTAACTTTCTTCATCGATCAAACAGTGGATTGACAAACTATTCCATCTAAATGGGACATAATCCTATTGTAATTAAATAAGAGGGCAATAAAAGTTAAATTATAACTTTTATAGCAATTCTATGCACTCCAACATGTGTCGCACTACTACTCTACACAAATTCAAAAACTTTCATTAAGCTTGTGATGAAAGTTAACGCAATGTTTACTAGAGATGTTTGCTCCCCCTTATTAGAGGCTTGCAAAAATATTTGCTTTATTGGGATTTGCTTTGTTTAGTGTGTACATACGTATCTGGTCTCGTATTCAGAGAAATCGATTATAAAAACAGCAAAACTGATTGCTTGTTTCGTGTGGATAAGATAATATAGTATATATGCAACCAGTGTTCGCCATTGTGTCAAATAGAGCATACTCCATGCATTTAAAAGGTTCTTGAGGAATCAAGCACAGATAATATTTTCTAGATTTAATTCTTTATTTCTTAAGGCCAATATTTCTATTTGAATTCTAATTGAAAGACGAAAGAATATGAATCATGTTGATTGAAATTGTAGTAAAATTAATAAAATATGATTTCATATTTTCACCTATTACAGTAATTAAATCTTTTTTGGAATGGGATGAAAAGTTATATTTTTTGTCTAATTTGGCGCTTACACGTTATTTTTTAAATATATCAATAAAGCCGCATTTAGCAACCAAACGGTGATGTATAATATAATTAACGAAGAATTTGATTTTATGGTAGATGTTGTAAGTGGACTCTATTCTTTGTTGTTGTTGTTGTAAAATAAAATACGATGGTAGTAGATAGTCTACACTGCTGTATTGCGATGCTCTCAATACTGATACATGAAATACATGTATCTAGATTAAATATAATATCAGAACTGTACCATTTGCAACAAAAATCCGGACAAATCTTATAGGCTATTTTGACTATTTTTTTAGCAGTATAAATCAACCGTTTGTCATGTTCATGTCAATTTTGATGTAGCCCTTTCTTTTTAAAGTCGTGAATAGTGCCTTTTGAAATTCCAAATCTATTACCTAGTCTCCTTATCGATCATTCTTCCCCAAGTAATGTAATTACTTGCGTTTTTTAGTTGCACTTAAATGCAGTATAATGACATATGCCAACAATGATTTAAGAATGAAATAATATTTGACAAGGCAAAACCCAGATTTAAAGTGCACTATCTTAAGTGTCCGATTTTTTGTTGCCGCGATAGCACATTCGCCAAAGCTTTGAAAGCGGAAAAAATGGTATCTGTTTTACCGGCATAACTAAAGTAACACTATGCACCTCGACATGCCGGCCTGCTTATAAGGTCTTACCTTGCAACAACTAATTGAACTCAAGAGGTAACAGACATATTTTTTGTACTGCGCCTTTAAAAGTATCTGAATTTGTCCGCGCCGTCAGTACGCGTACAATACCGCCGCTGCCAGGATGTACCTTCATGATACGGCCCATCTTCTACATCGGCGCAGGGGTGTTGTTTTCACGGAGAATGACGAGTGCATCTTCTAAAGTTTCTCCCTGATGCTGATATCGCCACTTTGAACTATGCATGCTTGTACTTGGAAGCATACGTTCCCTTGTTGTCTGCGACTGGTAGCTCTGCTATCATCTTCACAGGTCCTCCCGCGAGGAAATGACCGGGAGTCAATGGTTGTAGGTCATTCGGATCTTCGGTAAGATCGACTCTACTTGCACTAACGTTGTATAATATTGTTCGAAAGTCAGCGTTGTCTTACCTGTCACTCGTTTTCGATGATATTTTGTTAATTTCACGCGTTCTTCCAAAGTTCCGCAATATGGGGAGATAGCAGAGGCATGAAATGCCAAACTATTCGGTTTTCGAGAGAATACCTTTGGACTTGTTCATCTTTACTGAATATTTTAAATCAATTTAATGCCCTTCCGGCGTTTAAATGCATTCAAGAAACCTTCCATAGAAAGATCAGTTACCAATTCCAAATGCATCGCTTTAGTAGAGAAACAAATGAAAATGCACATGTACGCCTTTATCAATTTCCGATTTCTCTCCAATGCATAAAAACGTTTAGTGGCTCCCAACTGTTCTAAGTTTCGCAAAGCATCTCCTCTTTGGAGTAGGTAATGTATTTTGTAAAGCATTCCTCAATACGCCAAAAGGCTTCCAATTGATTTTCATGGATGTAATTTGTGTCATGTTACATGACATGGATTTGGGAAATTACTTCGAATGTAAAGGACCTGATACGATCCAACCTAATTTAGAATTTTGTAATAGTGGTTCGTTTGTACCTAATCTAATTTGATTGTTCAATAACAAGTAAAATATATTTACTCCCTATAATATATTCACGTTTCCTGTTTTATTAAACGTTGGGTCAGCTAGCGTTAATTCGTTGGATATATTTGGCTGCGAATAGTCGAACGATTGCTGCGGAATATTATGATATCTTTGTAATTACTAAAAGAGATAGGTTAAAATTGATAATTGCAATTTACTGATTTTAGTGTAGCTTGTCGTCATTTCATTTACTTCTATGGCAGATGAGCTTATTCCGCAAACCGGTAACTTAATTTGAGTTGCTGGTAATCTTAATTTTTGAAATAATTTCTTGGTCATAAAATTAGATAGCGGCCCGCTATCTAATATGGCTCTACATTTTACGGGATTCTGATCGTTGTCATAAATACAAACCAATGCTGTTAATAATAATGCAAAATTACTGTTTCGTGAATGAGTGACTATAACACCTTCTTCGTTTGTTTGATTGGAGATACCTTGCGAAGAAGTATTGTCAAAGTGTAACAACGAATTATGACGCTTATTGCAGTTGCGACATGAATGAATACTCGTTCATCTATTAACACAGTGACCAGAACGTAAACAATTTGTATATATTCCTTTGTTCTTCCGTAACGCGTTATATCTAGGTGAGTTGGAAAAATCTGTTACGAAATGCCGATTCCAGTTCCGGAATCGGCCGGCGTTGCCACGAAAGAAAGCCGAAATACGAGAGCAATCCAAAAATAACAAAAGTACAATCACTTGTCTCCTGGCGTTTTACCCAAAATTACCTCGGTCCAAATACGTCTCCGGTTAAAGTTCGTGCTCCACCTGCGGGAGGCCGTTAGCTCGCGGTGCTGTGGGTGCGGATTCAATTAAACCTTCCGCTGGAAAAAAAGAGAGACGACGCCACCTGCTCAAAAAATGTATTCCTTCGAAGCGGAACGGTAAGCAAGAACCTAGCTGACCGGTAAGGGGAGGTATCGGAGAGGTTCTTCAAATAACCCCAACGAGACAACAAAGGTACGAAGCGAGAATGCGTATGTTAACAATTAGATAAAGAAGTGAAATGTTTACAGGATTTAAATTAAAAAATAATAATATTAAATTTTCTAAAATACTGATCTGAACACTACTAGCGTTTAGACGACGAGAATGTTGCGTCGCGAACCCAAAAAAATTATTGAGCTACTTACACCGGACGAATGGCACCACGCGACCGAACGCGAAATAGTTCTCAAAAGGTAAAACTCTAATTTAAAAATTTATGAGGCGCGAACAGACTCCGGGTCTTTACATAATAAAAAAGATCTAAATATTTTAACTATGTAAGAACAAAAAAATATTTCGTTATTGACATTGACATGTAATTACACCCAAGGGGAGAGGGGGTCACGTAATTATGCATAAAACAACTAATGATTAATACAATAACAACCTCGGGACACACACTTAAATAAACCAAGAAATAAAAACAAACAAGTTCGTACTGACTTGAATTACGCCCTCTCGAATTACGTGTAATTTTCCCAGAATTCCTTACGCTCCGGGTTTCCTTCTGCGCATGGCCCACAATTCCAATATGGCGTCCCCTCGCGCTTCCGGTGGGTTAAATGTGTGCCTTACTAAGGAAGTAACCACAAAAAAAGGGATGCACCAGAAATCTACCCCTCAGCGGGAAATCCACGTAAATCGACGTATCTCAAATAAAACTCTCAACTGTATCCCAAAAAAAAAAAAAAAAAAAAAATTTGCGTGTCTCCAAGAACTAAAATACAAAAGAAACACAAAACTGAATAGGGAAAATGCAAATCGAACTTTACTTTACCATGCGTTCAACATGAATTCCAGTCAATATGACGGTCGGACGTAGAGGACAGGTATAAATCCGCAACCATGCGTATAGCGAAACGACGAGCTTCCAAACTATTCTAACGAACCAAAATTCCAACGAAAGTCGTTTACGATAGGTCGACTAAGACTTGCGAATCCGCCAAGACGAGGTAATTAAAATCCAAAATCAATTCAAGTCTTGTCGACACCCACTTTCCTGCTACTGGACCTTAAAAGATGATCTTACCAACTCAAATGCTCGATCGGACTCACACTCATAAGCGACTATCAAATACTCGCGCATGTGCTTGCGACAATTCGTAAAAAAAAACGTTCGATTGCTATAAAATGCGTTTAACAAATAAAGCTCGCTAAAACGCAAATATACAGGGATCAGAAAAACCTAACAAATCTTTACAAAGATATAGCTGATGTTCGCCTTTCCAATATACGCATTTTGAGTAATTATTGAGTGTTATGTGCACATGTTATATGCCTTCATGTTTCTTCGCTGTGTAATGATGTACACCTCCGCCTATAGATTCAAGAATTTGACATCTATCACATAAAAATTGGTAAATTGCTCGATAGTAGAAAATACTTCATTGTGAGCTTTTACTTCCCACTCTCTTTTTGATATCTAATAATATCTATAAGGTATCTAACCTTGAACCTTCTTCTTCTTAATCATATTCCTATCTACCTTTCGGTGTAAGGCTTGGACAGAGTCAAGTTTCCTATTTTCCATATAGTTCTCTCCACCGTTTTCTGTCTCCGGTCTGATCCTTTATTCCCTCCCACTCAATTCCCCTCTCTGCCGCTGCTCCCTGACATCGTCATTCCATCTTCTTCTTGGCCTTCCTTTTTTGTTTTTTCCTATAACTCGTGTCTCATACACTTTCTTTGTTAGTCTATCATCACTCATACGACACACATGGCCGAACCATCTCAGCTGATTCTCCTCCACTATTCTCCATATGGGTTTTATTCCTAGGTTTTGCCAGTAATTCTCGTTTCTTATCTTGTCTTTCTTGGTCTTGTTTTCTATTCGACTTAGGAATCTCATAGGCATGGCGTTCACCCGCGATTTTACCTTCTCTGACCTTGTCCAGGACTCACTACTATATGTTATTGTTGGTCTTATCACTTTTTCACAGTTTCCGTTTTAATCCGTTTTGGCACTTCCTTTTTCCCCAGAAACGTAGTTCTCATCATATAAAACATTCTTGCCGCTTTTTTCATTCTTTCATTAATTTCTTGTTCCATTTTTCCGTCCCATTGAATTATTGTTCCTAAATATTTGTAGTTATTCACCTGTTCTATTGTCCTCCCTTGGATTTTGATGTTGTGTCTTTTCCTTTCTCCTGCTATTATCATTGAGTTGGTCTTTTCGATGTTTATTTTCATGTTTATATTCTTTATTTCCTTATTTAGGATTTCAAGGTTCCTTTGTAGCGCTTCTTCTGATTCAGCCAGAATTGCCATATCATCCGCAAATATCAGTTCACACAAGTTAGTCTCCTTCATTTTCCAGTGACCCATTCTTAGTGGTTTCATTTGTTTTTTAGCACTTTTTATGGCCTCATCTAGTACCATAGAAAACAGCAGTGGACTGAGCACACAACCCTGCTTTACCCCAATCTATGTTGTAAACTCTTTAGATTCTTCGTTGTTGGTTCTTACTATATTTGTATTATTCCTATACATCTCTTTTATTAACTCTATTGTTCGTTTGTTTATATTTCTCTTTTCTAGGACATTCCATATGTTTTCCCTTCTTATCCGGTCGAAAGCGTTTTCTAAGTCTATAAAACATATATGTATTTGTTTTTTCTTGTTAATTATCTTTTCACTTGCTTGTCTTATCACAAATATTAAATCTTGTGTACTTCTTTCTTTTCTAAATCCACATTGAGTGTCTTCTACGCTCTCCTCAGTTATTTTTCTTATTCTTTTTTCTATAATACTCGCTAATATTCTACCTGGGATGCTTGTTAGTGTAATTCCCCTGTAGTTACTGCAATCCCTCTTGTCCTATTTCTTATAAATGGGCAATATTATTCCCGAGTTCCACTCCTTCGGTATTTTACCTTCTTGTATAATCGTATTCATTAGCTTGGTTATTTGTCTTATCCCTTTTTCTCCCATATATTTGATCATTTCTGGTGTTATGTTGTCTCTTCCTGGTGCCTTTCCTATTTTCAGCTTCCTTACGAACTCCATTATTTCTTCTTCTTGAATTGGCTCTATATTTTGTATTTCCTCTGTCTCTTCTTCTTTTTCCCTTGTCTCGACATTAGTTTCTGCCAGCTCTTGGAAGTGTTGCCGCCATCTTTCCATTATTTGATCTTCCTCTGTAATTACACGACCATACTTATCTTTTATGCTTACCATGTTATATTCTCTGCCTTGAAGCTAACAAATGTATTAAAATAGTGCTCCATTGCTTCATAGGTTCATCCAAATTCTTTAGAGCGCGAAAAAGTTTTTGGAAATTATCTACGAAATTAGGTAAGGACAAATGAGACTCCCTACTCACGTTAACCAACTCAAATATTGCCTTCATATGATGATAATAAACTTTTTATTTTCGTATCGTTCTTTCAGGAGATTTAAAACTATCAAATAATTAGCATCTGTCATTTGCAATGGATCAATTACTTTTGCTGCTTCGTCCTTTAAAGATGATTTTAAGTAGTAATATTTTTGTGCGCCTGTTAAATTTGGATTTTTGTGTAGGAGTGCGCGAGAGCTATCGTAATATAGAGTCCATTTAACATAGGCACCGCTGGACTGGTACCGTTAGTTGGGGTAGTCTTACATTAGTATAATTATGTTATTGAATTTCTAAAGTCGATGCATTTGACCTTGATACCTCTACATTATTTGACCGAATTTGTGATACATTGTAACTATTAATTATATCCTGCCCTTTGACAATTTCCGCGAAATATTTCTCTTCAAATTCTTCAGATTCCAAGGAATGATCTATTGATCCATCCAACAATTCTATATATATATATATATATATATATATATATATATATATATATATATAAAGGATTTACTCAGGTATGGATATCTAAACTAAAGTCTGTAAATTTTTTATTACCAATGATTGCATTAATTAATTAATGATATATTACTACCTTTAAGCTTAAGGTGTCAGAATCAATTGTATTTTGCATACCGTGAATACTAAGAGGTATTAATCTTGCTTCATAGTCTGCAAGTAGGGATACATTATTTTCATTCAGCTCCGCCTGTTTTGAATACTTCCAGCTTGTAGTATGTTATTTTAGAGTTAATTCCTTGTTTAGTATAATACTTTGATCTTAAAACTGCTGCTAATCGTTCATTGCTTATTAGTGCTTGAAAATGATGATAAACCATTTTGCATGTTTTGTTTTCTTTTGCTTTTGTTATAAGGAAGGTTCGATAAACGTGTGCATGATAAACTATCTTTAAGTAGTGTAAATCGGCCTGAAGCTGTCCCCCAGCGCTTGTCCCCACTTCCGTGCAATGCGCCACATACAAATTTGGAGGAGGGACAACGTTAGTCCGGTTTACACAACTTATCATACGCTCATTTGTCGAACCTTAGTTATAAGAGACAGAGAAAGAAATTGTAAACAACAACAACAAACAAAGACGAGGATTAACTAATTACTATGGATCTAAAATGCAAGTATTGGTAGTTTATTTATATTGGTATTTGATAAAATTAAAGAAACCACATAATTAGGGAAGTCGAATGCAAACTGCAGGAACGACGAGGTGAAGCGAGAATGGTTGGTTGTGGATTTGATACAGGTTGAAGAGGAATTTGTTACAAGAGCTGTGCCATTGCGTTTTTGTAACGAGTAAATCTCTATTTCTTGCACAGTGCAAATAAGATACCGTTTAAAGTTAGAAATTGTTATTAATAGTATCGTACTCACTTTACTTATTTATGTCGTAAATACATATAACAAAAATAGTGACATAGTTACTGTTTTCAATAGTGTTCAATCAAAAAAATCAGCAAACATAACTGGAACATTTTTAATACTTACAACTGGATTTCTTACACTATAAAAGCTTTAGCTGCTACTAATATTTAAACTTCTTGAATTACCTAGAAAAAATACATGTATGTATTTTAAATTAAAAAAGAATGAAACAAACTCCAATAAGACAGCTCTTGATATATGTATGAACGTATGTATGTATGGTAATCATCAAAATCACTGGAATTAATCCAATCAAACAATATAATGAGACAGTATGACATTTTAAGAGTGAATATGTTATAGTATGCAGTACTGCTTTAATAGTCTCTTCTCTCTTAATCCCTCCTAGAGTAATTTCCATTGCTTTTGTGTTAATTAGGTCCAAGCATCATTAAGCTCGTGCTGTCTATTATCAATTAAAAACTCGTAATCAACACTTTATAAACATACGAGAATAAATAAATCATTTATTAATTCTAATCAATTGTAGTTCATCACTGTTCCGGACCCCAATTTGTCATTAGATTTGTTGCCATGATTTTTTAATGTATTTGTTTTTGTTTTTTTTTCTCTTTCATATATGTAAGTTGCTATGTAACGACACAACAACGCGTCTGTCAATATATTTTTATAAACACACAATTCGAGTTCTACCAGGTTCTACCGCTTTACAAGCATTATTTCTTTTAAAGTGTTAACATTTCAATCCTCAAAAGTGAAAGCACAGGCTTCAAGATTCATCGAAAGTGAAAACCCAGCGTACAAGATCCTACATGGTCCTTCGAGCCGGATGTGGCTTGTGAAGGTGTCGTAGAACCCATCATCACCAAGATAGTCATCAAGATTGTCAACAAGATCACCATCAAAATCATCATCAAGTGGTGGACATCGAAAAATCCGATCCTGCCATCAGTGTCATCCCCAATCGACCAACATCAAGACAACAAGCAAGTAAACAATGACAAATTACGAAGCGTTAATACGTAAGCGAGCGGGGTTAAAAGGTCAGACAACCCGTTTATCCAATTATTTAAAGGGGTTAAATAAAGACATTTTAGATAGCAACGATTACGGGCAATTGCAAAGCCGTATTGAGAATTTGCCTATCATTTGGTCACAATTCGACAATATTCAAAATGAAATAGAAGCTTTAGGGGAGAATTCAGACGAACAAGAACACGAGCGCACCTCGTTTGAAGAACAATTTTATCAGTCTTCTGGCCTAGCGCGGGTAATGATCGAAAATTATAATAAATCAAAATCAAAAAACGCTTGTAGTCAAAGTAGTGAGACAAAGAATGTAACTTTACCAAGCATTAATTTGCCCACGTTTGACGGTGCCTATGAAGAATGGTACGCCTTTAGAGATACCTTTAAAAGCCTAATTCATTCCAACGCTTCCATAGGTAATATTCAAAAATTTCATTATTTACGTATGTCGTTAAAGGGTGATGCGGCTCATGTGGTGCAATCTCTTGAAACCTCCGAAAATAACTACGCAATAGCATGGGAGTTATTAAATAAACGGTTCGAAAATAAAAGGTTAATTATTCACAATCACATTCATGCACTTTTTAGTTTACGGCCTGTTTCACGCGAATCACACTTGGCGCTCCGTGAGTTATTAGACAACACGGTAAAACATATAAGAGCCTTAGACGTTTTAGGGCAACCAACTAAAACATGGGATTCTTTGATTATTTACCTCATTTCAACAAAACTTGATTTCGTTACAAAGCGCGAATGGGAGACCTCCATTTCGGGCAAATCAGATGATATGCCTTCACTAGACAACTTTATAGATTTCTTAACGAACAGATGTTCTTTACTAGAAACTATAGCCCCTGACAACAAAACAAAAAATCTTAAAACTAGCGGCTTAGTTTCAACAAATAACGCTTTTACTTGCGCCTTTTGTAGTTCATCTCATTCCATATTTAGCTGCCCAATCTTTGAGAAAATGTCAGTAAATGATCGGATAAAGAAAGTAAAGGAACGCAATTTATGCTTGAATTGTCTTAGAAAGGGTCACAACGTAAGTAGTTGTAAATCTAAATTCCTTTGCAAACGATGTAACAAAAAGCATCACACGTTGATTCACATTGAAAGTCAAACCACCACTATACCTGATGCTGTTCCCTCAACTTCAAAATTACCTGATATTTCAATTACTAATCATGCGGCAGCAAACTATACGCTTTCACAAGTATTATTAGCCACAGCCCGCGTATTAATCAAAAATAATCAAAACATGTGGATAAGCGGCCGAGCGTTGTTGGATTGTGGTTCCCAATCAAACTTTATAACTAGCGAATTTCACAAAAACTTCGCTTACCCACCGAACACATTCAATCAACGGTAATCGGAATAAATCAGACAGTTACTAATTTAAATAAGAAAACGTCTATTGCTTTGCGAGCAGTAAATAACCCTTTCAAAATCGATCTAGACTGCCTAATAATTGATAAAATAACGGAGAACTTACCCCATGCAATATTTGATAGTAACCTGTTAGACATTCCACCAAATATACGGTTAGCCGATCCCACCTTTCATGAAACGAACCCAATTGATCTCTTACTAGGTGCCAATGTATTTTGGAATTTGGTTTGCGTAGGCCAAATCAAATTGGGCGAAAATTCTCCAATTCTTCATAACACTAGACTAGGTTGGATACTTGCGGGTCCTCTTCCGGTACCTCCTCAATATTCGCAAACTACTTCTAGTTGTCATTTAGGTTTAGAAGCACAATTGGAAAGATTTTGGACATTAGAAGAGTGTACGACCAGCGATATTACTCAGTTGAGGAGGAGGAGTGTGAACAACATTTTATCGAAAATACCACACGTGATTCTACGGGTAGATTTGTTGTTAGCATACCTTTTAAAAATGCCAAAGCCAATCTCGGTGATTCGCGGTATAATGCAGTCAAACGATTTCATTCTCTTGAACGGCGATTACGTCGAGACCCAGAATTAAAAACCGAATATGCAAAATTCATAGATGAATATGAAGAATTAGGACATATGAAGCGCATCAATGAATCGAACCAGGTTGATTTTACATCCTGTTTTTACCTTCCCCACCATGCCGTTTTTAAAACTTACAGCACAACTACTAAAACCCGGGTGGTGTTTGACGGGTCGGCAAAAACCACCACCGGTGTATCGCTTAACGACATTCAAAACATTGGGCCGGTTATACAAAATGACCTGTTTTCTATTCTTTTAAGATTTCGTAGGCATGCCTTCGCGATAACAGCAGACATAGAAAAAATGTACAGGCAAGTCTTGTTATCCGAAAAAGACCGACCATTTCATCGCATACTTTGGAGATCCGACCCTTGTCTTCCATTAGATTGCTATGAGTTGCAAACAGTAACATACGGTACCGCATCGGCATCCTTTCTTGCCACACGTTGTCTACAAGAGATTGCAATGAAAAATCAATCAACACATCCAAATATTTCTAGCATAATTAATAACGACTTTTACGTAGACGATTTACTAACGGGCGCAGCCTCTATACCTGAACTTGTACACATTAGTGACAATTTAGTTGGCTTACTACGAGAGGCAGGTTTTAATTTGCGGAAGTGGAATAGTAACGCTCTGGTTGGAAAGGAAGCTGTCGCCACTGAAAATGAAGCATTGTTAGGTGATAACTCTGAATGTAAAACATTAGGTATTTCCTGGAACACGGACCACGATTCTTTCAAATATTACGCGTTAAATCATAATGATAGAGGACGCGTAACTAAGCGAATCATTCTATCCACTACTGCTCAGATATTTGATCCTTTGGGTTTATTAAGCCCTGTAATTGTGGTCGCTAAATTAATTATTCAATCAGCAATCAGCATCACATAAGTTGGGACGAATCTATACCACATGATATACATCACAGATGGAGTGGCTTCTTAAATACATTGCCATCAATAACTTCGATTCAAATTCCGCGGTATGTTCTACAGTCATCCATGTGCTCCACACAGTTTCCCGTCCTATTTCTCCGCTCTCCAGTGATCCTACAGACCTCTTACTCCCGGACATTTTTTGATCGGGAAATCTTTGATGTCTATCCCGGAGCCAAGCGTCTTGGATTTGAGAAAAACCACCCTAAGCCACTACCAACGTCTTCAAAGGTTGTCTCAACATTTTTGGAAACGATGGAGTAAAGAGTATATTGGAGAACTGCAAACACGCTGCAAATGGAAGGAAAGAGGGCCTGAGCTATTGCACGAAGGTTCTCTTGTTATACTACGGGACGACAACTTGCCTTCTATGTGTTGGAAATTGGGACGAGTCCAACGTCTTCACCCTGGCGAGGATGGCATCACACGAGTGGTAACGATAGAAACCTGTGACGGCATAGTGAAGCGTGCGGTGCGGCAAGTGTGCGTTCTTCCGGTTGAATAATTCAATAGTAGCGATGACATTGAAATACTTCAATATTTCAAGGCGGGCGGCATGTTCCGGACCCCAATTTGTCATTAGATTTGTTGCCATGATTTTTTAATGTATTTGTTTTTGTTTTTTTTTTCTCTTTCATATATGCAAGTTGCTATGTAACGACACAACAACGGGTCTGTCAATATATTTTTATAAACACACAATTCGAGTTCTACCAGGTTCTACCGCTTTACAAGCATTATTTCTTTTAAAGTGTTAACATTTCAATCCTCAAAAGTGAAAGCACAGGCTTCAAGATTCATCGAAAGTGAAAACCCAGCGTACAAGATCTGGAGCTTAACCCGACAACAATGTAAAAGCTTATTTCCTAGTTATAAATATCTAGTTATTTTACATTTATGAGCGTTGCATTTTTCCAACAATTGTGACATTGTATGTAATCAGATGGTGGGTACAGCTCAAACATTTGACATTTACGACACAGTAATCGACATTTACTGAACCTTTTTGATGCCTTGAAAATAAGATTAAGTAGGGAGTTAAGCTACCTTCAAGCAGGATTCATATTTAAGAAGAGCTTAAGCTTATGTACAGCTCCGGTGACGATGCAAACAAAAATGACAATTAGACCCTACCTAAATTGAAAGAAGATTTAGGTATTGTGCTGTTCAATTGAGCTGTAGCTGTACTGAAACATTGAGTAACCTTCAACTACTGCATACTAAGCAACGCTTTTCACAACTTATAAATCAAATTAAAAGAGTAGAAAGTTCAAACTAACAAGGGGAGGGCACGACGTGTGGGTCACGGATTTTAAAGACGTTTTGGGATAAGAAAGTACTCGATGTCAGTAATCTATAGACCGCTCCCCTCCCCCTTTGGGCGCCAACACTCAGCCGTTTTCGAGAAAAATCGATTTGAAAAAGTTATGCGGTTCATATACCTATACCGTTGTACAACCTATGGCTAAGGCAGCGTGACTTCGTGGATAAGAACCCGATTACCAACCGGGCGTGTTCGATTCCCGGCAAACAATTTTTTCAATTTTTTTTTCACGAACCCTATTTCTTCTTCAACAATGCTGTCAATTGATATTTAAGCGCTATTATTCATAATCATTCAGCACTGACTGGTATGCATCGTTATTTGGTCTAGAAAATAATTTTACCCTCCAGTTTCTCATTCTTCAGTGTTCGTGTTTACAAACAGAACAGTGAGTGAGTTGCTAATGGAACTGATATTTTGATGTGTGGTTTGGAAAAATATGGAATGGAGGAAGACGCTGGACTTTCCACCAGTACGGAAGTTGATTACTGTGACACTTCGTCAGATACAAATGAACAACGTAAGGGCGAAGAAGCACAGGCTTCGATAAGTGAAAAAACCTGTCCGGGTGGTAATCGCGTTCTCATCCACGGAGCCACGCTGCCTTGGCGATAGTTTGTGCAACGGTACGGGTATATGAAGCGCGTAACTTTTTCAAACCGATTCTTCTCAAGAACGGCCGAGTGTTGGCGCGCAAAAGGTGGGGGAGATCTATAGATTACTGACATCGAGTACTTTCTTATCCCAGAAGGTCTTTGAAATCCGTAACCTACACGTCGTGCCCTCCCTTGTAAGTTAAACAAAATTTGTAAGAGAAAATACTTTCCTACTACCACAAATAAAGCCGATCCATGAAATCCTGTACATTATTGTAAAACCTCAAAATAAGTAGCCCAATATATACCAAATCAAGGCTAAAAACATGATTTGAAACTTTCAATTACTTTGTCTGTTATGTCCACTTTCAAAACATCCTACTTTTTCGAAAATCCTCAAATACTGCGAACACGGTAAACGATAGATATACAAAACATTTAAGTAACTCACCTTTACTTTTTCTATACAATTCGAAAAAAGGAAAAAATATATAGGAAATAATAAATATTAGTTTCCAGTGTTCATGTTCACATTTTGAAATGAGTCACATTCTTTACTTTCACACTCTTATTTTTATGCACGTCATAACGCCAAATTTGTCAGATTCATCTGGCGCCACAGTGCAGAAATGCGTATCGAAAATTGATGGTTAAGGGTCCATTGTTTCATTTTTTGTTATTAATAACAGAAAAGAATCGATGTGACTTTCGTCAGTGTACCTAGGCGGTAATAATCAATTTAATGGTTATTTATTTATGAGAATTCCTGAAATATAAAAACTCATATTTCTCTAATTTTCCGGATAGGTTTTAGTTGTACACCAAGCAAAAAGTTGCTCATTTTGTAGCAGGTATTTTTCTTTTTTCTGTGATGAAAAGTAAATAAACATTACAAATAATAATAATTCACGTAGTCATACAAATTGTTTGTAAATTTTCTATTTGCAGTATACATATACATAAGTCGCAGGAAGTAAAATTCTCTCGTTCAAATGAACGTCCGCACTAGATTATGAGGCAAGTGTCTTTGAGCCAAATTATATTATCTATTAGATTATGCATTATTTCGATGCTTAATTAAACATTGCGGATCTTTTTAACGTAAAATCAATTAAAATTCTCATGCAGTTTAGCTACATCCAGGCTTAGGCTTCTTAATTCTTAAAATATATGTTGAAAGGATTAGGTGGGCTTCTGTAATTTGAAACAAAATAATATTCAGCATTACCTATACGCTGTTAGTTTTACATTCATCGCAAGTAACGATCATATAGTTAAAGGAATTCAGTGATATAACAAATGCATTTATATCAAACAATTCTATAACTCTTAACTAAGTGCTTAAATAATATACAATATATTTTATTTCAGTCCAAAATTACAAACGCAAACATGGAAGATGTAATAAAATAACTGAGGCAACCAAGTTTCAAAATTTTATTGAGTGTCGCGGGTCACTTATTTAAACATCTGTAATGGTGCAACTATGACGCGTTTTACTACGAAATCTATTTCAGTTGTATTTGCTGATCTTTGGAGAGTATATGTAGAAAATTTTACATACTTAACTTGTGTCTTGTGCCTTGTGCAACACTGAACATTAGAGATCACTGTTGGTTTATTTAAACATCTGTAATTTTGCATGTATGGCGCGTCTCACTATGAATCTGTTTCAGTTGTATATAGTGATCTTTGGATAGTTAATGTACATAATTTTAGACAATAGGGTCGTGTCCTGTGGTTTGCGTAGCATTTAACATTAGATGATTAATTATTTATTTAGACATTTGTAATTATGCCACTATGGCACGTATCACTTCGAATCGTTTTCAGGAGCATTTGGTGATCCTCAAAGAGTATACGTACAAAATTTTAGACACTTAGCTCGTGTACTGGACCTCGTACAGTATTTTACATTAGAAATGATGAACCATTTATTTAATTAAACATCTCTTATTTTGCAATAATTGCACGTCTACTACAAAACTTGTTAGTTGCATGTGCTGATGATTACAGAGGGTACCTAAAAATTTTTAAACACCTACCACGTTTACTGGGCCTAAAATACTTTATATATTTATTTATTATTCATTTATTTATTTATATTGAAGTAGTTGGTATTTGTGCAAGGGATTGTGTAATCTTAATGTATTACTGATTTATTTACTGATTGTTGTATGCTTATTTTATTCTTATAATTCCGATTTTACGGCATTATTTTGAGAAAAGGTCGATTGTTATTGCTTCGCTCCCCCTCCCCGGTAATTAGCGATCGTCGCGTGAAAGTACGTGAGATAACTAATGAATACTATGGGCAAATAGCGGTAAAAGCGTACAATTACGAAATAAGTTACGACAGCATCGCATTTCATAATTAATGCTGCTTGCCCAGATTACTAATGAAGTAAATATTTCAACCGAACGGATATGCAATAAATATTTTGCATGAACGTTTAAATATGAAAAAGCTATCCGCGAGAGGGGCGCCATGTTTGCTTAATGCTGATCAAATGCGACCTTGCATTAAGAATTCAGAAGAATCTTCAAACGAAATCCTGGGGAAGTTCTCTGTTGATATGCCACAGCAGATGAAACTTGGACACCATTACACTCCGGTAAGAAAAATATAGTCAAAATGGTGGATTTCTCCCGAGAAGCGTGTCCCCGAAACGGAAAGCACGTCTTTTCCCTCAATAAGGTCAAGACCACAGCTTCCTGGACTGAAGCTAGCAGAGCGTTCGCAGCAGCACACACGGGAAAGGAGTGACGGTCAACCTTATTGTTTTCGTAATATAATGCCGTAAGACCAGAAGTTTAAGAACAAAGTATCCATGCAGCGATCAGTAACAACTAATGAGAAGTAATAAAGTATAAAATTGCACAATAGCATGCAGAAATAACATATGCTCCAATATAAACAATTAAATAAATAAAACACTGCACACAGCCTAGCACACGAGCTAGGTGTCTAAAATTTTTCGTGCCCTCTCTAATGATTTCCACACGCAACTGCCAAGTTTCGTAGTGAAACGCGCCATGGGTGCAAAATAAGAAATGAAATAAATACGTACTACGTCTTTCCTAATGTACAATACTGCCCAAGGTCTAGCACACGATCCATACAACATATTTCGATGCTGACTCTGGACGCGATCATTAAGAGTTAGTAACAAATCTACGACTGAATTTGATAACAACAGAAGTACTCCACAAACCGGAAAACAGACGGTATTTAGGCAATGATGAAAAATATAGAATCAATGCCACTAAACATTTTTAAAAATTGCAAAAAGGAGACTTAACACAAATGAATAAAAATTAACTACTGGAAGAAATGAAAACGGTAATGGAAAAAGGCGCAAAATAAATAGAAAAAATCAAAAACACTATAATAAGAAACAAGGAACCAAGAAGTCTGAAAAGCTATTTAAGAATGAAAATCCCTATAACAAAATGGTTTACGAAATGAAAAACATCAGATTTATACCCAGGCCGTATAAATAAAACGAATGTGAGAAGATGACAAGAACAACTGCAAAAATGAAATATGCAAAGGAGTTTAAGAAAACTACCACAAAAAATAGAACAAGTAAATAGAGACTTTAAACCAGAGGCAACAGCAACAGAAGACAGAAGGATATCAAATATTAACGAAGACGGAAGAAATAATTCAGGGATGGAAAGAAAGCTGTCAAGCTCCCTTCAAAGATCGCGAAATGGAACATTAAGAGTGTTACGTTAATAAAAGAAAAATCAAGAATCCTACATTTTGAGGTCAGATATAGAAAGCGCACTCAAGAAATTAAAACAAATAAAGTCGACAGGCACAAATCGCATAACTTCCGAGACAATTTTTCAAATGCTAAATAAAGTTTTTTTTTTATTAATATTCCATTTTCCGTGTATTATTCATAGTATATTTTTATCACAATCTATTTGGCATCTCCAGCACTGTTGAAGGAACCATTGACTAATAAAATATACCGTTGTAATGTAATAAAATATGGCGATCAGATATCTGACCTATCGGATGGACTAAAATCAAATGATCAAATTATACGACAAGGGCACGGATAACACATGCAAGCAAAGTTCTACTTTATGTTATTCGCGGGAGGCTAAGAACATACATTGTAATGATGAACAAACCTACTTCTTGGATATTAAGTTTAATTGTATTGTAACTTTCTCGTTTGGGGTGCTAAATTTCATTTGCAAAGAAACCTAACCTTTACGATGAAACTTTGTTTTGCATTTATTTTACATTTCTTTACCTAATTCACATGTATCGTGCAATTAAATAAATTACTTTATTTTCAACTTTTTTAAAACAAATTAATTTGAAACAAAGGGTAGGTACATGAATAAGAATGTAAATATCAATCTTAAATTATGGATACGTACAAAATAGAATAGCGACCTCTATAAATGAGAGATACTTTCATCGCGATTAAGTATTTTTGTATAACAATATTTTTTAAACTAACAATAAGTTTTCATTTAGAAATTGTCTAACACAGCTAATATAGCAAAAAAACTATTTTGGTACTTAAGGAAATAAAATAAAATATAATACTATTATTCATGGTGTGCCGCTTCGTTAGAAAATATAATAAGTTTTTACTGCTAATAGACAGCAACTATTCATTATACAACGGGAAAAATAAAACGCGAATCATATGAATCCTTTTCTACATTTTAAAAATATACTCGTATCACTATTACTGCTACAACAAACATAATATTTAAAACTACCATTTTGATTATATACAAAAATTATTAATAATTTTTCTAGAAAATTCCCCTTACATATAATATCCATATACGTATAGGTATACCCCAAGATACCCCAAGAACAAGCGGGTTTCATTCCAGGACAAGGCAGAAAAGACCACATACTGAACAAAAGGCAGATAATAGAGAAATATATGTATATTATAACCTGTGTTTCTTTACTACCAATAGACACTAGACCAAGTAAAATGGGATAAAATGTGAAGTATGATAGAGACTGGAACACCAAAATACTTAATACAGTTAATTAGCAACATACAGAACATAAAAAATATAAGTTAGTAACTACATAGTGAGATTTTACAGGGGCCGTCTAATGTATTTACTCTTTCCTTTATATGGAAGTTATCTAAAACGTTCACAACTCTCTGTTTCATCTTAATTTATAACAAAGGAAGTTTTAAACAAAACAAGAAAATATGATAGATCACATATATATGTAGTTTGGAATACAGATTACCTACAGATCTCCAAGTAAATACAAAAAGTTGTCCGCTATGGTTATCTTTGTTTACCTAATTAAAAAGATCATATGCTCCTTCTTTGTCAGCCTGAATCCAAGGTTTTGGCAGGTGGCGCAATAATTCCCGGGATTCGTTAAGAATCGATCACAATCGTAGACGATCGTACTTACTGCTATTAATACCTTAGCGCAGAATCAACGTTTTTCTTCTTTAGTCTGTCATTTTTCACTGTCTTTTTCGCCGTTTTCACCGTTTTGTTACCGATTTTCACCGTTTTGTTACTGTTTAGTACCGTTCTTCACCATTCTTCACCGTTTTCGACCGCCGAAATAAGGGACCGATGTGTTTTGTGTGGAAATCACTCTATAGAGGTTGCAAAGTTGCGCTATTTTCCTACCAATTTTGAGAGGCACGTATTAATTTATATACACACTATTAAATTAAATAAATAGTTATAAAATTATGTATCTTCTACATTGTAAAGTTTACAACAATAAAATAGAAGATATAATTAATGAAAATAAATATGTTAATCAATATATTTTAATCAGTGAATTATCTAAAAATGATTGGCCCAGTTTTCATAATCAAAATTAAACCTCCATTAAATGTTAATGTCAGCATTAAAATAAAAACCAATTTCATAATCATCATTTCAGCTTATGGCTGGCGTGGTTAATGGTTGCATTAACTGGCCCGCGCATGCGTACCGGTACTTTTTATGTAAGCAAGTTAACCTATATGTAAGTATTTATTGAGAAACGTTTTAATGATATTTGTATTTTTCGCACGGTGAATTTCTGTTAACTGCGGTAGTTTTTCGTAAATTGAGTAATGGAGACTTTTAAGAAACACAATCGGGGACCAAAAATTTCACTTCATCAAACTGTTCGATGTAATTTGTATATATATATAATTATAAACCTTTTTCTCCTCCGTACAAATACATAATCATCAGATGAAGAACTGCTTGTTTCTAAAATGATCATGCTTTGTTTCTTTCATGTGCTGCTTTCTGACTTATATTGAATTTTGATAGCACAGTTCTTGTTCTTCTGTGCGCATTTGTCCTAATTGGGTCAAATGCTTACTTAAACGATGCTTAAACCGTCACTGCTTAACGTGCGCAGTCAAACAATTATGAAATTGACACAACCTTTGAATCTACCGTGCCATTAAAATTAAACCTCCATGAGTTAAGAGAGCTTTAAGTATGCGATTATGAAATGGGGCCTTATACTCTTATTCCACTCATCCATTTAATTGTAAATTTAGGTTATAGGTACGTAATAATAATGAAATATGTTCTTAAGGCAAAAATATGGTTTAGTGCGCTGCATTTTGGTGTCCAAAATGACTGGCAGAACCTAAGATTGTGCATCGACCATTTTGATTCTTCTATTTATGACGCAAGTAAGAAGTTCTGTCGTACTGCATTACCTCGGCCTATTCAAGAAGAAAGGAAGATTTTGAATCCGGAGAAGTTCTTACTACCTCCAGGGCATGTGGCCCTGCAACCGTGCGTTTCTAATTCTGCTTCCACTGTGGAACCTTTTGCATTCTCATCCACAGTTCATCCTACATTTAGAAGTAAATCATCGTTTTTAAAAAATTTTGAGATAAATAGTTCTCTTGCTGGAAGTACCCCTCAAAGAAATGCTTATCTCGATATTATTAAAAAGAAGCAAGACCATATAAGAAAGCTACGAAAGCTTTGTAGGGAGAGAGGCCGTACCATAAAAAATCTGTCTAATGTAGATTCTTCTCCATTAGTTCAGAACATTTTTAGAGGTACATCTTCTCTTACTTATAAGTTTATGCGTTCGCAAATGCGTTGTGCAAAGAAGGCTCCTAAAGGTAGGAGATGAACTATAGATGAGAAAGTATTATCCATTGCTTTATATAAATGCAGTCCCAAATGTTATTCCCTCCTTCGACGAATATTTATCCTTCCTTCTATTTCCACTCTTACTCCCCTTCTGAATGAAATTCCTTTCAATCCTGCGATAAATAACCATACATTCCAGCACCTTAGCCAGTGTCTTAATACTTGTTTGAGAGAAGATCGACTATGATGTTTGATGTATGATTCTTGATATTTGACAAAATGTGGCTCAGGAAACATATTTACTTTAATCACTCCACTGATCGTATTGAGGGACTGGAAGACTATGGAAATCAGTGCAGAACTGACAAAGCTGCTAATCATCCACAGGTATTTGTGGTTCAAGGTGTGCAGAAAAATTGGAAGTAACCTGTAGCTTACTATTTTACTCGTAAGGGATTATGTTTATCTAAGTGAGAGCAAGTAATTCGTGATGTTATTGAAGTTATGGACCGTAATGAACTACATGTAGTTGCTAGTGTATGTGATATGGCTGCCAGTAATGTCAAGACATTACAAAATATGGGTTCTAATTTATCCCATTCCTACTTTGACCACAATGGAAGACCTATATATATATATATATAAACCGTACGATCCTCTCCACCTTTCCCCACCTCTCCCTCTTTCTCAAAAATATCCCATCAAAATTCATGTTTCTTTTGCGGGAAATGAACATGTAATGGAAGCCAGGTGGATATAATAACAGGTTATGGTATGGACAAAGAAGCACCCCTGATATTCCGCACTTTTCGTAAAATCAAGGAGAGTTACATCAGTACCATCAAATGTAACAGGATTAAGGTGAAAGTAGCAGCCCAAGTAATGAGCTGCTAAATGTCAACGTATATGTATTTGGTTGTTAGTAGAAGTAAACATTCACTTCTTGTTATTAGCAGTACTTTCAGTGCTACATATATTTTCCCCTACACCCCATTTTCAACACATCGCTCAATAAAATTGTTGAATGCAATAGAATTACTGCCTATGAATAATACTACTATCTATAATTATTGAAAGTTTCAATTTGCAGGGCTGTTACCACAAGAGGGCTCTGGGAACTACTGTTTTCATCCATGACATCGACGAACTGTTCGATAGTTTTAATGGAAGTGCCCGAATACCACCATAGGTGAGACCACCTCGTTGCTGCGTCAGCGAAAATTCGAAACATGGGGATTTTTAGAACACAATCATTTCCAAGGTCGCGAATTGGAAATATGTGTGCTGCAAAAGGCAGATCTGTTGGCTGAATGCACTCTATTAAAGCTATTACTTTAATGTGGCAAAACATGAAGAGTCGCGGAATAAGTAGAATCCGCCCTCGAACTTTTAACTAGGATGCGCTTGAAAATTTATTTGGTACAATTCGTCTCGGTTGTAGCTGCAATAATAATTCAACAGTTCCACAGTTCATTAGTTCTTTAAAGACCCAAGTCATTAATGGTCTCACAAATCCAAGGTTGCAAGGAACGAATTGTGAGCAAGATGATCCGGGTCTTTTAAGTAATTTACAAACTTTTCTCAACGACGTTGAAGTGACTGGGAGAAGTACTCTAATACACGACAATGACGCTCATGCAACAATGACATAACTTATCATATTGCCGAGGAAATACATGAAACTCATTCTTGTGGCAATATGAAAATCTTATCAGTGGCTTATGTTAGCGCTTTTATTGCCAAACGGATTCTTGCTGATATTAATTATGATACATGTTTAAGTGCTTTAACTTCTGATTGTTCACTATTATGCAATCAATGTCTTTCTTTCAGAGGGTTTTCTGGGCAGCAGAATAAATTAACACATTCTTCGGAGAAGTTAGTTGTTTGTTGGTAATGTAATTACTTTGTTTAGAACAGAAATTGCAAAATTTGCAAGTAGCAAATATTCACAAGAAAGCTGTAGTTTTTATTAGAAAGGAAATCGATTTTTCATGGATTACTTGTTCAACACTTTAATTTTGATAAAGATGTTATTGCTAAGGCAATCTGTCATATCGGTATTTCTTGGTACTGTACCAGACTCTATCATTACCAACATGACCAAAAGAAATCTCGTAGCAAGGAGAGAAAATTGAAAATACTGCATCAGTGAAATATTTACTTCATATTGTAATATTTTCATTTTTCTCTCAGCCTGGTTCTGGGTCAAATTTCTTATCTTTTTAACGTGAAACGCTACAATAATTAATTTTCTTTCTTTTATATTGTTTTTAGCGTTTAATCATTTGATTCTTCTACTTGTTGGATATTTGTTTTAATATTTACTCATTATTTAATATAAAATTCAACTGTAATTAATTTTTCCTTTCCTTTACAATGTATATTTTCTTTTCAAATTTTTGTTTTCATCTTGTACCTAATATACCTACACATATCGTCAGTATGAAGGTAAGACTCATTAATTTACATTTTAGTCCAAAATAAATTATTAACCCGTAAATACTTATGAAATACATGCTAAATAGTATGTACGTGTTAATAATTTATTTTGGATTAAAACGTAACATAGTGGGTCTTACCTTCAACCCCACGATAAGCACATTTGATATTAATTTAAAATTCCCGCCAATAATTAATTAAAATTTGGCAGTTAGTTGATATTTAACGCCCTTTTGGAAACCTTCAAATCTAGCCGGGTGAAATAGTTATAAATCTGTTTAGCTCGTCCGACAACTTTTTAACATTCAGAGAGCTGTCAATCATTTAGCGAGGCTGGGTCCCGAAGGATTCATAAGCCCCTCGGTCCTCCGCTAAGCGGCCCCAGATCTAGCCGCAAGATGATATGTTGGGGGCCGATCGGGTCCTTCACTAAGAAGACGTCCTTAGCGTCAGGATCGAACTGCTTGTTCATCTTCAATAAAACTCCAGGGGATCTTTGTCCCGGGTTGACCTCTGGAGTCGCACTCAGCTCGTCATCAATCTCTTAGGAGGTCCTGCACCCGCCTAACGATGGTCCTAGGCGGAGATCTGTCGAGGTCGGGAGCAGCGGTATAGCTCACTACCGGATTATCCGAAACCTGCATTCTCTCTAACGTGGCTCTAGCCAATTGAAGAAGGATAGTCGTTCATATTCGGTATGGAGAGATCCTCGTGCAGTCGCTTGTTCCGGACGAACCACGGGGCGCCGGCGATCATCCGCAGCATTTCATTTTGCGCCACCACGAGTCTGTTGATGTTCGTCTTCGCTGCAGTCGACCACGACACCGCTCCATATGTAAGTATTGGTCGCAAAAATATCGTGAATGGTAACATCTTGATTCGAAGATTTGGCGTAAATTTGCGACGTAGGAGCGCCAGCAGGATACTCCTGGCGACGTAATATTTCGCGAGGACAGTCTCGATGTGGGATTGGAAAGTCAATCGCTTATCCAGGGTCACCCCTAGATACTTGACGGATGGTCTCCATGGAAGGCAGGTCCCCCTACGTAGATGTTATCGCTGGGGGAAGTCTGCGGCGGAAGAAGCAGATCGCGACGCACTTCTCCGTCCATTCCAAGAGCCCATCAACAGCAGCCTGTAGGCGGTGGCATACCAGCCGATCATCCCTACAGGTGGTGAACATGGCCGTGTCGTCCGCGTATAGAGCGATCTCCATTGCCGGCGGGGCATTGAACATATACGGAAGAAAAACTCCGGTCCGAGAAGGGCGCCGTGGGGAACACCCGTCGCCATGGTCCGTGTCGTCGAAAGATGACCCCCAACTTTTACCGAGAAAGAACGCCCCTTAAGGTAAGATTTCACGATCCTAGCCAACTGGATGTTGAGGCCTGCTCGACTCATTTTCAGGATGAGGCCATCATGCCATACTGAGTCGAAGGCGTTGGCTAGGTCGAAGAATACCGCCCCGTCGTCTCCTGTCTCTCAAGGGCCGTTCTTGCGGCCTCTGTCAATCTAAAAAGCTGAAAATCCGCTGACAGGCCAGCCCTGAATCCGTACTGCTCATCTCTGAGACGGGATAATATAACCGACTCTGCTGTCTTAGATAGTGTAGACAGCAGGCTAATGGGGCGATAATTCTGGGGAAATAGCTTGTCCTTTCCCGGTTTGGGGATCATTACGATCTTGGAAGTCTTCCAGACGGACGGAAAATAGTCCATGGCTCTTCATGGCGATGTTCGTGATGCCATCGTGGACCGGAGCCTTTCCGATCGCCAGCTTTTTGACGTAGGCGGCGATCTCCCCCTCGGTCGCCGACAGAATCGCTGCCGCAGGAGTATTCGGGAGGTTCTCGATAATTTGCTCAACCTCTTCCCCAAGTTTTCCATCGGAATCGAGTTCCGGCAACCCTTCATATGGACTGAAGGTGTTCGGCCATCACTTCCGACTTTCCAGGGTCGTCATAAACCACCCCCGTCGGTCCCTGAAAAGGGTCGGCGGTACCGAGACACGCTACACGATCCGCCCACTCGCTTCGGCGGAACAACGGTTCGTGCTTAAGGCACGCAGCAAGGCGGTTTGCCGGAGAGCAATCAACTGGGGCCAAAGTCCTCTGGGCGATCTTAAGAGCCCTCCTCTTCTGAGCCAGAAGAGCTTTAATGTGGGGTGGGAGCCACATGCTTGACTGCTGTGCTCTGTAATACGTGGCCTCTCTAATAGCGGTCGTCACAATACCGGTGAATTCGGCAGCTACATTCTCTAAGGTTTCTGGTCCATCGACGTCCTCAATCTCCTCGGTGCGACGCTCAGCGATCTCGACATATTTCGCCCAATCCACACTCGCTCTAGGGGAAGATCCAATCCATTCCTGATACGCCCGTTCATTTGGCTTTTTAGCATTGGGTCGATAATCTCTAGGTAATCTGTGGTTGTAACCACAGTTGTAACCATGCTATAAATAAATGACGTTCATACGTTCCTGACATTTTTATCTGCTTTACACATGTTATGCGGAGTAGTACAGGTGCAACTACAGGTAAGATTACAAATGTGTTCTAGAATAAATGAAAGTATACCTGAAGAAAGGAAGTATTATAGTAATATTGGATTAAGAGTTCCCGGCACCAAATTCTTATCTTTCAAGACGCCACTAAATGCAGAAATCTGTAAAAAATATGGACTTTCTTTTTCCCCAAGTTTACTTGTTAGGCACCAGTTTAAATTAAAGTTAGTCATAGACCTAACAAACACCGGTGAGTTCGAGTAGCGTACCAAAATTGTACGCGCCAAGCAAACAAATCTGCTGGGTAGGCGTGGTGTGGCGTCGCTGCATGTTTAGAGGTACACTCAGTATCAATAGTAACTGACGGCAAATTGAACACGTAACAATTTGTATTTGCAAGTTTATTAATTTTTCTTATGCACCTGTTAAAACTGTTAAAAGAAAATTTAGTAGACAAGTACCAGAATTAGGTTTGAGAAGGAAATAAATGAGGAAATTTTATTTCTATTTTATATCTTTTTTCTACCATTATTAATAAAACATATTAAACAGAAAGAAAATGTTTGTAAAAGGAATCAAAACAGTGAAACATTTTTTATAAATTTAACAAAATGGTGTATGTTTAAAACTAATTAAACAGTGTTCTCGTCATTACTTTTCTCCTCACTGATTATTGGATTGAGGTCGCAATGGGAAGGTGGAAAGTTCAGTACGATGTGACCATGTTTTCTCAACAGTTTATCGACGTAATATGATTTAATTGCTTTACCAACACCAATAGTTCAGCCTTTCGCAAGTCATCGGTTGTTGACACTCCATTATTGTCTAACCAAGCCCTTATACTTGCTGTACATGTTGCCTGTGTTGGTGATTTGTTAATTTGTACACTATGGTAAGGAACATCGTCCATTACGACAATCCCTTTTGGTGGCAAATTTGGGATTAACTGGGTTTCCAACCATCTCATGAAATTATTATGGTTCATGTCATCGTGGTAATCTCCAGACTCCAGATTTCGATTGTGGTGCCATCTATTGACTATGAACTCTCAAGTCGCCCCCTTAAATATTTCGCATCGTAAGTAATTATTCATTAGGTATCATTAAGAGGGATTATCTACATCGGACGTTACTAGGATATGTACATTTTCAGTCTCCGGATTAAAGCAAGTAAACGGGATGCTACTCGGATCTGCCCAACTAACACAAATGATAAAATATTACAATACTAAAGATTTTACGAAATACGGGATTTGTGTAACAAAAATAAAATTCGGTGATGGTTCAGATCTCCCGTCTGAACCACTACTGAAAGAATTTGTTTATGTTGTTGATAATTTTATAAATAACTTGAAGGATTATTCAGATTACTTGATTGGTATCCGCTGTATGAATGGCGTTAACATGACGGGTTACTTTAGTTCCAAATATGTGGTACAAAAGTTGGGAATTTTACCAGAAAGGGCTCTAACATATTTTGAAACTGCGCGGGGTCATCCAATAGAAAAACAGCTTCTAATAAAAGACATCTTAAAATCCTCACCCAAAAATTAATTGTAGATATTATATTAAAACAAATTAGTGTGTTAGAAAATATCACCAAAATCAAAGCAAAGTTAAAAAGTATAATAATGTATATGAAATATGAACTATAATTAAGTATTCCCAATGTTAACTACAATTTCCTGTTGTAATTATATTGATAAAACAGCTTCTTCTTGACTTAATTTATGATACTTATAATGATTTGCTTAATTATCATGCAATTATTCTCGACTACTATTACGTGAATTAAGCCACCAAATTCATTTAATTGAATGTATGCCGGAAAGTTCTTAAAACATTATGCAAAACAGACAATTAAACATTTGGTGGGGAAAAATTCTCAGGACCAGATGAGACCTTTAAATGTATATTCTTAAAAACGAGCGGCTTTATGAAGCTATCAGTGACGTGAGATCTCCTGTTTCTCATTACTTGAAAGCTGTTCGAACACATCGTAAGAAGGCACTGATTGTGTTCTCGTTCCTAAGAATCTACCTTTATCTACTTATCTAGTTCTGAAAATTCTCCGCAATTAGATTTTCAATTGTCTGCATTTCATGACGTTCAGGGAGTATTTCCCCACATACTTATATAGTAGTACTGTACTACCACAGTACGGTTTAACATATGAAAACATTACCTTAAAAATTAAGTGTTCTAGATATTAATTTAACAATAAGATCACTCTGCTGTTACATTGCGATTGTTTTACTTCAAAACTCAATTTCTTTTTTAATATTTTGGAGTTGGTCAGTGGACGTACAAAATTGTTATTTATATAACTTTATACACTGTGACATCGTTCGTTAGTAATCTATACATACAAATTCTACGAAATTCAATTTAGCACATATACCATCGTGCCCGCATAAATCGGATGTACTTGTAAAAGTGTATAT
Source organism: Chrysina gloriosa (assembly GCA_038088585.1). Taxonomy (NCBI): domain Eukaryota; kingdom Metazoa; phylum Arthropoda; class Insecta; order Coleoptera; family Scarabaeidae; genus Chrysina; species Chrysina gloriosa. The sequence continues at coordinate 25,535,655 of CM076094.1, read as the reverse complement.
AATGCATAAATACTAGGTACTGCTAACTGAAATTAACATACAGACATTTTTAGTAAGGATATCTTTATTCCCCCTTGTTAATGCGATTCTTGTTCATATTTAATTTTTAGTAACCAAAAATTTCTCTGTTATATTTTTATAGGCTGATACTTTTACATATAGGGACATATCTCCTGCAGTTTTGTAAGTATCTACAGTCGTCAACAGCTATTGATTTACAATTAGTGAGTTAATGTACAACGGCTTTTCCTCAAAATCATAGTCATTATCATTAATTTCTAATATTTCAATTTAGGACAACGCCTGCGCCTAACGGACACGATCACTATTCCACCAAAATTGATTACAAATTTATTCCTTCGAGACAGAAGATAAATGGTATTAACGATTTTTGATGTAAATGTTCTTTCTATGTATGTTGACTTCTTATTAATTTTCATGAAACAAACGAAAGTTTTCCAAATTTTTCAGTGTGAACCACACTATACGTAATAAGACAACTCTGTAATACAAGTCAATATGGTGTCCATCAGTGTACATGTGTACATCTAAAATATAAATATATCCATGTGAATATTCAATAAACCTCCCTACCAACTCATTAAACACAAATCACATTAGTGTTTGAACCTGTTTAGCTACTATATTGCGGCTGCAGTTATATATATATATATATATATATATATATATATTGTATTAATTCAAGTGTTTGTTTTATCGTGAGATTATTGTTGTCTGAGAGTCAGAGTATGTCAGTAGGTAAATATTGTTATATACATCTACAGTGAGGTTGATGTAATCTGTCACAAGCACAAAAGTGTTATAGATTTTTGTTAGGTATATTTTAATATTTATAATCTTACATAAACATAACACAAACGAATATCTAGTGTATCTAACTTAATACATGAGTTAAAAATTTTAAATGGAACGCATATAATTTTATTGGATATCTTAAATCTTCATAAAAGTTTCTTTACAATGATATAGCACACGGCGTGACTTTTCTTGACTATGTCTAAACAGTAAGTCAAAATGGTAATTAGAATAGTAGGTGACCCCTATCGTAAATTTAGTTTTGTAGCAGCAGACGGTGAAAATAATTCCCTTCTGTTTAATGCCAAATTGACGATTAAATGTTCATTACGTGTTAGTCGTAGTTAAATTCGAGTTACTTGTTATTTGTGTTGGTGGTATAGCTGTTTAAATTATTGCTATCTATTAGTAATTTCGCGTTAAACAACATGATGGAGGACAATTTTTATTCCAACGACAAAAGATGACTATGTTCAGAGTGTTTATCTAAAGGAACGATAATTGCATGGCAAATTAGAGAAACATTTATCCCCACAGAAGATTACGGTATCCTCTGGATGGTTGTTTTGTGAGGATGGTACATTTTAGAGGGTGAGTGACTTAGGAATAAATTATTATAAATCATTTTCCACTCTAAAAAATATCCGAGCATACAATTAAATTAGTACAAGACTTAAGAGGTGTCGATTTTAACAAGAGAATAACACTTTGCAATTGGTTCAACAACAATCAACACTTTATAAAATCCATTCTTTAGAACGATAAATCTAATTTCAACAGCAATAGCATTTCGAATAGAAAATACGACCTTTCTAGGCATAGTTAGAGCCCACATCAAATATGAGAATACAAATTTCAGAACACATTCGTGGTCAATGTATGGCTTGGTGTATTACAGTAAGTCAAATAAAGGAACACACTTCAAGGAGAGGTGTGCACTGGCAAAAAGAGTTTCCACAGAGCACATCATTTACCTTGTGGTCGTGATCTTTTGATTGCAACTTGTACTCGATGTTCAAACGATCACAACCGCTAGGTAAATGCGGTGGGCTGCGGAAGCTTACATTTTGCCAGTGCACTTCTGACCTTAAAGGGCGTTCCTATATTTGACTCACTGTAGGTGCAAATATATTAGGTATTTATTTTTGTGAAGGAACGGTGATTGCGGAAATTTTCGCCTTGGAGAATTTGAAGATTATATGGACAATATATTTCTGGGAAAACGTGGCGATATGCGGTTGTAGTATGATAGAGCTCCTCCTCATAATGCAATGAACACCCATAATTTCTTAATCCAATTTAGTGATAAATTGATTGCAAACCGTGATCGTGTACATTCTTCAGCAAGATCGCTAGAGCTTTCAATTTTAGATTTCAAATTTAGATCTGAATGATCTTAAAATGCGTAAACTTGTTTATGAATTCAATGAGGACGCCCCCGACCCGCGACTAGTTTTGTGAAACTATGATAGATTTGTGCCAATCAAAACAACGTTTGCACCAGCAATTACTTTCTTCGGATGAGCCAATCTTTTGTCTCAATGGAACAGTAAACCGTCAAAATTGCAAGTACTAGAGTCGGGTAAATTCTCATCGGATGGTTAAGGCACATAGGCAACACCGGCAGAAATTAAATGTATGGGTTGGAATATCAGAATGATAGCGTCTTTCTTCTTTGAAGGGCCCCTCATATAATTACAGTTTTAGCCGAATGATCTTGTTCCAACACTTACAGCAATTTTTCCAAATGACAATGATCCAGACCTCCAAGATAATACCATGCGGTTTCAGCAAGACGACGCACCCGTGCACTATGCCTAGTCTGTTCGAGATTTCTAGACAATTTCTCTCCCAGGAAGTGGATTTGTACACTCTCTTTAAAACAGTATTTGCTTAGCAAATGATTTGTTTCTAGTTTGGGTTAACAACAAAATATACAGTTTCCATCATTCAATTGCCATTTACTCAAAGAATTTTTTATCTAAGATGCAAAATTTTACTGTCAATTCGGCAATGAAAAAATTATGATGCCATCACTCAAAAACAACTGACGGTTCAAAATCGACTGTCATGCAAAAACGTGTATAAATAAAATCAACCTGTTTTTTTTTACCAACAAAATTTTATTTCGGTTCTACTGAATTTATTTCATACTTTAGGCATATAATTTTTATTAGGTTGCATTTATACGTATGACTATTACAAGCTAGTGGTCTCGCTTTATTATTCTGATTTTTCTAAAACATTTGCAATAGAGAACTGCTTTAAGCAAGTAAAGTTATCTTTAGTTTAGTACAGGTATGGGCAACCTCCGGCCCGCGGGCCACATGCGGCCCTCGAGTAAGGTTTGTCCGGCCAGCTACTGAATTCTTTCGTTGCATATTAGCACGGCCCGTCTAAACTTAATTCATAATGAATCATAAGGATACTACAAAAATGTATATTTTTCAAGATTACTCACAGCATAAAACTTCTACAAAAAAGGTTGCCCATGCCTGGTTTAGTACCAATACAAAACTGCGCTGAGTATAATAAAGTGTAATTAACTTTCGGAGCACTCTGTGGGAAGTTACACAACGGAACAAATACAGAGCGGCAAAGCGTACTAAACTTGCTGAAAATTTATAACAGGATGATAAAAGTACATTTCATTTCGTTGCCATATTTTCCTGTCTTGGAAACTTAATTAAAGCATTCCTAAATTTAATTGCTCTTCGTTCAGTTTAATAAGAACATTCTACTCTGATCAAGAGACCTATTATTACATGGATAGGACGTGTTGGGTCTCAAAATTGCTTCGAAACTAATAGTGACAAATTAAGATAACTTAGATGCAGCTGCGTAGATCTTTTCAGGCCTACATCTTTTAATTATTTTTATCTAAATAAATCTAGAACGAAAGATGTATTGACCCACTATATACAACGAAGGGTATTTGTTAAACTGATGAAACAAGAAAAAGATATACTAATGTAACCCCCTTGTCCAACTGATATAGCAAGCTGCTATAGAAGACAAATAACAGGCAAAGTACGCAAGTAGTCTTAAATGGAAATTGTAGAATTAGTTAATAGCGTTAGTTCTATGCATGTACACTACCGTCACTAAGTTTGGAAGCAGTAAGCAATTTTACAAAAACATACATATATACACCCTCTGTCCCAAAAGTAACCGCAATGCGTCTATAAATCAGAAACCAGTGGCGTCATCTCTTGATAGTTGATTGATTATTGTAGTGGGACTCTTCCTTACCAACCTGACAAATTTTCATGACATTTGGTGTGGAATTTGGTGGAGAAGTCGAAAATCAAGTCAATGCTGATTTCATTCTACGATTCGAAGGGAATTATCCATAAGGAGTTCGTTCCATACGGCTCAACGGTTAATGGAGCATATTACCTCGATGTTATGAGGCGTTTGCTGGGTCGCATTCGTCGTGTTCGGCCCGAATATCGCGAGCCAGGCAGCTGGAGATTACTGCACGATAACGCACCGTGTCATCGAGCAACGATTGTCACCGATTTTTGGCGAAAAATGAAATATATTCGATACAGCACCCACCGTATTCGCCTGATCTGTCCCCATGCGATTATTTCCTGTTCCCTCGTCTTCATTTGAAGCAGAAAGGAGTTCGTTATGCATCCGTAGACGCCATTCAAAGATCGACGACCGGCATCCTAAAGGCCATCCCAGAGATCGACATGAAAAAGTCGTTTGAAGCACTCGTTGACCGTGCAAATCGATGTATTGTAGCACATGGAGAATATTTCGAATAAATACAATGATTTTTGTGGACATAACATACATAGCGTGCTTTATTTCGAACTATTGCGGTTACTTTTGGGACAGGGTGTATCACGTTTGTTTCAATTTTTTTATTGAAACTTATAAAGAATATATAAGAGCAATAGGAAATGCAAGTAGTATTTCAGAAATAATAACTTAAGACATGTCAATTAATTTATAAATTACTTTCATCGATATATCCTCCCTTAGCCCGTATTACCGCTTCGCAAATTCTGGGCATTCTGCTAACTAGCTTTTCTAACTACTAGCATGAATTTGCTGCAATATTTCCTGTAAATAAGCCCACAACTGCTAAGTATTTTGCGATTGTCTTTCTTTAGCGTTTCGGTCAAGTTGGTCCTGCCAAACCTCAATAGGCGACAAGACAGTACTCTAAGGAAGCCGATCACACCTGCTGCTTCCTTCTCCTCTAGAAAGTTTTTACGTATCCTAGCTGTGTGTTTTGGGTCGTTGTCGTATTGGAAAATGATCGATTGACCCCATAATATGACTTCCAGATGACAAAGCCTTAGTTTTTAGAATATCTAAATACTGTTCTTTCCGCATTATTCCGGTTATTTTCACCAAATCGCCCGTTCTTATACCACCGAAGCAACCCCAAACCATCACGTTTCTACCACCATGTTCCACGGAAGGTGCTAAGCAAGCTTCATTAAGGTGTTCACCCGGTCCATGGCGACCGAAAACTCTGCGTTAGTACCAAATAGTTTGAATTTCAAGTCGTCGGTTCATAACACGGTTTTCCATTCATCCACTGCCCAGTTTGCATGTTCCCTTGCCTATGCTAATCCTTTATCTTTATGCTGACGTTTCAATGTGGGACTTTTTGCGGCAACACACCCTCTGAAACCCGCGACGAGCAAACGCCTTTTTTACAGTAGTGACAGACAGCTTCGTTTTTCGCCTGGCATTAAGGTGCCTGGTGATTTCTGGTGCCGTAAGTCGTCGATCCCGTTTAGCTGACGTTACAATGAATCTATTCTTGGCTGCTGTTGTGGTCGTCCACTTCTTCTTCGATCACAAAACTGCCCCCTTTCTCTTCTTCTCGGTAAGGTATAATGAACACCTTTCGCTGAAATTCTCACTCTAGTAGTTTTATTTAATTGTAACACAAATTTAAAACTTGCATACTGATTTCAAGCTAAAAATATTTGCCAAATATAACGATACAAATGGTTCGCAGTACAGTCTATTACCTGAATACCCCACTATAGTATCTGACGCACCTTCATTATTTTAATATTGTAAAGCAATAAACCGATTTAAATATAATTTCTTTTGTAATACTTAGAATTTGTAAGAAACATGTATTGATAATGTTTTCATATACTTTTATTTAGAATAGGAATTAACAGTTTTAGTGTACATTTACTGTTATTCATGTTTCGAAGAAATTCATGCTTGCTTCCAAACTTTGTGACGATACTGTACATATCTACATACACACATAGGCTGAAAGAACACTTCTATTTTCGGCTACACCTGTACAAGACATAAGTCATACATATTGTGCTGAGAAATGGAATTGGCAATCGGATACAGCGAGAACACGAAGAGTAAAGAGAAATAATAATAATTATCTAGTCAAAGCAAAAGAACTCGAAAGCAAATTGAAGGGCAGCGAATTAGGATTTGATGAAATTATTAATAAGTAAGTGTAATTCTGGTCTTTAGCAGCTTATAAAAGATATTTTAATCTACTCGGTCTCCTGGTTCCACAATTAACATTTAATAATAAAGGCAGAAGAAAGAAATCTAATAAGTTTGGAATTTAAAAACGGAGTAGATACAAAAATTTCAAATACGCTAACGCTAGATTTTAGAAAAAGGTCATCCAATATGCTGAAATCTTGTAGTTTATAGTCATAAGTAGAGGCCAGATTATATGCAAAAAAAAGTGGAAATATGCGCATAAATATGCAGATGCTTTGGCTTAAATATGCACTTATGAAAAATATGCAGATAAAAAAATAGGAGTAATGCTAGAAAATATAATACTATAGAAAAAAATAATCTATTATGTTTACTACAAGTTTATTTATAACATTTTACAACATAATTAACTATGAAAACAATTTACAAATACATATTTCTCAAAGTTTTCAATAGAAAAATTGTGGCGCTTGTCTGATAACATGTATTTATATATTGAAAAGGTTCGTTCTACGTCAACGCTTGTTATAGGAGCATATTTCAAATTAGAAATATCCTTTATTGTCAACTCAATATTTTCTACTGACTCGCCACACAAGATTTTAGCAATATCCTTTAGCTTTATTAAACTCTCATTTGCTTTTCTATTACACTTAAAAATTTTTCATACACGGATTTTCCCACCCTTCCTTTAACATCAAAATATAACTTTTCAAATTTGTTTATTATTTCAACGCTCTCAATTAGCGACATAAATTGTTTTTCCAATTGCAATATAGAAGTGGAAATAAAACTGTAGTTGGCTTTAATAAACGTCAACTGTTGAGGTATTTCTTTACTCGAATACACCTTTTGGGCGTCTAGCACAGATTGTGTATCGCTATCAAGATCCATAATAATTGTCTTTATTTCTTCATAATGATTTGCATGAACAATAGCAGTTTCCAACCACGTTCCCCATCGTGTTATTACTGGTTGAGGAGGAAGCGGAATACCGGGTAAATGTTGTTTGTAAAACTGAACTCTTAATGGAGCCTTTAAAAACACTTTCTTAACACTACTAATTAAAGTATTTACCAAGGGAGAATGGTTTCTTACTTCTTCTGCAACACGATTTAGTCCGTGCGCCAAGCAAGTTGTGCGACATCAAATTTATTTAAAGATCATCAGCAGATTACGGAATATCAGATATTCCGTATTGTGCTGATGATATGGGAAGAATACGCATGAAATATACATCTCATTTTACTCATTTTAAAATAAAATTTTAAAATAAAATTATTTGTCGAAGGGTTGTATTGGTGATTTTGTTAAACATCATTTAAAAACTATAGATTAATAAGAGGAAATAAACTTAAATTTTACTTACAATCTTGCTACGCAAAATACTTTTTCTCCATACGCAATTCTGAATAAGATGCAATCCATCCAGGCACAGTCACTATTTTCGGCATTTTTGCTATTGTAATTAATAACAACCCACAAGTTTACACTTACAAAAACAAACGTAAAATCACGTTTAAAATAAATAAGATTGCTTTCGAATATGGGAATAAATTTCTCCGAATAACAAAGAAACTCCTGTGCTCCTAATTTTCTGGTAAAATGTATTTTTGTATTTATTTAGAAGTTTCAGGGAATTAGCTTTTCCTTGAATTCTGTCCCAGTCTAGATGTATGGGAACAGCATTGATACATTTTTGGAAGCGCTTATCGGAAAAGTATCGAGAAGAGGCTTTCATAGAATGTTATTTTTAATTTAAAGAGGGCTGTTTAACTCTTTGTTTGTTACCACCACGACATATTTTTAGTAATGCCCATCCTATAATAAATTACATTCAATAAATAAATAAAACTCGGATACTTCAAATATGCTGAATTACTACAAAATATGCACATAATATACAAAATGCGTATATTATGAAAATATGCAAATTTATGCAAACTGCATATTATCTGGCCTTTAGTCATAAGTGTGACGCTGTACTTTGCTGTATAGTAATTTTTATAAATTTAAATAAATTAGCTTTTAGCCTTACTACATTAACGAGATACTAACATTGCTTTTGGTTCAAATGATCAGAGCAATCAGTGGGACATGGTGATGTAATTTCGCGTATTTCCTCTGCACATCGAGAATACAACAAATCGTGAATATTTAAGGATAATGGTTTGCCAAGGGATTCTATTAAAAACCGCAATTAAAGCGAATACTAATTCAATTAAGCACGTTTAAAGAAAACGTATTAGAATTATGGTGGACAAAACAATGTTCGGAACAAGAACAATTGCATGAATACATGAATTTCGAATCCTTTCAGTGGTCGCCTAGTTTTTGAATTGGTAATAGGCAATTTTCGTTTAAAAGACTAATCCCCGTACAAAAGCATCGCCGGTTAATAAATTACATCTAAATGGCAATTAATCACAAAGTTGGATAATGATCGTAGGCGTGAAGGTCATAAACTTTATCTTGCTGTTGTTAATACTTGTGAATGTGTTGAAGGCGTCCAAGAATCTTCCAATATACAGAAGATTCATTATACACATTTCATAGCACCTAGTTGGCGCAGTTATTGGACTGTTTATCTGACCTTTAAGGTTGACAGCAAAGAAAGGATCCTAAACCGGCGTGGAGTAAATCTGAATTAAATCTTGATATTGAAGGTTGTTAAAAATAGTCGAAGCCGGGTTTGTAGCTCAGAGAAGACGGTCACGCGGTCTATACAGTTTTGATCAGATGCTGATAAAATTTTTAAACTGAGATGTTAAGGACGCCACCAAAGTTTAGATTCTTAATTCAAAGGATCTTATTCGACAAGTAGTTTGCATACAGCTTCAGAAGGATACAATCTTTGAAAAATCAATATCGACATTAAAAGTCATTGCATTACCAAATAAAAAACATCAGCATTAAAAACGATTTAATATTTATACACTATTGCAGTGGAAGTATCTTTCTAACAAAATTAACACAATAGTTGTAATAAAATAAAACAGAAAAGATTATGAAAAAGGTATTAATCAATGAGTTTGGCCAAGCGGAAGTATGACGTCATAACTGCGTTGATGCACAAATATTTTAAAACAGAAACAGATATTAACGATATTTTTGTAACGGTGACAATGGCGTAGCAAATATAATATTAACAGGCAGCGATTTATGGTAGATTTAGAAAAACACTTTTCTGAATTGCGGCTCTTTTTGGCATCGATTACAACTTTTGGTGACCGAACGATAGGTTGTGGGTGGTTGATTTTTGGGCGGTCAGTTTCTCTTAATTTAGTTGAGAGAAACGAGATAACTATGAGAGATAACTCAAATAATAAGAAAGTAATTTTCATTTGGATGGTGTTGAGATATGTGTACAATGAGAGAGCGCTCTTTTCCAAAGCCGGAAATAATTCCACAACGTGTTTATGTGAAATGCCATCCTGACGAATTTGTTTAAAACCCTTTTAATAAGGTATAGTCGTTTGCGGAGGTCTAATCAAAAGTTACGCAATAACGGTACAACAAAATACACTACATTCTCAACAAAACACACCGCACTGTAAAAACGTTCAAACGAGAACACTTCTTAATATTTGATAGAGGCAAACTGCGTCGTTATTGTAGGGATACGAATAGTTTGTGTAAAATATGGAAGGGATAGAAATATATGAGAATTGCGACCTTAAAGGTATTGCACCAAAAAACATAAAAACGATAACCAAAGTAGCCTCTACAGCCTCTACTAAACCTAAACAACCGATAAGTGGTAATAATTTCACGCAGGGCAGAATTTATGTGTGAAACGTAAAAAGTGTCAAGTTTTCAACACTAACACATTATGTATGAATTTGGTATATGTATAGTAGATAAAAGACACTAGACAGGTATTCTTTTAAGGAAAATATCGAAATGCCTTAACCAAAACGTAACAATTCTTCTCCTTCCTCACAAAGAAATTTCTTGTATGATGTATTAATTCATTTCTTTTATTAACTTGAATGTGAGATACATTTGTTTCGGTAGCTCTGTGATCTTTTGATTAATATTAAGTTAATTGGTTTACTAAAACTTGTGTGTTATACCATTCTGAACTTCTTATCATTTTCTACTCGTGAGTATTAAGTAGATCTCAAAATTGTTAGTAACGTTCCTGCTTTAATCAATTTTACTTAAATTTGGTAGTACACGTATTTGTTTCCTTCACTTGATTTTTTTTTCAACATAGTATGCGTACAATATTTTCGATCTCCTTTTTCCATCTATTTCTGTTACCGATCCTTTCCGTTGCCCAATCTTTCCTGTGTAAATCTGTTTTGAAATCCCTGAGACGGGCAGCTCTAGGGTGAAGTGTGTGTCTCTGTTAGATCCTTATAGCTTCTTTGTAATACTTGCTATAAAATGCCTCATTTAATTGTTAATTGTGGATTCTCAGACCACTGTTATAAAATTGATTGCGTAGATATTTCAAAAGCTGAAGCACAAAAAATTTACAAGAAAATTGGTCGTGTTCTGATTGCGCCCGTGTGGGTAATGATCTTAACAGTATAAAAGCTGCGCTCGTTGTTTCACAATATCAAATCAAGCAGCTATTCAAGCTGCCAAGATATCTTCCGGTTCGTCTGCCATCTGCCAATTCTGTCAACAGCTTTCCGCAATTGTAAAAAGCTTAACAATTTGGCAATATTTCACTGTTTAGCGACAAAAACACTGACGCAGAGTAAATTATACCAATTAGTTAAGTCTGAGTGTGAACGACATCTAGATGGTGGCAAGATAGATTTGGTGGTGAAATATGAAAACGGCATACCAGTTGTTACTTCTAGCAACTTGACCCAGGGAAGCTAATTAACCCCAACAGTAACATTGACACGCAATTGAGCATATATTACATAATAGATAAAACTTCTCCTGCAATACGTCGCCTTAAGGGGTCACACCTTATGCGAAATTTTCGAAAAAATCGAAGTACAATATTTCAAGAATATTTCCTGAAAATTTCAAGTTGAGAAAGTTATAGAGTTTTCAAGTTGAACGTTCACAAGAATAACCGTCTGATCGGGAGAAGAAATCCGCAGATCGTTAGAGTATTGCACGGGTTAGTCATGAAAGAGTCCTTGAGTAATCCTTTCTATATGCTCTACCTACCAAAATCTTGGAAGCAATCAAGCCAATACAAAGACCTCAGGGATGAAAATTTATTGTAAATATGCAGAGGTGGTTTTAGTCAAAATAATAACGAGAGTTACAACGAGCTCATCTGGAAAATAAGTCCGAAAATTATTACGAGTGAGTCGATCTCGGTTGAAATAGCTGCCCACGTTGCTGTTAATTCAACGAAAGACTCATTTCGTTATTGAACATACTGCAAGTGATGGGGATACGCTCACAAATATGTGAGAGAAGAAGACGAGACGCGCCTATAGACGGCCGCGCGGCGTGCTCAATCTAACGGGAAGAAAGAATGTTGCGTACACAGAAGCAAAGTGGGACTTTGGAGGCTGCTGCTGCTGCAGAGCGGTTTTGATATTGAACTTGGCATCGATAATTCTACGTGAGTGCCTTAAATTACGTTTCATCCACCTGTACACCCGACCTAAAACTTTAAACGCGTTTTCCAAGGAACGACTTTCTCCATAACGGTGACCACGATATCTTGAGAATCACTGAGTCGATCAACTTCAAATTTTACAAGCTTCATCCACATATCAAAATCCAGCACTTGAACGAAGGAATTTCTTTTCCAATGCCTGGTTCCTTTTTAAATCAACAAAAATAGAGCATTTTTTTGTCGAAAATGTCATTTCTACTTCAAATTGCCGGCATTCTTCCAAAAATCAATATTTCATCAAATCCTTCGTTCAAGTACTAGATAATTTATTATCCGAACTGAAGGCGTTTGGTTTTTAATTCCAGGTGATCTTTTTCCCGAGCAGCAGTGGTTACCGCAAAAAACGTTTCCCAAACAGCGGGCTGCACAAACCATCCTTTACATTATATTTATAGATATTTTTCGAATAAAAAAATTGTAATGAATATTGAAAGCCATGTTACTTTAAGTCGAGAAAGAATAGCGACGATATATACTTTAGGGTGACATCATTTACATGTTCGATTTTCTGACGCATTGTCATGGTATAACTTACCTGATGAGGTTCATATTTTATTATTTGATACATAAATTTGTAAATCATTTCAAGGATAATTGCAAGACAGATACAGTGTCACTCTCCATATAAACCGAAAATCTACTAAACTTTCAGGGGTAGTTTCACCCTCCTAAAACGAGATTAGACCAAACAGGAAAATACTTTCGAACATCCTTCGGTATGGACTACCTGTTCACAAAGTTTCAAATTTTATTGAATTTTCGGGTTCGGGGTGTTCTCTTTTTAGAATTTTGACTGTGAAGCAAGCACTACTGAGCCTACCACAGACATATTGAACATAGTGGTTCCATCTTAGTTTGTCATCTACCTAGCACTTTACAATACTGACTTAAACTAAACGTAAGATCAGTAAATCACTTGATGTAATTACGTGATGAGTAATGTTCAACTAAAAAACTACGACATATAACAATTACGTTAGCTGATTATAATACATGCACTTTCTAAAGTACTGCTTTATTGAAGTTTGTTTAACTTTGCCAATTTTTATTTAACTTTAGCACATATTTCCACCATTTTGTTATCTGTTAAAAGTCGTTTGTTTCCCAGTATTCAGCGGTATTTAAATCAATATTAGCTAATTTGCTATAAATAGACTTAAACACTATGTTATGTCTTTAACCCTATTTTACATACGTTGTAACTAATTATCATCGATTCGACGATGTATTTTTTTAACAAGCTTTTCTTATAGGATAAGACCAAAATTCGTTTACCAATCAATATTATTGGATAGATCTGACCGTGGTCGACACATCCAGTAAAAACAGAAATAGTAATAAAAGAGCGGTGCCCGTCAAATCGACGACCGTTAGTACTTTAGGGTTAACAAAACTTTGCTAAACGTCCGTTTGAAGCTTCTGACTCTACAAAACCAGCTGTACACTACCTGGTGTATTGTCAGTCCCTCAGTTTTTAGAAACTTTCTTTTCTGTTCTAGATTAACATTTTCTTTGAATATTTCTTTAAAGTCGACCTTGTATTTAATTACACCGTGGACCTGTGTTCTTCCGATGCTATATTTTTCAGCTAATTTCCTTGCACCTGTACTAAACTTTTCACTTTTCTCAATAATCTAATAAGTATATTTAAACGAGCAATTCTTATTTAATTCTTATATATATATCTATATATATATAGAATTGGTTTCCCAAAAACGGCTCACATTTCTGGTATTGCGGTATATGAAATTGGTTATCGAAAATGACTAGCAATTTTTATGCAATTTAGTATCTGGAGATTTTCGAGGACACAAAATTAATCTAGCATGGTACCGGTCCCAAGAAAAATTTCTTGTCCCGCTTTTACCTATTTCTGCGGTACATAAAATGTGTTATCGAAAATTACTTTCAAGATTTTATTACAATTTAGTATCTGCGAGTGTTTGGGGACGAAAAACCAATTTAGCATGGTCTCGGTCCCGATTCAATCTGTTTAGTCCAGGTTTTCACCAATTTCGGACTAAACGTGGGTTAGCAACTTTTTTAACATCATGCAGCCAAGCGAAATTATAAGTAAGTAACACTTTACTACTAAACCATAGATGGCGCTGAAAGTATATAGTATGTTAAAAGAAAAATATCTACGAAAACTAACAACATGCAAATTCACATACTTTGTTTACAGTTACAAAAGTAATCGGAGCTGAGTTTTTAAATCAAAATAATAAAACTTATACACAATTAGTTGGCGTTGCAAAAAGAAGGTATGTAAATGTTTTCTTAAAATGTGTATTTCTTAAGAAAGATTTTGAGCTTGAATTTATTTATTTTTAGGTATTTAAATATAACTGTAAATATTAATTTTAATACTACTTTTATAAACTTTTAATATATATGTGCTACTATATATACTTGAAATATACAATATAAATTAAATATCAAAACTAAAATAAAGAGCGTTATTATTTGGTTCAAAATTATTCAAAAAATTTTGGGAACTCCGAGCAAGGCTCGGTCGACCAGGTACTATGAATTTAAGACACCAACGTTAGCTTTTGAACGACACGATAACAGTAACACAATCGAAATCAAAGTAGAATATGTTACCGAAAAATAATTTGGAATAAATACTAAGAGAAATAAGCCTCTACCTTCAAATCATAAAAGATCAAACTCAATTCATATGTAATTACCTATTTACCATACTGTAATCCTACGATAGGATTAACAGGTAGGATAGTTATAATGAGATTTGCAAAGCCAGAAGGTTTGAAAAGCAATTACCTATTGCCATACCGTAATCCTAAGATAGGATTAATAGTTAGTACAGTTATAATATTTCATATTACATATTTTCCCGTGAATTTCAATAATGGCCATTTTTAGAGGTGACCGCTTTCAAAAGGTGAACTAAAATAGAGGTTTTACTGTAATAGCAAACCCAATTCCACTTCCACACTTCACTGAATTGCTGTTTAAAGGAAAACATAATCTTCTGTGTAGTCGAGCTAACCATTAGAATTAGTTAAGTTAAATTGCTCTATTGATTAGTTAAATGACGATAAGAGCGCAAGCGTAATTTATGTTATAACTACAAGAACGAAATAATTGAGGTTTCTAATTCATTGCAGACCACAGCAATGTTACAGTCTTACGTTCGCGGAGCCTCCCACATTGAACCGAATAAAAGCGGATCAATAAAACTTGGGTAACGAATATTATATGTGATGGGGGTGAAACATTGTTTAAATGATTATACACCTTAAGCTCTTACATACAGGTCTAAAACGCGTAAACTGTTGATTGTCGCCACATAAACTTTAACTGCATTCATTACTTATTACAATACTAGTAAAGCATTCGAAATTGTATTAATGAATAGATTTATTTAAAATCTCTCTATTCTACAACATGAGTGATATCTAGATATAGATCTTTACAGAGTCAACAACACCATTCAGTGTCTTCGACGAAATATGATCAGCATTTGAATGCATTATTATTTACTTTAAGAATACATATCAGTATACATTCCATTCCACCGTTTTGCAAAAAATATTTGAGTTAACTAATAGTGCCAATTAAAATATCGCTCTCGCTTAAATTAAAATTTATACCTTTCTGTAGAGCAAATGTGATCAATTGATTTAGGTTCAATTGTCACATTGGACGTAGGTATACTTAAAAGTATATGTACATATATTTATTATTTATATTTATTATTTAGACACTAACCTATTGTGTTGCCTCTACCGCTTTTACCTCAAATTAAAAGACAAAACTTTAATTCGGCAGATTATATTTTATAACGGAACTAGCTGACCCGACGAACTTCGTACCGCCTTAGAATTAGTAAATGTTGTATTAAGTTATTACCTGAGTTTTAGTAACTTGTTTATATTAAGATAAAATTAATTAAGTTGAATAAAAGTTCAAAAAGGAGCAAATTCGCGTGGGAGCAAAGCATTTGCTTTATTGAATGTAAACCAAATGATTGGCGTATCGTTGTAGCACAACTTTCTGTTAAACTGTTTGCTGAATTGGTTGCACTCGTGTCGATTATCTTCATTGAAGCTCCTTGTGATATACTATATTTTGCGACTTTGTTTATTGTCGGAGCGTTGAATTGTCGTTCGTGTGTTCCAGCGGGGCGTTTATTTGCTCTGATCACGACTTTATAGTCATCACTTGGCATGCGATCCAACGCAGATTTGAACAACCCAATCAATGCATGATGTTCATAAAGTATTTGCTGCAAATCTTGAAGAATTTCCCTTTTCATTGCGTTATTGATCGTTTGATACCGATTAAGTTGGTCTTCCATATTGGCCATGAAGTACATCTGTAACAATTTTATGCTGCGCATCTTCAACCGGCTGCAATGATCCAATTCTATGGTGAATTTGTCCTTGTATCTGTGCAGTCGAAAGGGAAGTGATAATTAGTGATTTATGATTACCAAAAATAAAGGTTACTCTCTTATTAACAAACAATACCTTGAATGTCAGACTGAATCCGCGTTCTTCAATAATATTTGCTACAAATGAAGTCATTTGAAAACATGCCTTGTTGTACCTTTAAGCGTTCGAAAGAAAATGTCGTAATTCTTGAGCTTCGCCATGAAGCAATGAATGCAATAGCTCAGGTGGCGGAGGCAACACTGGCAATTTAATCTTTCCACTGAGGCAGCACAATCCAGTCGTTTCTCCAGCGAAATTCAATGCACCGCAATGGACGCACACAACCTCCATAGGGCCTATTCTAACGAAATGCAAAATAAACAAAACATTTGTTTCTATTTTGGCAGCTAACAATAAAGATATCTTGATATACAGGTCTATAGTAAATGTATACATTTCTACATACATAATGTGTACATAGTTATATCTATCTTATATGATAGAGATCTACCACTAATAGGTCAATAAAACAAGGCTGGTTTGAACGCTAGTTATATTTTCAGAACGTTTACAAACGTTTTCGGAACACCTTCGTCAGTGAAAATATAACTAGATAAATATATAAACAAACTTTTTTTTTATTTGGGACTATCAACAAAATAACTAGTGACTAAAATAAAAACCCAAATAAAAACAAAAGTTTGTTTATATATTTATCTAGTTATATTTTCACTGACGAAGGTGTTCCGAAAACGTTTGTAAACGTTCTGAAAATATAACTATCGTTCAAACCAGCCTTGTTTTATTGACCTATTAGTGGTAGATCTCTATCATATAAGATAAGTATAAAAGGTCACGAAATATATATATATATATATATACATTTAATTCATAGTTATATCAAAAACTGTTGAAATTTTAAGAATTCTATTTAAGTTCAACCTAGTCAGCGGTTTCCTTCTTATAAAATGTATACATATCATTTTAACAAATTACTATATACATTACTCAAATTATGAATGTTGGTTCTGAGGTTAACTGCTCTACTTTCTATTTGTATATGTATCATTCTGTATATTAGTCTTACTTTGTAATTATTTTCTTCTTTTACAATAGGTGTGTTCTCAAAATTAAAGCAATGGCCTACATAAATCTCTGTAATGCATTATTATACGCTCATCGCACCAAAATCACTATTTAAAGAATACCTACTTGATATACAATCTTTTCTTGAACCATTGATTGAATTTTTATTGAATTCATTTTTCATTTGTTCAGTTAATCCTTCTTCATAGAGATTATAATTATAACTTTTCTTACCAGTTTATTTCTTGATTTCCCCTGTTATATATTCTCTGAATTCTAGTTTTTATTATCTTTTCGTAGAGATATTTTTAATAATTGTTTTTATTTAGAAAATTTCTAACTGCGTTTACATTATTTTTCTAAACTCTGGATTTGCTAATCTAAGAGGCAGATAAACTAATTCAGTAGCTACATATATTTTATATAACTTAGATGTTTTGGAAAAAAATGTCTACTAGTATCAATAGACTTTACATGCCAAATTGGTATATGAATGACTTTTATTCCAAACTATAGTAATAAATTTCTTTTTACTAATACTAAATATAAGATAGAGCAGCAGTATAATTTATAAAATAAGTTGTAAAAACTATAGTGGGTATTATATCGGTCAGACCGAACAATATAAGTATACATGCATAAGGTAAAGATTTTATAATCATATTTGGATAATAATTTTGGGTGTTATCGCCGCTGCAACAAAGCATTACAGAGATTTAGGCTGGTGCTTTGATTTTGAAGACAATTGTTGTATAAGAAGTAAATAATTATAAAAAGAAACTTGTATACGAAATTATACATATCCGAAAAGAAAGAAAAGCAGTTAATTTATAGAGTTGATGGCCTGGCTTAAGTTGCATTTTCAATAATTCTATGGGTCTACTTGAAGAAGTAATGCAAAAGTTGTCTGCACACCGGACTGCACTGGCGTTGCTGACATGTGAGGGGAAAGCTCTGGTATACATACCGAAAATCAAAAGGCTAAGAACGGATCCTTGAGGTAAATCTTGTGATGCTCGACCGGGGGTATTGATTGATCCTTTTTATCTCTAGCGTAAATCGTGTTTTATTTTAACTAATTGTAAAGAGTGGGCCAAAAATAATTAACAAGAAGTGATGTATTTCACTTAACTTGTCTTGTTCCTTCCATCTGTTCTTATCTGATATGGCTTGTGGCGCTTCCTCCCCCGATATTCCTCTTTTACCCAATCCATCTCTCACGTTCTCTAGCCACGTCCGTCTAGGCCTTCCTCTTGGTCTCTTCTTGTGCGTTCTGACTTCAAACACCTGTTTGACTATTGTTAGTTCCAATATCCTTTTCACGTGTCTATATTATGTCAGCTGTGCTTTTTCAATATTTTCCTCCATTAGTCTCACAACAGTTTCAGATTAACTCTGAGCGTTGTGTTTCTAATCCTGTCCTTTATTGTTTTATTTACCATTTTTCTTAGAAATCTCATTTCTGTTGTTGTTATTTTCCTTTACTGTCTCTCAGGCATGGTCCGTGTTCCCCCACCGTATAAAAGTATTGGCATAGCTACTTTTTAAATACTTGTACTGTAACATCTTTCGGTATCTCCTTTCTCACCAGAAATGTATTTTTATACTATTAAACAGTCTTCCTCCTGCTGTTGTTTTTTCTTTTATTTCTTTCTCTATCCTGCCGTCCTCTGATAGTATTCCGCCCAGGTATTTAAATTTCTTTACTTGTTAATCCGTATCTTCATATTACGTGTTTCTTCTTCCTTTGCAATTATAACCGTATCATCCGCATGTCATATCTCCGATATTTTTATAATTTCTATTTTCCAGTAGCATATTTCATATGCTCTTATTCCTTTTTCTCTACTCTCTTCATTGCCTTTTCTAACACCAGTGTAAAAATCATCCTTGCATGAGACCTCCAGTTCTTTCAAACATATCTGATTTGTTCTGCGTTTCTTAACCATAAATGTGCCTCTTTATCATGTGTTCCACTTTATCTCTCACACGTTTTGCTAATATTCTACATTGTATATACTTTGTACGGCTATCTCTGGTAGTATTTTTATCGTACCTGCTGTGATCCCATCATGTCCAGATGCGTTTCCCAATTTTAACTTTTGTATCGCTTCCCTTCCTTTCTTCGCACTTATCTCGCCTGATTGTGTTTCTTCTATTCCGTACTCTAGTCTTACATTCAAATGTTGGTTTTCGACCGTTATGTCATCCCCTTCTAAAATATCTATAATATTCTCTTCATCTGTCCATAATTTTATCTTCTTCTTTTATGATATGTCCTTCATTGCCCTTTACATTTAATATTGTCCCCGTTCTTTTCTGTCTCATGTTCCTAGTTACACCAAAGAAAAGCTTCAGGTTCTCTTTACATCCGTTTTTCATTTGTTCTCCAAATTGTTGCCATGATCTTTTTTTTCTTACCCTATCACTCCTTTGACCTCCTTCCTTCGGTGTTTGTATTTTTCATAGTCTATTTGGTCTCTTGTTTGCAAATATTCTTTCCACTCTCTCTTTTTATCTCTGACCGCTAGTTTTACTCTATCTATCCACCAATTTGTCTTTTTCACATTTCTATATACTACCCTTGACCCTTGACCCCACAAGTGCTCTCAGCCGCAGTTAAAATTATACCTTTAAATCTTCTCCAGCTTTCTTCTATTCCTAGTTCCTCATTGTTTATATCCAGTCTTTCCTCACATTTCTTTTGATATTCTTCTCTTAATTTCTTCTGTCTTAGTTTATAGCATTTTATTTTAGAGTTTACAAACTTGTGTTTATTTTCTTTGACTTTGTTTTTCAAATTTTAATAACATCTGTAAGAGGAAGTGGTCGCCCCTATCTCCGAGCCTCTTCTTACTTTAATATCCTTGACATTTCTCCAAATTTCCTTATGTATCAAGAAGTAGTTATGTATTCTTCGGTTCTTCCATTTTTTCAATTGATACCGAAATTATTCTTTCATTTATAAATCTTTCATTTTTCATATTTTTTATCTTTTTCTCTCACTATTTCACTTAAAACTATACTAAATAACAAAATATTTTATTAATTTTAATATTTACTTTTCAGTAAGACCATAGGTAAATTATAACATATTACTAGAAAATTCTGTTTTTTTTTCAATGAGATCCATTACTGCCATTAAAGGCAAAACCATCTGCGTTTCTGGTGAAGCGGTATTATTGCCAGCTTCGGGCGTGTCTACGTCGACTATTATCGTCGAGATGACTTCGCCAGATTTATCCTTTTTGTCCTCTTCTTATTTGACGTCGAGACTTGACGAGCGGTGTGCATTCACTTACCCGCGGAGTTTTCGCTGGAGCTTCTTCTTTTTGCTCGCTTTGACGAAGGAATAGGAGTAGCTCTTAGGGGATTTTGCCCCATTGCCCTCAACGACAAAGAGCCGCGGCGAAATGTTGGCGTCGGCGTCGGTTCGATGTTGACAGCCTCGGTGATGTGGGCCGTCCAGATCTGTTGAGTGACCCGAAGTAGAGGATCGAGGTCCTCGCCATTGATAAATAATAGCTTGAGGGCTGTTGCGTAAGTCTTCAGCCAATACAGTCACGTTCGTGCTTTACAGCAAATATTCGCCTTTAAGTGTTCTAACGTTTCTGGTCTATCTTCGTCAATGTTGTTCTTCAGGTACCACCACCTGAAATAAGACAACCGGAGATATTGTCTGTTGCTGACTGATGACCAGGTTCCAAATCAATGAGTTGCGACTGCTGTATACAGCGGCGTGTTGATATTTGTGGCTTTTGACCCATATCGTCTCTTATACGTCGTTTTTTCGTCTTCGCTTCGAACGCGGTCGACAAACACAATGTATTTCCCTCATGCAACCAGTAATACTGAGAATTGGATTTATGGTACGACAATTGCGGTATTTTCTTTGAGAGTTTCTTTGTAGGCGCAAGACACTTGATTTACTTTCATAATATTCTCCTGCGGTTCATTATTAAAATGTTCGTAGTTTCAAAAAACTCAGACATTTTTTATGTCTGCTTGTGAATCAATTTATTATATAATTGTAATTACGAAAAGTTCACCTGATAATGCGATAGATTTGATTCTGTTAACCGATCTATGGTTGATCTATGATAATATTTCGTACGTAATTGTTAGTATCTCTACTCTTCCTTAGCGTATTCCTTTAGTAGATGTAGTTATTTGTAATTACAAATTTAAATCGATTCCTTTATATCTTGTACTAGTGTATATCCCTCCTAACATTTGTCACCAAAACTATGTGTTTTTGGGATGCCGTGGAAGCCATTTTACTAGATAGACCAATCCTTTTACTCGGAGACTTCAACCTGCTCCGGTTTACGAAAAATCCTTTGTCGTGTACCAAATGTGCTTTCATCTATTTATGCAACCTTCTTAATCTTAAAGAATTCATACTATCTATTAATGTAGCCGTTGGTTCTTGGTGAAACATCTTCGTGATTAATAATCAAAAATGAAAACACACTTGGCTGAATTTCACTAGTTTTATTTAGATTGCTCTAACAATTGTTTCGATATGAGTACATACCATTCTCAAAGAATGAAATATTACTAAAAGTAAAGGTGCTGCCCAGTAATTTATACGTTGTGAGGTAATGGTATTATAATTAAGTGTTTGAAAATTCTCTCTGTGTATTTCAGAAAAGGAATAGTAATTAATACACAGAGAGAATTTTCAAACACCCCCTTAGAGACACAGTAATTAAAAGACAATCTCACAACCTGTAAACTACTGCGCAGCACCTTTACTTTTAGTCATATTCCACTCTCTACGTAATCATACCGAAGCAATTGTTCTAAATAAAACTAGTGAAATTCAGCCAAGTGTGTTTTTATTTTTGATTATTAAACAAATCAGTACTGTAACTAACTGTAGTAATCGTCTTCTTGACCTACTGCAAATTTTACTCCAGGACTAACTCTAATGCTTGATAATAATCCACTTCTTTTAACTGATTTGTATCACCCTCTATTATCTATTGCCTTGCTATTTGATACATCTTGCAATAAGCAATCCGCATTTCCTACTTACAAACATATTCGTTTCAATTTTCGCAAAGCCAATTTCTCTTAACTCCATAATGATCACAACGTAGATTGGTCTTTCGTTAAATATTTTAGTATTGTGAATTGTGCTCCTAAGATGTTCTACAACACTCTTTCTAATATTTTGGACAAGTCAGTTCTTAAGTATTCTTCTACTTTTAAGAGATCCAATTATCCTGCATGATTATCAAATATAAAATCGAACTTGAAATTGAAGGAATATTATTTTATCGAATTTTTCGAAAGCGTTACTTACATTTGTTTTTTCCACAACACTAGATCCTACATTTTACCGGATCAACATCAATTCTGTTGAATAAATTGCTCCTTGTTGTTACTTCTTAAAATATGTTTTAACAACAAGAGCTGGTTAGGTTCTCTTATCTATATATATAAAAGTGGATATCGTGGTTTGTTCAGATGCTTAATACTTGAAAACGACTGGACCAAAGACCAAATTGGAAACGACGCGAAGGTTTAGGAAACAAGAAAATTCGAAAAAGGTGGGCAAAACGAAGTTTGCCGGGTCACCTAGTAATGGATATAAATCTCTTTAGTTCATACCTATATCTGGTGTTTTGCAAAGCTCGCACTTGGAATCTTTTCTATCCGTTCTTTTTCTAAATTGCGTTCTATATCTTGCTCTGTACTCGCCTATTCAGGTTTTTATCTAAATTTAAATGTTCTAGTTTACTTAACATATACTTATTGCCTAATATCGTGTACTTGGATGTACTTTAAATTATACAGAAATTATTATCACATAACCATTTGTAAATGTTATCTAAATCATAACTTATTAGCCTAGTAATTTCTTCAGTGTTATTACCGCATATACTAACTTTTGTTAATTTCTTTCATTTTTGATTTTTTTATTTAATTCACATTTCATGTTTTTCAGTATTTATATTTCAATTATTGTATTTGCTCTATTAAATGTAAGAGACCTCGTTTTAAGAACATTGTGAGTCGCAAGCAGCTTTAACACAACATTTTGATAGAAGGACTTTAGATTATTTTTACAAAGGTATAGAATTATTAATTGACCGTTGTAGGAAATGTACTGAAGTTTAGCGAGATTATATTGAAAAATAAAAATCGTTACATTTTACCAAGTTCTTTTTTCTATATCAGCTCGAGAATTTAATAATAATAATAATAATAATAATAATAATAATAATAATATCCTTTATTCATTGTGATATACATCATTTATGCGTTGAATACGTCATTATATATAAAATAAATGAATAATATGAATAATTAGAAATACATGAAAACACACATACGTAAAATTGAAATCAATCAATTAGTCAAATCAATAAATTGAAATTTATAAACAAAAAGTCGTCTAAGTTGTAAAATGTTTTTTGTAAAAGTATATTTTTAAATTGACTTTTAATTTTTGATTTGTGAGTTCTTTTATGTGCATGGGCAAGTGATTATATACCTTTACAATCTGCCGAACTATACTTCGGTCGACTATAGCTCTTGTGGTTTGTATGGGAACCAAGTGAGGTGACTTCACTCCACGGGTGTTGTATGCATGCTGATGAAGGTGATTTTGAAACATTGTATGGTTCTTTCTAACAGACACTACACACTCATAGATATATAGGCCTGTTAGTGTCAATTATGTTATATCTCTCAAACCACTGCTTGCAAGAGTCCCGACTTTTTAATCCGAAGATGCTCCGAACACACGATTTTGGAGTCTAAATATTCGTAATGCTTCTAGTGATGTTCCCCAAAACATTACACCATACTTTAGTCTCAAATGGATGTAAGCGTAATAAACACTGAGACCTGCCTCTGTATTCACTGTCCTGGATATTACACGTAGACCATAATTGAAAGAGGACACTTTTGATGCCAGGTGGTCGACATGGGCTTTCCAATTAAGTTGCGAGTCTACATGTAGGCCGAGAAACCTCACAGTGTCCATTTTTCCCAGTTCTTCTCCCTCATGCTCAAACGTCACATGATTTGCCTTGAAGTAAGAGAACTGCAATAGAGATGTTTTCTCGACATTTAGCTTTAGGCTATTTTCCATAAACCAATTATCAAATTCGCTTAAAATAGATGTTACGTCGCTGGCAACTAAGTTCTTTGCAGCTCTCACTATTACGGAGGTATCACCAGCAAATAGGACAGTTTTATGCTTAGTCAGTTTAGGCAAGTCGTTTATATATACAAGAAAAAGCAGAGGCCCCAATACCGAACCCTGTGGTACGCCACGGTGAACATTCATCCATTCAGATTTGGTCCCAGTTTCTCGGTCCACCACCCACTGACTTCGGTCACTCAGGTACGATCTTATTAAATCTAGCGCCACACCTCTAATTCCCATAATTTCTAGTTTCATGTAGAGAATGTTGTAATCGAGAGCATCAAAAGCTTTCTGCAAGTCCATAAAAACTCCCATTGTGCACTGACCACTATTGATACCTTCAACAATTTCTGAAAGTACTTGATAGACCGCTGACGCTGTGGACCCTTCAGGAATATAACCATTTTGAAAGTAACTAATGGCATCATATTTTTGGAAAAACTGTAAATTCGATTATATATTATTTTTTCAAATATTTTAGAAAAGTAGACTAAAATAGATATTGGCCTATAATTCCGAACATCCGTCCTATTACCTTTTTTATAAATCAAGGATATCATTGATTTTTCAAATCGGTAGGAAAAGTGCCAGTTTGGAAACTCATATTAATTATGGATTCCAATATACCAGATAGTTCTAGTGCACATCCTTTTATTAATTTTATAGGTATATCGTCACTACCTACTGCAGATGAATTCTTTAGATTCTTGATTATATTATATATGTCGCCCCTGTTAGTTGGATGCAACATCATTGTATGTTGATTATATGTGACGTTCCTCATATCAGATGATATTACTTTAACATTACTGTACATCGTAACCAGTTCCCTATTTATAGAAGGAAGTCTCTCTGCTAAATTTTCCCCTTCAGCTGTAATGGCCGTTATATTGATATTATCTGTGTTACTTACACACGTCATTGTTTTAACAAGTTTCCACATAACTTTAACTTTATTATGCGAGTTGGTAATAAATTTAGAATTCTTCTTTTTCACTTTGTATTTCTTTTCGTAGTGATTTACAATATGCCTTGTAATATTCCTTGTCAATTCTTTTATGTATGTAGTCTTCTACATACATACATCTGTCTTTTAAAAGAAAATTCCCCTTTTATATTTGTAGTAAACCATGTTCGATTTTCCCTTGTATACGATATCAACTTGCATTTGCAGACATCGCTATAATTCCCACACATTTCCTTTATAAATCTATTATCGCACCAGTCGCAAGCACTTAACCATTCTTTAATAGTGGAAATGTCTTCTTCATATATAACTCGCGTTTTTACTTTTTTTATAAGTTCTTCATAAGGATATATCGCTTTAGTTGCACTTATTCAAATTATTTGCCCAAGATGATCTGCTAAGGTAGTTGTCACAACAGCACCTGTATATTTTCCAAATTAGTTATAATATTATCTAGAGTAGTTCTGGAATTTCCATAAATTCTTGTGGGTTCATGAATTGTTACATGTAGTTTAAAACTATTTAATAGGTCCTTCATTTGTCTACACGTTGGGTCACTCTCCATATGGAAATATATATTAAAGTCCCCAGCCCGCACCATACGACTTCTCTGTCTTGTATTCAGTATACATAACAGCATACCTTCAAGTTGTGCGAAGAATATGTCAATGTGTCCTTCGGATGGCCTGTATATATTAATTATAATAACATTATGATCAATTAATTCGACACAACTACATTCTATTACGGATTCAACGCTCTTCTCTTTTAAGGCTGTTATTTCTTTAAATCTAATATTTTTCTTTATAAATATACATGATCCACCGCGACTTTTAGCTGTTCTCATAAAACAGGATGCCATTACATAATTATCAATCTGTGCATTTAACAGAGTATTGACTTGTATCCAATGTTCTGTAATTGCAAGAACATGTATTTCCTTTGGATATGTATTCAAAAATGCACTCACAAAATCTATTTTATTGTGTATACTTTGAACATTTGGTGCAGAATGTTTAAATCATTTGAACATGACTGTTTGTCATTATTTCGCCGGTAAAGAGGCCCTCTTCCGAAAATTTTTGAACGGTTTTATAATAGCGTTTTTGGGCCATATATTCTCATCAAATACATGATTAATCTTGTCACCCGAGATAGCTATCTTAAACGCCGCTATTTCATTATTCGTAATCTTAAGCTTTTCACAAACGCTTAACACAATATCATATTCAGCAAGATGTTTGTCAATATCTTTTTCAGTAGTCGAATTAATAAAATTAGATATAAAAACCCATTTTCGATTTGGAACGGTACTCACAATCAGTATCGTCTGTATATTCTCTCCATATTTGTTGTTGCCAGTACCTGGATCAGTGTCCTGTCCTTTTATTCCCTTTTTGGTATTATTTTTGGGCCAACGATTTTACCGTCGTTGACTTGAATATCTATCTTATTTTTATTCTTGTCAATTTCATCTTTATTTTTATTTTCGTGTTCTCGTATTTTAACTTTTCCACTTTATGCCGCCCACCTCGTATATGCAATTAAAGGTCCCGAAATAGTATATTTAAAAGTTCCGAAATCGATATATATTGATTATCAACCCCATTATTTACTCCACTTTTCAAATCCTTGCCAAATTTATTTAATAGAACGATCTTTATTGAAGTTGTTGAAAAAGGAAATTCAACTTTTAGGTTTCTTCTGTTTCAAAACTCGTTTAAAGAACGTAAATGTTTCTTGACATCTCAAAATGTTCAACAAATGGATGCTGCTAATAGCCCTTTAGAATATTCCTCCTGTCTCTTACTACTTTCGAATGTATGTATACGTCGTCTCGCCACGGAGGAGGCGGCTTTCCTTTAATAGCTATTGGTCTCTTCATACTCAAGGCAAGCGATTTATTGATTATTTCATACAAAAACAAGTTTTCTCTAGCGGTACTAAAGTGTTTTCTCTCTAAAAACTTTTTGCCGCAATAATTGCAACAAATACATTATAGATAGACCAATTTTTCATTTAGTAAACGAATAGGTAGTTATACGACCAATGACGTTATGGCTGAAATTAATGGGAACAGGATAGTGATCGGAAGAATAGGTATCATCCAGCACCCTCCACTCAAAACTATAGGCAATAGTGAAGATATTTAGGTAGGAAGAAGTCAACAACTTCTTTCGAAACTAAATATATACATATTTTATCATTCGATATACCACATACAAATATTATGGTTTTAGAACCAACAAGCTGTCCTATACTAATATATTCATTTTTTTCATTTTGTCTATCGCATCCAAAACAATAGTTGTTCACGTACCCGATATACATACATACGTATGTAGGTATAACTTTTGCGCCACATTGCCTATTTAAGACATGAGCAAACGACTGTGAGTTCAATTTAATGATACCATCATTTTCTGACTTTTGACTTTTAATCGGGCGACTTCACTGTTCAGAAGTTAGAATCGATTAGTAGACTCATCCCCACGCAGTTTCTACGTGAGGGGAGAATGAACGTCCACGCAGACCCTGAATTCGCCCGATATAACGCGCCAATGAATAAAGAATCTACAGATGTAAAAATAGCTGAAAACTATTTTTAATAAAATACCAACTAAATATCTTAATAGTCTTTCTTGCTGAAAATGCTGTATATGACTTAATTCCAATAATCTCGTCTTTTACGCACCCACACGAATACTATGAAAAAGAAATCATTCTAAATATAAATAGTAGTGCCATTGAGAGAAGCAAAGAAGAAACCAGAAAATTATGGTATAGGTTTTCATTTGACAATAATATTTGACCTATTGTGAATGTCCAAATTATTTGAAATTATTAGGAAATTAAAATGTAGAGAAAACGATATTCAGAATTACCACTGATTGTTATAATTACGTGTATAATATATAAGTAATGCACAGTAAATGATTATTGTATTAGAAACTTCTGCCGATGAATATATTTGTTTTATTTTTCCATGCTGGAGAAGTGTCAGAAAAGGAGTAGTAATAAATAGACTGGACAAATGTGCGGTATGATGAGTCCTGTCGTTTGTCCTCTGTAAGATATTATATTGTGAAAAGGACAGATAAGTCATAATACCGCTTATTTGCCCAATCTAGTAATAAATATCTACTAATATCTAAATGACAAATGATACAATACAAATTACGTTTGTTAAGAGAAAATTCATTTTGCATGGTTACTTATTAACTGTATTATTATTAATTATTATTAATTAATAAATAAATACTATTATAGAAAATGGAAAACAACTGGTAGCATGCATTTTAGGCGTGAGTTTCAGAGGCTACGGAAATCCGTCAAGACTAAGATCTCCACAGCTTACCATATCTACAATCAAAATATACAACATAGATTATCGCTTGACCCCCGTTCCTTCTGGAATTACATTAGATCGAAGAAATGTTCGAGTAGAATTCCTAGCAAACTTTGTGATTCTAACCAAGAATATAATACACCGGAAAGCATTGTAGATGCTTTCGCGTCTGTTTTCTCGGATGCCTTTTTGCAGAGTGACACAATTAATGGTTTATCTGACGTGCCATCTAACCATCCATTGGTGCACATGCGCTCCATCACCACTGACGATGTAATACGCCATATTAAGAGACTGAAAAATAAATTCTCTGCTGGTCATGACAACATACCTTGTTCTGTGGTAAGAGATTGTGCCTCGATTTTTGCTGAACCGTTATGCGTGATTTTCAACAAACCTTTGCACACGTGCGTCTTTCCAGATGCCTGGAAGATAGCAAGAATTTGTCCGGTGTTTAAGAGAGGTGATGCCAGCAATCCTAAAAACTACCGTCCCATCGCAATTATTTCTGCATTTGCGAAGGTATTCGAGTCGTTGATTTATGAACAAGTCGCATTTCTCACTAAATCCTCTATGTCCTTCTGTCAGCATGGATTTACCTCACGTAGATCAACCGTCACCAATTTGTGCACTATATCGCAGGTTATAGCTGAGACATTGGATTTGGGTGGGCAACTGGACGTAATATATACTGACTTCTCTAGAGCTTTTGACAGTATTGACCACAAAATATTACTTCACAAACTAAGCTCGTTTAACTTCGATAACGCATTGTTAGCCTTGTTTGAATCATACCTAACAAACCGCCAGAATTACGTTTATTACAATGGATTCAAATCTAAATATTACGTATCAGCCTCAGGAGTCCCTCAAGGTTCGAACCTTGGTCCACTTTTGTTTAACCTGTTCATAAATGATCTCATTATATCGATTCAATGTCCTGTCTTGGCTTACGCCGACGATCTCAAAATCTATCATAACATACTTTCTTATTCGGATGTTGATCTTCTACAGCAAAATTTAAACTTAATTTTTCTTGGTGTTCTGATAGCAAGCTCATTCTAAATATCGAAAAATGTTGCTTCGTTAGATATACTAGGAAATTAAGCATAATAAACTCAGCTTACCATATCGACAATATACCTATCTCTTGCTTGTCATCCGTCAGAGATTTGGGTGTCACTTTTGATTCGGCGTTGACATTTTCTGAGCATATATCTGCCGTTACTGTTTCTGCCTATAAAACACTGGGTTTCATTATTCGAACATGTAAAGATTTTACCAATTTGAATACAATATGTTCACTCTTCTACGCTCTGGTTATCAGCAGATTGGAATATGCGTCTACGGTCTGGTTTCCGATATACAGTGTTCATTCCAAAGCAATAGAACGAATACAGAGACGATTTTTGAAGTATCTGTCGTACAAGCAGGACGGTTTTTACCCGATTCAAAATACTGATTATAATGATCTATTAGAGAGACACGGTTTTCAATCACTGGCTCAGCGTAGAATCCACATCAGTGCCTCCTTTATGGTGAATTTGATTTATGGTAAGCTGGATGCCCCGGAATTACTGTCAAAGGTCAACTTTCTGGTGCCACGCCTTGAATCAAGATCGGGTGACTTAATCATGGTTCCTACGCCAAGAACAAATATTCTTCTGAAAGCTCCTTTATTTCATTCCGCTAAGAACTTCAATATTCAATATACATAATCCTGTAATCTCTATTTTGAGATGTTTTATTTTTCATTATATTCGATTTTTCATATTGATTTGTAATTGATACTATCACCACCTTATTATACATTATATTTTTGCACTGTATTAATTTTCCGTATTATCCGTATTATCCATATTTCTTTTTTTGTATTGTCCCTTGTTGGATTTATTCTGTTGGGTAATAAATAAATATTATTATTAGTATTATTATTATTATTATTATTATTACTATTAACTGCCCACGAATGCACGTAATTTATTATCAGGTCGTTTATAGCGAGTCCTCTACAATTTATTTTATTAAAATTTTGGCTGTCGAAAATAGTTCACTCTTTTCATTCGTTGTTGATTACGATGTAACCAGGTATTCCAATATTTCTCCTGCTCGGGAGATGGGGTCAGAACTGTGACCATATCCATCTCAACGAGATATCGACGTATCACCAGGAAATGTATTATGTCAGTCGCAGAACAAAATACTGTACTGACGAGTCCTAACAAGGACGAAACTAATTAGTCTCCAGTGTGTTTTGCGATTGACAAAGCTTAAATTTCCTTACGGATTATTGGCATACGCAAATTATACTTACTTTATAAGCTTTCACACGGTTACTTGTTAACTGCCCATTAACGCACCTAATTTATTATTAGGTCGTCTATAGAGTCCTTTACATTTTATTTTATTAAAATTTTGGCTTTCGAAAGTAGTTCACTATCTACATATTCGTATTTTATTTCGATAAATTCAAATCATCAAGCCTACGTGCGACGACTAGCGCGAAGGTCGCTCTACATATAAGAAATACAAGAAATTTTGATCGAGAAATAATAATGATACTAATTTGTTCATCCAGTGTCAAAAGATATTGATATAATATAAAGAACATATTGTAATACACACATACATATAATACTACAATACTGAAACAAAAAATCACATACGCATACTAACAATATCTATCTGTAGAGATACTCCTCAAAACTTCAACCGAATTCGCTTTATTTCTTAAACTCTGTAAATTTGAAAATTGTAAACTATTTTAGAGACTCAGAACCTTACTAAAATAAAATCTGGATGACTTCGTATAACAGCCTAATTAAATTACGTACGTTAATGAACAGCTACCAGGCAACTGTGCAACTGTGACAGATATTCGTCACTAGACGAAGTGAACGACGACCTGGCGCCCGTATGAGTTCACTTGCATTTAACGGCCAACGATAAGTTGACGTTTGTGTGAGATTAGGCTTACAATTAGTCACGTTGTCACTATTCAGTAGTAGTCACTATACGATTTGAAAAGTTTCATTCAGGAATTACTTGAAAACTATACAGCTCTTGGTTGCAATATGTCACTGAAGATACATTTTCTTCATTTACATTTACATTTTTCCCAGAAAACGATGACGTCAGCGACGAGCACGATGAGCGCTTGCATCAGGGCATATCCATTACTGTTGGAGATTAAAAAAGATATTCCTGCTGCAAGACACAGAAGAAAATCATGTAAAAATACCTTTGGAACAGCCATTAATATAAGAATTTAATAATAATATCTGGATGACTCTCCATATAACGACCGCATGCGGTCTACGACTGATTACGGATTATTGGCACATGCTAATTGTGCTTATTTAAGAAACTTTTGCACAGTTACTTGGTAGCTGCCCATTAACGTACCTGTAATTTTGAATTTAAAATTCTGGGAAAACTGCCCTTATCCATACCCATACATGCCATTGCCACTCCCAGAGCAACTAATTAATAATGGTTTCTCTGCCAAACCGGGTATCCCCAAAAATGTTCACCTGCAGTACCATCCCTTGAGTGTGTATCGTCAACAGTGATCAGCAATGAGCAGTGAAAAAGTGAGTAGAGTTGAATCATGACTTATAATTTCTTGTACTTATACGCACTCATACTTATTGCAATGTTGTCCAACTTCATATCCACTCGAAAGTTTGAAGTACTCATCGAACTAATACTTAACAACATTTATGATGTTGTTGATTTCGACTCTCCTTAACTCAAAGTGTATAGACGATGCAAAATAAGTATGGTTCGCATACGAACATTAATATACTCATTATGAGGTTATGAGGTGTTTGCTCTGTTGCGTTTTTTACTGTTGTTTTTTTACTAAAGTTAAACAAAGAAATATGTGTAGATTTGTGTTGCTTATTTCATATTATATTGCGCTTTTACCCTTACGTTTTTGCACTAATTGAAAAACTCCGCTATTTATTTTTCCTCAATCTCACTATTGCTATCCATTTTTGACTAAACTTTTAAACTTACATTTTAAATATACATGGATGAGTCGAGTGAGCTGAATCAGTGTAAGCAGTGTAAGTATTTTCCTGACATTAGAAATCAAACTGAGGTGATTTATGAGTGTGAGTATAGTATGTGTACGATGTCGCCGTCGCATTCATATTTATTGCAACCTGTACTTATGAATCAACGTTATCGGGAGTATGAGTAAATCAGAGTAGTTGAGTTTAAATGATGCCTACTCACTTATATTTAAAATTTCATGAGAGTATGAATAGCGAAAAAGCGATGCATTGCCGATCACTGATCGTCACCCCAAACTGACGCAGTTGTTCCGAACCTGAAAGCAGAGTTGGGATCTTCCGGTCGTGCAGTTGTGTTAGGTTACCAAATTGTTAAAATTGATGTTATGTCTTCACCAGCTATTAAATAATTTGTGTTCACAAAGGACAGCGAACCTTTTATTAGTACTACTCTTAGTTGCTTGATATAAGGTATTATTAAGTTTATAGACGTGTTTATTATATAAAAATATTTTTCCAATATGTATAACGCTACATATGTATTACGTTAGTTACGATGTATTTGTAGGCTTCTCTTGTGTGTAGATTAAGTGTTCTAGGTCAAATAGAAAACAAATTTCATATTTACCGATTAGATTTCTTACCAGCAATTCATATTTATAAAAAAAAGCAATTCCTATCGTCAGAGAATATGTAAGCAAACGAAGCGATGCAATCTGTCGGTTGCCATATTCTCGCTGAACAGATCGCTCACACTAGAGAAATTGTGACAATTATTAAATTTAGACAGGTCAAGATTGCACCACCAAATGTACATATGTGGTGAAAATTATTCTTAATAATAATAGTTCCTATTACAACTATAAAGTGCCATTGGGTTCAGTTTACAACAGATTGCCGAGTTTTCAGGCCAATGGCTAGATGATTGAGTGTGGGCAACAACTATACCTCGCCTGTTCATTATTGCTCCAGAGAATGGATTCTAGGTAGCAATTTTAACATGCTAAGTACAACTAAAGTCCGAAAACACGCCTGGACATTATGGTGGCGATGTGTAGCAAGTGTAGCACTGCTACAGAAAAAATTACGTTTTATTTACGTACCGAATGTACTCAGTGAAGAAAATGTTTAGACATGTTTCGACATGAAGCAAAATAGAAACTATAAGCAGTGAGTGATATAAGTACGATGTTCCCGGACAGAAATATCAGTTTGTCACTTCTTATATGTACACCTTCTGCTATCGGCAACTGACATTATACAGAATTAGTTCAATTAGTTCTATGTGCATGTAAAAGAGTATACTTACAAATCTTACAATACATAACTTTTCTTAAATACACAAAGTAAACAAACCTTATTTATGAATTATTTAATTCATTTTAAATCATTATTAATCAATAATTAGTGGCAATGGAGTAATCGATGCTGAGTAGTTCGATTATAAATCATAGTTTGCGAACTTCTACGACTTGGCATGTTTGCGAATAGTCATTTGTATTGCGAGTAATTTTGGAAATTTGTTTAGTCCTAAGTAAACTTGAGTTCCATCGAACATTATTGACGTCGATTTTCTATAAACAATTTACATATTATGGATACATGTACATGCAACTACATACTTACAAAGAAGGGATATATACATATGTTTTTCTTTGAATCGGTGATAGGTGATCTAAAAATATCTACACAATATGACATTATTCAAAACAATCTCTTTTAACTAAATTTAAACGAACGACTATATTGCGTAGAGCCATGATATGTTAAAGAACGAACGACTTTAATACATATTTCATCATTTTCCTATTTCGCTTTTACTGATATGTCCTACTAATCAGTACGGTGTGCGGGGAGTTATGAACCAGTGGTTTCGTTCCTATCTCTCCGACAGAAAACAATGTACAAAAATTGGTAACTGCTTTTCATCCTCTATCAGTGTAAATATCGGGGCACCCCAAGGCTCTGTCTTGAGTCCAAGCCTTTTTCTTATATATATATTAATGATTTACTTAATGCAATTGATGGTTTGGGGATGATATTATATGCCGACGATATCAATATACTTGTGGATTCTTCCAGTGTTGAGGATGTTGTTCTAAAAACTAGAAATGTTCTCTCTGTTATCAACGCCTGGATTAGCATCAATCAGTTAGCAGTTACCACTGCTAAGACGAAATTTGTATATTTTTATAACAGAATAAAGCCCATAGATACGTTGTGTGTAGATATCGAGACTTTCAATTTGGACTGGTCTATTAAAGTGTTGAGCTTAATTATTTATGAAAATCTAAATTGGTCTGCACATATTGATTATCTGTATAAATCATTATCGATAGTCTGTACACTCTAAAGCAAGTAAGAAATACATGTAACTTAGATACACTATTATCGCTTTACCATGCCAATTTCGTTTCCTCTATGCGCTATGGAATAATTCATTGGGGCTCCACTTCTGAGGCCCATCGGGTATTCCTTATGCAGAAGAGGGCTTTGAGAATTTTATTTAATTTACACTGCAGAGAGTCGTGCAAAGAATATTTTAGGCAGAAAATGTTATTAACATTTTATGATATTTATATTTTGGATTTACTTTCTTTTCTTTTTCAAAATAAAATAACTTTTTAGAGTACAGCGTTACTCATAATTACAACACACGTACATTAAAATATCTTCGCCCTGCGAAACATACTCGTCAAATTTATCAAAAAGGAACTTATTTTATAGGTTGTAAATTATATAACGCCTTACCATTTTCTCTAAGAAATACCGAACACCTAAGAGTATTTAAAACAGAATTAATAAATTATTTATTACATATTAATTGCTATAGTATTAATGATTATTTAAGTGTATGTCAGTAACAAATGTACATTTTTGATTTATTTATTTTCAATTCGCTTTCTTTCTGTTTTCCGACGTATTTCATGCGTATCGTGTATATTGCTTTTTGAAATAAACTTTATTATTATTATTATTATTAATCAAACAAATGTGATAAAACCTTCCTCAATCAAACTATTATATAGCATTTTGAATTTTTGAAAGGCGACAAATTTAAATAAACACTCACAGTATTCAATTGACGTGCTTCATGTAATGTTTCGCTTATCATGCTATATATAACATATCTAACTAGTCCTTTGGTTATCTAAGACCTTACATTCTACTTCGTATCGTATCTAACAATCCATCAACATCTCGGCAAATACATGAAACAAAATCATCTAATTATAGAACAATATGTATGTACATTGAATGGAAAATCTGTTTCCAAAATAGATGTAATGGTTTAGTGGTTCGGACATGATGGTACTGGTAAGAGCTGGTAGTTATCAGATTTGGGCGTTACCAATTACATTTTGTAATTATTACACGACCAATTACCAACTCGGAGTAATTACTAATTGGCAATTATCAATTACTAATTGCATGTAATTTGTAATTGGACAAATCCAATTACCAATTACATGTAATTTGTAAGGGGTGACTGCCAATTACCAATTATGTGTAATTTGTAATTGATGAACTATAATTACCAATTACATGTAGCTTGTATCTGGCGATTGCCAATTACTAATTACAAGTAATGGGCAAATGTAATTGAAATTTAGAGTAATTGATAAAAATAATGTTATGATTACTTTTATAGTATTCATTAAAAGAAAAACAATGATTACAAAAATCTTCAATTACACAATATATAATAAAAAAATAGAAAAATTCCAACTGAAACTAAATATCTTATTTTCACAAAATAATATAACGTTTCAATTCATTTCAAGGTTCTCTGCTTTGCAGTTCACGCCTCTTTTCAATACTCTCTCTATTTCACTATTACATAACGCATGCGGCCAATGACAGAAGAGCCGAGAACATTATTCTATTCTTTTTTTCGATATATTCAATGTTTCAGTGAATGAACTACTTTTAAAAATTCCTGTATATGAAGGAAAAAAATTCAAATGTAATTACCATTTGTGTAATTAGAATGACTTTCTTGCCAATTACTTCCAATTACTTTGCCAATTACCAATAGCACCTAATTGGTAATTGAAATTTGCCAATTACTAATTACAGTAATTGGTAAAAGCAAATTACCAATTACTTGTAATTGTAATTGGTAATTAAGAATTGCCAATTACAAAATGTCATTTAATTTGTAATTGGCAAAATTCAATTACAATTACCAGTAATTGGTATTTTTCAATTACCAATTTACAACTAATGTAATTGGTAATTGAAAAGTAATTGGTAACGCCCAAATCTGGTAGTTATGTTAAACAAACCAACTCAAAGCAGTTTCGGAAACCACCAACTATCGAGTGCGGCGAAACAAAAGTTTCACCCATTTTCATTCATTTCATTCATTCTTCATAGTGATAGGTACCCGCAGATTTTTTCCGGCAAACTCGAGCGACTAGAATCTTGCCAGATCGATTAAGCTGATGTGGAATACTGTATACTTGCATACATTTTGATGTAAACTTTTTTGACAAGTTATCTAAAGTATTTGCATATATTGAAATCGTCTATACTGTCAGTCTTCCCACGATAACCTTTGGTATAATAAGACTGCCCGGCGATGTTGATGCCTTTCATAATAATAATAATAATAATATATAATAATAATAATAATAATAATAATAATAATGATCTTTATTTGTCCAGCAGATTACACCAGTTACTGGACAAAAACCAATACTGAATTACAATACAGCAAGTACAGTAGTTCACACAAATAAAGTTTGCCATTAGATTAATATGCTGAAAAACAAAAAATACAATTTTCAAAATTGGAGTGAAACAGTTACAAACTAAGAAACTAAGAAAAAAGGAGAGAGAAAATATATATATATATATGCATACACTGGTGTGTTATGTAAATGCAAACAGCAACACAATCCTCCCCTCCCCTCATCAGCACAGAAAACTGTCAGCATAAAACGTATGAAAGCTCCTAATCATCTGCGATACTGGAGAATTGATTAAAAGATTGGTTCTTGCATTTGGCAAGCTGAAAGTTACCGAAGAGCGGGTATTACGAGGCGGTATGTGGAAACCAACACTGGATAGCAAGGACGGAGAATCAATTTCATCTGTTAACAATTTCAGCAGAAATCCCGCACTATATCTATCGCGTCTGTAGCAGAATGATTGGAAGTGATGTAGAGTCAATAAACACGTATAGTCTATATTGCGATCGCGATAAGTTCCTGTAAGTTTAAAAGAAAGATATTTCAAAAACCTCTTCTGAACTCGCTCAAGTGAGGTTTGATGGTATGCATAATATAGGGACTAGAGCAAGGAGGCGTACTCGAGCTTACTTTCATGATTAGAGTTTGTTAAGAAGGCGGGACCGGATGGCAGTAGCGTAGCGGTAGGGGCGTGGTAGGGGTAATTTTCAACTCGTGGTCGATCTCGACAGTACCGTGCGAGAGTTAAAAGCGACAGTAGGTTGTACACTGCATGCTAACTCAATATGCGGAGATGAGACGCCCAAAGGGTGTAACGTTCGCTTCGAATGTGAATAAATATCTCAGGCATTTACCTTTGGATTAGATTGGATTAGAATATAGAAATCCGCATATCTATTACACAATATGCAATAGCAGATTGCTAAGTTGCGATATGTTTGAATGTAAACAGTGTAAAAGTAAATGTCATGTATTAAATTTAAGTAACAGTATTCCATACTGGCAGTTTATATATAATTTTATTTTTATGTTACTGTGTGCATCATCCCACAACATTTACTATCTTTTGGTCGAAGTATGTTCCCTCATGGAAGTTGCCAAAATCTATGCAATTACAATTTGCCTCGTGTTCAAGGTACAGTAAAGCAATGTATAAAAGACGAGTTGAGAAATACGAAAATCTGCCAGTGTGGAGGAAACAACTGATTCTCAGAAACACAGCGTCATTCATGTTGTAGCGCGTCTTTTAGAACGTGATGCTCCACCAGCTTCATTGTTGTTATCCGGTAAAAGGATTCAGAAAACTGATGCAGAAACCGTTGTCAAGATAATAAAAGATTTGTTAAGAGAATTTTCTATCGCAGCAACCCAAGTCACATTGTTCGTTACTGACGGTGCCGGAACAATGCTGAAAGTTGGTAGGATGTTGAAAATATGCTTTCCGACTCTTCTTAACATAACATACCTCACATACGCATGTCACCTCGTAGCAGAAACCGTTCGAAAGAAGTATCCGATTATGGATAAGTTAATAGCATCTACCAAAAAGGTGTTCATCAAATCTCCGAAACACATCCGTGTATTCAAACAATTGTGTCCGAAATTGCCAGCACCACCTCAGCCTGTAATAACGCGATGGGAACCATGACTCCAGGCAGTATCTTACTATCAGAAATATTTTTCACAAGTGAAAAATGTCATTTTGAAAATTGATTCAAATTATTCTGCAGCAGTTAGAGATAGTCAGCAACTTTTTCCAATTCTAAAGTTCAACAACAAATAGATAAAATATCCATGTACTACTCTGAAGTTGCACAAGCTATTGAGCAATTAGAAAATAGTCACTTATCTACACGGGACGCATTAAATTGCATAAACAATTTACAAGCCACTCTAGAACACACACGATAACTATAGGAGTCGATGTTTCACAAAAATTTTGTGCAATTTTAACGAAAAATCCCGATTTACAAAATGGTTGATCTATAACTGAAAATCAAGAGTGCACAGATGAGGAAGAGGAATACTTGACATTCGCAAATTTTACCTCACTGGATGTCGAACGATCATTTTCGCACACAATCGACGACTGAATGAATCGACAAACTTTATTCGCAATACACAATAATGACCAACTCTGTGAGTACTCTGCACTTTTAGAGTCATCAATGGTATTCATACGAATGACAGGGAGAAGAATAGAACGTTCAAGGCTCACGATGAAATGCAGATATACAGGAGGATGAACAATATCTTCAGATATCAGAAGCATGTCCATCTTCTTGAGGTAAACTGGAGAAGTGCATGACGGTGTTGATAATTTGCATTTACCATCATTATTTCCAAGGTTATTAAAGTATGGTATGTCAAAGTCACCTACAAGCAAAAACTTGCTTATTGACATCCTTAATGAAAAACTCAATCAAGTCCAGAAGTTTCGGTTAGGAATATATAAGGTGATAGTCGAAAATATATGTACATATACATATAATGAATTATTTTGGTTCGTATTGCTCTAACATGTTGAACACCTTACTATCATTCGAATAGGTTACTTCCCTGTTGGGCCTGCTTAGTCTCAAACAACTGCTGAATTACGGTTTGAATATTCTTAGTACTATTCAACTTAATTTTTGGTGGAGAGCGATAGCGCTTACTGTTAAAGCCACTACATGATAGACCTCGAGGTGTCCGCTATTAACCTTCACTTGTAAGTTGTTGAAAATAGTTACGGGGATTGACAGATCATGGCTGATATGTCATTAGTATTGGATGAAGACTGTTCTACACAGTTAAACAGAACAAGGTTAATTAATCAAATAAAATCTGAATAATTTTCTATATAACAACCTAATTAAATTTGGTAGGTACCAAGTAATTGTCCAAAAGCTTAGTAAGTAGCTTACTAAGTCAGCACGTTTTGTATATGCCACTAATCCATAAGGGGAATTAAGGTATATCAATCGTTGACTGCAACTGCAGACTAATTAGTTTCGTCCTTATTGGGACTCCTCAGTACAGTATATCGGTCTACAATTGACAAAAGAATAATCCCCCAAGTTTCCGATTCATACCAATATATCCAAGTTTTGTCACATATTACGATGTTCTATACGGATTTTGCAGTTTCTCGGTAGATTTTTTGAACATTTCCTTACACCAATTAAAACGAGAGTAACATAGACGCAACCACAGCATACCAGGAAAAGCCCACACACCCTACGGATGCAGGCGCATCGTTCAACGCTTTATCACAATCGCCGACTTTGGGGAAATAGTTTATAAATTATTTGAATGCATTGTAATATTCCATTCGTGTATTAACGCTAGTGTAGGAGTCACTGCAATCCTTATTTTCCAGAATTATAACTTTGTAATTAGTGATTGATTTGTCTATATAAATTTCTTCTTTTTAAAAAGAGTAAAAGGCACTAGCCTGTTATAATCCGAGCCTTCCTTTTTTGACCTTTGATCTTTTTCAATTACGCACATCGATATCTTTTGGTATAACAACTGATTTTGGTCGACCAGTTAATTGCGTGCTGCCAAATCACTGACGGACGCACGACTACAACGAAATTCTGCAATTGTAAACAGTCTTTTTGATGGTGCTTCAATACCAAAAGTTGAAGGAAGCGATTCAATGCGTTTTATTAAGTAGGCCTTTACTAAAATTGAAACAAATCAACGTTATCGTGAGTATGAGTAAATCAGAGTAGTTGAATTTAAATGATGCCTACTCACCTATATTTAAAATTTCATGAGTCAGTATGAATAGCGAAAAAGCGATACATTGCCGATCACTGGTTCCGATGTTGGTTGAGGTTCTGTTTGAGCGGAAGGTGAAAGAAAACTATTGGTTTCTTTGAGGATGAACGCAGCCTTCAATCTGTTATTGGAAATATTGTCAATTTTTCCTTTTATTTCAAGCGTAAAATACGTAGAAGCTCTATTTACAAATTTGTAAGGTCCATTATACAGGTTGAAGGAATTTTCTTAGCTGATTTTGCCGGTCAAATACAAACTTTGCGTCTGATAGTTAGATGTATGTAATTAGATGGTTTGCCGTGTAGGATATCATTAATGAGTTTGTATTGATCGATGATACATAGTTCTTAATGTAGTAAGTGTTCGAATTTAAGTTAGAATTTTTCTCTTCTAAAAAATTCACCTGGTAATCTGATTGTACCACTGTAGATTATTTCAGTCGGCTATGGGACCGGAACGTAATCTGAGAAATACGCTGAATAGGACATCAATCCATCGTTCTGTGAGATGATATTTTAAAGCTGCTTTTAGTGAGCTTTAGTGCGATCTTGCGAATTTACCTTTAAAATTGGATGATAAGCCGTAAGAATGTGTTTAATGTCTAAAAGAATCGATAGGGATTTAAGTAGTTGTGATTCAAATTACATATCTCGGTGTGTAATGAGTTTATCGAGCACGGCAAAACGACCTATCCAACTTTCGAAAACCGCTGCTGCTATAATTTGCGCAAGGATATCTGAAAGTTGTGTAGCTTCTGGCCATCGAGAAAACCGATCTATCATAGTCACAATAAGAATGGCATCTACATGAAGATAACGAAAAACGTATGCTTGGATTTCTTATTGCATCGAATGGACTCTTGGTATGTCACCAACATTTTACTCCTTTGGCATTCGATACAACAGCGAGA
Organism: Chrysina gloriosa; assembly: GCA_038088585.1. Lineage (NCBI taxonomy): Eukaryota > Metazoa > Arthropoda > Insecta > Coleoptera > Scarabaeidae > Chrysina > Chrysina gloriosa. Next base: position 25,493,413 of record CM076094.1, on the reverse strand, counting down.
CCAGTAGGTACAATCTTTCTTTATGTCAGACCAAATAAGCCGTTTGGATACCAGTTTCATACTAGCTTTAATGCCAGGGTGAAATAAATTGTGAAGGAGGTCAAATACGAGTTTTCTGAAATGTTTGGGTATGTAAGGTGTAGGTTTGCATCTCGAAATATGTCAATAGAGCGTTTGCAAAATCGGTTAGGATTCTAGTAAACACTAAAGGTGTTGACTTATGTAAATGTTCTAATTCTTCGTCACACTGTTAAGCTGTAGAAATGTCTGTATAAAGCATTGGAGATTGATATGCTGGTGGTATCTATCCGACTAAAAAAATCTGCTGCTGCGTTATCTTTGCCAGATATATGACGAATATCTCTTTGTCGTGGTGAAGCTTTATCAGACTTTTGTGTGTGTGTGTGTTAATGAGTGGTTTACAGTCTGTGAAAAAGATAGAATGTCTGCCTTCAGCCATATACCTGAAGTATTCGATGGCGATGCAAAAGTTCTCTGTCGTAGGTACTATAATTACGTTGGACAGGAGAAAATTTCTTTGCAAAGAACTAAGGGTTAACATATACCATTCTGATGCAGTATGCCTCCCATAACGCTGCCCTATGCATGAACCATCAACCAACGATAGGTAGCACTGGGGATGGATGGCTCAAGAGAACTGCGTTAGAAAAATTAGATTTTAAGTCTTCAAATGCACTTATTGTTTCAGGTGTCTAGATCATTTGGCTGCTTTTCTTCCTTTTATAGCAAGGCGTTGCAATAATAAGTCAATGTGATTTTTGTGTTCATTTTCATGTCAGAAGCTATAAGAATGTCAATGCATGCAGAGAAAAATATTCAAATTATATTTTCTATAAGCGTTTGAGAACTTTGTACTGCACCTTGTAAACCAAAAGGAAGTAATAAGAATTCAAATAGTCGAAAAGAAGTTATTACTGCTGTCTTTTGGAATGTCGGGTGGGTTGACAGGATATGGTGAAAAGTTCGCACTAGATCGATTTTAGAAAGATTTTCTTACTATATAACTTTCTATTGAAGTCATTTACGTATGGTACAGGGTATCTGTCTGGTATGGTGGCAGCGTTTAAATACCTGTAATCACCACATGGTCTCAAATTATCATCCTTCTCTTTTACCATGTAAAACGGACTTGACCAATTACTTTTGGATGGTCTGCAAATACCCAAGTCGATGTTGAAATTCAAGTTTTGGAGCTGAAAATTTGTTCGGAGCAGTTTGGTGAGGTTATCATCACTGAAAGCTATTACGAAACGAAAGACGTTCTAACACAAAACAGAGTATAATAATGGAAAATGGAGGATCATCGTGTGCACCCGCAGAAACATTTGCAGCCATAGACACGTTTTTCGGACTAGTTGCTTTTCATCAGATCAGATGCTTTATCTAATAATACTCTCTTTTCCTTTATATAGCCCAGGGCTATTCATTTTCCCTTTAGAATCATCTAATAATAATTTTACCACTGTGAAGACTGCTTCTGATTGATTCATAAAAATTGTTATTATTTGCACATACATAACCCTTTTGAAACTATCAAATTGCAAACGTGTCAGCTTCTGTGTCAACCAACATTTAGTAGGTTGATTCACAAACACACTGCCCCATATTTGGTAAGCTTTTAAATTTCTTTAAAATAAAGTTGAGCGGTATTACTTATTAAATCGAGCTCCATGAGAATCTCGGCGAGAAGAAAGTGAGCTAAAACCGTCTGTCCAGCAAGGTACCAATATAATAATAATCGGTATTCCGTTGAGGCTATGTACCACGTATGTATTTTGAACAATAAGAATTTTAGAAAGTGTCGTTGCACTTTTCCAAAGTTTTCAAAGTTGCAAATATAAATAATGAGGAGGCCATGTTAATCAAGCATATTCAAGCTTACTGGCTACGAAGGCACAATATAGTTTCTTTAACAATTGAATATTATTAAGGAAGCGCGAACACCTAAATATGAATCCCAGAACTTTAGAAGCAGATATGCGAAGATTTATTATGTGCGTCAAAAATGCTAGACGAGAATCGAACAAGACACCAAGATCCCTAACAATTTCAATTGTTAGTAAGTGCTGGCCGTTCAAAGTATATTGTGAGTTATAATAAGATATAATTTACTTTTCTTGTATAAATATTATAATTGTACTTAGTAGCCCTTAAATATCATTTAAAATTACGTCACCAATTGGCAAGGATATCTAAATTGTGTTGTAGGCGTAAAATATCATCTAAGCCTGCAACGGTTCCATAAATTTTTAGATCATCCGCATCAGCAAGAACTGGGCATGTTAGTGACATTAATAAATCATTAATATATATAATAACCAGTAACGGTCCTAAATTAGACCCTTGCAGTACTGCAGTGGTGTAGATAAATTCAAAGAATTTGCCACCGTTATAAAATACGTGATTTATACAATTTTGTAAAAACGATGTCAATAGCTTGATTAAATGCGGAGTACTTCCTAAAGCAGACAATGTTCCAATAATATGCTGTGGTCTATGGTATCAAATGCACTGGTGAAGTCAGTGTATATTACATCGACTTGTCCCTGTATATCCAACTCCTAACTAATAAATTGTGAAATGGAAACAAGATTTGTTGTTGATCTATCACGAAGAAAACCATGCTGATAAGAGGATATGCGAAATCGTACATTATTAAAAAGGCAGGAATAAATTACTTTTTCATAAACCTTCAACTAGCAATGTCAATTGATAAAATAATAATTTTGATTAACGATTCAGCCAAAGCAGAGCGCGAATTATAAAGAATAAAACTTCCGATTTACAATACTTAATGATAAGACATCATCTACCTCTTTAACAAACTCTAGTCATCACCAGAGATAGTTTTGTGGAAAGAATTACATTATTTTAGACAGATCACTTTCACATATATTTTGTAATGCAAATGGACTGCTGTAAAGACTATTGTTCATGCCAAGATGTGCATCAGAAGAGTTGTAAGTAGCTGAAAATTTCATGACAAAGGCATTAACCGCATCTTGGTGAGTGGAAATTACGGTGTTGTTGTGGGATAAACCACTAGGAATACGCGGAACACCTCTCCTGGAATTCATAAAAGTAAAGATTTCCGGCGATAATCAGAAATATTTGTTTCAATATTTATCATATACCTACTCACGATAAGCAGTCTCTTTCTAAGATTTCCATAATGTGCGCAACCGTTTAAACTCATAGAAGAATTGTTAGTTTGTAGATATTGTGATGTAGTAGAACTGACCCATAATTAATGTAGCAAATGGTATTGACCATTTACTCCCGTTACTAATTTTATGGGCAAATTAAAGGGTAATATCACCTTGTGACCACCAAATTTAGGGTCATTTTCTAAGACTTACCACAAACGCAAAAAAAAACATGAAAATATGGGGTTTTGGGCATATGAAAGATCTAGTCTTTAGGAACAAAAACACTATTATTTTAATTAATTGCAATACAAAATGGCGGTATAGTAGCACACTAAAAAAATAGAAAATCGCTGATGATCCACCTGGGCGCACTGCTACAGGTCACAATTCTTAATCTGGGACAAAAAACGGAAAGGTTTCTTAAAATATACATGATAATAAAGTGAACATCGTAGGATTTTTTTAATAAATAAATTTTAAAAGAAATGGCGTCAATTTGAATCTTTTAAAATATTTTTTTTTCGAAAAAATGGTCTGAAAATCGATTACAAAATCGGTAAAATTCAACGTATCAAAAAATCCTACGATGTCCACTAGAAAATTATATTGTTAGGATACAGTTAAAATTTTAAGTGAATCGATTAAAAATTGACAGCGCTACCGGTGCGCCCAAGTAAAAAACATGCTTTCGAGAAAACGCGTTTAAAGTTTCAAGTAGTGCTATTTGAATGAAATGTTCGTTTTATCTGTAATCTGCGATGCCTGCTCCATACAATTGGTCGTCCATTTGAAGATTTTCCACCTCCTTACCCTTCCTTGACGTTACATGCATCTCTGCGAGCTGTTTTAGCCTCTTTGGTGAGGGAACGTTCGAAGAGTAAGATGCGCGTTGCGTCGGCTTTTGCGCAAAAATTGTAGCAATTTTCTCCAATGGTGATGCCCAGTTGATCCATTACTCGCATAATTCCATTATATCCATCATTGAAATGAAGAACAGCTAAATATACAGCTACATCAAGGACCTTTTTGCCACTGGAAATATTTTTAGGTGCCACGGACCAGACTAGCGAAATTTCGTTAGAAGTCTGTGTAAATCCACCCAAACAACGAAAGAGAAGCTCTTCTCTGCTTAACTCTTCATATACTTGCTTTATAGCTTTAAATATCTCCTTTGGTATAGGAGGCTCGTGCTGAAAATCTATCATATTTGTACATAACGATTGTACTTTTCTCGACGCAATACTTTTTCTCATAGAAACTGATTGACCGTGCTTCCTTTTCGTGACTGATGTTTATCTGCATCCATGGTAAAATATAACAATTGAAACACAATAAAATGCACTAGAGCAACGATGGACACTTGAGGAAGCAGAACACAAACTGTTGTGTATTCTAACGGACTTTATACAAACAGCTGTTTTTTCAGCATTGAAATTTTATCAGTGTATTAGTCATATTTGAAGGCTCGAAGCTAAAATTTGTCGGTACATTTCATACAAATAAGAATCCCGAAACACATACTTCTCTGCGCAACCGAAATACCGCTAATTTTGATCTACGACTATGCTCGGAAAATCGAACTTTTCACACACTTAAAAGTTTTTCCCCTCATAATCAACTTTTTATATCACTCTTGGATAGTTTAGGAAGTGTTTAAGCCAATAAAAAAAAACCAAAAAGAGAAAATGGGTGAGATTACCCTTTAACCTACACAGAGAATCTAATTATTATTATTGTTCCGCCGAAAATAAGATCTAATCGGAAAATCAGCCCTACCTTGATTTTCTCTGATGCACGTAATATAAGCCGTACCCAAAAAATTGGACCTAGTTAGAAAGTCTGTCTCACAATGAGTTTGGTAAAATATTTGAATAAATGTAACTTGATATATATGATGACCTATATGAACAAATGTTGTTTGTTGTCCATGAGGAAATAATACAGAAAATACACCCTAATTGCGCTCCTACAGATGAATTACTGTAGAAGCGCAAAAATGTACGACCCGTTTTTATATTTAGACAACACAAATCAATAGTAACGAATAATAAAATTTCATAACGTCCTATAATTTATCTGGTTTTCCAATTTTCCTATTTCTAGTGGCATTTATAATGTGTTAATTATACCTACCTACTTAAATACAAATGCTATATAGGTCTCAAATAGTTATTTGACGTTTTTGGTGTTATCAATATAAACCAGCGTAGCAGGATCAATTGTATTTTAAAAAGTTCAACGCTATTTTCAAGTGTAGTTTGGGTTTAAAGAATTGTAATTAAAAAGTGAGAAAGAGCCGTGATAGAGACAGCGTTAAGTGACTGGTGATGTTGACGTAGAGCGAGATAATACGATTCAGATTTCGGTATCTGCATAAACAGACTATTATTTAGGTGTATCGTAAAAATAGGAAGTAGAAATTCCCTTCAAAATCAGATACGTACCAATTATAAGTGTTGTATCTGAACACGTTTTACAATACATTCTTTGACATCGTCATTAATTTGAATTTTGTATAAAGAGTGATTTATACATGTAGTAAGTAGTGAGGATTAAGAATTAAAAGTTCAATACACCTAACAACACCGTGGCATTAATTTACACATTAGCATTAACAATTCAGAATTAACAACTAACAAGGAAACACCGCGACGTGATACCAATGTATTTCGATGAAACTAACAATAAGTAAAATCGTAGAAAAGTAGGTAAAAAGTATTTGCTTAAACGGATACGACGCAACTCTCAACTCGAACATCAAGCTTCCCGCGTTTCTTTTTATCACAATTGGCAATAAAGGTAACAGTTAATTAGTAACAATTAATATTTAAAATCGGAGAGCGTCAAGACCAACGGGAGTGCTCCGTAAAAAACAGTTGGTGTGTGTGGTTTACGCACGTCTGAAGTGAATACCCATTAATTCTCACATTTTTTTATGATTTGGAAATCAGTAAGATTAGATTGTATAAAATCCTTTTCGGAGGTTTCATGTATAATGTTTTGTTTCATTCTTTTTTATGTTTATGTATTTCTGAGCCCCTCTGCTCTAACCGCCCGACTAGTTACCTCTCGCTCGCACATCATACTCTCTCAGTCTATCCTTCTGTTTCAGACGAAACAAGCACGCATGTATCCTTCCTCTAGCTTAGCGATTCCCAAGCTTCTTTGTAATAGAACCCACCTTCTTACTGCAAAAGTTTTCGCGACCCAGTATATATATACATGTATAAGTAATTAACTGACTGGAAGGTTGCAGAATAATGGTTTAATCGTGGATAAGCTATTAAAACTTTGCTATCTTTCAATAATTTATTGCTTTGTCACTTTTCGAACAATTTTATGTCCTTCTTCAGATCTAACAGCATAATTAACCTACATAACATATCCTACAACATAATTGAAAAACAACATTCATGTCAGCAAAAACATAGAAAAACATATTTCATACGTATTCTCAAAATAAGTTGTCCGTCCTCCCGCGACCCACCTGAATTGATCCGGCGACCCACTAGTGAGTCGCCCATAGTTTGGGAACCGCTGGTCTAGCTCATCGCCTCTCGCTCGCACATCATACTCTCCCTTGTTTTCTTTGTCTTCCACACAAAGCGAGCGCCTGACCCCGCCCAAATTTAACGCTCGAAATCTAACGCTTACGCTCTTACGGTTACTGTCCCTTAAGAAGTATTCACTTCAAAAAGGGGAATGATTATTGGGCTACTTGAAGCTGATTTATCAGTAGGTGAAATTGCTCAAGAAGTGGATTTGTCAGTAAGTAATTTTTGTAGTATCTGGTTTTTAAAAATTATTAACTTAACATCACTTTTACAATAAAAAATAATTTACTAAGGTGTGAAACATTTTTGAAGTGAATACTTCTTAAGGGTCACCGGACTAGCTTAAGCGTAAGTGTAACCGTAACCGTAGACGTAAGAGCGTTAAATTTGGGCGGAGCTTTGCTTCGTGTGAAAGACAGAGAAAACCGAGGGTATGATGTGCGAGCGAGAGGCAATGAGCGAGAAACAAAGAGAGTTTGATGTGCGAGCGGAAGTATTTACTTTAGACGTGCGTAAACCACACACATCATTATTTTTAATAAGAGACGAGTTCACCGATGGCTCTATCGTGCTCGAGAAAACCAGGATGGTGGTTTGAAAAGTTGAGCTCGTTCTGGACGACCGCAGGTTACAACACGAAAACAAGATAATCAAATGACAGTCATAGTTCGTGAAATACCGTTTACAAATTCTGTAAGAATTCGATAGCAATTACAACCACATTGTTCTTAGAAACAAGCTTCATAATAGTGGACTCCATAGTAGGATACCGGCCAGAAAACCCTCATTAACTGTAGAGCATGCCGCCGCCAGGCTACAATTTTGCAATCAAAATATAAATAGGGACTGGAAGTGTGTAATATTCTCAGATAAGAAAACTTTTGGAACATACCACGATGCACCTGTGGTTCTTTGGAGAGCGTTTGGTGCGCGGTACAACTCAGAAAATGTACATATACCAGAATCCTACGCTGTCCCACTACATCCTACTATTCCTAAAGGTTATGACGATTTTAACAAATAAGAAAACTAGTAGACAAATCTTTTTATAACATATCTATTAGATTACTTGAGGTGGCAATGCTGCCTGTTCCACTGCGACCTTTACAGATCTATTGTGGTCAACATATCTATTAACATTATATACAGACAGAAATGTCAACCACCAAAGATCCACGAAATATCATAAATATAACAAGAATTACGGGGAATAAATCTTCTACGTAAAAATTAGAACGCCTCATGCACTAAATTATGCAAACCTTAAGTTTCAATTCATATGATAATACATCAGAGATGTCAAACAATATTATACATAGACCCGTATTTCAATTGTCAAAAAATTGTTATTGATAAGTTTTACATATTTTTTTGTTGTTTTATGTGGCTAAAATTATAAAGAATTCGTTTGAAATTGAAATGTAATATTAATATCTGATGCCGTAGTTTATCAAAATTTATTTTTCTCTGAACACGTTCACTGGTTTAACACACCACCAAGAGCTTATTCCTGTTGACCTAAAATATAGTTTTAATCATGGTCATAAATGTCTCTGCTGTTGCTCACACCAAAACTGATGAGGCACAAGCACGTGAAATTTAAATTGAAATTAGGTGTATCCCAAATATCTGAAAAAATATTTGGGATGATATCATAAATGTCTATCCTATTAGAGTAAAATATTGGTGTTTAATGCCGCACTTATGGGAAATTTGCTTTCTTTGTTGGTGGTTTCTATTTACTACAATATAAATGTTTATATTACTGTAGGCAAAATGTTACTGAAAATCTATGGAATGTAAGTAAATTTCTAGGGCAGTTTGCAACATATATCCCCAATTTATATTCACTATAATAGAAAGAGATATATGAATAATATCCATAAATAACTGCATTGGTTCCGAAAATACCAGAATCAATTACTTACAGTGAGACAATAGCACAAAATAAGCAGCCACAATTTCGGTTTGTTCACACAATGTATGTAAGTACGTATACTAATTCGAGCTAAATACATTTGTTATCGACGCCCTTTATTCTTGACAGCTTTTAAAGTAACTTGCTTTAACTTTATGGATTGTTAATGTTGCCCAAACTAACTTATCTCGCAACACAAAATAAAGAAAAGACAATTTTGACAGATTGAAGAATTTTTCTGGTATTATACATACATAAATAATTGCACTAATTAAACAGTTTTATGCTTACTGATAATTTAGTAATTCTATTTTATACGAGGACTGGCATTTTTACAAATGTCCTGTAAGTAGATACATAAATACGTAATTAGGAAAAAGAACAGATAAAATGGAATAGGCTCCTTAAAGTTATTTCCTCTTGTTATTAAAGAAAAGCCTATTATTGTAATAAATATAACACATATTGAACAATCGCTGGAATGATACTACAATATTGCTTTCAGTTTGGTATTATTTCTTCCTGAAATTTTGCAATTTGGTTGATAAAACACTTAATAGTTCATCAGCACATTTTATAATCGTTAATAATATATATTTAATTGCATCTAGAACACAGGGTATTTCGGCGAACATGTTTCGATTAGGCAAATAAATTTGAAACAAGAAATTATCCACTTAACATTACAAAAGGATTAAAATCAACTCAATCTTATTCATTTTATATATGTACAATTTTATACGAATATATTGACTAGGTATTATCAGTACATTCGTATCTTTTGAAGGCGTTATACCATGTTTTAGTACTTGGGATATTTGATGGATGCTTAATAAATTGAATTACTTATAAATGTCAAGGATTATTTGAATACTTTTGTAGCAGTATGTTGTAGATGTATTCTCTTGGTTTATCAATGGGAAGGCAAAATAGAAGTATAATATATGTCATGCAATAATTTTTCGTATATAAAAAAATTTAACTATTTTTAAGAATTTTGAAACTACACAAAATATAATAGAATGCCAGTGCTAGGATATCTAGGGCGTAATTCGGAAATTAAGGTCGAGCAATTGTGAAAACTAAATGTCAAACGTACTGTCTATATTCGAGACTATGATATTCGCATTTTGAAATTTTCATAAATAACAACGTACATTTATGGGTTGTGCAGTAATGGACGTTAGGGTGGTGATGTGTGCCATCGTTAGAAGAAATACTACATGCTGATACGATGTGCATAGCCAACTAGTGATAGCAGTCTTCACTGAAATATGTTTTTCTACGTACTGCTTTCGTGTTTTATATTTATTTTATGTCGATCACAGTATGAAACACGTGCGAGTATTTCAGAAGTCTGTTTTTAGAAAAGCGCGTCTATCTCACTACTGCTGTCCAAATATACCACCAACACGAACTTATCAACCACGTCAGACTGAATGTTGCGCTTTCCAACTCGATTGCCTACATCCTGTGCATATCCTGCGCATTGCGCGATAGCTTCCACCTGTATTTGTCCGTTATACATAATGGCCGTGGAATGTGCCACGTTAGAAATTATTGCAGAGACATATGGAACTTACCGGTGACACGTGCCATTTCAAATTATTTCGTTGACCAAAAATTTATCTAAAATTAAAATATTTAACATTATCTCAACATTAATAGGATCATTTGCTAATGGATTGAGAATTACAGCAATAGCAGCAGAAATTATATAAACATAAATAAACTATCGTAGCTTAGGATAATATACTAAAGTATTTCACATTATGTAGCATTATGTTAAAGATATTTTACTGTGGCATGCCGACATTACTATTGATCCATCCACTTTAAGAACGATTGGCCAGCAGCGTTTGCTTGTTTTGTATTTAATTATTCCGGTAATAGTTTTCCTGTACTGTGAAAGTTTCTGAACCTACAAAATTTCCCCCTTCAGAATGAACCTAAATGTAATTGTCCTTATCGTTACCATGCCACGTTATAGACCAGGGTACTGCAGTAATATGCTATTTCTACTGTTCCCAAATAACACTCACTTACGCTCAACCAACGCCGGGTCCTCGACAAAGGCCACTACTTGCTCAAGAACACAATGTTGTCCCATGCCAGTTCAGTAAGGACTTCTTTACAATGTTTTACTAGTTTCGACATGGCTTCATAACGGCATTAATAGTCGCCTGAATATCAGTCATTATGTTTATTATTTTTTGTGCAATCTCCCCCTGATCTCTTCGGCTCATGTTTTTCTAGGCTCAATAATATCCTCTTTCTAGGGCAAATTCCATAAATAATAGTAGTTTTTACCAAAACGATGAAAATAGAAGACTTGGGCAGCATACAGCTGTTCGGCCAAAAACTAGAATTTATCAGTGAAGTGAAGTATTTAGGCATAACGCTTGATGCGAAACTGAATCGGAGCAAATACCTTGTTAAAGTGACAAACAGGGCCATACCACCGTGGTTGGCAAGATCTTGGGATTAAAGCCAAGAGTGACATTGGTTGTACATTGTGGTAGTAAGGCCAAGAATCACCTTCGGAGCTGTGATCTTGTGTAGAAGGATAGAAGTATCCTGGGCAGTAAAGCTGTTTGAGAGGCAGGTTCTGCTATCATGGAGTCAGTACACACAGATATAACCGGAACCGCACTGGACGAGTCGTTATTACAGATGCCTACAGACCGTATGGCCCTAAAAATTATTTTCCCTTATAAAATAAACACTTTAATATCGACCAGTAACTACTTGGGAAATTCCTGATACTTGAATTATAATAATAATAAATCGCTTTATTATGGTGAATTGGTCTCTTCAGGACCTTTCTATAACTTCTGATGTACTTTCTATAGCATTTTCCATTCCTCTCGGTTTCTCAGTCTACTATTATCTGTTTTATATCTTGTTCTCGTACTTTCAGCTCTCTTACTTTAGCTTTTCATCTACATTTTGGTCTTCCTTCGGCTGCATTCCATTTTCTAATTAGCCTTATACGTTTCGTTCTTGCTTCTTCTAAAAATACCATAACAGTTGATTCTTTGTGATTCAATAATTTGAACTATATTTTCTTTTCCTATTATTTGTCTTTCGAACCTTCTAAACTGTTCTTGTTCCTGATACGGCATTGAAAACGTTTCTGTCGAATATGTTACTACTGATCTTATCCCCATTGTTTATTTCTTCTATGTATCCTCACTCCTAAATACTTCGATGACTGTACTCTTCAAACGTATAACTTGTACCTTTAATACTGCGTAATTTTTCATTTCCAACCATGATAATGCATGTATTTGATCTTCCTAATTAATTTTGATTCTTTCAGTCTCTGCTCCTGCTTCCAAATCTTGAAAATCTCTTGTTAATTCCTTTTAGCTGCTCTATATGATTTCATCAGTGTATACTATTATTTGTGTGGCGTTCATATTTACTGTTTTCTCGGTTTCGATTTGCTTGACTATTCTCTCCAATGTTATCGTGCCTAGTAAAACCTATCTCCATATGCAAATCCTTTATTAATTCCAAATTTCTCTGTTATTACTTTTCCTGTTTTAACTATAACCTCTGTTCTTTGTAAGGCCATTTGAAATAGTTTACATAACTGTTTTAATATTTCTGTGTTGTCTTTCATTAGTTGTTCTGACATTTTCAAATGTTACACATCATTGGAGAACTCTTGAGAAACGCCTTTCATTGATACCACACCAGATAAATAACACCAGTAAACAATGTATTTGTCTTTTGGCCGCTGAGTACTGTTTCTTATGTATTTTTCTATGCCGATTTTAAATCCGTCATCGGAAATCGACAACTAGGTACGAGTTTTGCGCAATTTCTTTTTCTATTGTTGCGGGTTGGCCTTTACTCCTTGACCAACGTCCATTGCACCGCGCATAAAAAACATGCCTGGCAGCTTTACGGAGATTTGAAAGTCGTTCTCCTTGTCCTCAGTCTTCAACTACGATATACCAAGTTTTGCTGTTTCTTGTGTGAATGGGACAGCAAACATAGAGAAAACCATTATGTAAAATAACAATGACTACCAAGACAACGCTCGCGTCAGGAACAAAAAATGTTATCACTCAGCCCCTAGTGGACTCCCAGAAAGTCTGTAACCTGTACACATTAAACTCGCGGATTTATAAAGAATGTTGTTAAAGGAACGGATAGAAACGACGGCGGTTTTAGTTTTTAAAAACAAGTTTCCCCTCGTCATTGGCGCAAAAACCAAGCAAGGCATATTCGTTGTTCCCCAAATTCGAGATTTAGTAAACAATCCTGAATTGGATGCCACCCTAAGTGAGCAAGAAACACTACCATGGGAGTCACTCAAGAAAGTAGTCCAGAACCATCTTAGATATAACAAGGCGGACAACTATAAGAACCTTGTGGAGGAATTACTTCAGAAGTATAGAGCTCTTGGTTGTTACTGAAGATAAATTTTTTAATTCCCGTTTGGGTTTTCTTCCCCGGAAAACCTAGCGGACGGCAGTGACGAACACAGTGAGTGATTCTATCAGGATATATCTATCATGGAATCATATAACATAACATACTGGCCCACAACTGTTGGACATTAAAAGAGATATATGTACCTGCTGCAAAATACAGAAGAAAATGATGTGAAAATATCTTGTGAACTGCCATTAATATAAGAATTTAATACATTAAAATCGGGATATCTGTTCATATAACGATCTAATAACTAAATTAGGTGCCTAAATGGACAGTTACCAAGTCAATGTGCAAATAAGTAAGCACAATGTGCATATGCCAATAGTCCGTGAAGGGCATTGGGCTTTGTCAATCGTAAACCACATGCGCATTACGCAAAATGTATAGAATTTTCTGTAAGATACACAAAGTTTATTATGTCGAACTTAAATAGATGGAACTGCACATAAGATTAGTTAACAACATTGATGGATTAAGCAAAAGATTAGGCAATCACTCGGGATATGTCTATATGTGTATGTAGCGTACGTAAGGGTAATGCCGCCTGAAGCAAACTTTTATTAATCTGAAAACTTTTTAACTTTCATAACATAATTACCTCGCCGAGTCAATTAATAAGCTAATTCAAGTAATTAGCTTTCATCGTCGATGTAAACAATTCTGTGGACCTAATTTAAATGGAAGCATAAGGTGCTCTTCCCACAATTTGAATTGATAATGCAAGTAATTATCTGATACTCATAGTAATATAAATATATTATCGTATGGGGATATTAATTGAGAAATTATTCCCTAAAGTTAACTTTCCCAACTACTACTGGCGAAATATGGTTTATATACGGTTGGAGAAATAATAAGAATCATAATTTCTATTATCCAACAGGTTAATCTCAATAATAAGATAAACAAATAGAGAAAAAGGATAACAACAGCAACCCAAGAAATCTATACAGTAGGTGCCTAAACTATGAAATAAATTCAGTAAAACGAAATAGAATTTTGTTGGAAGAAATTCTTGAATGATCGATTTTATTCCATAAAAACACACATTATTGCATGACAGTCGATTTTCAACCGTCAATTGTTTGTGAGTAATGACGTCATAATATTTTTTTAATAACAACCCCCAATTTTTTTCTTGATTTAGGGATATCTTCTCATTATCGAACTGACAGTATAAAAATATTGCCATCTTATACAAGAAATTCTTAAAGTAAATAACTATTGAATGCTAGAAAGCGTAAATTTTATTGCTAATACAAAATTTTTAAAACATCCTTTAATAAGCAAATACAATTCTAAAGAAAGTGTTTGAACTGTCTCCCACCGACTTCCTAACAATGCGCAAACCTACGTAGAAATTCTTCTTGTACATTTTGAATCCTTTCTGTGCTAATTCTGCGCAGATCATCTCTAATGCGATGGTCTACTTCAACCAAATTTTGTGGTCTGGTGTCGTAGACCTTGGACTTTAAATAGCCCTATAAAAAGTAATCAAGAAGTGTAAGGTCTGGGGACCTCGCAAGCTATTCTATCCTCCTCGAAAGCTATTCTATCGTCCTCACCTGCCAATGCACCTTCTCGGAAGGCAATTGTCTAGAGAATCTCGAACAGGCTGCGCATAGTTCTGGGATTGACCGATTTTGCTTCTGTGAGCGATCTTTCAGAGAACAAAGGCCTTGATCTTCTGTTATCCAAGTTACCCAGCCCACAGATTTAATTTCTGCCGGTGTTGAGTGTATATCTCAACCATCCAATGACTCCAATACCTGCAATGTTGATGATTCACTACGCCATTGAAGACAAAACATTGTCTCATCCGAGAAAAATAATTGCCGGTGCAAACTTCGATTTGGTTAGCACAAATCTATCATAGTTTCACGAAACTGTAGTTAGCGATAGGAATCGTCTTCATCCAGTTCAAGTACGAGTTTTATTTTATAAGGATGATATTTTTCCTTCCTCATAATACATAACACTGTTATCAGACTAACTTTATATAATACCAATAAAGAATAAAAGTACAACATATAATCCCTATCAGACACGACAAGAGTTCATCAAATGGGCATCAAATGGGCAAAAAGTATCCGTCTCACTAAACTGAAATGATTTATCACCAGTTTGCTATTTTACATGAGGACTGTGACTCTAGTTGAACTTCAATTCCAATGCCTACGTACTCCTATGTACATATGTCTGTACTATTTGAAAATAGGACACCATATTCGTACAAACCAGTAATTTCTTTATGGGCTTTCTATAATACCATTATCGTAATCTACATATTATGTATGCACGTAAATTGGTAAATAATTTCCATCTACATATGTATGTATGGACAAATATACACATCCGATCTTTTCACAATGAAAGAGGATGGCTAGAGAGAGACTCGAACGCCGCGAAATTGGTTTCAGTCGTAATTACTTGTAATAGGGGTTAGACGGAAATATATAGTGTGCGCCTGAACTTTCCGTAGAAATCTTAATAATATGTATCATTTAAGATTTTAGGTAATAAGACAATTTTAAAATTTAAATTTTTTAAATGCAAAAAAGAATTATATGTCCAAGTTGATGTTTTTAGCTCCGTTATAACAAATATACTAGATTGCTGCCACCTATTTCAATACATAAACGCGCTCGCCGTAGTAATGAGTTAGGTTCGATAAACGAGTGCATAAGTTGTGTAAACCGGACTGACGTTGCCAGTCCTCCGAATATTAATGTCGCGCACGTAAGTGGGGACAAGCAGTGGAGTAACAACGTCAATCCGGTTTACACTACTTAAGGATGATTTACCATGCACTGGTTTATCGGTCCTTAGTAATAAGTCATACACAAAGCGCAGCGCATTTTGGTGACGAATTATATTTACTGACGCATTTATGCAATTTCTTAATTCTTTTACGTTATTTACTTTGGTATTACAAACTAATTGTTTTAGGTAGCCCCACAAAAAGAAACCTCGGGGTATCAGTCGATGTGGCCGAGGCTTTGCAACAATCGCAACAATAACGGTACAAGCAAAAATTTCACGATGTTCCTGACTCAGACGCAAATATATTCCAGTCGTCATTGGTTCCACTAAGATTGATTTGCTCACGTACTAATAAGGTACTGCGACAAAATCCACGGTCATCTTCACCCCGGTTCTGTAGGCCAATGAGAATACGATTTATTGCTGAATTAAATGACAAATCAGAATATATCATAATAAAGCATTAGACATGCCAATAAAACACACTATGTGCTCTGCCATGATAGCTGGGAAAGTCTGCAATGCAGCAACTAAAACACCATCAACAATGCGGCGCTATATCGGTAACTTAGAAAAATTTCAATGATTTAAAAAATATACCAAAAGAAGTAGGACCGAAAAGACTTAAATGTGGGCTGTCTATACTACACACAAGAATCAGGTTCGTCGAATCGTTGTTACATCTATTATATAAAATATCAATACAAAATTGGCAGATTCGGAACCAAGAAGACAAAGTAAGTGTTACTAGTAGGAAGCAAGAAATTCAAAATAGATTTAAAGAACTTCGACTAATAGAAGCTATGCCTGGGTTTAGAAATATAAATTATGGCAATACTGGTTGCAGATTTTTTGATAATCCAGAAGTGTCTTCCACGATATTTGGGGTTGACCTTATTTAGGTAAGGAGGTTCAAAAATTTGAGACCTATTGCAATGAAACGGCCAAATTAGACATAACAAAATACAATTGACATCCAATGACGCCCACAGTGTACAAAATTTTAATGCATGGCCCCGCTACAATCCAACATGCCTTGTTTTCTATAAGCATATTGTCAGAAGAGGCAGCTAGGAATAAACAGTTTCGCGACTACAGGTTACGATACTCGCAAAAATTCTCTCGCGATCAATGTATATATGATGTCCTTCATGGGCTCTTACTAACATCGGACCCTTATTTGAGTGGTATAAGGCCCAAACCCAGGAGAAATGCTAAACCGTTTAGTGCTGATGCGAGGAACGTTTTCGTTTCTACCGAAGAACTGCATCAGTCCTTCGAAGACGATTGGGATGCAAATAAGGAAAACATGGACGAATTATCCGATGAAGAAAGCTGCAGCACTTCATCGGAGTAATTATTCTCAAGTTCTTGTTAACTTTCTAACATGTTTTTCTATTTGTATATGCGAGTATATCGACGAGAATATCACAAAATAATGTTGACCAGGTTGTTACTTAAAATCGAGCTATGTCCGTTGGTCGTCAATATGCGTCAAACGCGGCGTTGTCATATCGTTGCTTATTCTTCGATCCTTATATATACGGGCTTTGTCACAACCAATGCGTAAAAGTATTGTTTTAGAAACACTGAATTACATATCGTAATAAATTACGATATATAATTGAATGTCGTTGAACTCGACGTTAGATACGGGCCAATAAGCTACTCGCAAAATTAAATATAGGCGTCCTATCTAAATATGTTTCTTCATTTCGCAATCGCATGTCGACAATGTTATATATGTAATTTACGGCATGCATGATGTTCAGAAAAATAAGCAATAATTTGCTTACTTATTGGTCGGTTATAGAAGTAGTATACTAATATTATTTTATATGCTTGTGTTAAAAATATCAAGAACTTACTTACGGAAAATATTCGTCCTTCTTTTACGTAGGTATGAATTGTAGGAAACTTACCTAAAACAAAAATAAAGTTAGTTCAAGCTGTATTATAGCTGTCTAATACAATGCTAATTTGCATGAATTTGGACACATTGTACTACAGGGCATTAGAATTTTATCAGTTATAAACACGATGCTATGACGACGTTCGTTTTACTCCAGACTCGATAAAAATTACTCATACTTAAGACAATTCAGGTTATCCGCCCAAAAATGTTCCGACGAGTAGATTTTTATTGTTAGTTAGGCATATTATGCTGTTCTTTATTACTTCAGTTCAGTCACTGTTTATATGATGTATTTTTGTAAATAGAACACTGTATATTTATTATAAGTTCGAAGATATGGACATTCAAAATTCGTTTCGTAGTAATACCACAGATAAGTCATACAGATAGACCACACAATGTATTTACGTAAAATCTTGAGCGTTACATGCATTATAGCTATATTTCCTTGTCCAACACATGGTCTAACACAGGAATTCTTTCGAAAAAGTTTCTATTGGAAGCTGATCGCAATTATCTTACAAGGATTCACCTCATTGATGTTACGGTAGGTTAGCAACGTGAATAGAGCAGTAGGACGCACCCGGTCTGCGTTCAAAAGTAATTCTTCCATTAATCTCGTACCTGATCTGCGTCCGAAAGTTTCTAATATGTTTGTAACAAAAGCTGAATTGCGCCAAAAATTTTATAGCTAGGTTTTAATAGTGATGTCAACAAACCAGTTTGTGTTATTGCAGTCTCTAGCAGTGAAATGTCCTGGAGATGCACGGTTAAGTACCATTGGTTGAGAATGTATACTGTTTATGCGAAAGACTACTGTGTCAAGAGTGCCTAATGGGCACAACCACGAAGGATGGAAGAAAAATGTACTCATTCATTCAACGCTGACTAACACTTTGAAAAGAAAAGCGTGTGAGTCCAGTTAGGAATAAAAACCTGCGAAAATAATTTATTTCGAATGTCAAAACGTCAAACGTATAAAAAAACTAATGATCAAAAATACAAACACACTTGGTTGAATTTCACTAGTTTTATTTAGATTGCTCTAACAATTGTTTCGGTATAATTACCTACCATTGTTAAAGAGTGGGATATGACTAGAAATAAATGTGCTGCGCAATAATTTATACGTTTTGAGGTTATAGTACTTTAATTCACATAACCTCACAACGTACAAATTATTGCGCAGCACCTTTACTTCTAGTGGTATTCCACGCTTTGAGAATGGTATGTAATTATACCGAAACAATTGTTAGAGCAATCTAAATAAAACTACTAAAATTCAGCCAAATGCGTTAGTATTTTTGATTATTTATCACGGAGATGTTTCACCAAGAACCAACGGCTACATCAATGGATACTATAAAGACCTGTTTGTCCCATAATAAACTAAAGACACTCCGGAAAACTCCCACACTGTATATCAGAAGTACACGATTACTTGAAAAAAGGATAACTGCATTGTGTTTGTTCAAAGAAAAGAAGAAAACGACATCAAATTCTTTGTTTCACTTGTTAAAAGACAAATGTTAAATGATGGACCTTAGGTTTCAATCTTTTACCGTGGTTGTCGACTTTGAAATCGCTATACACTCCAGTTTAAATGAACATTTTCCAAGCACCCGAATGATTGGTTGGCGTTTCCACCTGGCACAATCTTGATGCCGGAAGAGGAGGTGGGATTATGTATAAAATATAAGGATGCCGAATCAACTGTTGGTAAATTGATCCGTCACATTTTTGATTAATTTTATTAAACCCGGAAGAAGTCGAGGCGAGAGTCACTAAATTTGCAAACGCACAACGCCAACTACATGTTCGGACCGCAATGGAGCGAGTCAAATAACTATCGGGGTTGCACTCAAGCTACACCGAACCCGTAAAGGAGAGCAAATTCACAAAGAAGGCTAAGGCATTCCTGCCAAACGCCAGCACGACGAAACAGCAGATACTACGACTATTTGACCGCGCGAAGCAAGACGCCACGGTCATTAACCATAAGAAGATATACGTCAGAACGGGATGCGACTGACCCAATGGGCAAAATCGCGGAAATCCTTATCAACTTAGGAAAGTAATCGGCAAGATATAGAACCATTATGACGGCAAATAAAAAGGTTCGCCCCGAAAGCAGACTAAACCTGCATAAAAGAAGCAAAAATAGAAGATTGGGGAGTTCAAGATATTACGGAAAAACGACCTTTAAAGTAACGAAAAAGCTCCAATACATTTGTTAATCAGTTGGAGTCCATCATTATTAAAGCATATCCTTCGTAATAATTATTGGCACATGCAATTTGTGCTTGCTTTGCAAATTATTGCAGAGCTTTCTTTGAGAGGCGCCTAACGCATTAGGTGGTTTCAGAGAGACATCAGGATTTTTTTCAAATTGGATGAAGAGAACATAAAATGACATTTCCATTCTATTTCCTTCAAAAATTCATAGCCGTTTAGAAAAAAGCATCATGATGATAGAAAAGTAAACATTTACTTCTAAAGCTTTCAGGAGAAAATTCATTCACAGGATATTTTTCCTTCACTTTTAATTATTCTGAGCAAACGTAATTTTAATTAGGTATGCATTGAAAATATGGCCTCTTTTTTGTATTCTTCAAAGTTATATACATAATCAAAAACCTTGTGCGGTATGCAACTGGTTCCTTTGGGTAAAATTGGCTTTGCGTTCGGACGTATTGTATGCTCCATATTCCTACACTTCACTAATTAAACCAAACAGTATTTATCTTAATTTATTAATTAATTCCTTTTTTTTTCTTATCAGTCCGTTTATTTACCAATACTTATTTTCTTTAAGGTGCTTAGAAAACAGCAAAATCTGCGTTCAACGTACAATTTGTAAACCGTGTTCCTACTACTAACTATTCCTAAAGTAATGTGTGTTTTGGTTTCCGGGTTAGGTGCCTGGTGTGGGGTTGGCACCAACGTCTCGGAACCAATACTTCGTAAGGTATTTATAATTTTAAAATGTTAGTTGCTCTAGGTTATTTGCTCTATTATTTTGAAAAACAAAAAGAGAAGATTTAACATAACTCCACAAAAAAAATGCTTAGTGACCTAGCTGGCCAACGGACAGTGGTCCAACCAACTATTAATTTATTTTGAAATACGTTTCATTAAAATTTTACACGATTCTAGCATTATACACAGAGCACCCAGTCTGTTGAATTCAAATATCATTAAAAGTGGCATCTTCAAGGAGCAGCATCACTAGTACATATATTACTTTGAAGTAAATGTATGATCTCTCGGCATTAAAATTATAAAATATTGAGCGACCAACAGATTATGGCAACCTTGAAGTGATACAAAGATTTGTCGCTAAACAAAATATTAATTATTATTTTTCTCGTGGAGTGTTTTAATGATAACATTGTATTGTGAATTTGTTTGCTCAAGTGCAAAAATTGCCATAACTGATAATTTAAATGTATATATATATATATATATATATTTCGTGACCTTTTATACTTATCTTATATGATAGATCTCTACCACTAATAGGTCAATAAAACAAGGCTGGTTTGAACGATAGTTATATTTTATTTATATATATATGAAAATATATCGTTCAAACCAGCCTTGTTTTATTGACCTATTAGTGGTAGAGATCTATCATATAAGATAACTGATAATATCTAAAACACATAATAAAATTTAATATTATTTAAGGAAACAAAATAATATAAGTATTATTAAAAACAAAGGATGTTTATTTGGGTTATATTCACATTAGTGTCAGCTAGTTCCCCTTGCAATTAATTTAAAAAAAAAAAAAAAAGCGTAAGCAGCGTATTAGAAATGTTAAAGCTTATATTAAATTAAATATGATGATTACGATTAATAGAAAACAAAATTGGTATAAATACTATGGTTTAAACAGTAATAAACCAAAAAAGGTATGAAACGGGACACAGTTAGGCCCCTTGGAAGATAAAATTAAAAAAATTAAGAAAAAAAGGAAGTGGCAACCAAAAGATAGTGATACGTAGAGGCCGGATTATATCCCAAAAAAAGTGGAAATATGCGCATAAATATGCAGATGTTTTGGCCTAAATATGCACTTTCTTATGAAAAATATGCAGTTAAAAAATAGGAGTAATGCTAGAAAATATAATACTATAGAAAAATATTCTATTATGTTTACTACAAGTTTATTTATAACATTTTACAACATAATTAACTATGAAAGCAATTTACAATTACATATTTCTCAAAGTTTTCAACAGAAAAATTGTGGCGCTTGTCTGATAACATGTATTTATATATTGAAAAGTTTCGTTCTATCTCCACGCTTGTTATAGGAGCATATTTCAAATTAGAAATATCCTCTATTGTCAACTCAATATTTTCTACTGACTCACCACACAAGAATTTAGCAATATCCTTTAGTTTTTTAAAACCCTCATTTTTTTCTATTACACTTAAAAATTTTTCATACACGGATTTTCCCACCCTTCCTTTAATATCAAAACATAACATTTTAAGTTTGTTTATTATTTCAACGCTCTCAATTAGCGACATAAATTGTTTTTTCAATTGCAATATAGGAATGGAAATAAAACTGTAATTGGCTTTAATAAATGTCAACTGTTGAGGTATTTCTTTACTCGAATGCACCTTTTGGGCGTCTAGCACAGATTGTATATCGCTATCAAGATCCATATTATTTGTCTTTATTTCTTCATAATTATTTGCATGAAAAATAGCAGCTTCCAACCACGTTCCCCATCGTATGATTACTGGTTGAGGAGAAAGCCGGTATTCCGGGTAGATGTTGTTTGTAAAACTGAACTCTTAATGGAGCGTTTAAAAACACTTTCTGAACACTGATTAAAGTATTTAACTGACTACTTTAATTAAGTATTAAACATCGTTTAAAAACTATAGATTAATAAGAGGAAATAAACTTAAATTTTACTTACAATCTTGCTGTATGCTAGGCAAAATACTTTTTCTTCATCCATACGCAATTCTCAATAAGATGCAACCCATCCAGGCACAGTCGCTATTTTCGGAATTTTTGCTATTATAATTAATAACAACCCACAAGTTTACACTTCGAAAAACCAATGTAAAATGACGTTTAAAATAAATAAGATTGCTTTGGAATATGGGAATAAATTTCTCCAAATAACAAAGAAACACCTGTGCTCCTAATTTTCTGGTAAAATGTGTTTTTGTATTTATTTAGAAGTTTAAGGGAATTAGCTTTTCCTTGAATTCTGTCCCAGTCTAGATGTATGGGAACAGCATTAATAAATTTTTGGAAGCGCTTATCGGAAAAGTATCGAGAAGAGGCTTCGTAGAATGCTATTTTTAATTTAAAGAGAGCTGTTTAACTCTTTGTTTGTTACAACCACGACATATTTTTAGTAATGCCTATCCTATAATAAATTACATCCAATAAATAAATAAAACTCGGATATTTCAAATATGCTGAATTACTACAAAATATGCAAATAATATACAAAATGCATATATTATGCAAATATGCAAATTTATGCAAACTGCATATTATCGGACCTTTACTTATCATCCTACTTTTGCAATTGTTAAAAAAAGTATATGACTCCGACTATCACCACTGTGACTTAAATTCTATTGAATTAATTTGGAGTATGGTAAACAGAAAGGTGGAGAAAAAGTATAGATTCCAGTGGGAATCTGGAAGCATTAATACGACCGGCATTTGACGAGGTGTCTCCTGATATATGGAAGACAGAATACAGACATATACAAAGTAAAAAACATTTGTTGGGAGAGTTGCATATTCTGTTTCATTGTTTAACCATCCGAAGTTATCAGTTTCGAAACCTGTATCATTATTATTATTTTCGTTATCACGAGATATTTGCAGTTGTGTTAAATGTATCACTTTCTTTGGTAACTATGGTGGTACACTAATATATATATATATATTAAATTATAGTTTTAACTGTGAGTGGATTGTACAAAAACAAATAAAGCAAATGAAACTATAGTTAAATTTCTCCTTAAATTATGATTATTCTTTGATGTAATTAGAAATAACTATTGAAATATAAACACCAAGAAGTTTCTTGTCAAAATATGTATTGATCACAAATATTTTAATTTAACCGCGTCAAGATTTTGCTTCTGACTGTACACAACAAAACGACTGCTGCGCTCGACCTGCCATATATACTTGATTTTACTATTTATTTCGACTTAATTTTTGACATTATATCCCTGCTACGTTTCCTGTCACGCCAGTGGTACCTTTTATACGAGTTCCTTTTTCTGAGCGAATATACATGTACTATATAAACATTCGCCTCCATAGTCGACAAATATACATACTTATACCAGATATGATCATAATGAACTAGGCACTTCACTAACTCTTTCCAAAAAGCAATACCAATTATTGTATTGAAAATACCATTAGATTAACAGCGGAACATCTCACTGCCAGGACAGATACATAGATGCATATATTGACAATTAATAACAGGTTCTAAGTTTCAAAGAAATATAGCACGTTAGCATGATTGCATAAATAAGAAATAAATAAATACAGTATTTCTATCGCAACTCGATTTGAAATCCATTATATTGACATCGCTCTACCACCCATTAAATAAAATAATTGCAGGTAGCTGTCCAGCACATTCAAGAGTCATCAAACTTATCATCATTCGTGGCGGCGCTATTGAAATTTCATGGATATCTTTGTTGTGCGATATTGCGTTCGATTTGTGTAACTAGGAAATTTGATTTATGATTATTTGCCATAGGTAATCGGGACGACTACTAAAGCCTGAATTTTATATTAGTAAGAAGGATAATGTAAGAACAGGTAATGTATATTATTATCTAATGATATATTAGAAATAGATTAATTAGTAGTTTTAGACGAGAACACAACAAATTTCTATTACATATAATCATGTAATGAGTAGAATCCTCCGGAATGTAACATGTCCCCCATAACCTTAGAAAATAGTGTTGGAAAACTGGTGGAATAATAAATTATATTCTCACGATCTTGCAAAGAATGCGGGTGGCAGCGCATACCGTAAACACACGTCAACCATGAATTCTAAACATACAGGCCCGTCGTAAATTATCTACTTAAAAAGGGAAACTAACCTCGGTAAGGGTGAGAGGTATCATAGCTTTCTATACATAGTCTTCCTATGTATGTCGATGCGTTAAGTAACTTTGCATGCGTCTTCTCTAAAATAAACGGTCGTGTTCGTTTTTCTTGTGCAGAAATTTTATTTTATAATAATTATTATTCATACTTTTCACTAAAGGTTTTTTAAAAGTGCTTTCCGCACTCTACTGGCGCTGCGAACAGGATACCCAAATGGAATTGTTCTCAAGGGTTTATTCGTTAGTGTTTTCGTGACTCTACCAGAAAACCACACGTATCATCCACGACGAAACAGACGTCTTTTCCAGTGGATACCCGAAGAAAGGCCGCTTGCCTGTTCTTAACTGGGAAATAACACCATTAGAACTTCACTACGACGCAGAGTAGTATCTTTTATATAGCTACAAGAGATAGACTCCCTTTGCGGTCAAAGCATTAACCCAAGTAAATCGTCTATTAAAATTGAAAACGGTACAATCATCACTATAAGTAACGCCGAGATAAATATGACCAAAGACATGCTTCTAGAATACTCTAGAGCAAGCATGTCAAACATGCGGCCCACTGAGCATTTTCCTGCGGCCCGAATCAATTTTGAAAACAGCAAGATAATGCGGCCCGCGAGCGTGTTAGAAACCGTATTTAAAAACGCGCGCGCTGCAACAAGTCGGGTGTACACAAATACGTATCACGACGATCGATTCGGTCTATCTCAGCTGTGATCGACCACACTCGTCTCTCACGCCCGCAGCGCCGGCGCCGTGTGCCGCTGCCCAATTGCTTTATTGTCCTTGTACTTTACGTACCTACGTAAGTTTTCTTCTGGCTTGTTCCAGAAAGCTCTATCGCACGAAAGGACAGCTAGCGCTATCTGAACATTCTAGAAAAAGAAACTGTTGCGAAATCACATTTCCGTATATAAGCCAAGACCGCTCGGTTGAGTTCAGTCAGTTGCTATAGAATTCCGAGTTCAGTTGCGTACTTATTGTTACAACACGTAACAGTACTTACTATTATTATAAATAATAAAGTTCTCAACATGGCTCTTTCAAAACCGATTGGAAGTAAGAGGAAACTCGTATATGAGCATCGTATCTTTCACGAAAAGTGGGAATTCGAGTTTTTTTGCTGTGAAGTAAAAGGCAAAATTATTTGCTTGATTTGTAATAGTACAGTCGGTGTCCCAAAATTATATATGTATATATATTAAAATGGATCGTGGTTTGTTCGGATGCTTAAAACTTGAAAACGACTGGACCAAATTGGATACCTCCTTCTGCGGGTTTGTTCGTAAATGCTGCGCAAAGGTTTTGGAAAAAAAAACTATTGAAACGTTTAAAAAATTAAGAAAAAAATTAGAGATTAAACAAATTGACGACGTTTGGTGTGTTAGGTTATGACAGTTGTCATAGTGCGCGCAAAGACAATTAAGGTTATGACATTTGTGATTGTCCGCACATGAATAATTGGTATGTCATAATAGAAGCAAAGTCAGCAATATCCATCACAGTCTTATTTACAATGTCGCGAGCGAGAAGACCGATTTTTTCACAACGAAGCCGTAATGCAATTAGACTGCGGAATATTGCGAATAAATCCCCTGCACATGAAGAAGAAGTTGCACGAGAGATGGGGGTCATGTTAGTACGGCCCGACTTTGTGTTTCACAAACACAAGGAGAAAGAGAGGCCATACGTAAAATGGCTCGGTTGGCAATGAGAAATCGTCGAGCAGAACACAGAGATCAACAACGTCGAACCGCAAGAAGAAATGCTTCAAGTGTTAATTTGAGACCAGGAGCGTTTCAATACGATTCCACAATTGACTACAGCTCGCACCCTTTCGTTAGAATTGGCCCTATGGAGGTTGTGTGCGTCCATTGCGGTGCATTGAATTTCGCTGGAGAAACGCCTGGATTGTGCTGTCTCAGTGGAAAGGTTAAATTGCCATTGTTGCCTCCGCCACCTGAGCCATCGCATTCATTGATTCATGGTGAAGCTCAAGAATCACATTTTCTTTCGAACGCTTAAAGGTACAACGCATGTTTCCAAATGACTTCATTTGAAGCAAATATTATTGGAGAACGCGGATTCAGTCCGACATTTAAGGTAATGTTTGTTAATAAGAGGGTAACCTTTATTTTTGGTAATCATAAATCACTAATTATCACTTCCCTTTCGACAAAACAGGCACAAGGACAAATTCACCATACAATTGGATCATTGCAGCCGCTTGAAGACGCAATTGTTACAAATTTACTTCATGGTCAATATGGAGGACCAACTAGATCGGCGTGAAACGGTCAATAACGCAATGAAAAGAGAAATTCTTCGAGGACTGCAGCAAATACTTCATGGACATCATGCATTGATTCGGTTGTTCAAAACTGCGTTGGATCGCATGCCAAGTGATGACTATAAAGTCGTGATCAGAGCAAATAAACGCCCCGCTGGAACACACGAACGACAATTCAACGTTCCGACAATAAACAAAGTCGCAAAATATAGTATATCACAAGGTGCTTCAATGAAGATAATCGACACGAGTGCAACCCATTCAGCAAATAGTTTAACAGAAAGTTGTGTTACAACGATACGCGAATCATTTGGTTTACATTCAATAAAGCAAATGCTTTGCTCCCACGTGAATTTGCTCCTATTTGAACTTCTATTCAACTTAATTAATTTTATCTTAATATAAACAAGTTAATAAAACTCAGGTAATAACTTAAGACAACATTTATTAATTCTAAGGCGGTACGAAGTTGGCCGAGTCAACTAGTGTAATATAAACGTCACTATGGTTGCCATAAAGCTAAGTTTGACGAGTATACAGGCAGGATCCTTGTCCCGGAATACTGTCGCTGAAAGAGTTACTGAGTTGGCTGCCAATATAAGTGATCAGATAAAAACAAAAACAGACTCTTCTGTTGCTTGTGACGAAAGTACGTATGTGTGTGGTGTGGCGCAACTCGCTGTTTTTCTTCGTGCTGTCGATAGAGATATCAACGTTTATGGAGAATTAGATTTGTCAAAACTGTGTCCCGTTGCAACTGACGGAGCTCCTTCCTTGACTGAAGTAAATAAAGGCTTCGTTAAAATATTACAGACAAAGATCAAACCAGATTTTCATCATGTGCATTGTATAATCCACCAAGAAGTTTTATGCTCAAAAGTGATCAAGTTGAGAAGCGTTTTAAAATCAGTGAAAAAATTATAAACTTCATAACGGCACATGGCTTGAATCGGCGATAGTTTTCTACGTTTTTACGTGATTTAGAAAGTGAGTACACTGGTTTACCTTATTATGTAGAGGTGCGATGGCTTTAGTGTTATATGGTTCTCAATCGGTTTTGGACACTTAAAGAAGAAATACGCTTTTGCATGGAAGTGGAAGAACAAGATGTCAGCTTATTATCCGACGTACCTTTTTACAAGATCTTTCATTTATGGTAGATATCACAAAACACTTGTCGAACTTAAATACGATATTGCAAAGACCACGTCATGCTATAACAGATATGCATGATCATGTGAAAGCTTTCAAGTGTAATTTGATGCTATGGGGAAAACAGTTAGCAGTAGATAATCTGCCACATTTTCCGACTTGTAAGGCGTATCACGAAAGTACGAGTGTCCCAATATCATACAAAATGTATAGAGAGAAAGTGGGAAGCCTTCTGGCAGAATTTGAAAAGCGTTTTCAAGATTTTAAGTACCAAGAAAACCATTTTTCTTTATTTTCTGGCCTTTTCAATGTCGATATTGATAAAGTTCCCCCTCACTTGTAGCTGGAAGTAATTGAGATTTAGTGTCAGACCCATTTAAAACAAAAATTTGATAGTGATGATACATTCGAATTTTATAAGTACTTGCCTGTTCAATACCAAGAAATAAGAAAATATGCCTGTAAAATCCTGTCAATGTTTGGAAGTACCAAGTGTGAACAATTATTTTCTTTGATGCAAGGAAACAAATCACCCGTAAGATCGCGATTAACGGACGCACACTTGGACGCAGTTTGAAAAGTTATTTCCGCCGATAAATTCATGCCACAAATAGACAACTTCATTAAAGGCAAAGGATATCAAATAGCTGGCAAAAGAAGTTAATGTTTGTGTTTTTTGTTGTAATGACCTTTTATTGAAAATTTAATGAATATACTTGTCTTATAATAGCACTTTCTTTTTCGTTAAGATTTTCAGTAGTTTGTCTTTTGTAGGATTAAGTTTCGCCACCCGCCTACTCTAAGGTCTTAATGGTTTTGCTAACCAGTGACTTTGAGTTTGACATGGTTGCTCTAGAGAATCAAAAAAATGGTTATTTTTTATAAAGTAAGTAGATACATAGATTTATTAAAAAGACCCGATGAAGGTTTTTAATAGATTACTACGGAGCAAGTGAAATCAAAATTAGTAGAAGAATATTTTGATCACAACAATGTGTAGTAGATGGACAGAGGTCAAAGATGCTTTCTTAATTAGGTTCGAGACCCGCGTTCCGAGGAACTATTATTTTAACGATCTAACAACATGTTTCCAATTACAGTCCGAGTCATATGAACAATATTATGAAAAAATTAAAGGAAAATTACAATTATTAGAACACGTTAGTATTAGGACACCTAATAATGACTATAGGATCACGAAAGAGAACATGTTTACTAATGAGGCTAATTTTAGAACCATATTGGAGTCATTTAATTAATTATCCGATTCATACATTAGAACAAGCGCCTTGCGAAGCAGATTCAAACCTAATCATATGAATAAACATAGCCCTCGACGGCTCATAATACACCTATGCACCACGCCCCAAATCCGCAATTCGCAAATACACATCGATACACATATTTGGGCACAATAACATGCCAAGCTACTTCCCCACAGGACCGATAAACATTCACTATCGACCAGTCCAAAGAAGATTCTTCTCGTATTCCGAGGTATTCAAGAAACCTTCCAAACAAGATGAGCCCACGCCTATGTCAATTTCCACACGCCCCCGTTCTAGGCATATACTTGTAGCCCAGAAATTGTTCAATGCATAAGCTAATCAAAATTCTCCCCACAAATTTCTGATCGAATGGCTTCCGAATGATGATCCGGATTGTCATACAGAAGAGTTGACAGACGCAAAATCACTATAGATCTAAATTTTGTTATCCCAAAACCCAAATTGGCCTTTATTTCAATTACCACCTTAGGTTTAAAAATTTTAATTGATTCCGGCCCATCCGATTCAATTATGAATCCCGGACCCGCCTTTAATACTTCAAAAATTATGTTTCAGAAAAAATTCTCGGTTAAGCCAAACAGTTAGTAACGATCATAATACATCAGACCCCATACTAAAAGAATACGAATCCATGATAATATTTATTTTTATGTATTAAAATGGCACGACCGTTTCGACGCTCTAGTAGTAGTCACTACTTTCAAAAATTAGGCGCAAAGAAAGATTACAAAAGCTATACTTTAAAAATTAATAACAAACGAATTCCGTTCTATATTGAATTAAACCCATTAAATTTCGAACCCATTCGTCAGACTGTAAATAGTATTATAAGCGCCCCCGTAAACATCGAAGGAGGCGAGGTAATAACTCCAGAAATAAAGATTGGTGAAATTTGTATTTCCGAATCTATTACGTGCGTAAATAACAGCGTATGTCAACTACCAGCGGAAAGCCACCGCAAGGAAATCAAGTTTTACCAACAAGTAGGTGTAGAACCTCTAGTAAATGTAGCAACAACTAATCTGCATTCAAAGCCAGCTAGATTAGATATTTCTAGCATGATACGGATAGATCACCTAAATCCAGAAAGAAAGGCTGGCTCTCTGCGCTCAGTGTGGAGATATTTTTAACAACGAAAACTGCGAATTGTCGATTACAAGTGCGGTAAAACATAAAATCCAAACCACAGCCGAAGATCGCGCATACCACAAGTCATATAGGTACCCCTACATTTTAAAACATTCAATTCAAATACAAATAGAGAAACTATTAAATAATAAAATTATTATTTCGCCATATACTAGTCCTGCATGGATACTACCTAAAAAGTTAGACGCATCAGGTGAAAAAATTGCGTTTAGTAATAGATTATCGAAAGCTAAACGCTAAGACTATAGAAGCTAAGTGTCCTCTCCCACGGATTGACGAAATCATCGACAATCGACAAAATTATAACTGCAGGAGCAATTGATAGAATTGTCAAGAGATGAAAAGTTAGAATTGAAATGCATCGAAGAAGTCTCATGAATAATATTATAACAATTTTTTAATTAATTTGTTAATCAAGCTTTGAGCAACGTACCAATATTTATCTTTTAATAAAGTAATTTAAAAATCTTCCTGCTTTCTGTTCTTGTTTTTCAAAATATAATGTCGTAGATATATGTACTTCATCTAACAATAAGAGGAGCGCCATCAAATCACTATTTCAAAAAGTGGACTATGAGCCAAAGGCGCTGGAAAACTATGGGTTACGTTATTAATTTCAAGAACGGATATCGGCGTGTTTTTCGTGTTTGGTATTTAACTTAATAGGTGTTTAACATAAACCGTACCTGCGTCTCAATTCTGGATTTATTTTTTCTTACTTGGTCTTGATTTTCTCTTTCTTTTTTTTCTTATTTCTTGTTAGGCTTTTCATAGAAGTAGATTTCGTATCACTTACAGTTTCTATATGTTCTGTCTCACTTGTGTTTAGAATAGCATAGAACGTTTTTATTTCAGTTATCTCTTCAGCTAACATATTATTCTGTATTTTTTAATTATCAATTTCGGTTTGCAATTGCCTAACCACTGTATCTGTTATAATTTTGATGGCTTTATTAACGTTTTCTGCTATGATGTTTCCGAGGAAGTACTTTACTGGTATTTTACTTTTAGTAGAAGGTTCTCTACTAACACTTGTAACACTTTCACATAATTTATATGGC
Source organism: Chrysina gloriosa (assembly GCA_038088585.1). Classification (NCBI taxonomy): domain Eukaryota; kingdom Metazoa; phylum Arthropoda; class Insecta; order Coleoptera; family Scarabaeidae; genus Chrysina; species Chrysina gloriosa. The sequence continues at coordinate 25,461,554 of CM076094.1, read as the reverse complement.
CGCGACTTCAGTTTATTGCTTGCCTTTAGAGATAAAAAGTCATCAAATGATAGGCCAACACATTGAATGTGCTAATTGTTTTCGCAATCCTTTTGTACGAAATATAGTTGTCATATCTACCGAAATTCTTTTTACAAAGCACATTAATATTGTGGTTAGTTAAATATCTGAATCGTTTCTGGATTGTTACCATAACATCGACATTTACAACAATTTTGCTTATTTACGCAGCCGCCAAGATGAGAATACGCCTCGTCCAAAAAAATGATTTTTGTAGAATAATCGACGTAAATTGCTCTGAAGCACAAACAGACAAACGATGACGAAGCTGGTGGTTAGTATGATTCAATTTCTGAGTTAGTTGTATCTTGTAACGAAATAATGCTAGATGTTTATGCAGAATTATCCTCGGGCTAATACAGCTAATGCTCTGCTGTTCAGATCTGTGGCAAGGTTGTCGGATTTGGGCGCACAGTATTAGCAGCAGCAGCAATGTTCTTCGCTGACAGAAGCAACACAAGGAACCAACTTTCTTCACAGAGTTGCGTACATCAGGCATGGTTGGTGCATTACTCCTTTTCAAAATTTGCAATGTTTCAGGAACAGAGTACCCACCTTGGAATAAGTTTGATATTTCTCAACGTTGTTCAAGTATAATTTCGTACGGTGCAGATAAGATACTATGTTTTTGTCAATTTTTTTCGATCGCGGTAGATCGGCAAAATAACATGTAATTTAAAAGAAGCCAGCAGATAGCCCACCCTTATAACACCTATAACTACGTTTAGATGCATCTCCGTAGAAAACTGCGAACCACAGCGTCCACGTTCGTCGCCCATCGTTCATCTGTAAACAAAACCAGCACTCGTCAAAAACGATTACACCCCATTCTTCGCCCCACTGCAACACCACACATGCGCGTCGCTATAAGGAATAACAGTAAGTGGGACCGAAAACAAAATAGCCTAAATTCTCTCACTCAAGGATATACAATTAGCATGGATCTTCTATGTTTAAAAAAACATTAATTTGCAATTGCTGTAAAGGTGGCCGGGTTCATATTGCTAATTGTCTGAGACGACGACCTTGATGTTCTGCGATTTTTTCGAAGTCTTACACTCGACGTTTATGACCTTCTTAAAGATGAGCCAGACAACTTACTTACTAGTTAGTACATACAGTATATCTTACTGGCAATCAGTGGCGGCTCCTGACATTTCAAGGTGGGTGGTCTGCACGAACCACAACCAGTTTAAAGTAATAATAATAAGAATAATAATAACCCGATAATAAAAATATATATAATATTTATAACCAAAAGAATATATATATCAGTAACAAAATTTACAATAATATGGAAACAAACTTTTTAATTACTTTCTCGTTGAAATTCGGTACTGAGGCAACGATTTTTTCTATTGAAAGCGTTGATAAAGCAGATACACGATCTTCACACGTTAAATTTCTAAGAAAAGTTTTTATGTGCTGCAAGGTAGAGAAATTACGTTCGGCTTCAGCAGTGGTCATAGGAGTAGTCGTCAGAATTTCCAACAACTTTTTAGTTTCTGACATTGTTTCTTCAAAATTGTTAGAAACTATAAATTTTAACAAAGGCACTGCACCCTGCAATGTCCTGCACTAAAAAATTGAATACAAAACTGATAGCTCTGTCCGCAGACGTTGTTTTTCCAAAAAAATTATAAGCTGGACATGTTAAGTCTAGGTTATATTCAGGAAACGAATGGTTATATTTTTCAAAATTGTCTGAATTTAAGAGCGACGCGGCAACTGATTTATAAAAGCAAAAGGATTTTTTTGCATTATTTTTAACATCACAAACTTCTATACATGCAATATGGTGGTCTTCTTTGCTATTATTTAAACGTTTCCCTTTTGCATCACAGGAGACTGTACCAAAATTTGGAGCTTGCTGTATGATAGGGTCTATTTTGTTTTGAACATTATTAATGCTTTTCTAAAAAACATTGACCACGTTTTGTTCATTTATTGGATTGGTGTCCTTTTTGCAGTTAGTTATATAAAACTTCAACATGTGGCATAATATAATAAAAAACAGTTAGCCAAAAAGTAAAATTTGTGTCTTTCAGAATACGTCGAATACCTCTTGCTTCTTCGTACGTTACTGCGTTTGAATCTTCTTCCAGATGTTTCATACATTCTATAATAGAATCTCTGTGTTCGAAAATCACATTAACCGTACGAATATTGAAATTCCAACGCATAGGTGCAGAATGGAGTACATTTCTTCCTATGAATTGCTTCAGAACCGCGAGTCTTTGCGGCAAATGACTAAAAATTCAGGTATGTCGTGTAAATCTCCAGAAAGGACACGTACCTGAGGATTACTTGAACGTGCTCGTGACGTCACCAAATTTAATTGATGAGCATAGCAGTGTACGAAATGTGCATTTTCGAATGTTTCTTTGATTAGTGCCTGAACTTCGCCATGTATTCCACTCATTACAGCTGCCCCGTCACAGCTTTATGCAATTAGCTTTCTTTATCATTCTTTAAAATAGCGTCAATAACATTAAAAGTATAATTAGCTAATGACACAGCCTTATGATTTTCGGGAAGCAAAAGAAAATCCAGGACCGTTTTACCAGGTTTCCGTCTTTGGTAACGAAACTAAGAACAAACACCATTTGAAATTTAGAGAAAACGTCTCTAGTTTCATCAGCCATCACTGTTAAAAACGGGGCTCTATTTATTTCTCAAAGAATTTCCTTACGATACACTTCCAGCATGCAATATAAACTCTCTTTTTGTATAATTTTTGAGGTGCCTTTAAAAACCGTTACATTTTTAAGACGTTCACTAAGTTTTTTATTAAGTTCTGACGTAAAATTCACCCCGAAAAATACGGGGATTTTCGGATGATTCACTGTCATAATGTCCTCTTAAGGCTAAATCGAAAGCCCCACAAAATTGTATGCAGTTGATAAATTTTAATAACAGATACTTGTTATTCGTTACTTCCCCGTTGTGCTTTTTGTATATTAGAGCGAAGCTTTCTTTGCGAGGTTCTGCGACGAGAGTTAACTGAGAAAAAGTGAGACGCTTGAAATCGTCAAATAGACGCTTTTTAGTTCTATCTTTCTTCTTTCATTAGTTCTTTCCCTCTCACACACACACATACCCACGAAAAAGCAAAACGTGCCGTATTTGCGTCTTCCCCCTTCAGATGACGCTTTCTTTCGAAATAAAATACTTTTTCTTTATACATTGTTTATTTTTACTCGATTTTAGAATTCTATCTTCAAATAAGGCCCAAACGCTCAATTCTTTCATCCTTTTCTTTCATTTGTTCTTTCTCTCACACACGCTGGCATACTTATCGCATTATATTTGCGCCTACCCCCATCAGATGGCGCTCTTAATATTCGGACTCAAATTTACTTTAAATCTAACTTCAAGCCGAGTTTAAAAATAATATCTATTTTTACATCACATTGACACGTAATTGTAATTTTAAGCGCTCGCGATGCGTACATTAACATCGACCGACTCCCACTGACCACTGCTGGGCGAAAATGCAGCTCATTTCGCACCCGTGTGCCAAAGACCGTCGGCGATCCTCGATTTACTTCATCTATGAATTTATCTGTATTGTAAAAAGCTGCGCTGCAGAGACGAATTTCTCGAAACTTATGAGGGCGTCGCGCTTTCGATTGTATGATTGTACAGCTGTGGTATTTTTCGTAGGAGCTAATAATTATTGAAGTGTAAGTTACGCACGATGGAATTACGGATATTATATATTTTTAATGGAGTACTCAGTAAATTCTAAATGTTAATATGTAATGCTGTATTTATAATTTGAGGATTTATTCTGGTGGTTCTGCAGCTCAGCAGCACTAATGGAGGAGCTGCCCTTGCTGGCAATTTCGCACAATAAAATTATTGTCTTACGCATACCTACCCCTCGCCTCTATTATGTATCACTCGCCTGTATTTTTTTATCCTAAATACGCAATAATGGGAACGTATACAAACATATAACCAAAACTACTTACAACTAGTATACAATGGGAATTTGTAAGTCTGTTACATACGCAATAGAAATACTTTTGTCACTAGTCACCCGGCTGAAGTATGAAGTATTTCTGCCTATAAACTTATCCACAAAGAATGAAAGAATTTTTATTGAAGGACACATGATACTAAGCGATCCTGTTTCACACTCAAATTCGATAATCGTTTTAAAACAGTTTGGACATCTTATCATTTTTTAAGAAATATTCTGCGTAACGACATTATTTAATAGGATGGAGCTCTTTCCATGGCACATCTCTATTTTAAGAACTGTATTCAAAAACTTGTGCAACCTCAAAACCCCAAGTAAATCTATTACCCTAACAATCTATTTTCCGGTCCTTCGTAGCATACTCATGGGATATCATGAGTCGAAAACTAATTAGTCTCTAGTTCATAAAATAATTAGATAGTTTTCAAACTATTCATAGTCAATTGGCTATTCTAAAAGCAAACGCACTTTTTCGCATAACTAGTTCTTGGATGATAATGTAATCTAGCTCAACAGTATTCAAAATTATCACGTTTACGATTTAGCCGTAACTATTAGTATACATATATCTTTCTTCGCATATATTTTTCTGAGATAATCAGGCTTGGAGTTTTGATTTTAACGGATCTAGTCAATTAAACAATATGGATAAAATACCGCATTACTACACTTTTTGGGGGATTACAAATTCAGAAAATTACTGTATATTTAATTGTAATTAGGATTACATTGTACATATCTGCATTCAATATATCAAGGCATTAGATTTAACTGAAAAAGTCAACGAAAAGAAAGGTGTATTTTGAAATATAGTATGTGTTTAAAAATGCTCAATTTTATTAAACTTAAGATTACTTCATTAACTGTTCTAAGCATACAGCAATTAGCACGATTAGAAATGATCTTAAGAGGTAAGGCCACCATGCAACTTTTAAAAAAACGATTTTTTTATCAGCTTAAAACCTTCTTCAAATCCCCAAGAATAAGAAGAAAAGTCTTGTTGTTACAAAAAATTCTCGAACCGCTCGTTTACCACAATTTCCGGAGGCGCCTCGCGACGTGCCGCGTCTTTAAGCGCTGTTTTTCAAATCGGACGAACCAATAGCGGCTACAAATCTTTGTTGATTGCCTTAAAATTTTGAGGGTATCTTCATACATATACAGGGTGGCCCACAACCAGCGCCTCAGACTGTAGCTCCCAAACTAATAAATTTTTTTAATTTTTTTTTTTTTGATAAGATGGTGTACGTTTATAATGGCCATAATTAGAAAATATTGTCGTTTATACAGGATGCTCCAACAAAGCGCTAAGTATCAAAGTTATGTTTTTTAAATGGAACAATATACATTTTTTCGAATTGTATAGGAGAAATAAACGTAAGTTACTTCGATGTTCCATATATCTATCCTTAGCCGTTTTCGAAGTATTTGAGGTTTTCCGAAAAAGTAAGATGTTTTGAAAATTGACATAACAGACAAACTAATTGAAATTTTCAAATCATGCTTTTAGCCTTGATTTGGTATATCTTGGGCTACTTATTTTCAGGTATGTAATTTTACAATAATGTACAGGGTTATTCCATGGACCGGCTGTACTTGTCTCAACTTTAATAGTTTATAACTTTGTTATTTCAAATGGAACACCCTGTATATTTTCAGACTCGGAGAAAGGTTCTTCAATTCCTACCCAAACTGTATTAGGTTTCCCTATACCTATCTCTTGTGATTTCGGAGATATTTGAAGATATTTTAAATTTTACCTAGATTGAAATTAAATCGAAGTTGCTGAATATGGAAATGCAATTGTTTTTTATTTCAACGATCTGAAAAAGTTGCGAATGAAACACATATGCCTTTAAATGATAAGTATTATAATAAATGTTCTACATGATCGCCATTTTCCTTTATGCATATTCTAGTTCTCTCTTCAAACGATCTTCTATCCCTTCTTAACATTTCCGGGGTAATGGTAGCAAATGCATTTGTTATTCTGATTTTCATATTATCCGGCGTAGTTGGTGTGGAATTGTACACAATACTTTTTACATATCTCCATAAGAAAAATCTATGCAAGTTAAATCGGGTGACCTGGGTGGCCATTTACAGGGTCCTTGCCTTCCAATCCACTTATTTGGGAACATTAAATTTAAATAGTTTCTAACATCTACGTGGAAATATGCAGGAGCCCCGTCTAACTGCAGCCACATTTTGCCTCTTGTAAATAAGGGAACATCTTCTAAAAGAGTTCAGAAATCTCCTTGTAAAAATTGTAAAAAACGGTGCCCATTCAATCGTTCTTCAAAAAGTAAGGTCCAATAACATAGTCACCAATAATTCCCGCATAGACGTTTAAACTCCAGCGATTTTGGTGATCACCAGTCTTAAATATGTGTGGATTTTCTGTATCATAATAATGAAAGTTATATCTACATACTAATCCATTATTAGGGAAGGTAGATTCATCAGTGAATAAAATGTATTCAGAAAAATCCTCCTCTTCTCCATCACGATCCAGAGCCCACAAGCAAAATTCCAATCGATGGTCAAAGTCCATCCCATATAAATGTTGATGTATTTGGATATGATATGGGTGATACTTGTGTTTTTTTATGATCCTCTGTACACTAGATCTACTTATATCGGTTTCTTGGGTAATCTTCCGTGAACTGGTACTAGGATTTTCAGCAATTGAACCTAACACTAGAAATTCATTTTCCTCGTCGTCAACGACTGATTTCCTTCCTTTTCGTTTAGAGTAGGAAGTATTACCTGTCTCCCGAAACCTTGCGAAAAGTCTTTCAAAAGCCCGCTTTTCAGGATGTCTTCGTTCAGGATACTTTTGCGCATAAACTCTGCCAGCCAAAAACAGTTTTCATGACATTCACTTATGGTCAAAATCATATCCACTCGTTATAGGATAGACAAATCCATCATTGTAAAAATATCTCAAATAAAAGAAAATTACACTTCAATTATTTCACAAGTTCTTTTTAAAATTTCTCTAATAGTAGTTATGTACATACCATTATCAAAGAATAAAGTATACTAAACTAAAGTAAAATTGTGCTGACATTTAAAAGGTATGTCATTATGACAATTTAATTACTGTATCTAGTAGTAGGCTGTTTTTTAACTATGAGGAACGCAAAAATTATTAAAATATGTACGAAGGGGTTACAATTAATGAAAGAATACAATACATAGCGTAAAATGGCGATCATGTAGAACATTCATTATAATACTTATCATTTAAAGGCACATATGTTTCATTACCAACTTTTTCAGATGGTTGAAATAAAAAACAATTGCATTTCCATATTCAGCAGCTTCGATTTAATTTCAATCTAGGTAAAATTTAAAATATCTTCAAATATCTCCGAAATCACAAGAGATAGGTATAGGAAAACCTAATACAGTTTGGGTAGGAATTGAAAAACCTTTCTCCGAGTTTGAAAATATACAGGGTGCTCCATTTGAAATAACAAAGTTATACACTATTAAAGTTGAGACAAATACAGCCGGTCTATGGAATCACCCTGTACATTATTGTAAAATTACATACCTGAAAATAAGTAGCCCAAGATATACCAAATCAAGGCTAAAAACATGATTTGAATATTTCAATTAGTTTGTCTGTTATGTCCATTTTCAAAACATCTTACTTTTTCGAAAATCCTCAAATACTTCGAAAACGGCTAACGATAGGTATATGGAACATTGAAGTAACTCACCTTTATTTTTTCTATACAATTCGAAAAAAGCAAGAAATATATACTATTCCATTTAAAAAAACATAACTTTGATACTTAGCGCTTTGTTGGGGCATCCTGTATCAATGAAAATATTTTCTAATTATGGCCAATATAAACGTACACCATCTTATAAAAAAGATTTAAAAAAAATTATTAGTTTGGGAGCTACAGTCCGAGGCGCTGGTGGTGGGCCACCCTGTATAATCTAGTAGACCACGTAGGTATTTTTCGATACGTTGTGAACTTTTTTTATAAACAATCGAGTATGTAATTTTTACGTGAAAAAGTAAATTTTCTATTCATATGCTAGCCATTTTTCGGAAAATCGATATTTTCAAAATTCCCTACGTGGTCTATTAGTTTAGGATATATATTAAAAGAAAATTTTTGGATTTTTGTTCTAGGTTCACATTTTTTCAGTCAAAAACTGAAAAAAATATTTTCTTGTACTTATAGACACATTTCATGAAGTACTCCATAAGAAAATTTGAGAGGTTTTACCGCACCTCTAAAAAAGATTCCTAAAATTGTCCATGGTGGCCTTACCCCTTAAGTAATTCACAACGCCTTAGACATAGAAAAGAACACAATTATCTCACTTACTTAATATAAAATTATAAAGTACAGAATATATTTGTTTCAAAATTAATGTTAAATGTATTTTTCCCTACAAGTTGTTTATTAAAATGAAATAGTATAACTGTTAAAAATTATAGAATGCGATAGCGATAGTTAATAAAAGGATACGTAATATTTAATAAACTAAATATGAAAAATTAAAATGTATGTATCTACACCTTATCAAATCTATCGCGAAACCTCAAGGGTGAATGCGGAATTGCACGACTTTCATTAAGGGAATATAGTATTATTCCCAAAATTCAGCATATACCTTCATTGCAATGCAATTTTTCTATTTATCCAGATAAGAGAAAGTGGTAAAGAGAAGGAAACCTGTATAAATTAGATATTTGGTATCAGTAAATTGAAGAATAAATTATTATCTATCTTCAACAATACTATTAACAAAAACCTCACAGTATTTACGAGGCAAAATTCAGTGTACAGAGAAATACTCCCCAAAGTATGCATGTGTAAATCGGGAAATTCTTCTTTAAACTACAGAAAATGTCTTAATATTGTGTTGTGTATCGAACGTATGGAATAGTAGTTGCGTGATCAGCAGAAAACCAATACGACGTATAAAAATGGACGGGCATACTAAGCGAAAAGTATATTTTGGCTCAGTAATTTGACCCACTATATTTTTACCCCAGTATTCTTTGTGCAGTATATTTTGTCCTAGAAACCTATACCAGCTGTAATAGATCCCTAAGAGAAAATATAAATATTAAATTTCAAAAAAAGACGATGCGTCATGAATTTGGTAGTAGTAATTCTGTTTTAAACATCGCTCCCAGTAACGCTCGTATTATTATGTTTTGCTTTTTTATGCAGATTATGATATTTGATAACCCCTAGTTGGTGGAGTGGTAAGAGTGCCTGATTTTGGAATGTCAGAATCATAAAACCGTGGGTCCGAATATCGCACTAGAAACCATTCGCTATTGGGTTGCAATTTATAGCCATTTCATTCGTTCTTTTGGGTTTCGACTAATGGAACTAACAAGAGAGCGTATCGGTATGTCCAATAGAGTCCTATACCACCATGGAATTGCTACTTCCAGAAACATCCTTAGTGACAAGCCTAAAAGCCTGTTAGTTATAATATAATACAACAATTATATTTTATCCCTGTATTTATTGGCATACAATGTGTCGCAAAAGGGACTCTCCTATTTTATTGAACAGGGCGGGATAAGAGTGTCGGTAGAGAGCGGTGTTCATGCCATTTGCAATTCACGGCATGGTTTGGTAAGGAATGCATCACGCTTTTCTTGTCAAGGAGTTCATTCAAGATTGCGGTTTGCTTAAATAACGCAGCCAACAAACAACATTTCCGATCGATACCGGTTTCACGGTAATCTTTGGAAGCTTCATCACCGAACATTGCACAGTTAGAAGATAATGGTGTGCCGTTTCTGTTAACTTCCTCCTTCTTCAAGTGGATAATCTTGTCCATGAACATAGAGTAGGGGTTAAATAGTTTCAACAAGACGGTGTAACAACCCACATACCTCATTGTAGCTACCATTCCGCCTGAAATTACCTGCCGGGAAACTGCCGGAAGAGGTTGCAACAGTATGCCAGTATGAAGATCTGGTTTGGTTTTGATAAACTGTACAAAATAGGGAGTCCTTTCTCCGCACCCCATAGGAGAAACTGAAATATTTTTAGGAGGAGCAAGAAAAAGACTTGAATAGGAACACAGAAAATAAATAGCATACAAAATTTATTATATTCTACACAGTACATTTTCATGGCGATCGATGAGCGCAAGCATGTCGATGTAGTCTATTGTACTGAGAATTTAGTTAAAATTTTATTTTAATAGTAAAGTTGCACCGGTCTAGCTCGTAGATAAAATATAAAATCATAAATTATTAACACTTTATATTTATAATCTTTTTTAAATATTGAACATAAAAATCGAGAGAAAAATTTTACCTATTTTTTTAGACTGTGTGAAAGTGTAAGTGTATTTTCGTTGACAGTCCTTCCTGTATCTCTTCTTTCCCCTTATTTTCTCGACGCAGCTTTTTCTGTATGGTGAGGTTCTTTTATTCACTGGTACTTCTTCTCCTTACTAATATTTCTTCTTAAAACCCTTTTTCTTTTGAAAATATATTTCAGACCTTTTATAATGACTTTTTAAAATTGTCAATTTTCGTCGTTCTAAACAAACTTTTATTTCTCTCGAAACCCGGAGGACGCCGTTGTATTTCTCCGTTGTCCCCGAAACGAAACTGAAATTCACCTTGACATCAGTCCATCCAAATACATTGTTACTATAGAAACCTGTACTGTACGTGGATGTATCCTTGTTTATTTCCAGTAAATTTATACGAATTCTTGTAATGTGTAATTGTTGTCGAAATGTGTGTTAAAATGTTAACAAATCCTTTTTATACATTAAATCATGCTTTTATAAAATATTTAACAAAATTTTCTTTCTGGTGACATTTATTTCTCCTATTAAACGTCTCTGGCTGGAGTTAAATTATTGGGATAAGTCCCGTAGGGGAAAACGATGCTTAAGAGGTGGTGGGCGTGGCGTCGAAAATGTATAAATAGAACCCCAAAGCTACATCAAATGTCAAATGAATACCAGATTCCCAACCTTAACTGTGATTTTGATAACTTGAATTAAAATAAATGAATTTCTAATGGTAATTAACCATTTGTGTATTATTATACTACAATATACAAACTTTACAAAGGCCTTTGATTGCATTGATCAAAGAATTCTTTTAGCTAAGTTAGATGCCATTGGATATTGCCCAGCATTGTTTTAACTAATTTATTCGCACTTAGTTGAGAGGACTATGTATGTCTTTTATAATAAAACTACTAACATCAACTAATACTGCAATGTCATCTGGGGTACCCCAGGGCTCTAACCTTGGTCATGTATTATTTAACATAAATAATAAATAATAGATGATTTGTTATGCAAATTAAAATGTAAATATTTGGCTTACGCAGACGATCTGAAAATATATAGCGTAATTAATTCACCTACAGATTGTATTAATCTACAGACAATGGTGCTTCTTCACAGCCTCTCTTTGAGTACTGGAAATACTTTGCTATGGTATGTATGTTCAAAAGTTTGTTACGTTTTTTTTTTTGGTTCCCTGTATATTTGCGTTGAACGAGCTTGTTTGTTCGATGCTAGAATATAGCAATCGAACGTTTTTCTTCTTCCGAATTTTTCGTAAAGCTCACGCATGTGCTGATTCTTTACGCCGCTTATCGGGGTATCGTAGGTAAAGCAGGCAGTTGATAAGATCATCTCTTAAGTTTCGGCGAGTAAAGGCTCGCGCGCACTTACCGACTACGGCCTACTACACTACGGACGGCAATTTATTCTTTCCATGCGTACTAATGGAGAGTCGTCGGTTGGGCCGTTCCCGATAAATGAGCTCAGCTCCATTAATATACATGCAAAGAATAAATTGCCGTCTGTAGTGTAGTGACCCGTAGTCGTCTGTTGCCGGTAAGTGCGCTGGGGCCTTAAGAAGGTGAGCGTCGACAAGACTTGTATTATCTTGGGTTGTAATTACGTCGTTTTGGCGGATCCGCAAGTCGACGCCGACCATTGCAAACGACTTTTGTTGGAGTTTGGTTCGTTGAAGTATTTTGGAAGCTCTGTCCTTTCGTTTTACGCATGGTTGCGGATTTAAACATTTCTTCCACGTCCCACCGACATCTTGGTTTGACCTCATGTTGAAAGCATGAGTTTTCTGGGTACAGGCAAGAGTTTGTTTTTTTTTCATTTGCGTCAAGAGTTTTCTGGGTGCAGTCAAGAGTTTTTTTTTTCTTGAGTTACTTCGATATAATTGGGTTATCCAGCAGAGTGGTTGATTCCTGGAGCATCTCCTGTTTTTTTTTGTAACCTCCTGACTAAGGCGAAAATTCTCTTTTCCCACTGGAAACACGAGGTGACGCCATCTTGATACAGCGGGCCATCCGCGGAATTGAACCCGGAGCTCAGGAATTCTGGGAACCTCTTACGTACCTTTAGAGTGGAAACAAGTCAGCACGAACCAGTTTATTTCTTTATAAATTTTCTTAGTAGTGTGTATTAAGCGAGGCATTTGCGCCAATCTTTAGTTTCTGTGTAGAATCAAGTGACACCCCCATTTGGTGTAAATTTCATGTATATTACATTAACGAGTTAATTTTTTTTTATGTTTATTCTTCGAAATCAACATACTAGATTCTTTCTTTTTCCTTGTAAAGACCCGAAGTCTGTCTGCGCCCCATTATTCTAATTTCTTTTATTATTGTAACTTCTCTTTTGGGAACGTTGCCGCGTGCGGCCGCGTGGTACCATTCGTCCGGCGTGGGTGTTTGTTTTTTGTTCGCGACGCAACATGCTCGGTGTCTAAACGTTAATGTTGTTCGATTGAGCCGATTAATAATTTAAGATCTTGTTTTTTTAACCCCTGTAAATTTTTTTAACTTTTCTATTTGTTCATATACAATCTCGTCTCGTAACTTTTGAGCCTCATAGCGTAAGAACCTCTCGGTTCAGATACCTGAGATAGAGATGTATATATATATATATATATATATATAACTATGTACCAAGTCGAAGTACTAGATCTACTAATTTATAGCATAATTCTAGAGCAAAGACTAATATTTTAACGAGATCGGCAATGTTCCATAAGACGAACAATTTTAACAGATCTTACTCAGAACTAGGAACTTAGGTCGGTTTTCACTTTGAATTTATTATTACCTCATTTTTTTCTCTTATAATTCTATTATTATTTTCTTTTTTAATCATGTATATTGCATAGTTTAGTTTATTACCTACTCATACTCTGATGTAATATTTTGAAAGTCAGGTTCATTAACAATATTGTAAATCTGTGTTTATTGCCAAAATATAGTTTATAGAAAAACATTTAAAATGTAAATCACACACAAAACGTTAAATAAAGTTTATCTATACATATAAAAATCGATCGTGGTTTATTCGGATGCTTAAAACTTGAAAACGACTGAACCAAATTGGATACTTCCTTCTGCGGATTTGTTCGTAATTGCTACGTGAAGGTTTAGGAAAAAGAAAACTATTAAAACGTTTGAAAAATTAATTAAGAAAATTAGAGATTAAGCATATTGATGACGTTTCGTGGGTTAGGTTATGATACTTGTCATGGTACGCGTAAAGACAATTAAGGTTATGACATTTGTGATTGTGCGCGCATGAATAATTGTTATGTCATAATAGAAGCAAAGTCAGCAATATCCATCACAGTTTTATTTACAATGTCGCGAGCGAAAAGATCGAATCTTTTACAACGAAGCCGTAATGCAATTAGACTGAAGAATATTGCGAATCAATCCACTGCAGATGAAGAAGAAATCGCACGAGAGTAGGGCGCCGTATTAGTACGCCCCGACTGCGTGATTCACAAACACAAGAACAAAGAGAGGCCATACGCGAAACGGCTCGGTTGGCAATGAGAAATCGTCGAGAAGAACACAGAGATCAACAACGTCGAGCCGCAAGAGAAAATGCTTCAAGTGTTAATTTGAAACGAGGAGTGTTTCAATACGATTCCACAATTGACTGCAACTCGCCCCCTTTCGTTAGAATAGGGCCTATGGAGGTTGTGTGCGTCCATTGCGGTGCATTGAATTTCGCTGGAGAAACGCCTGGATTGTGCTGCCTTAGTGGAAAGGTTAAATTGCCATTGTTGCCTCTGCCACCTGAGCCATTGCATTCATTGCTTCATGGCGAAGCTCAAGAATCACGACATTTTCTTTCGAACGCTTGAAGGTATAACGCATGTTTCCAAATGACTTCATTTCGAGCAAATATTATTGAAGAACCCGGATTCAGTCCGACATTCAAGGTAATGTTTGGTAATAAGAGAGTAACCATTGTTTTTGGTAATCATAAATCGCTAATTATCACTTCTCTTGCGACTATATAGATACAAGGACAAATTCCCCATAGAATTGGATCATTGCAACCGGTTGAAGACGCACAGCATAAAATGGTTATAAGTTTACTTCATGGCCAATATGGAGGACTAACTTGATCGGCGTCAAACGATCAATAACGTAATGAAAAGAGAAATTCTTGAAGATTTGCAGCAAATACTTCATGAACTTCGTGCATTGATTCGGTTGTTCAAAACTGCGTTGGATCCCATGCCAAGTGATAACTACAAAGTCGTGATCAGGGCAAATAAACGCCCGGCTGGAACACACGAACGACAATTCAACGCCCCGACATTAGATAAAATCGCAAAATATAGTATATGACGAGATGCTTCAACGAAGATAATCGACACGAGTGCAACCCATTCAGCAAATAATTTAACAGAAAGTTGTGCTACAACGATACGCTAATCATTTGGTTTACATTCAATAAAGCAAATGCTTTGCTTCCACGTGAATTTGCTCCTTTTTGAACTTTTATTCAACTTAATTAATGTTATCTTAATATAAACAAGTTAATAAAACTCAAGTAATAACTTAAAACAACATTTATTAATTCTAAGGCGGTACGACGTTCGCCGGGTCAGCTAGTATGTAATATATTATACTTATGAAATTGCAAATTATCTTGAACATAACATTTAATTCTCTTTAAGTAAATATTATACACTGTATATATTGGAAGAAGAAGTAATCATCCATAAAACTGAATAAAAAACAAAAAAGTAAAAAAATAACTTAAGCGAATGATTTGAAACAACTGCATCTATTTATTTTTATTATTAGATTTCTGTAGGAAACTTGAAAACTTCCAAATGCTGACAAACAAAAACATTCCTGTCGTGAATAAAACGTGGATCTGGTATTTAAAACAAATATAGAAATTTCTATCAGAGCGGTAAAAATATGGAAAATATTGAATATAATGATCTCTTTTCTAATGATAAAGGTGTAGGTTTAAAATGAAATAAATTCTCTGTATTATTACATTGGGCAAGGTGACTCCAGGCATCAACAGAGGGAACTGAACCCCTTCACCACCCCCTTAATGGCGCTGCACACCCTGTATTATTCATATCTGATATTATATAACCATTTCTTGAAAATAGTCAACCCACTTTCAATTTTGAGGGTGACTGTATATGTGTAAGTATGTATTTTATTTCTGCGAAAGAATTATTTAGTACAATTCGACAAATTTATAAAATATTATGACTAATGAATGGATAATAAGTCAAAAGATTAATAAATAATATGAATATCAAAAACATGAAACATTTACGACACAGAGAAAATCAATTTCACCAGCTACTGACGTCAGTTGTCTCGGCAGTCAGACTTCCAGTGCAGTGAACCTCTTAACATTTCATGCAAGTTGTGACGTCTGCAGAAGTACGTAAATATACGGTTGCATTCACTTCCTACTTCTAACAATAAGTTTAACAAACGTATTTTAAGCTATCTATCTCAAGTTAAAGCAAAACACTTCATACATACATCTATAAATGGAATATGTCACATCGCCTAGCTATTACGATTAATTCCTTCATAAAAGTACATATGTATGTACAGAAGACAAGCAGAACAGTTGTCGCTTACAATTAGAGCAAACTTAAATAGAATTACTCTCACCCCAATCTTCCCAATTTGATATCCCCTTCGCGCATTATTTTTAGGTGAGGATAACGACTGAGTCATCGCAACACGCAATTGGAGATGTTTAAATGGCCAAGAGCGGAAATTATCATTGATACTTTAGGTTATAACGATGTAACTGAAGTACCCAGCGCACAACTAATTAGAGCTACAACGGTCCAAAACATTGCGACTCTGTGGAAAGCCGAATGTAACCGTAGTCTTTAGTGAATTCTGCGAAATCTAGATTTCTTTCGCAAGTCTCTTTTTGTGTAATTCCTTTATCCAAAATTATTGAGTGTTTATAAAAATTATTAAAATTATGTTTCTAACGGTGATTATAATACGATAATAATTTAGTATCTAAAAGAAGATACACACTTTACAGTGAGATTTATAAGAACGCATGACACAAAATGTAGTAATGTAATTCTTTCTATTTCTTAACATATACATACGTCCTCCTTACCGTGCAATTTAGGGACCGAAGAATAAGCAACGATATGTCAACGCCACCCTTGACGGTCATGGCTAGAGTTTGTTAAGAAGGTAGATAACATGTTATCATTAAGTAGTGTAAATCGAACTGATGCTCTCAGTCCACCGAATTGTATTATTATGATAAGTTGTCATTGATAAGTTATTATTGAATACACTGCAATGTATATTAAGCAACGGTAAAAGTACATAGAGAACCTTCCCACTAGAAGTAAAAATACTTTAAAATATTATTACTATTATTATTGTATTGTCATTATATAATAATAATAATAATAATACACACACATATATATAGATATATATATATATTACATAAGATAAACATTTTAAGCAAAATAATCCAGTAGCATCACCACAGTTTATAATCTTTGAAAGGAGTACTAACATTCCTACCTCAATAGCTCACCATTCGGAAACGATTTGACATAAATACTGCAGGTTTGCGGCAAAATTTCTATCTCTGTATACCTTCAAAGTCTGGTGCAACTCTATACGGCGTTACATTTGACATTTAAAAATTCTACATCCAGACACCGCCCCCCGAAGGGGTTGAATATTTTTTTACTTTAATATCCTAGAAGATATTAGTCATTACTAGCAATAAGACTTTCTGGATATCGTGATTTCTGTAAATGAATCTGTTAATTTAAAAAAATCAACATTTTTAAGAGTTTTCGTAGTTCGTACATAAATACAAAAACAAAATACAAATACAAGAATATCTACTTGCGTGTACGAATATTGTCAGTACTAAATATGTGAAACTACTGATAATCTAAATTAGCGAGACAATCACAGACGGAAATGGGGTACATACCCCCATTGTAGACCATCATACATTGTTGCTCTAAGCTAGAGAATCTAGTTTTATACTAAATTTACTTTGCATTTATTAATAGTATCTAACATTCAAAACTCACTTTTGTTGTTTTGGTCTAGGTACGTTAAATTTTACTTGGCGACCAATTTTTGCCAATTTTAGCAATCTAGAACAAAACCATATTTTATTACTTCTTACTTCTATACACTTATGAAATTTAAAAGAACTCAATTCAATGCTCCTCAACTTCAAATGTTGAAGAAATTACACTAATTAGCATTACGGAAGTATAATAACTTATTATAGATATATTTACTTAATTAACTACATCCCAACAAAATCCCCACAATTGCTTTGACAATAACAATAAAACTGTGAAAAGTGATTTCTACAGTTATAAAAATAGTAATATCTTTAAGTAATTTTTTGAGCTTAAAATCATGTGAATTTGTACGTTTGTTATGCTTAAAATTATTTTAGTAATATTTGCATAGTTTTTCGATATTACTTAATCTTCTTACCTGTTTTGATATTTGATCTGTTGCTTTTAATTTGCGGCGGCTATCTACTACGACTCCTAACACAACCATTACCACGCAACTATTACCACCAACACCACTATCACCATTACTATGATTGTGGTTACCGCCTTTATTTTCACCCAATATTCCCTTATTCGGTTTCGCCTTTAACGGTTCTGGACTGCTTGCAAACCGTATGGACCTCGAGTTTCTTTTAGCGATTCCCGTTTCTCTATATCTTATTGTATATGTTATGCTTTCGATACTTATAGATACATGACTATATAGACCAGTTGAAACTACAACTCTAATAGAGCTTGTAGAACTCATTCTATTGAGAATCATTATTTGTTTTCATTTCAGAGGATGCTTGTTCTGGCAACGACTACAATTCTCCTCCATTGCCTTTTATTTTGTTTTTTATTCTACCACTTATCATTCCTAAATCCTATCTCACTTCTCTCTTCGATTTCCGCATGATTTCCATTCTGTAGTTCTTCTGAGCAGATGTCTTTTTTACATAACTATATTTTATGTCTTGAGTGTTTTTTACGAAGTTAAGAAGAGAATCAAAGAAGCGAAAAAGAAAAGCTGGGAAGATTTTGGAAATTATATTAATGAGGAATATAAAACAAATAACAGGAAATTTTCGAACCTAATAAGATCAATGAATGGAAAGAAAAAGAAAGAAATAAAGCCAATTAGGAATACCGCGAATGAACTAAAACCAAGAACAGAAGATATACTTGAAATATGGAAAGAATTCTTCACGAAAAAATTCACAGATGTAGGAGATGTAGGAGGTCGTAAGATTTATTGCCAGAATCAGGAACACGAAATGAATATAATGAAGAACTTGAAGAGATAGATATGGAAGAGGTAGAGAAAGCCCTAAAAAGAATAAAAACAGGAAAAGCCTGCGGTGCGGATATAATATAGAACCGGAAATGGTAAAATGGCTCGGACAGGTGGGAAAGGAGTGGATCCTTGACATATTTTGTAAGGCATGGCGAACGAACACAATTCCTGCGGATTGGGAAAATAACCTCATCACTCCCATATATAAGAAAGGCGATCAAAGTCAGTGCGAAAACTATAGAGCAATATGCCTATCGACAGTATGTTTTAAGGTCTATACCAAAATAATAGCGGAACGACTTACACATTTAGTAGGAGACAAACTGGGAGAAGAACAAGCAGCCTATAGAAAAGGGAAACAAACGAACGATAATATCCACATAATTAAAAACATCATTGAACGTAAAATTGAGACAGGGGAGGAAATCTACTTCAATTTCATAGACTTGCGAGCAGCCTTCGATACAGTAGATAGAGGGAGTATAGATATCTGTCTAGAGAAACTAGAGGTTCCAAGACAAATGCGCCAAATAATCAATAGTCTATATTAATAATAATAATAATAATAATAATAATAATGTTTATTACCCAACAGTTTACAAACCAATTACAGGGTAAGAGAAAGATACAAAAATATACTCAAACAAAAATACTCAATATACATAAAATTGGAAAACAGTACAGTAAGGATATATAAACTAAATCTTATTCAATTAATTAGAAACCTAAATGAGAGTAAGTGCGTGCTCAGCGAAAGAAAAGGAAAAGTAAATTACGAACTAAGTTTCAAAGAGCAACGTTCGAGTTGGCCCGTACAAGTTCCGTAAGATTGCAATGCAAAATATCGCAACTCGAACTAATGCCGTTATATGTTGAGCAAATAAATGATATCGGCGAGTGGAGCAATAAGCTGCTTCGAGCCTGGTCAATATAAAAAGTGTCAGAGTGCTGAGATGATTGACGGGGTACACAGAAATTTAACTTTGAAATAAGTTCGCTAGAATCAATTTGATTGTGTATTAATTTTAATAGAAAGGCCAGGCCTATATTATTACGTCGAACTTCAAGAGAAATAAAATAAAATTCATTCAGCAACGCGTCGTAAGGAAATCATCTATATAGATAAATATGATACTTCTTAAACCATAGGTACTTCAAAAATCGCCTTTGAACATTTTCCAGTGAAAGTTTGTGAGTCTGGTAATATGGGTTCCACACAAGTGCAGCATATTCCATCTTGGAGCGAACTAAAGTGGAAAATAAACACTTGAGCGTGGACACGTTGGTAAAATATTTAGCATTACGAAATATAAAGATCGTGGGGAAAACAAAAATGGACAGAATAGAAAACGAACAGATAAGGAATATGATAAATCAAGAAGATATACTAAAAAGAATTGAAAAATGTCAACTGAATTGGTACGGCCACATAACTAGAATGGAACAAAAGAGTTTAACAAAGAAAATAATAGAAGCCAAAAATAACGGGAGAAGAAAAAAGGGAAGACCAAGGAAAAAATGGATTGACAGAATCAACGAATTAGGACGAAAGCGAGGGAAGACCATAGCAGAAATGAGAAGAATGAGTACAGACCGGACATGATGGAAAGAATGGATTAAATCGTCGTAAGATCCAAAAATAATCCGACGCTGAAAGGCATAAGGATTAACGAGAAGAAGAAGAAGAAGAGTATTTTTACTTCTTGTTCATTAACCTTCTATAATCACAATTTTATTATTTCAGTGGCCTAAACATTTCTCTTATTACTTTGTTATAGATATGGTTTCTGTAGCAGATGCTATTAGTTTTATCTTGCTATCTTCAATGCTCTACTTAATTTACTGTACGTTCTATTTGAAAACTGAAATCTTTGTTCATGCCCTTTCTTATTTCTGTTATTTATTTTTACCCCGAGTTATTTGAAACTTTTAACTTCTTCGAACCTGTGGTGTTCCACTATCATCCTGTCCCCATGAACTTTTCTTTGCTTTATTTCGGGCCCTCTTTTTCTTGCTTTATCTATAATTTTCACCACGTTCTCTTCTAGACATCTGTGGTCCCTAGCTATAAGGGCAACATCATTCGCATAAACTACAGCCTGGACAGATCTTCTACTAGTTTCCTTAAAGTTCCACGGTCTAGTTACTTCTTCCAATACAATACGAATACAGTGTTAAACCTGTTGCATTTGAGCTCAACATTGCCGTCTTCATCATTCTTAATACTTTACTTGGAATTCCTACTTTCGTTGCACTGTCAGGATCTTTTTCGATTTAACCAGTCGAAAACCTGCTTAAAGATACTTAGGTTATTATGGACATATTCTGTGCGCCAGCAAACTAGAGCTAGAATAAAAAACTATAATCCACAAATAAAATACATATCCCAATTCTTTGCTCGTGATATTTTTCTGTGATTTCTTTTAAAACGCGAATCACATCCACAGTAGATTTGCCGATCCTTTCTTCTGTAAAACTGTTTACTCTTTCCAATATTATTTTCGACAGTCTCTTACAGCTTGTAAATATAGTAAAATAATTCCTCTATAATTTTCACGGGTTGACGAGTTGTGGTATTGCTTTTCTTATGTATTGAGGCAATTAATCCGTTGCTTTTCTCATTCTTCTTTATCAATCTTTACAGTTATCGTTTTCCTGTTTAGTTCCTAATATCTATGTCTATAATTTCGTGTTCGTAGAGACTATTTTTTACTGTTCTTGTGCATGACCAACGGCCGTTCCTCTGGGCAATACTCGCAAGAACGCGCTAAAAATTTGATTAATACTAAAAATCATCGAATGCATGTTTCAACAAATAGTTCTAACTGTCTTTTAAGCAAGATCATTCCATATTAAAAGTAATATATGACAGTTTCGTTTTATTCTTCTGATTTTATTTGGAATGGACTGTTTCAGAAGCATGCACAATTGAACTTCTCGTATACAGCAAAGTTGCTTTTGAAACGCTAATGTATGTTCCGGCACCCGTTCAAGAAAGCTTGTATTTATAAGTTTGTGCAGATCATGACAGATTTAACACACATGCAGAGTATCGAATCTATGCATGCGGTTTTTTATCCATGCGAGATCGTTCCGCAATTGCTTCAGATCTATAGATCACATTCAACGGATAACTTACGTGGATCTCCTTATTAAAAATATTTTCTTGTTAATAACTGTTTGCCACAGGGGTAGGTTCGTAAATATCTACCATCATAATTTGTTTGTTATTATTTTTACCCACTAAAATTAGATCAAGGTACTGTGAAATTTTTTTATTTTTATTTTATTTACTATTATTGTTTGTTTCTTGTTTAATTTTTATAGTATGTCCAATCTTACTGGGGTCGATTCTATTGTAATCACAGCTAATTTTATGATTATTGTTGTTTGATAACCGTCGTATCATACCTATTTTGACAGTATCATGACATGACAACTGTGTGCCTGTCTATTTGTGCGCTAATTTCTACAAATTCGGTAGAATAGATTGTTATACTGATATTTAAGTTTCGGAGGGGAATATCTCAATTTTATCAACTTTTGGCCTGGCAACCGAAAGGGCCAGTTTACTATCACTTTTGTGCAAGTTATTTTATGAATATTTTGCAATGTGGGGCAACAGAAATTATTTGAAAAAGTTAGTAAACAAGTTATAACTTGTTACATCAGCTCAATACATGTTTACAATTTTTAATAATTTTGCAACATTTTCGTACTATCTTGGATATCGTTTCCATAGTTGAACGGTAATGTAATAAAAACTCCTTAAAATATATATTTTTATAATTTAAATAAATTTACATTCATTTAAATGTTTATTTACAAAAGATTTATCTGTTGCAAACTATCCATAAAACTATTTACTTAAATTTAAGTTGATTTAAAATATATTTAAAATAAAAATAAATTTTAAATTATAATAATATATTTACTTAATATGGTGACGGTTAGTCCTGGGGTGGACACAGCAATTTAAGGAAAAATGTAGACAATATAGTCTCTAAATATGCTTTTATTCAGTCACTCGTAAACAAGACATTAGCAATGTGTCTGATTTGCTAGAGAGTTTCCTAAAATAAAGCCATGAAACCTTCACGATTAGAACGTTTACCCAAAATGCATCCTAACAGAAAAGAAATTTATGTTACTTTCAAATGCTAATACAACAAAATTCCAGGCTTTCAACTTTAGCTGAAACGTCTTTAGCGGCATCGAAACAAGGCAATGCTAGGTTACAAGCCCCCTGCAACATTTTCTTGGTTATTGCTAAATCAAGAAAACCCACACTATTGGAGAGGAATTGTACTGCATAAGCCGCCGTCTGATATTATTCAGAAAATTCCATTAAGCAATAATACTCTTCTGAAATGAATCGAGCTTTTTCTACAACTCGGTGAATCTACTTTACCAAACCATGAATCTTTACTTCTTGCATACGTTTGCTTCATACATACATTAAAAACTATTATTGGGAAAATCTATATTTGACGTAATGCAACACTATTTGAAGAAAAAGGATAATATCGTGTTGCTACCGACGCGACGATGCTCCGACAATGGTTGGACGATACCGAAGGTTGATATCATATTTACAAAAGGCGGTAGCAAATGTAGTCGCAGTGTATTATGCAATTCACACACAACATTCGGTTGTAAAAAACCTTAGATTGTTTGGCTTTCGAAGGATACTTGATAAAACATTTTATAGTGTGTATGACCCACTGTCAGATATAACTTTTTTATAAAGACGATTCGTTAGGAGGGAGTTTATTAAAATTTAAGCATGATATAGCTTATTTCACAGATGTATATAATAAATTTAATGAAACGAATCTACAGTTTCAAGCGGATGACTTGAATTTCACCAAAGCAAACTATTTGTGCGTTTGTGTCAAAACTCGCCTTGTACAAACAAAATTTGAGTCGAAGACAATTCTATCACTTTCCAAATCTTTCCTCTGTCGAAACAAATGATGATGACATTCTGGTATTTTGCCAGCATTTAGAAGCACTTAAAAGGGATTTTACAAATAAATTTCAAGAAGTTGTCAACTAGGTCATTCCAGATTGGATCCCAGAAACTTTCAGAGTTATTAATACAGGAGGAGTTGGTAGAACTGTCAACAAATGAAAACTTCATAGACAAATTTCAGTATTATATCCGGCTTTATGTGCCGCATCAAAGAAGTTTTTATCAAATTCCCATCATCATATTTAGCCGAAAGAGGATTTATTGCAATCAGCTATTTACTAACGAAGAAAAGTAAGAGACTGTCAGTAGCGGAACGCGGCGATTGTTAATGACAAATATAGCATCAAATCCACTTCAAATACGGCGCGCGGTTCAAGAACCAGTACAAATACCATAATTTGATAACAATTCTTTGAAGCTGCAGCTAATGTCAGCTCATAATAAAACTCAACAGATTATACTCGTGGTAGATTAATCGTGTTTGGATTCGTGTAAATCAGTACGTAGTCACGATGTTATTTTGCTTACGAGTTGACTTGATACTGCAGCTAGCATCAGCAACTTTCCGTAGAATTTCTTAAGGGTAGATTTTAGGTGTTTGGTCTCGTTTTAATCGGCACGCAGTCACGATGACAATATGCTTTAGTGGTTTTTAATGACAGAGCTCATGCACAGCCCATTACGCTCGACATTTATAATTAAATATCTATACTTCTTGAACTACTTAAATACTTAAATATCAAATCCGCCGGATTACCTCCACAACTTTCTAAGTCAATAAAAAACAAATTTATAATTTACAGCTTATATTTCGTAACTGTAAATTATAGTATACAACACAGTATAATTTACCGTTATGAAATATAAGCTGTCTTTTGTATAAAATATAATAAATATAATTTGTCTTTTATTGATCCAGAATCCGACATTTATGATACACAATGTTTTATATCAACATATACAATGATCTTATCGTTAGGATAAATGATCGCATGAAATGAATTAGAAATAATAGTGAATTTTTAGCAGGAGATTACTGGTGGCGCATTGAATTCTATGTTAGAATCCTGGGATCCTTCACAGTTAGAGCAGATACTTGGTATAAAAGATCATCCACAGTGTGAAACAGAGGAACGAATTCGCTTGCTCGACCGTAATTGTTTGTAAAGAATGCTCACAAGCGATGAAGAGAAACCCCTTGGGTCAACATCCCACAGCCGGATATTTTGGACTGGAAATATGGATATTCAACCATGCGGCTCGAACGAGGCAATAACGTTCTATATTTCAAAATATTTACAAAAGTAGAACCTACAGGATTACACACAAACAAAAGTATCATAGGCAACACAACACCGACAATGCAAAAAATCTAATATCAGCAGAACAACCGGAAAGACTCTTCGTAATCGAGTCAAGTCAACCGATGAAAATTGTATGGCAAAGTTGGGTACTCTCGCTGGAGTTGCGGTACGATTAGTGAGTGGCTCCACACTGCAGCATCAATTAAGATTGCCTGTACTTAACGATGAAGTCATCATGAATATGCCGCTTTTCTCTGGTAACAATGAAAAAGTAATGTGTCAACAGTGAAGAGACGTTTTGTGTCTTTTCGTAGATGAAACCCACGTGGTTCCTTGTGATATGTTCTGCGCAATCGACGATTGTCTACGACCGTGAAAGACCACCAGTGACAGGAAAGCAACCTTTCCAACAGCCGAAGCATATGAAGAGACCTATACATTTATAGCAGCTTTTACACCGGTAAACCTAGAGACAGAACATGCGACAATAAAGAGATACGACACTTGCTGATATTTTAACAACAAGTGCCAATGAATTTTCGACGAGAAACCATTAAGAATCTATCCACTCAATCAAGAAGTGCTAAAGTATGTGCAGAGCAAACCGACAAAAATATGTACATATATACCAAATTGTTGACGCTGAATGCAGTCTCGACAACCTTATATCTACAGAGATCAATAAGGTTGATGAACTTCCAAAGGTGTTACAAATTTTACAAGAAGCTAAGACGATGTTAAAATTGAATATTGACGAGACAAACGGACTGATGAGCGGAAGTATCAGTTTTATCACTGTGATCATCTAGCCACACTTTCGACGTGATCAAGATTATGGGATGAATATTCCATCCGTTCATGTCGATCTTGGTCACAATGGTGTGTACGTGATCAAGTCATTGGCGATACAGTTTCCCGCCAAATCCAATTATTATACGGCTAAAAGGCGAATGTTGTCCTTAAACTTGAGGCATGTACTCTGAAAGTTTGTTGTTTGGTTGTCTATTTGGGATCGCGCGTCTTCGCCGCCTGGCAAGCTTACGCAGCCCTCGTTCGTACAAACCCACTGAGTGGTCCACGAATAGAAGAATTTAACTGTTTTAAGCTAACAGGGAGGACGAGGATGACTATGAGCTATTATAAATTCATAAAATAATAAAATTATGAGTATATAAAATAAGCTTATTCTTAAAAAAATAAGAAAACACTTTCATTGTAAACTAAAAAGTAAAAAATAATGTTTAATATAAAGTATATATTGTTTCAATAACTAGCTGACCCACTACTGACCGCAATGTACCGTTCGAAATCAAACCACGAATGAAAAAGTGATTGATAAAATTATAAATATAACTTACTTAAATGTAGAAAAATCGTGGCCCGTTCTACATAATGTTTTCCTCAACTTTTGACTGCTTATTACTAATATATGGCATATTCGTACTTTACTAGCACTCTAACCTTATAGTATAACAACGTAACATAACATAGTATCATGTAAATGAATTCAAATAGATTTCGCAGTTCTATGATAATGTGAAACTACTAGAATTGATTGCTTACTAATAAATAAGTGTAGCTTAGAATAAAAGTAATATTATATTTATGAAATTCCTTTTTATTTTCTCATACATAGCTCGTCATTATTCCTGTTTTCCTTTTCTTCTCTTTTCAAATTTGCCGCCTAATGCGCGCCAGGGAATATAGGAAAAGATACACATATATATAGATATATCGTTCTTTTCTCTCTTCTTTTTTTTAATTACGATTGTGTAGAAACACTGTGGAAGTTAGATAAACTAATTGATTGTTCAAATATTTATTATTCTTTCTCGTCTTTACCGAACACGAAACAACAATTATATTAATGCGGTATAGTATTTTCCTTTTCTCATGACTACAAAACGAGGGTCCCATTGGGGATAACTGCTGTTAGTAAGCAGGCTCCAATTTTAATGCGCCTTGATTATCAACTTCGTCTACATGACCACGATTTTGTCGTGGCAGAGCGTCACAAACTTATTCCTTTTGTGTACGCTGGCATAAAAATTACAAAAGACGGAGATGGGCAACCATTTGCTGTCTCGTACTCAGGACCAACGTATGTACATCGCAATTGGTAGTGGCAAACACTGTTCGTCTACCACCGAAACACATGCTGCGGACTTACAGAGACTCATCGAACTTCCAATTTTCGACCCGCTTGTAGCCAACTCAGAAAGTTTAGTAAAACCGATAAAACTCTTATATTTACATATAAGAATCCACGTTACTTCCGAGTTACAGCCAGCGCTGTAGAACATTTTCAAAAATATGATCTTGATGGCTATTACTTTGCAATCAATGCCCCAGACCGTTGTGCATAAAATAGAGTAGAAAGGCATATGGCGCCGCTGAACAAGGAGTTTAATGTACTAATTCTGGATCATGAATATTTTGGGTCACATCTTAATTGAAAGAATAAAACAGTGGAGGTAGAATTGGAGAAACGTAATTTTGAACTTACAGACCGTGTTTTGTCTGAAGTCTGGAATAGCATGTAAATTGATTTTCCTGTCGAGGCAGAGTACATCGGCCCGGAAGAACATCTAGCTACGACATTAATTGTTGATGAAGAATGGAAAGAGTTGCAGCACGAAGAGCTAAAGAACTCTTATGTACTTTTTCCAATGATACTGCTGGCGTGGAAGACGTTTTTTGGATGAATGAAAAGAAAGTCGACGATCGCTCCATCCCTGAATTTCCAGAACGGGACGATAAGGAAGGGATGTCTTTGATCAGCATAGATGAATGGTGTAATCCAGTGTGGCAAAGCGAAAATCTGAAGGTTTAAAATAATTTTGTGCAAATGCGGAGCCGCGCAAATGCTGAACTCTTGTGGTACGAATTTTCGTAATGAATAAATATAACTGAATACAGTAAAACTTCGTAATAACGCTCCGGTTTATAACGATTTTCCGGCTATAACGCCTTTTTCCTTGGTCCCGGTCCCAGAGACCAACTTTCTGTGGTACTTTTACTCGTTATAACGCTCCCATTTCCCGCTTATAACATACCATTGAAGAATATTTTTTAATGTATATACATACTTCAATTATTAATTTACTTTGTAAACACTAGAAAGAGATATTATTCAATTAAAATAAATATTTAAAAAGCAGACGGAAATGGTCTACATATTTCTGGGAAGTGAACATCATTACGATTTGTATGAAATATTAGTATCAACAAATCCCACCAAGATGTTCCACGAATCTTGGCTAGACAATTTTCCGAGAATCTGACTTATTCATTTGGTGGTAATCAAGGTTTCCTTTCAGTCTTTTACTTTTACGCTGCTGGCAATATGTCGCGGAAATTGTTTTCGTTAAAAAAGTGATCTTATAAAAGATTTTGATATATCCAATTTAATCAATCATCAAATCAAATTGTGGCATCAAAAGACATCAATGCTTCATCTTTACGTATAATTTTAAAGAAGCGGAGTGAATTTGTTTCGGTGCATGAGGGAACCAGTCGTAGAAAAATACGATCCGCGAAATATGAAGAGCTAGAAACGATTCTGAAAAGTTGGTTCGTCCAGGCCAGGAGCTCCAATATTCCAGTAAGTGGCCCAATTTTACAAGAAAAGATCCTCCAAGTGGCCGATGGTCTTGGAATAACAGACTTTACCACTTCAACTGGATGGCTCGATAGAGATTTAAAAACAGACATTCTATCATGTACAAACAAATTTGGGGTGAGTCACATTCAGTAGATTCTGAAGTAACATTCGACTGGAAAAGTCAAATGTCGACCCTCACCTCTGGCTACAATCCCTCAGCAATTTATAATGCGGATGAATTCGGGTAGTTTTAAAAAATGAAAAATGCCACGGAGGAAAATTAAGCAAAGAACGCCTAACGGTCCGGTCCCGGTACGCACGAATTGCACAGGCACAGACAAGAGAAAACCGCTCGTAATTGGAAAATACGCTAAGCCACGTTGCTTTAAGAATGTGAAAACACTTCCCTGTATTTATTCTTCTCAATCTCGTGCATGGACGACTGGAGATAGGTTTGTGCAATGGCTTAATGAGTGGGACATCGAATTGAAAGACCGAGAAATACTTTTGCTTATCGACAATTGCGCTGCGCATCCGAAACAGGTAAATCTCAAAAACATTAACTTGATTTTCCTACCACCTAACACCCCAAGTGAGCTTCAACCACTTGATCAACGCATCATAAAAGTTCTGAACCATGGTTACAGGAAAACGATGGTCCAACGATATCTATCGATTATGGCCAGCTTAAATTCAACTTCTCCAACAATTTCTGTTTTTGATGCTAGAGACCATTTTTAATTGTTTGAAAAAGGCAGGTGTTGGTAAGTTTACAAGGGAGGATGAAACCGAAGAGCTAGAAATTGATGAAGGCTGGCGAGACCTTTTACAAATGGAAGGAAGATTGACTGAATTGGAAAGTTTTGATGACTTCGACAATGGACTAGTGACCAATGGAGTTTTAAGCCTTGAGACACTAATCGCCGATTACAATGCACCATCAAAAGTGGAAAATGAAGAGGATGAAGATTCATCAGAAATAATTACGCCAAAAATAATTGATGGAAAATTAATGATTCTTTTAAATAAAATTTGTAGGAATGTGTACATACATAGTTTGTTTTATATTTCTTTTTTAACGTACAAGTTTTATATAAAATAGCTTTTGTTATATTTTGTTTCATTTCAGTTTGATAACACTATTTAATAAATAGTGAAACGTCACTAATATAGTATTTTTTCTAGTTAGTACACACCTCTACTGTCCAACATCCCAAAGAAATAATTTTAATTACTGTACGTAATAATTTGTTGAAATGATGTACATATTTCATAAAGAAATCCTTGACTCGATATTGTCCGCAGTTTTTCTTAGTGCTTGAACAGACTTGTTAGGGTTTTAAGAAAGATTACTTAACATATAGATAAATGAAAACAAACATTTACACAGAATATTTCACTCACAATGTTGTTACGAAATCGCATTCAAATATTCTTATGAAATATGGAAGAACATAAACGAACTATAGACCCATAACATTCAACGAACGTCGCAATTAACCAAGGTGCCTTTTGGAACAATATATAAGATAATTAAGAATACCGCAGGGCCTCGAAAGCAAAGAAGTAACGAAGGAGCACCGAGAAAAATTGATACTATTAGGCAGCAAGTATACTCCTTCTATAGAGGAAATGTTGTACCTACACTTGACTGCTTACATAAAAGAATCAGTAATGAGTCTATAAATATTCACGGTTCTAAAGCAACCTTGTGGCGGACGCTAAAGAAAGCTGATTTTAAGTTTGGCACTTTAGATAAACGTCGCATAATTATGGAAAGCCCGAGGTTCCAGAAACTTCGATATGACTTACTTAACGGCAATTAAAAGGGAAGAACGATTCATATGTTATTTAGACGAGACGTGGTATAACACCCATGACACAACTTGCAAAGGTTGGGTGGATAGTTTAAGTATGTATCAGTTGGACACGCCGGTTTCGAGAGGGAAGAGAATAATTATTCTTCATACTGCGTCAAAAAAGGATGGATCGGACAGCCGCTATTATCTGCTGAAAATGTTAAATCCTCAAGTTTAGATTACCATGAAGATATGACCTAATCTTTATTCGAAGAATAGTTTTGTGACACTTTGCTGCCAAATTTACCAAAAAAATAGTGTGATAGTGATGGACAATGCTCCGTATCATTCTCGACAGCAAAACAAAGTTCCTACAAAATGTAATAATAAGAAAGATATTAAAGAATTTTTAGAAGCAAATGATTTATATTATGAGGATCAATATACAAAAACCAATTATTAGAAGTGATGAAGACAAAAGAATATTTAAAGAATTGTTATGTGGATAACAGAGCCAAAGAACCAGGACGTACAACTGAAAAATACCATAAGACGAACAAGTCAAACACCGAAATTTAGTGAAAACAGTGTAACACACATAAAAAATGCTATGGAACACATAACTGCTGTAAATTGTAAAAATGCTGTCAAACACGCTATAGCAAAAGAGGACGAATATTGTAGCAATTTTAATTATAAATTTCCAATACGACTCAGACACAGACACCGATTTGCAAGACGAATCAATCGCAGCAGATGATTTATGAAATGCGGTGACACCTTTAATAACATAACAATTATTGTGTATTACAAGCTAATTAGCTTTATACACATACTGCCACACGATTTGTAATTTTTTCTTTGTATATAAACCCAATGCATAGATATTTTTTATTACATATATACTTGAAATTAACAGCGTTTTATTATTATCTTATAGGGCCGTAATTTATAGTCAATTCTTATAATTTGAAATAAACTATTTTATTTCAAATTGTAAGAATAACTATATATTCAAATTAACAACTGTTGGTACTTATATTATCATTAAATCCTGTTTCAACTAAATTGCAGTAATTACAATTTACTTAAATTTGGTCATTATGGACCTGAGCAGTTTGCGTAAATGAGATGTAGTTATTGTCGCCGGTGGTGCAATAAAAGCATTAAAGCCGTTCACACTTATATTCTTATAATTTGAAACGCACTAGTCATACACGTGTATTACAAAACTACTTTCACCATTCGCAGACGCGTTTCGCGGTTATACCGCTCATCAGTACGACTTTGTGAGAAGTAATTTTCATTTCCAGATAAGCCCTGTATATATGCTAGTACGTGTGATGTTTGTACATATGAGAATTGAATTAAGAAGTTCCCCAATATGTACTAAAATGAATTAAATAGCTGCAGAAATGCGCATTTAAGTACATATTGGGAGAATTTCTTAATTGAATGCTTATTTGTACATGACATCACACGTAGCATATATAGTACTTCTCACAAAGTCGCACTGATGAGCGGTATTTCTCTAATTACACATTTTCCCACTGGTGGGTTAGCCGAGAAACGCGACTGCAGCTACTAAGTCTGTGGCAACTTAGTTGTCCACTCCTGTAAATTTATATAGTTGCAAAAATGCACATTTAAGTATTGGAAGAACTTCTTAATTGAATTCTCATATATACAAACATCATATACATATATGATAAATGAATTTTATAGTTAACAGAAACATTTTTTAATATAAACACTTTTATTTTCACCGTTTAATACAAGAATGGCAAATGTCAAATATATGATATATTAGTACCTAGCAGTTTCCGTGCAAAATTCCCGTATTTTCTACTTTTCCGATTTGCATTTGATGTATTTTTATGGTTACCTCGCAACTGGTTAGACCCGTTGTATGACACTGAAAACTTGGTAGAGCCATTCGTTTCTAGAAGTGGGCATTTAACGGCCCAATCTAGTGCCGAAAATTATTCTTCATTAAATTTTGAATTTCCTCTCCCAATTTTTTTATGTTACTCTATTTCTCGTTTATTCTTCATCTAAAATAAAATTTCGATACAACTCCTCTACCAACCTTGCACAGGTACTGGTATGATATCCAATAACATAAGTAGATGGATAATCAGTTCGTTTTAATTAAACTGTCTGCATTTATCAACAATTTACATTCATTGCTTTAACCCTGCTGTTAGGTTTGGACCATTTTGGTCAATTTTTTTATTTTTCTTTTGTATTTGCAATGGCCTATTGTATCAACTTAAAATGTCAGCTCAGGTATTTTTTGTTCTATTTTAATGCTTTTATTATATGATAGAGATCTACCACTAATAGGTCAATAAAACAAGGCTGGTTTGAGCGATAGTTATATTTTCAGAACGTTTACAAACGTTTTCGGAACACCTTCGTCAGTTATATTTTCACTGACGAAGGTGTTCCGAAAACGTTTGTAAACGTTCTGAAAATATAACTATCGCTCAAACCAGCCTTGTTTTATTTAATGCTTTTAGTGAGATTTAAGCTATTTAGGATAAAATAGAATAGAAAAAAATTAAAAGTTACAAATCTTAGGTTACGGACCATTTTGGTCCATGCAATTTATTTAATTTTGCATTTCAGTAAAAGTATATGAATAAAAGAAAGAACAGTTATAGCCTATTATTACTTTCGCAGCAAGATGTACATATTGTTTTTCGATTTAATTTGCATACAAATCTATTGCATATAATACATTTGGCATCACATTTCGACTTACAGCAACTGCAAATTCCCCGTTTTCTTGGAGCTGAAATTTTTATACCACCGCTTGCAGATGGTACACTATTTTATGACGAAGCTTGTTGTTGAGTCAATAACTCTGCTGCAAATGGATTTTTAGGTTTGGCTGTCCTTTTCAACATGTATTCTTCCGACAGACTCATAGCTAGCTGACGTAAAAATCAGGTCTTCTGCGATTTGAATGATTTGCAGTCCACGAAGAATCAATTTCTGAATATAAAATAAATGCATTCAATGCGGATATATCAATTATATTTGAAAATACAACATTTGGCCATCGATTTGTTCTTCTTTTAGTGCTGTAGTAGCCAATCATTTGATCAGCAGTATCAACGCCTAGGTAAAGGAAACGATTTTTACAGGCACGGTAAATAATGACACAATAACAAACCTTTTGTAGAGTTATAATACGAAACGATTGCAGGTGTCTTCTTATGATTATCGAAATCAATTTCATCAGTTTTGTGCATGGTGCTCATCAATACAGTACCTTTATTTTTATGGCTGATATACGAAACAAGTGTTACGATTTCACTGAAGGCAAATGCGGATGTATATAAACGAACTTTTTGAACATCAGCAATTTCGGTCTGATAAAAGTTTTGTTTTTTCGAACTGTTCCCACATATGTCAGTATTGTAAAAGTTTTTTCATCAACTCAAAAATGAAAAAGTTATCAGCTGTAATATTTTGCTCTTTCAGCCCTTCTGTCAACTCCAACACAACTCGCTCTCCTTGATTTTCTTCAGGCTATCCATTTTTTGGTTTCTCAGGGTACGGTTGTATTTTCCATATGTATCCTGATTTGGAGTCTACAGCTAACCAAAATTTAAGCCCGTATTTGGCAGGCTTCGAAGGCATATACTGCCTAAAACAACATCGTCCTCTAAAACCCACTAGTTGCTCATCCATAGTGACATTTGCATGACAGTTATAAAACATTGAAAGAAGAGCTTCCCAGTTGTACCATAACTCGCGAATAGAAGCCAACTTATCACTAGTTTTTTGTTGGATCTGTTGGTAACGTCGTCAAAGCGGAGAGCACTTGTTATCATATGAAAATTATCTTCACTCATAATAGAACGGAATATTGGACGACTAAAACGTGCATCAAACAAACCATGCAAATCTTCGTTTTTGCCTTTGCAATACAAAATCATTATGAAAACAACTTTACGTATACACAAGAGCAAAAATACTGTATATACCGATAAACCCCAGCAAGAATTATAACACATTGTTTTCTACTCTCGGAGGAAAAAATAGCAGAACAGTAGACAGAACAACACGGCATCTGGACACCGCGAAACGTGTTGAACCTGGTGGTAATGATATAATATTCTCTGCTGAAGCTCCAATGTGACGTGGTAAAGGAATTGCACTCCATTGCATTTTGTTTTTCGCAATGTATGATGCATCTATACCACAAGCTGTTTCACTTTCTTCACCATTTTCTATTTAATATTCACATGTATCACTATCACTTTCACATTCAACATTTTCATCCATTATGGAAGAAATTGAAATATCTGAGTCACTTTCAGTTAGAATTTCAGCAATAGCACTGCTGTTCAAATTTCTTCGATTTGCCATTTTTTCTCTTTTAGGAAGTAAACACATCAAGAGCTAAACATTAACTGAAGTAAAATATAGATTGGTTGTACACGTATCTGAACAGAACGGGAAATCTCAGAATTACAAAACTATTGTGAATAAATACCATAATAATATTATTTTTACTCTAGATTGCCCGGTAAAAATTGACCGTTAATTTTAACATTTAAAAAATACTGAACCTTTTATCGGTATTGGTTTTAAATTAAATGTCCTCAGTTAATAAATTATTTAAAATGTTTGGTCAAAAGAGTTTTATATCAAATTACTTATGAAAAATACGAAGTAGACCAAAATGGTCTCTTACCTAAAATTCGTAAGTTTTCTTCAACCTAACAGCAGGGTTAAATAAATGCCAAATGTCTTCTTCACTAACTGGTGAATTGCATTTTGTCAATACTACACACAGTGCTTCTTGATGCAACACTCAAAACAACTAACGTGAATTGAAGGGATCATGGAATATCAAGGAAATTTTAATCTACCAAATGACATAGGAAATACATTCTTTTGTACTAATTTGTTGATACCGATATTAGCTCCGTAGGTTACATCGGGTTATATATGACCCATATGATTTCTGATTTGATAGAAAAGTGGGTATTTCAGATTATGATTTTTAGTATTCTCCGACGATTAATACAGTAGTGCCCATGTAAGTAGCGTGTGTATCAACATATGTAGTACAGCAGATAATAAACAACTGTGAAATACGACCAGTTTACGTAATAATAATAATAATAATAATATTTTATTAAGTGCCCAACAGTTACAACCTTAATAGACACTACAACAAGGCATATACATACATGTGCAAAAAACAATATATATTCTTAAAAAAGAAATAACATTAGAAAAAAATTAAACGAAAACGAAACACTAAAGGAAAAAATATCAATATTTAATTCGCGGCTCAAAGAAGATGTCGGTGTAAAGTTCATTAGCATTTAAACACATCTGGTATAATGGACTTCTCAGTAGCACATTGGTTCTACACCTTGGTAAATGAAACGTCGTCATATCTCTAGCAGCTAACCTAGGTACATTAAAATAAATTCGCTGCAAGAGTTCTGGACAATTCACGCTGTTAACTAAGACATCGCGAAGAGTATTGGCACTAATTACTTCTCTGCGGGTATCCAGGGAGCACACGTAATTCTGGGCCAATGATCAGTGTTGCGTGGTGGGCACTCTCCGTCGCGTTTAAAAATTAAATACTTTAGGAAACGCCTTTGTACCGTCTCAATCTGGAGCTTTTGATATGTATAGATGGGGCTCCAAACACTCGACGCATACTCAAGTCTACTCCGAACTATAGAGAAGTACAAATACTTTATGACGTCAGTATCGACGAAATAGCGCGAACTTCGTAATATAAATCCAAAGGATCTAATTGCAGCTTGACATATTTCATTTATATGCTGTGTAAAAGTTAATCGACTATCGAACAAAACACCCAAGTCCTTAATAGTGTTATTTGATTTCAGCGGTTCTCCATTAATACAGTAATTATAAATAACAGGATTACTTTTTTAAAGAATCGAACAACAGAGCATTTCCCAATATTAATTTCTAAACCATCGCTTCTACTCCATAACCAGATCTTATTAATATCTTGCCGAAGTTTCAGTGCATCATGTTAGCTATCAATTTTGATATATATCTTGACATCATCCGCGTAGGCGAGTGCGTGACATGTGAATTTATCAAGCAAGTCGTTTATGAATACCAAGAAAAATAAATCATTCACATGAACTAAACCCGTTATAGTGCACATAGTTTATTCTTCCAGTAAGATAAGATTTTATAAATGGAAGTAAATTCATATTCAGCCCAATTAACTCCAATTTTCTCAATAATAATTTGTGGCCTATTCTATCAAAGGCCTTAGAAAAGTCTAAGTAGATCATATCTACCTGTCCTCACATTCTAGGACACTACACAAATACTGTGTAAGGCAAACCAAATTTGTAACTGTGGACCTACCCTTCACAAATCCATGTTGATTCTGTGATATTTTCGTGCATATCTTTTTATAGATTGCGCTGTACAATATCTGTTCGAAGATCTTAGAAAAATTACACAAAATTGCAATTGGTCTATAATTTTTAATATTAGATTTATCTCCATTTTTGAAAACCGGAGTAAGTCTGGCCACCTTCCACTTAGAAGGGAATGTGCATGTCCGAAGAGCGAGATTATATATAAATTTCAGTGGTTCTACAAATGCCATTCCACAATCCTGGATCAAAAAGGCTGCTATTTGATCGTCACCAGAGCTCGAATTAGAATTTAATTTAGAAATACTCCACAAAATATCCTCTTCCGTAACTTGCAAAACCCGCTGCTGAATAACTGAGGTCATAGTCACAAAATATTTGCGTGTCACGATTGGAATTATCAGAGTAAACAGCAGCAAAATTGTCCGCAAAACGATGAATAATCTCTTGAGGATGTTCAAACATCACATCGTCATAATGCATGGAAGCGGGAATTCGGGAGGACCCCTGTCGAAAATATATGTATTGCCAAACAATGCGAGGGTTATTTTTTAGGTTTGATTCAGCTTATGTAACAAATTTCATATATGCTATATTTATTTGGGTTTTTGTAATAGCTCGGACTTTACTAAATTCCTCATAGAAAGATAATCGGCCAGTACGTCTCCATCTTCTGTGATA
Organism: Chrysina gloriosa; assembly: GCA_038088585.1. Taxonomy (NCBI): domain Eukaryota; kingdom Metazoa; phylum Arthropoda; class Insecta; order Coleoptera; family Scarabaeidae; genus Chrysina; species Chrysina gloriosa. Next base: position 25,424,064 of record CM076094.1, on the reverse strand, counting down.
GTACTTCTTTCGCTGTAAATTTTGCCGAATTTCAGACGTGAACCTTGGTGGAAATGCATTAGTTGTCGACACGACATGCATAGGGACCGATCTTAGAAAAACCCCATGCAGCACCGCATACAAAATGCTTACAGCTTCGTCAACATCGCGACAAGAATACAGAAACGACCAGTCAATATTCTGCACATCCTGGTATAATGCAATGAAATTAGCTCGCCGAAAATTGAAACGTGGGTTGGTGTTAGAAGGAAAACGATACTGAGATGAAGATGAAGGCACACTATATGATACAGCGAGAGCTGGATGATGCATAGCCTCTGGAACAAGTGGACAGGTACAACGCTCGACGGATATATCGGACGCCGTGTTCGAGAAGACAAGATCGAGAAGTCTACCATTATTGTTTTGAACTGAATTGTATTGATACAAATTAAGTATATTAGAAAAGTGGACGATAGAGGACACATACCGATCATTCTGTGGCAAATTGATATACTCGAGAACATTGAAGTCACCAATCAACAGCACAGGAAAATCAAGAACCATCGCCTCCAGTGCCTCCAAAAACATACCGACTTCATCAGAGGTTACCTTAGGTGGGATGTAGAGGCAAACAATATAAACAACATAATCAACAAATAAACACTTACAAATAATTACATCAATGAGAGGAAAGGTATTTCGTAGATATGTACAGTCGATAGTTTCATTCTTCTAATATTGTCACGCAGACCGATCCACACACCGCCACCAGCACCCATACGCAGCAGCTCGAAGTTTCTGCCACATCGAATTACAGAGAAAGTAGTAGGAAAAATCTCACTATCCAATACCGACGAGTTAAGCCAAGACTCAGTGAAAACTATAATATCAAAGTCACAATTAAGTAATTCTGGATATACCATATGCGTCTTGGAACGCAAACCACGAACATTCTGATAAAATATATTTAGATTTAAAAAGAAACTAAAGATCTATTCCCGGAAATCGATCGTACTGTTGGGTTCACTCAGTTTTCCGTGTGCAGTTTAATAATCGTGGGAATGCCCATTTTGTATTTAATAGACAAGTTTGTTTCATCCTTTGCAGTCCTATCCTGCAATTCGTTCCGAGCCTGTCGATACATATCACTCTGCATAGGTGTCTTATCCCAAGTAATGGCAATAGACGACCAAGGGGAGCCTTTTAACTTACGACAATTGCGTAATATATTAATAACAATTGATTCCGTCTGAAATCGAACTTTCAAAGGACGCGATCGATTGCTCACGGTAGGATCATATTTTCCCAATCTGTTTATATTTAAATTATCGTTTGTTTCCGAACCCAAAAATGCCAGGACATTTTTGACATACTGCATATCATGCACCACGGATTCCTCCTTCGACCGACTACCGGCCAACTCCGGTACACGATAAACAATGATATTAGTTTTCCGCATTTCTCGGCTATTAATTTCTTGAATAATTTTTTCCATGTCGATCGAGGAGGGAGCAGAAGACGACGCAGATTTAAGAGAAGTTTTCAGGTCGGAAATCTCCTTACGGGGATCGATAATCAGGGCCTTAAATAGATAATAATAATATATTGTAATATTGTAGTAATATTTTGCAGTTGAGATAAAAATGGATTTTTCAAAGAAACCGCTGAGTGAAGAGAAACTTGGGGATTTAGTTAGAAGATATGAGGAAGATAAGTCTGATTTAGAACCTGGGACTTTAGGAATTAAAAGTAACGGGGAGAGACAGATGATGGAGTGAATATGCATTAGACGAATTTAAAACCGACGACGCTACATCGAGTGAAACAAAGAACTCGATGTGCTGTCTAACAAGAAGAAGGCAAGGTAATCGGATATTTGTAATTTTTAATATTTATGCTACGTGTAGTTTGGACCTTAAATAAGAATATTTTGGAGTAGTTCGACGCAATGTTTGTAAATGACCGAGATAATCGATGTTGAATTTTCACCCACCAGTTAAGTCCACTAGATAGAATACGATTGTCAACTGGAATTGTGGCCTGGTTGATAGCGTTTTGGTGCGATAATCACGAGATCGCTGGTTCGAGTCTCGTCACGGGACATTTCTTTTTCTTCCATTCAAAACGCACCATATGTTTTTTCATTCTTCTTCTCATATCACAAATTATGAACAAACGAAATATATGAACTATGTGCGGGAACATTCTTCAAGTACTTCATTAAAATGCACAATCGGTTGATAAACAATATTCACTTTGAATTAACAATAAGGTTTCTTCAAAAAAACGAACGGAGTCAGGTAGGAAATGAAAATTTCTATTATTTTATATCTAGTATGGGACATTTGACGCAGTGTGGCACGAGCCAGAATGGTAGTTATCATAGAAACATGAGAAGCAACATTTTTTTATTATTACCTTATTGTTAAGTTAATTCAAAATGAATATTGTTTATCAACTGATTGTGCATTTTAATGATGTACTTGAAGAACGTTCCTACATATAGTTCATATATTTCGTTTGTTGATAATGTTTGATATGAGAAGAAGAATGAAAGAAACATATGGTGCGTTTTGAATGGAAGAAAAAGAAATGTCCCGTGACGAGAGCCGAACTAGCGATCTCGTAAGTATCGCATCAAAACGCTGTCGACTAGGCCACGAATCCAGTTGACAATCGTATTATATCTAGTGGATTTAAATAGTGGGTGAAACATCAACATCGATTATCTCGGTAATTTATGAACGTTGCGTCGAACTACGCCAAAATATTCTTATTTAAGGTCCAAACTACACGTACCATAAATATCAAAAATTACAAAAATCCGATTACCTTACCTTCTCCTTGTAAGAAGATAAACAGGGTAATTTATGGTAAGAATGATTAAATTAATGCTTGACAAATATTTTTCTGCAAAGAGAGGCTGAATGAAATAGTTAACCACACAAACCAAGAAATAGGAAAACAAGCTCCTAAACATAAAAATCAACGTTTCTTTGGTTGATTATATCTTCTCAGCACAAACAATTCAAATATTTCGTAAATATGATTCAAATAATTTGCGATCTCAATTATTCGTGATATCTCGGTGAGATGGATATGGTCAAAATAATGACCCCATCTCCCGAGCAGGAGAAATATTGGCAGGAGAAATATTGGCAGAGAAATATTTCTCCTGCTCGGGAGATGGGGTCATTATTTTGACCATATCCATGTCACCAAGATATCGACGTATCACGTGAAAATTTTCACTGTGTCACTCTGTCACTGTCCTAATAAGGACGAAACTAATTCGTAGAGGCCGGATTATATGCAAAAAGGTGGAAATATGCAGATGTTTTGGCCTAAATATGCACTTTATTATGAAACATATGCAGATAAAGAAAGGAGGAGTAATGCTAGAAAATGTAATACTGTAGAAAAAAAAAAATATTCTATTATGTTTACTACAAGTTTATTTATAACATTTTACAACATAATTAACTATGAAAACAATTTACAATTACATATTTCTCAAAGTTTTCAATAGAAAAATTGTGGCGCTTGTCTGATAACATGTATTTATATACTGAAAAGGTTCGTTCTACGTCCACGCTTGTTATAGGAGCATATTTCAAATTAGAAATATCCTCTATTGTCAACTCAATATTTTCTACTGACTCACCACACAAGATTTTAGCAATATCCTTTAGCTTTTTAAAACCCTCATTTTTTCTATTACACTTAAAAATTTTCATACACGGATTTTCCCACCCTTCCTTTAATATCAAAACATAACTTTTCAAATTTGTTTATTATTTCAACGCTCTCAATTGGCGACATAAATTGTTTTTCCAATTGCAATATAGAAGTGGAAATAAAATTGTAGTTGGCTTTAATAAACGCCAACTGTTGAGGTATTTCTTTACTCGAATACACCTTTTGGGTGTCTAGCAGAGATTGTGTATCGCTATCAAGATCCATAATAATTGTCTTTATTTCTTCATAATGATTTGCATGAAAAATAGCAGCTTCCAACCACGTTCCCCATCGTGTGATTACTGGTTGAGGAGGAAGCGGAGTACCGGGTAGATGTTGTTTGTAAAACTGAACTCTTAATGGAGCCTTTAAAAACACTTTCTTAACACTACTAATTAAAGTATTTACCTAGGGAAAATGGTTTCTTACTTCTTCTGCAATACGATTTATCCGTGCGCCAAGCAAGTTGTGTGAATTAAATTTGAGTAAAAGCTCTTCTAGTTGCAAGCTGCCTTCAGCATGTATGGTGCGGCATCTGTTAAAAACAATAGAATTTTTCTGTTGGAATCGATTCCGGTAAGAAAAAGGTTGCCAGTTCTTCCTGTATAAACCTTGTTATTGTCAAATTATTTGCCTTTTCCAACTGTTTGGATGAAATTAAATAAGATTTTGCTGGAACCTATACGTTAAGGACACCTATCATTAAATGAACTATGTATCGGCCCACACTGTCCGTAGTTTCATCTGCGCATATGTAAACGTAATTGTTTGACACAGCCTTCTTAATGCTACTCAATGTTTCTGCATAGATACGATGAATATAATTTTTCTTAAGGTGCTCTCGTCGGGAATATTATATTTGCCGGTGTACTTTTGCAAAAATAACTTGACATTTAAATTGTTTATTTTATGTAGTGTGTAGTAATATCTGCTGACACAAACATTAGGCACAAATCTTCATAAAATTGTTCTTGTTCCGATTTTTGGAGGTTGATGGCAAACATTGCGGTAATGTTTATTACTTATTATTTAGTAAAAGATAAAGGAGTAATAAAAAACTAATATGTAAAGAGTTTGCAAAGCAATCGGAATAAACACCATTTAATAAAATAACCAACACACCGGTTCGACAAATAATTTTATTTTAAAATGATTTTTATTTAAAAATCATCAGCAGAATACGGAATATCAGATATTCCGTATTGTGCTGATGATATGCGAAAAATACGCATGAAATATACATCTCATTGTACTCATTTTAAAATAAAATTTTAAAATAAAATTATTTGTCGAAGCGTTGTATTAGTGATTTTGTTAAACATCGTTTAAAAACTATAGATTAATAAGAGGAAATAAACTTAAATTTTACTTACAATCTTGCTGCATGCTACGCAAAATACTTTTTCTCCATCCATACGCAATTCTAAATAAGGTGCCATCCATCCAGGCACAGTCGCTATTTTCGGCATTTTTGCTATTATAATTAATAACAACCGACAAGTTTACACTTCGAAAAACCAAACGTAAAATGACGTTTAAAATAAATAAGATTGCTTTCGAATATGGGAATAAATTTCTCCAAATAACAACGAAGCACCTGTGCTCCTAATTTTCTGGTAAAATGTATTTTTGTATTTATTTAGAAGTTTCAGGGAATTAGCTTTTCCTTGAATTCTGTCCCGGTCTAGATGTATGGGAACAGCATTAATAAATTTTTGGAAGCGCTAATCGGAAAACTATCGAGAAGAGGCTTCATAGAATGCTATTTTTAATTTAAAGAGGGCTGTTTAACTCTTTGTTTGTTACAACCACGACATACTTTTTAGTAATGTCTATCCTATAATAAATTACATCTAATAAATAAATAAAACTCGGATACTTCAAATATGCTGAATTACTACAAAATATGCAAATAATATACACAATGCATATGTTATGCAAATATGCAAATTTATGCAAACTGCATATTATCCGGCCCTTACTAATTAGTCTGCAGTTGCGTTTTGCGTATGACATAGTCAAAATTTCCTACAGGATTATTGGTATATGCAAATTGTGGTTACTTTGTAAGCTTTTGCACGGTTACTTGTTAACTGCCCATTAACGAACCTAATTTTATTATTAGGTCGTTTATATGAACCGTACTTCCACCTTAATAAATATTAATATTATTCCTTACTTTATTTACCCACTGTATATATATGCATATATCCATAATAAAGATATATACAGTGTGGGATTGAAGTATGGGATATTAAAAGAAAAACGAACACTGGTATTTTTTTAAAACGCTGAAACATGTCGGTTTTAGTTTTTAAAAAGACACATTAATGACAATAAAATAAATACTGTTTTCGTTAAGACGTTATCACACCAAAAATTAAGTGACAATTTTGATTTGTAGTATTAGAATCCGATAGTGATTTTTCTTCCCTTTATGATCATGCAAATAAATTATAAGGTTGCATTACAAAAATTCTAAGATAAATCGAGCTGAATATTTAGTGTTGATATTATCCTATAAAATAGGAAATGATTCTAAATTATCATATTAAAATACCACAACATAAAACTCTATTAAATGTCTGTATTATCTAAGATAATAAATACTTAAGAGCATAAACGGAAATAAATAAAAATATTAAATCTAGCTAAACTGTTTCATACAAGCATTACGGCAATACTCAACGGACATATGTAATTATAATAATAAATAAATGCTTGTATCTGCTTTTCCCATATTGATCTGTAACGCCATTTCTCTCCTGATATTATTAAGCTTCTTGTGATATGCTGTTACTCCTAGTAAACACGCTACATTTTATGTTAATTTTGCTGTCCCCATGAGTGTAGCTAGGTATTTTTTCTGAGGAGGGAGAGGGAGGGCAGCCGGCCAACTGATTATATGTATATATATATATATACACTTCATGTTTGTACATATGAGAAATCCAATTAAGGAATTCCCCAATATGTATCAAACGTGCGCATTTTTGCAGTTTCTACTCTACACGAGTGTACAACTATTTTTCGTATCCATTCTCCAATCATATTACTTATCACATATTCCACGGTGGATTACCCGAAATAAAATGATCAATTATTACAAAGAGCATCGATTAAAAGATAGAAAGCAATGAAATAATTTAAACATATACATTCAACACTTTCACACCACAAGAATCCCAAATAACCACTGGATATAAAAGAAACCAAGGATACCTGGGCATCAACAATATAAATTTCCATAACAACGCCGTGATGAAGTGTTTTCCATGGTGAATTAAAACAGGTAGTTATCTGGGCAACGGAGAGATAATGTAGTATAGTCCTGGTTTCCGAAAAATGAGGGTATGTTTGGTTAACCACCGGGAATGACAAGACAGAACAGGCATCGAAATACGTTTTTACCGCGTTCAAGGTGAATTGGAATAAAAGTTTCGAGGGTGTACGAAAAATAGTTGTACACTCGTGTAGAGTAGAAACTGCAAAAATGCGCACGTTTGATATATATTGGGAATTCCTTAATTGGATTTCTCATATGTACAAATATCAAGCATACTACTATATATACACGTAAGTCGATAATGGAAACTACTTCTCACAAAAGTTACACTGATGAGCGATAAACCGCGAAACGCGTCTGCAAATGGTGGGAGGTAGTTTTCCAATCATATTACTTATTATATATATATATACTTATATATATATATACGTCAGAGGATTTTTGTAGGTGGGGCAACAAATTTTCTATTGAACATGGGGGACTTTGTCTCACTTCTCACTTGAAGGTCCTCCCATTAACTTTCACCGAAAATAAAGTCTTTTCCAGCGTTATAACCACCTGGTTTATCAATTTTCCCGGTATTTCGATTTTTTCAGTATTTGGATCAATTTCTCCCTATTCATCAAGAGATAAGCCGCTTCAAAACCTATCAAGAACGCATGAGGACCTATCTTCTAGTCTCTCGTAACACCCTGTCAATATTTTCTTCAGTATAAACATCTAGTTTGTTGATCTAGTTTTTCGAAAGCCACACTGGTATTTCTCTATTTGGTCTTCGGCGTAACTTTCCAGTCTGCTCTTTATCAGTGTTGTCAGAACTTTATATGTTACGTCCAACAGAGCTATTTTCCTGTAATTGGAGCATTCTGTTTTTTTCCTTTCCCTATTATGTTAGGTATTTTCCAATCTGGCGGTAATTCGTATGTCTCTAATATTTTCTTTATTAATTTATAGATTACTGTTTCAAAAACTGTCCCCGATATCTCAGGTTTTCCGCCGTGACGTTATTTTCTCCTGAGCTACATTGGCAATATTTATAATATTATATTCGTTGATCAAAATTGGAGTTTTGGGTGAAAGATTAACTTGGTTAAGTTTTCACCGGCCAAAACTCTAGCCAAACCCATTTTTTGAACAACACCTGACCTTCGAACCTCGAAGAATAGGAAGTAGAAAGTAAAATTTCTTGTGCATTATAATCTGACAGATTTACATACATTTTTTAAATCTCTTCTCTACCACTTTCGGGTCAATCAAACAGCAACTCTGGAGTTAATAGCTATATTTTCAAAACGTTAATATAACGTTTTCGGATAGTGCCCAAATAGAAACAAATGTTTGGTTATACATACATCTAGTTATATTTTCACTGATGAAGGTTATCTAAACACATTATTTTAACTTTGTGGAAATATAGCTATTAGCTCCAGAGTTGTTTGATTAACCTAATAGTGGTAGAGAGGATATTTGAAAAGATGAGTTGGTCATGAAACAGACACACACATGTGTATGTATATATACATCTAAAACATTTTATATTTTATAAAATGTAATATATCACATAATATCTATTATGGAAAAAGCTTAAGAGATTTTTAGATTTCAACGAATTCGTCAACCAATACCATTTTTCAGGAAATATACACAATATCCTACTAGAGAAAAATCCTTACGTTTTATTTTCGTCCTCACTTTCGTTCAGTTCTTCTTCGCCATTTTCAGTTACTTCATCGTTCTGAATTGAATTTTCCTGAGGCACCTTCAGTGTATCAGTCACTATGTTATTTTCAGACATTTCGATGATGAGACACGGAAATAAATTACTCGCGAACGCAGTAAGAAAATACGCGAAATATATATTTCAGTTCACAAGTTTACTTAGCAATAGCAGCGGAGACGTTAAGCAAATGAAGGGAAACGTTGTAGCTAGAATATTTATTTTGAGTCCTTGTGTCCAAATGAGATTAAAGAGGAGATTAACAAGAAATCCTATTAAAAAACCCGATATGCATCGTTAAATACGTTATAGGTAACATGCTTTCAATCAATATCTAGGTGACTGCTATATAACTCTTCCCATTCGTTATCACATGTGCTTCGCTTTAACATCTTGGCCTTCAATCATATTGAAGAAATATTCTCGCGTTGACACCATTATTCGGAACAAATTACATACTATATAATGACTAAGGTACTTGAACGTATTATTTGCGTCATTTCTACAAATTTGTGATTTTCGTAAAACTCCACTACTAGTTTCTTAAAGATTAAATAAAAATAACCTGAAGTTTTTACAGTCCGCCATACGGATTGGAGGCAATACGACCGCCCAGCAATATGTTCCATTTCTTCAAACTCTGGAGAACTTTATCTAAATAATACAATGTTCGCCGTCACATTGCAAGAACTACGTTAAACTGATGTGAAGGGAATCGTTTACCTTATCCATCAGGTTCTCCGGATCTTTCCTCTATAGAACATATGCGGAATAGTATAGATAAGATACTAGAGAGTGTAACCAACCAATCTTTGCCTTTGGACATGTAATATTGGTTGCTTCGGATGCAATAGACCAAGATAACATCAATAAACTTTTAGATGGAATACCACGATGTGTACTGAATAAATAGCAAAGGTGGCCCAACATATTACTAAAAACAAAAAAGGAAATACTTCATATAATTCTTTACAATTTTAGTCATTCAATACTTTTAAATACTTTCAGGTTTCTGCCAAATTTAATCAAAAAATGTCAGCTCCTTCTAGACGATGTAATTTCTACATCAGGTACCATTTACGATTCTATTACTACTTCTAATAGAATTTAGGTAACAAGCCATCAATAAAATTTAACTGATTTCAATGCTATTGACTTATATTCAAAAAACTGGAACGATGTCGATGAAGTTTCGAGTCGGATGGAAATAATTCAGCTTCTATCTATATAAATCGACGATGAAAATGACGAATTAAATGAAATATTGAAAGTTAAAGTGTATTTTAATATTTGTTTTCTTTTACAAATTCAAAATAATGTGTAGGTATAAGAATATCATCAATGGTTTTAGGTTACGAAACAGAATCATAAAACCTTTAATTTTGATAGTCAATGAGGTTTAGTAAAAGATATAGCCGATGTTTATCGCCTATCGATTATTTTCGGCCCTTCCTCACCAATGAGATACTTATGGTAACCAAAACAAGTCCCAATATATAACAAGTAGTTTCAAAAGTGGCGTTCAAAATGTAGTAGAAGCAGAAAGTGGATTAAATTCGGATATTTCTTAACCGTATTCTTTGTCGTGTCTAATCAATGATGGTAACGAATTTCTACTAACTGTTTGATATGGTTCAGCCGAAACCGTGCTGTGTGCCCTGCCATAATATTCCAGATTGTCGAAGACGACTATTTTGTTTCCTCTGCCCGCTTTCAGATAAACACAATTTCTTTTCTTGAGACATTTAATAACGGGCATCTTACTTTTACTACAGAAGTTCCTAACAAATTCTTTCGTATATGAATCTACGTATTATATACCAGTTTATCTACGTTATCTCTTCTACCAGAGGCCGCAAAAATATTTTGAACGCTGCGATCGCAAATATCTTTTTAGAACCGAAACTGCTTCCGTTACCTGTACGTATACATCATCGGAGAAAATTGCAATTAAAACAAATTACGGCACCAGATATTTTCATTCCGACTTCGCAAACTTATTCTACGTTATCTCTCCTATCAGAAACCGCAAAAATATCTTGAGCGCCGCGATCGCAAATATTTTTTAGAACCGAAATTGCTTCCGTTACCTGTACGTATACATCATCGGAGAAAATTGCAATTAAAACAAATTACGGCACCAGATATTTTCATTCCGACTTCGCAAACTTATTCTACGTTATCTCTCCTATCAGAAACCGCAAAAAATATTTTGAACACCGCGATCGCAAATATTTTTTGAGACCCGAAATTGCTTCCGTTACCTGTATGTATACATCATCGGAGAAAATTGCAATTAAAACAAATTGCGGCACCAGATATTTTCATTCCGACTTCGCAGACTTATTCCCAGTTATATCTTCTATCAGAAACCGCAAAATATTTTGAACACCGCGATCGCAAATATTTTTTGAGACCCGAAATTGCTTCCGTTACCTGTATGTATACATCATCGGAGAAAATTGCAATTAAAACAAATTGCTGCACCAGATATTTTCATTCCGACTTCGCAGACTTATTCCCAGTTATATCTTCTATCAGAAACCGCAAAAATATTTTGAACACCGCGATCGCAAATATTTTTTTGAGAACCGAAATTGCTTCCGTTACCTGTACGTATACATCATCGGAGAAAATTGCAATTAAAACAAATTGCGGCACCAGATATTTTCATTCCGACTTCGCAGACTTATTCCCAGTTATATCTTCTATCAGAAACCGCAAAAATATTTTGAACACCGCGATCGCAAATATTTTTTGAGACCCGAAATTGCTTCCGTTACCTGTATGTATACATCATCGGAGAAAATTGCAATTAAAACAAATTGCTGCACCAGATATTTTCATTCCGACTTCGCAGACTTATTCCCAGTTATCTCTCCTATCAGAAACCGCAAAAATATTTTGAACACCGCGATCGCAAATATTTTTTGAGACCCGAAATTGCTTCCGTTACCTGTATGTATACATCATCGGAGAAAATTGCAATTAAAACAAATTGCGGCACCAGATATTTTCATTCCGACTTCGCAGACTTATTCCCAGTTACATCTTCTATCAGAAACCGCAAAAATATTTTGAACACCGCGATCGTAAATATTTTTTTGAGAACCGAAATTGCTTCCGTTACCTGTACGTATACATCATCGGAGAAAATTGCAATTAAAACAAATTGCGGCACCAGATATTTTCATTCCGACTTCGCAAACTTATTCTACGTTATCTCTCCTATCAGAAACCGCAAAAATATCTTGAGCGCCGCGATCGCAAATATTTTTTTAGAACCGAAATTGCTTCCGTTACCTGTACGTATACATCATCGGAGAAAATTGCAATTAAAACAAATTACGGCACCAGATATTTTCATTCCGACTTCGCAAACTTATTCTACGTTATCTCTCCTATCAGAAACCGCAAAAATATTTTGAACACCGCGATCGCAAATATTTTTTTGAGACCCGAAATTGCTTCCGTTACCTGTATGTATACATCATCGGAGAAAATTGCAATTAAAACAAATTGCTGCACCAGATATTTTCATTCCGACTTCGCAGACTTATTCCCAGTTATATCTTCTATCAGAAACCGCAAAAATATTTTGAACACCGCGATCGCAAATATTTTTTGAGACCCGAAATTGCTTCCGTTACCTGTATGTATACATCATCGGAGAAAATTGCAATTAAAACAAATTGCTGCACCAGATATTTTCATTCCGACTTCGCAGACTTATTCCCAGTTACATCTTCTATCAGAAACCGCAAAAATATTTTGAACACCGCGATCGTAAATATTTTTTGAGAACCGAAATTGCTTCCGTTACCTGTACGTATACATCATCGGAGAAAATTGCAATTAAAACAAATTGCGGCACCAGATATTTTCATTCCGACTTCGCAAACTTATTCTACGTTATCTCTCCTATCAGAAACCGCAAAAATATCTTGAGCGCCGCGATCGCAAATATTTTTTAGAACCGAAATTGCTTCCGTTACCTGTACGTATACATCATCGGAGAAAATTGCAATTAAAACAAATTGCGGCACCAGATATTTTCATTCCGACTTCGCAAACTTATTCTACGTTATCTCTCCTATCAGAAACCGCAAAAATATCTTGAGCGCCGCGATCGCAAATATTTTTTAGAACCGAAATTGCTTCCGTTACCTGTACGTATACATCATCGGAGAAAATTGCAATTAAAACAAATTGCGGCACCAGATATTTTCATTCCGACTTCGCAAACTTATTCTACGTTATCTCTCCTATCAGAAACCGCAAAAATATCTTGAGCGCCGCGATCGCAAATATTTTTTTAGAACCGAAATTGCTTCCGTTACCTGTATGTATACATCATCGGAGAAAATTGCAATTAAAACAAATTGCTGCACCAGATATTTTCATTCCGACTTCGCAGACTTATTCCCAGTTACATCTTCTATCAGAAACCGCAAAAATATTTTGAACACCGCGATCGTAAATATTTTTTTTGAGAACCGAAATTGCTTCCGTTACCTGTACGTATACATCATCGGAGAAAATTGCAATTAAAACAAATTGCGGCACCAGATATTTTCATTCCGACTTCGCAAACTTATTCTACGTTATCTCTCCTATCAGAAACCGCAAAAATATCTTGAGCGCCGCGATCGCAAATATTTTTAGAACCGAAATTGCTTCCGTTACCTGTATGTATACATCATCGGAGAAAATTGCAATTAAAACAAATTGCTGCACCAGATATTTTCATTCCGACTTCGCAGACTTATTCCCAGTTATATCTTCTATCAGAAACCGCAAAAATATTTTGAACACCGCGATCGCAAATATTTTTTTGAGACCCGAAATTGCTTCCGTTACCTGTATGTATACATCATCGGAGAAAATTGCAATTAAAACAAATTGCTGCACCAGATATTTTCATTCCGACTTCGCAGACTTATTCCCAGTTACATCTTCTATCAGAAACCGCAAAAATATTTTGAACACCGCGATCGCAAATATTTTTGAGACCCGAAATTGCTTCCGTTACCTGTATGTATACATCATCGGAGAAAATTGCAATTAAAACAAATTGCTGCACCAGATATTTTCATTCCGACTTCGCAGACTTATTCCCAGTTATATCTTCTATCAGAAACCGCAAAAATATTTTGAACACCGCGATCGCAAATATTTTTGAGACCCGAAATTGCTTCCGTTACCTGTATGTATACATCATCGGAGAAAATTGCAATTAAAACAAATTGCTGCACCAGATATTTTCATTCCGACTTCGCAGACTTATTCCCAGTTATATCTTCTATCAGAAACCGCAAAATATTTTGAACACCGCGATCGCAAATATTTTTTTGAGACCCGAAATTGCTTCCGTTACCTGTATGTATACATCATCGGAGAAAATTGCAATTAAAACAAATTGCGGCACCAGATATTTTCATTCCGACTTCGCAGACTTATTCCCAGTTACATCTTCTATCAGAAACCGCAAAAATATTTTGAACACCGCGATCGTAAATATTTTTTTGAGAACCGAAATTGCTTCCGTTACCTGTACGTATACATCATCGGAGAAAAATTGCAATTAAAACAAATTGCGGCACCAGATATTTTCATTCCGACTTCGCAAACTTATTCTACGTTATCTCTCCTATCAGAAACCGCAAAAATATCTTGAGCGCCGCGATCGCAAATATTTTTTAGAACCGAAATTGCTTCCGTTACCTGTACGTATACATCATCGGAGAAAATTGCAATTAAAACAAATTGCGGCACCAGATATTTTCATTCCGACTTCGCAAACTTATTCTACGTTATCTCTCCTATCAGAAACCGCAAAAATATCTTGAGCGCCGCGATCGCAAATATTTTTTAGAACCGAAATTGCTTCCGTTACCTGTACGTATACATCATCGGAGAAAATTGCAATTAAAACAAATTGCGGCACCAGATATTTTCATTCCGACTTCGCAAACTTATTCTACGTTATCTCTCCTATCAGAAACCGCAAAAATATCTTGAGCGCCGCGATCGCAAATATTTTTTTAGAACCGAAATTGCTTCCGTTACCTGTATGTATACATCATCGGAGAAAATTGCAATTAAAACAAATTGCTGCACCAGATATTTTCATTCCGACTTCGCAGACTTATTCCCAGTTACATCTTCTATCAGAAACCGCAAAAATATTTTTGAACACCGCGATCGTAAATATTTTTTGAGAACCGAAATTGCTTCCGTTACCTGTACGTATACATCATCGGAGAAAATTGCAATTAAAACAAATTGCGGCACCAGATATTTTCATTCCGACTTCGCAAACTTATTCTACGTTATCTCTCCTATCAGAAACCGCAAAATATCTTGAGCGCCGCGATCGCAAATATTTTTTAGAACCGAAATTGCTTCCGTTACCTGTACGTATACATCATCGGAGAAAATTGCAATTAAAACAAATTACGGCACCAGATATTTTCATTCCGACTTCGCAAACTTATTCTACGTTATCTCTCCTATCAGAAACCGCAAAAATATCTTGAGCGCCGCGATCGCAAATATTTTTTAGAACCGAAATTGCTTCCGTTACCTGTACGTATACATCATCGGAGAAAATTGCAATTAAAACAAATTGCGGCACCAGATATTTTCATTCCGACTTCGCAAACTTATTCTACGTTATCTCTCCTATCAGAAACCGCAAAAATATCTTGAGCGCCGCGATCGCAAATATTTTTTAGAACCGAAATTGCTTCCGTTACCTGTATGTATACATCATCGGAGAAAATTGCAATTAAAACAAATTGCGGCACCAGATATTTTCATTCCGACTTCGCAGACTTATTCCCAGTTATATCTTCTATCAGAAACCGCAAAAATATTTTGAACATCGCGATCGCAAATATTTTTTTGAGAACCGAAATTGCTTCCGTTACCTGTACGTATACATAATCGGAGAAAATTGCAATTAAAACAAATTACGGCACCAGATATTTTCATTCCGACTTCGCAAACTTATTCTACGTTATCTCTCCTATCAGAAACCGCAAAAATATTTTGAGCACAGCGATCGCAAATATTTTTTGAGAACCGAAATTGCTTCCGTTACCTGTATGTATACATCATCGGAGAAAATTGCAATTAAAACAAATTGCGGCACCAGATATTTTCATTCCGACTTCGCAGACTTATTCCCAGTTATATCTTCTATCAGAAACCGCAAAAATATTTTGAACACCGCGATCGCAAATATTTTTTGAGAACCGAAATTGCTTCCGTTACCTATACGTATACATCATGGGAGAAAATTGCAATTAAAACAAATTACGGCACCAGATATTTTCATTCCGACTTCGCAAACTTATTCTACGTTATCTCTTCTATCAGAAACCGCAAAAATATTTTGAGCACAGCGATCGCAAATATTTTTTGAGAACCGAAATTGCTTCCGTTACCTGTACGTATACATCATCGGAGAAAATTGCAATTAAAACAAATTGCGGCACCAGATATTTTCATTCCGACTTCGCAGACTTATTCCCAGTTATATCTTCTATCAGAAACCGCAAAAATATTTTGAACACCGCGTTCTAAGAAATTTAAGAAGTAAATGCAGATAATTCGCAGATGTTGTGCTTAGTATACTGTTTTGCAAAACAAATAAATACTTACTATCTTAATCCAATAAATACTCATCTTAATTCATTAATTAATTCCTTTTTCTTGTCAATACAATTATTTTTCAAAACTTATTTTCTTTTTAGTAGCTACAAACCGACAACGGTCATGGGAAACCATCTAGCCCATGTAATAAAAGCTATTTAGTCTTGTAAAATTTCGATGAGATGTAACTGTACATGAAATTCCTTCAGAAACTTGATTTTACCACCCTTTTATAGGTCACGTAGCCTTTCAATTTTTTTACAGCGTACAGTATTTTCTAGCGGAAACCAATGACGTACCGCACGCATATACTGCAATCAAGGTCGACCTTGCATGCAAATTATCTTTGTTTTCAGTAAAGCCTCTTAGAAGTTCGTAGTTTCCATTTATTTGAGCCAATATCGACCAGGGAAGGTTCGCAAGTTTTCACTTTTTACAGCTTATATTCGTCAACGTTGTACCGGGGGATTTTGTATTTTTTTTTCTCTTCTATTTGCTGATATTTGGATGTTTGCCATTTGTCCGCTTCCTGATTGGCTGCAGTTGATTTTGATAGTTGGTTAAAACCTTTTCCCTTAGAAAAAATATGAGATCATTTTCGGGAGTTAGACAGACAATTTCAAGTTTGGGACTCACATAGATCATTTTCGAGATTTATTCGATACTCACACAAATTAACTCAAGCTTCAAACACATTCACACATAACATTCAAAATTCAGCGTTTCGGTACTTTAACATGCGTATGTGACATTCGACTTGTGCGTTATTTAGTAGATTCGATGCTAGAACGCGAATTAATTATGTAACTCGTAGCTCGTTACGTGAACCGTGTGTGATAGTGTGCACTGCCCGCTGTTGTGTTTGGACGCAGCCCGTTCTTAGCATTGGCCGGATCAAAATTCCAAGACGTCGGACCAGTACTCAAAGGTTTGACTGCATCAGAATAAGTTTGCGAGGTCGGAATGAAAATATCTGGTGCCGCAATTTGTTTTAATTGCAATTTTCTCCGATGATGTATACGTACAGGTAACGGAAGCAATTTCGGTTCTCAAAAAATATTTGCGATCGCGGTGTTCAAAATATGTTTGCGGTTTCTGAATGGGGGGATAACGTAGAATAAGCCTGCGAAGTCGGAATGAAAATATCTGGTGCCGCACTGTGTCAAAATTTTAATTTTATCAACTTATCTGTGCTTACAGATAGGGGCAAGTGTATTTCGATATCATCGCGGGAATTTAGTAGTAATCGGATTTAAGCTAACTTCTAACATAATAAAATCACTTACTCGGTTTGCTTTCATCTTATTATTGCGTTTAGAGGCCGAAATCGAAAGAAAAATTTTATGGATGGAATTTATGGCTAACTTCACACCGGTTCAACACCGATAGTCAAATTATAAGATTCGAAAGGTCACGAACAACAATGCAGAGCGTTACTGGATACAGTATCTCCATCCAACTTAATAACGAAGAAATTAGCAAATACCCTAGACTTACCGAAAAGGCAGGTGCATATCTCAATTAAAGGCATTGATCAAGCAACGACAAAGTCAATCTATTCACTGCAAATGACTATGACATAGCTCCGCAATGTGGATTTAAAGCAAACATAGATTGTTTAATTTTGGACAAAAACGCCTACCCCTTGTCTCTTTCCCAAGAGAACGCATGAATATTCCAAAGAACTTAAAATTAGCTGACGCGGACTTTCATTTATCCAGAGATGTCGTCGAGATGACGTCGAGTTGTCTTACAAGGTGTTGTGCATAGGGCAAATTGTGTTAGAAAAAGGTCAACCCTGCTTGCAGAAAACCTTACTGGACTGGACAGTCTCACATAAATTTACGATTAACTCTGAGTCGTCTTATCAATCAGTCCGTCATCTCACTATTAACGAAACGTTAAATAAAACCATGGTTAAGTTTTGGGAAATAGAAAACGTCAGCGGTGATGGTCTCCTGAAGAAAGGCTTTGCGAAAAACATTTCCTGCAAACCGCTAAGCGCAATCCAGGTGGTCGTTTCGAAGTAGCACTGCCGTTTAAAAAGGATCCATCACTATTGGGGGATTCTCACGTACAGGCCTTAAAAAGATTTCATTCGTTAGAACGCATACTAAACAAAAACCCGCAATTGAAACAAGAGTGTGTGCTATTCATACAATAATATTTAGATTTTGGACATATGCGTGCATTGAAACAAACAAAGGATAAACTATCTATATGGTCACATTTGATGCATCGGCTAGAACTTCAACGGGCATATCGTTAAATGATATTCTGGTGGTGGACCCTAAACTCCAGGAAGATGTATTTGATATTGTCGCGCTAAGTCTGCATTACTAATATTTATACCTGTTACGAGTCCTTTTGTTACCATGTCAGAAAGGGTTTTTATGTTCAAATGTCCTAAACGTTCGTGCCAGGTTTTTAGGTTGTCACTGGCAACGACACTGTTTGCTGCTGCACGTATAGTTTTAAAGAGCATTTTATACAAATTGTTTGATGCAAGAACACCACAAGCTACTAATTTGTTATTGTGATAAACTTTTGCATATCTATTTTCTTTTTTTTTTTTTTTTTTTTAAATCTTATCGTTATGTGGATGACTGTTTTTGTTCCGTAAGAAAGGATAGTATTGATGAGATATTAGATTCATTTCAGTTATCATAATAGATTAAAATTTACATATGAGAGAGAATCTAATAACTCATTGAATTTCCTGAACGTGACAGTCATGCATAATAACGGCATTGTGAAAACAAATTGGCATATAAAGACTACCAATACAGGAAGACATTTAAATTATTTTTCAGAAACATCAAAATTACATAAAATTAATGTAGTTACCGGTTTAGTTGATCAAGCGGTTAGATTAGCTAATCCTGAATTTAGGGAAAAGAATTTAAACAAAGTTAAAGAAATCTTAGATAAAAATAATTATCCAAATAGTTTTTATGAAAAAATAATAAAAAATAGAATTAACAAATTATAGAATAGAGGAATTAAAAATAATAACAATAAATGTTATAACGCTATTCCTTATAAAAAAGGTTTAAGCGAAAAATAAAAAAGAATTTAATAATAACAACATAAACATTACTTTCATTCCAAATTATAGTAACAGATCTCTTTTTACTAATACTAAATCTAAAATAATTAAACAAAATCAGAGTAATGTAGTTTATAAAATAAACTGTAAAGACTGTGATGGTTGTTACATCGGTCAGACGAAACAATATTTAAAGAAAAGGTTGTATAGCCATAAGTATTCTTTAAATAATGATTTTGGTGCAATGACCGCTGTAACAAAGCATTACAAAGATCTTGGGCATTACTTTGATTTTGAAAACACAATTATATTAAAAACAGAGAATAATTATAAAAAAGACTAATATATGAAATGATAAATATACAGAAAGACACTAAAACTATTAATTTCAGGACCGATATTCAAAATTTAGGTAATGTAGGTGTATATAGCAATTTGTTAAAATGACATTTGCATTTCTTAAGAAGGAAACCTTTGGCTAGGTTTTTAAATTTGGTTTTCCCTAGTCCTTGAACAGAATTGTTAACGTTTCGACAAAGATTTTTTGATATAAGGTTTTACTTAATTTGCATGTATGTTTACACATTAATTTAGTTTTTATAATTTATATATATATAAAAGTTGGTTACACATCCTCTATATCAAGAAATCCTAGTCATTAGTTATTTTGTTGATAGTCCCAAATAAAAAGCAAAAGTTTGTTTATATATTTATCTAGTTATATTTTCACTGACGAAGGTGTTCCGAAAACGTTTGTAAACGTTCTGAAAATATAACTATCGTTCAAACCAGCCTTGTTTTATTGACCTATTAGTGGTAGAGATCTATCATATAAGATTAATAATAAAGGCAAAAATATTAATGCAGCGGATCTGGGAACTGAAAATGGACTGGGATGAGTCACTTCCGCAAAGCATCCAGGAAATGTGGATAAATTATACTGAGGAGCTAGGCGAGTTACACCGTCTAGAAATTTGAGGACGTGTTGTATGTTTAAAAATCCACTAGTTTACGAAATGCACGGCTTCTGTGATGCCAGTGAGAAGGCTTATCGAGCATGCATTTTTATTCGGGTTACTAAAACTGATGAAACATCATCGATTATGTGCCAAATCAAAAGTTGCTCCCATCAAAATAACTATGTAACCAAGGTTAGAATTGTGTGGCGCTTTGCTTCTAACACGACCAGTGGCTAGATTAAAGCAAACATCGCATGCTAAATTCCACAAAATAGACTATTGGACGGACTCACAAATCGTATTAGCATGGATCCAAGCTCCATAAAAAACGTGGAAAACGTTTGTGGCAAACTGAATTAGCGAAATTCAAGAATCATCGAACCCATACGAGTGGCACTATATTCCGACAAAGGAGAATCGACAAGGCTCGTTTGGAAAAGGAAAAGGCAGTGCCTAATGTAGGAGTTTTGAGTATGTTCGAATTAAATGACGCTATGTCTACGCTGGTAAAGATTGTACAGTCATCGACATTTCATAGTGACATCTCTCATATAACTAGCAGCAGCAAGGTGAATTGGAACCACATCATAGATGAAGAACCCCGTCTTACAGTAGGTGGGCGTTTGAAGCACTCCAACGTGGTGTACCCCCAGAAACATCCCTTGACGGAGTTGATAATAAAGGACACACATGTTACACAATTACATGCAAGTGTCCAGTCAACAATGGCTTACATCACGACAAAGTATTGGCCGCTCGCCTTGCGAAACGCGGTGAAATTGGCTATACGCAAATGTGTAGTTTTGTTTTAATGCTAGGCCTGTCACCCGTGAATATCAAATGGGTGACCT
This sequence comes from Chrysina gloriosa, assembly GCA_038088585.1. Taxonomy (NCBI): domain Eukaryota; kingdom Metazoa; phylum Arthropoda; class Insecta; order Coleoptera; family Scarabaeidae; genus Chrysina; species Chrysina gloriosa. The sequence continues at coordinate 25,402,823 of CM076094.1, read as the reverse complement.
ACCAACTGATCAGGTCACACCCTCAAGCCCATTTCAAAATGTTGGTGTGGATTACTTTGAGCCTCTGCAAATGCGAGAAGGAAGGAAAACGCAACAGCTCCATCTTCTAAGGTGTATGGTGCTGTGTTTGTATGTTTCGCTATTAAAGCGGTTCATTTAGAATTCGTCTGGAACGGTGCAAATAAGAAGATAAAGAATTTGCTACGGCAATTTTTTGATCAAATAAAACACGATATATTATAATTTAAATATGAAACGTATTTATAGGCCATAAGTTATTGCACTTATTGAAAATCATTCTTACGGTTTTGCGTTACGTAAGCAACCTGCTCAACAACGAACGGTATTATCTTTGTTGAGGTCCATCACTATTTATCCCAAATTAATCGCATTCTTAAATAAAAGGAAGCATTTTAAACGCATTCAGTATATTTATTAAACTAAAATATCAAATGATTACTTAAATGCTGCAAAAGGCTACATTAGCTTCACTTTCTTGAATATAATATGTAATTTAAGAATTAATTTTTTTGACCGTAGTAAAAACATTCTTACGTATATATTGTACTAATATTTAAAGGAAAATTTGAATCTACTGAAATAAATTAATAACTCCTACAGTGTAAATGTATCCACAATCTTTTATTCTTTACTTATACGTTCACTCAAAATTAAATAAATCAATAAATATATACATAAATTGCTCTACAAGTACTTTCAAACAACAATTTAAGAAAGGTATCTATCTAATAATGAACAAATCATACTTAGTACTTGCCTGTATACGGGATCAAACTTTCTATGCCTAGTTAATCGTACAGGAGGATGGGGATCAACAGAAAATATAACTTCACCGGTTGCCTTAGCGACGCCATTTTCCGACATACTGAAAATAATTTGAAATTAGTTTCTCTAATCCAATAACAATAACTAAAAGTATTAAATAAATTATAGAACATATTACGCTGATTTTTATTTAATATAATAAAATAAATACATAATAAATCAGCACTGCTAACCTAATAGGCCTATGGCTTGGTTGACTATTGCTCGCCATTCTCTCTTGTTTTCTCTTCCCAGTTGTAAATGTTTAAGTCCTGCATATTCTTTACTACCTCGCTGAACCATCTAGCCTGGGTTTTCCCCTTCTCCTTCTTCCTCCTTTTGTGCTTGACAAGATTATTTTTGGTATTCTCGAGTGAGGCATTCTGTTTAAGTGCCCCAACCATATGAGCCTTTGTACCCTAGCTATTGCTGCTATATTGGCTTCTCCGTAGAATGCTTTCAAATCTTTGTTTGTTTGTCACCTTACCTACCAATTATTTTCAATATTTCCACCGAATACCTTTCGAAGTACTTTTCTTTCCCACACTAGCAACATTGTTTCTTCAATTTTCGTTGTTACCCAGATCACAGAAGCATATGTAACAATGGGTCTTATCACCGTCTTATAAATTCTTAGTTTAGCCCCTCTGGGTGCGTTCTTGCTTCTGAGCAATTTGTTAAGCATATATACGCAACGGTTCCCTCTCATTGTTCTATTACGTAATTCTTCTTTAAAGTTTGGCCTGGTTGCGAATATGACGCCTAGGTATTCAAACATTTCCATCTGCTCAAATTTGCACATTGCCCCGTTCGTTGTTGTTATCGTTAGATATTGTCCTTGAACAAATTTCTTATTTTCCTATTCCATATATTTCGTTTTTGTTTCATTTATATGTAGTCCTTTGACCCTTGTTTTTTCCTCCAGTCTTTTTGTCACATTCCTCAGTTCATCCTTGCTGCTTGTCAAGATTACTATATCATCAATCATATAAAGCAAAAGCTAGACATTGATGCCTTTTATGATATATCAGCGCTGGTCTATTTATGTCGGCTACTTGTATTATCTTCTCTAATATTATATTGAATAGCATGGAAGCTAGCGGATCACCTTGCCTCACCCCTTCTTTCACCTCAAATTTTTCTGTCAATAGGTTCTTTATTCTTACACTATTATCTGTTCTTTGTGGTGTTAATTTTTTCATCCTGATTAATTTTGGTGAAATTTTCATATCTTTTAGTGCTTCATAAAGCTCTTTTCTTTTAATTCGGTCAAATGATTCGTGACTTTCTTCCTGTATTTCTCAGAGTATAAATCTGATCCGTAGTACATCGTCTTCACCTAAATCTACATTTGTATTCACCTACTACACTCTTAGTTTGCACTGCTAATTTGTTCTTAATGTGCGTTGCTAATGCTTTGTAAACTACGTTGAGCAGGGTTATGCCCCTCTAGTTTTGACATTTTGTTTCAATCCCTTTTTATGGTTCGGATATAGTATTGCTTCCTTCCATTCCGTTGGTAATACTTCTAGCTCCGATATGGTCCTTAATAGTCTATGGATGATGTATACCAGCTGTGGTCCTCCATACTTGAGCACTTCGTTTGCCATGTAGTCGCTTCCTGGACTCTTGTTGTTTTTTAACATTCTAGTGATGCTTTCTATTTTAGTTAACGTTGGTGATTGTTGCTCTAAGTAGCACATTGTGGTTTACACTATAGATTCGACTCTTTCGTCCTCAGTTTCTTTCTTCATTTAAAAGTTGATCGAAGAACTTCTGCAAATGTTTCAGTATCTGCTGGTCACTAATTATCATTTTTCTTTATCTTTATAATGTACAGGCTGTACTTGGTATCCCCTTGTTTTGTTTCTTACACCTTGATTATAAGGGTCTAAGCAAGTTGTTTTTGTAATTTTTCTCTATGTCTTTTAGTTTATCTTCGTGGTGCCTTCTTTTTTCCCGTATAATCTTTTTGCTTATTGCTTTCTGTTTTGAATAATTATGCTCTGCTTCTTTTGTCTTTTGTGTTAACATTTTAGTCTTAGTTTACTGCGTTTCTCCAACTCAGCCTTGCATTCATTATCAAACCATCCATTATGCTTATTGTTTGTGCTTTTGTTGCTGTTCATCCCTGTCCTTTTCATAGTGCCGTTAATTACGGTCCACATTTGTTCTACATTGTCTTCCGTAGCATCCCCCAGTCCTTTGCTAATCATATTTGCGTATTCCAATTGTTCTTCCATTGTTTCCAGCCTAATTATCGGACTCCTTGTTGATTTTTGCTTATTTCGCTTCTCAGGTATTAGCTGTCTCAACTGACCAACAAATGGTGTGAGTCTATATCTGGACCTCTGTATGTTCTAATATGTGTAATGCATTTTTCGTAGTCCTCCATGTGCCCTTGTATACTTCTTTTTATTGAACATAGGTACTTGTTATAATATAGTTCTTCTCTTTTGCAAAGTCTATTAACATATTTCCATTCTGATTTGTTGACTTATGTAAGCTGTGTCTACCTGTCGTGGACATACATACTTCCTGGGTGCCTATTCCTGCATTGGCATTACCAACGATGATTTTTAGATCATACCTTGGTATACTTTCATAAGCTTGATCTAGGTCATTGTAGAAATTTTCTTTTACATCAATGTTCTTTACCTCGGTGGGCGCGTGGATGTTAATAAATGAGAGTTTTTGATATTTTCCTTTTAATCTCAGTATGCATACTCTATCTGATATTGCTTTAAAATCGACAATTGGAGACCTTCGCTTCGTGTGTATTATAAATCCGGTGCTCAACCTCCTATTATTTCCTCCACTATTAAAGAATATATAGTCTCCCATTTTCTGACTAGGTTGCTCCAACTGCTTTGTTTCCTGTAGCGCCACCAATTCACGTGTCCTTTTTACCAAGTCGTCATCTGCACACTGTCCTGATTCGCGCATTTTGTTAGTTTTTCGGTCTGTTTCCTTTTGCTTTTTCAACAATCCTTTCCCATTATTCCATTTACATACTTCGTTTTCTAAGATCAACTTTTGATGCCCGATCTTAGCGCTTTTTTTCCCTTAAGTCTTTCTTCTCTAGCTATGGTTCCGGTTTTTGCCTGTATTTCTCTTCCATCCTTAGTTAGATCATCGTTTATATATATTTTCTCTTGTAACTGACCTAGCCTTTTTTGTATGACTTTGATTGTTTCGGGCTTACTATCCAGCTGTACTAAACAAACTTTCTCTCCCAGTTTTCTTGCTTCATTGAATTTTACCGCTAGCCCCATGAATTTCCCACTGCCTCTCTCAATTCACCTGGATTACTTGTGTCTATCGGCAAGCCCTAAATGACAATGTTCTTTCGTTGTTTATTGCTTTTTATATTTCCTCATTACCTTCTTTTAACTATTTAACTCTTCTATCTCCTACCGGATTTCTTTGTTAAGTTCTCTCAATTCCTTCATTTCATTCCTATATTCCCTTTGCTCTTTCTTTAATTCCTTCATTTCTTCAGTTATTAATCTCGTGCTCTCAGCATATTTTCGCTGCTGTTCTTTTATTTCTTTTGTGTCACGTGCGAGTCCCTTCAGTAATTCAATCACTTGTAGCATGTCTTGGTTGCATGATTCGCCTTTTTTGACGATTTATATGTCTTTAGATTTTTTAAATATATCGTCCCAATCTTCGGCTTTTCCTTTTCCTTCATCTGTTGTTCTGCCATCATCGCTGTCCTTCATTTCACTCAAGTCCTCTTTTACACCACGGTAGAAATTGATATTCAGGCCGACCCTTCGTAAATATCAACTGGTCTTGGTACAGTTAAGATTTTGTATCTAATCTTCAGATTTCCTATATTTACCAATTTTATTTGTGGACTCGGCAACGTTGTTTTTTATTTTTGCGGTGGCCGGTGACTAATCCGTTTGTTGTCGTTATCTCTATACCCTACCATTTTCCAATTTTTGTTGTCACCGTTCAATCGCGTTCCCTGTTGGTTTTTCTTCGGAAATTTTTGTTTACTCACTGTTTTTCAACTTGCACACAGTTCTCAAGGTAATTTGTGTTTTAACTGTCACAATACCCCTCGAACTCTCGGGTTAAATGCTGGTGAAAATTCAAACACTTCTATGCTATGCTATTCTACGCTCCGCACACCGCTGCCACTGCTGATTTTTATTTAAGAATGAAAATTGAAACATTTCAATCAAACCACTACATTTTGGCTTTTAAATGGTGTTTTTGGAAATTTATAACATTTATAACATTCAGGAAAAATCAATCATTAAAACGAATAAAACCATGCGCGGCAAATAGAACCTATAAAACGCATCTCAACTTCGATAATTACTATTGATTCTAATAAAAAGTTGAAAACTGGAATAGGTGAAAACACATTACTTTAATAACTGAGTTTGTGTATTTATGATACTTTACCACTAGCTTTCTTGGTATTATCGCAAAGAATAAATAAATAAAGCAAGTTTAGTTTGTTCGTGGCAATTGCCTTGCGGAAGTGTAAATATCGCATGTTCTCTCGAAAAGAACGATTTTACTTTCAAATTTTATTTGGCAATAGTACAGAAGGCTAAAACAGTAAAGAAGATTTCTTGGACAAAAGAAAATGCCTTTTCTTTAATTACACAGTGGAAGTGTGGCTGTATGTTGTTTATGTATTAACAATTAAACAAAACCACGATAAAATATTATTTAAATTTACTTACAGAAAAAGTAATTTTATTTTATTTATATTTTGACAACTGTTTTTTGATTGTTGTTTCCCAGGTGACAACATGAATTTGCCGACCTCGTTTTTCTTGTATATTCCTACTACAGAAGTACTTATACAACAAATTATGAGACGTAAAAAGTAAATCTTATAAGCAAAAATGTGTTGTACTACACATTTTTTTATTAGGTTTTGCATGCTCGATCCAATGCTGGTGTCACTTGTTGGTCACTTCATTGAGAACAACAAAATACATCGCACTGTAGAAACAGCTAAATAAGAAAGTTTACAGAAAAAAGAAGGGAAATATAAAAAAATAATAACGTAAAATATTTGTATTGAAGTGGTATATGTTAGGGCAAATAAAAATTGTAGGCTAATTAGATAAAAATATGGTTCAACTTAAATGTTTTTCTATATCTATACAATTTTCCCCATTTTAAAATATAATTATGAGAGAATTGTGGGTGATACAAAAGGCTGACGATTCCAACACCCAAGAATACATAAGCTTTAGATGTATTTGTTTAAAATGTTTAGGAATATTTTTTTTGTTGGCCTGTTTAATCGTTTATATAATTTTTCTAAAATGGTAAAATTTGCAATAATACTTAATGATGAAAATTTAGAACCATTATTAGCCGTATAAAAAATAGTAGTGAAAATTTACAATACATTAGGTACTGAATAAAATTATTTTCTTTCATAATTTTTTTTTTCCTTTTGTTGTCTTTAAAAGATCATCAATTACCTCGTTACCAAATTAATATTTTGCCTTCCATTCCTGCAACTTTCCTCATAACTATTTATTTACTTGCTACCCATATATCTAATCTCTATCTCATGTGCGCGGACTTAGGACCAAAATCGATGAGTTTTATTGTTCTTGTCTTCAAACTGAGGCTGACGTGTTGTTGTTGACCGAAACCTGGCTTTCTCCGGATATAAGTGATTCGGAGCTCTTTGGAAACTGTTTTGTTACGTTTAGGAAGGATAGAGATCATGTGGCTGTGGTTCGGGTATCTGGTGGTGGGGTGCTTTTGGCTGCCTCAAGTGAAGTGCGCCTTGTTTCGTTCAATGCTCATGAGTTATGTAGTTTAGTACCATTAATTGATATTAGAATTTGTAAGTTTCTCAATCCGTTTATATAATTGTCATGTATATACCTCCTGATGTCACATGTGAGGATTATGAATTATTTCTTGATAATCTTGCTTTAAACTTTATTGATAAGAAAGTTGTTATCTGTGGCGATTTCAACTCCCCTAATTTCACCTTCGATGCTACCTCTAGAGATCGTAAAGCAGTAACTTTGCAAAACTTAATGAATAGATTGAAGCTGGGCCAATACAATAACACTGTTAACTGTAATGATAACATATTGGATTTAGTTTTGTCTAACTTAAATTGTTGTATAACAGTTTTTCATGCTGACGAACCACTGCTTCCAGAGGACCGTTACCATCCAGCTCTTAATATAACACTAGAACGTTCTCATATCTTTCATAGGTTTACTTTTCCCTCTAATAATAACACTAGATATAACTTTAATAAAGCGAACTTTACTGCAATTAATAGGGAACTCTCTACTATGGACTGGTCTGACTTGGCGAGAACCTCAAATGTTGATATGGTTGTAAATATATTCTACAATAATCTGTACACCATCATTGAAAAGCATGTTCCCAAATTACCACTCTTTAGGTCCCGTTTTCCTTCATGGTATTCGAAGGAACTGAGACAACTGATAAAGCTCAAGGAATATTATTTGAGGAAATGGAGACGTACTTGTTCTATCTCGTTTCATGTGGATTTTGTCAGGCTGCCTGGCATGGTCAAACACCGGATAAGCGGCGACTACAATAACTACTTATCATCTGTTGAGGATGATATTGTGGATGATCCCAGGTGCTTCTGGCGTTTCATTAGTCAGAGAAGGGGTGGATCTAGAATTCCGGGTTGTATGACTTCCGGTGGTATTGATTTATCGAATCCTACCGATATAGCTAATGCTTTTGCGGAAGGGTTTTAAAACGTTTTTGTTCGTCGGGTAGTTGGTGATCCTATATTTACTCTTGGTGAAGTCCTCAAGAACCTTTCTGCGCTCAGTTCTGATTCAACTACTGGACATGATGGGCTTCCTAACATCTTTCTTAAAAACTGTGCCTCCACTTTATGTGATCCATTGGTACGGATTTATAACCTGATCCTTCAAACTTCTGTCTTTCCTGAATTCTGGAAAATAAGCAGAATTACGCCCATTCTCAAAAAGGGTGACCGTTCAAGGGTTTGTAATTATCGCCCCATTAGTATATTGTCTGAATGCGCTAAAGTGTTTGAATCTGTGCTATACTCTCAGTTGTACTGGTATGCGAAGCAATATTTATCAACTAAACAGCATGGGGTCGCAGCTAGGAGATCAACCACTACTAATTTGGTAGAAATAACACAATTTATTAGTGAGTGCCTGGATGAGCGAAAGCAGGCTGACGTTATTCATACTGATTTTGCCAAAGCGTTCGATACTCTCGACCACAACATACTTGTGTCCAAAGTGTCTGCTTTTGGTTTCTCTACTGCTATTACTAAGTTGTTGGCCTCATACCTTAGTGGCAGGTCCTGCTATGTCTCTTATAATGGGTATATTTCGTCCTCTTATTTTGTTCCTTCTGGAGTACCGCAAGGTTCCAGCGTAGGACCGCTTTTATTTCTAATTTACGTGAGCGACCTGTTACTTCTGTTGAAATGCAATGCTTTAGCCTACGCTGACGATTTGAAAATATTTGCCAGAGTAACGACCATTACTGATTGCATTTGCCTTCAAGTAAATTTAGACATTATTCGTAATTGGTGCCAGCTTAACAAAATATCGTTGAATATCAGTAAGTGTTCTATTGTTAGCTATTCTATATCTAATAGCCCCGTTGTTTACAATTACATGATTGACGGGGTTCATATTCAAAGATTGTCTAATATTTTTGACCTTGATGTTTTGTTTGATATACGCCTTCAATTTACGGATCATATAGCATTTATTACGAACTCTGCTTCTCGCACTGTCGGTTTTGTGATTCGGTCATGCGGAGGTTTTACCAATTTGTCTACCATTAAAATATTGTTCTATTCCTTGGTTCGTTCTAGGCTGGAGTATGCGTCGGTGGTCTGGTTTCCCTGTTATCTCTTTCTACAGCTTACCTTAGAGAGAGTCCAGAAGAGATTTTTAAAGTATCTGTCATTTAGGCTTGATAGTGTTTATCCCGAACGAGGTACTGATTACGAATCGTTACCTTTTTCGACATAATATTTCTGCTATATCGCTTCGTAGAAATCGGGCTAGTGCGATGTTCTTGTTGAGATTGGTGAATAATGCTGTTGACTCCCCGACATTATTGTCCTTAGTCAATTTTACCATCCCCTGCTGCACCACGCGTTCTACCAATACTTTCTGTATGCCTAGAGCTAGAACTAATATTCTTGTAAAGGCGCCGTTAACTCATATGTGTAGAAATGCTAATGATCTATATGTAGATCCCTTTTACATTTAATTCATCAGTTTTGCTTATTATTATTATTGTTATTCTGCTTATTTTTAAGAATAATTTTTTTTTTGTAATATTTTTTAATGTTTTGTCTTTTGTTTTATATTGATAGTACATCGATTATTGTTACTTTATAACTTTAGCTAAGTTTGATTTTATCCTTAATATTCAACCGATTACTGTCGCATTACTTTCTTTTGTTTGAGTTTGTTTGAGTTAGTTTTAAGATTCGTTATAATTTGCCGATGAGTATTTTGTACATAGCATAAGTTTTTAGTTTACTTGATTGTATGCACTGCACATTTCTTTTTCTTTTTCTGGTATTTTCGTTTTTTTGTTTTGTCCATTAACTGGTTTTCCTGTTGGACAATAAAGACACTATTATTATTATTATTATATCTCCCGGCGAAGGATCTTTATTCCGTAATTTTATCCTTGTATATTCCTGGACGAGTAGCATCCAAGTATATGCCGATATTGCAAATTCATTGCTTTTAGTAATCTCCGATCGATCTCGTTTATAACATTTCCTTGATTAAGTATTTTCTAAAATTGTACTTACTTGTATCATGTTACGTGGTCTGCATATGGTACAACCTGATGACTTTATTGATTAAATTATTTTTATTTAGTTGACATATTTTCACATTCCTTTACTAACATTGAATAATAGCTTTATTTGAGGATCTCTATGTTTCGCAATTTTGACTATAAAATTATCAAATATAAATGATAATGATACATTTTAATTCTACTGGTAATCATCTCCAAGGTTATCTTACAAGGGCGCAACACTCAAGCTTAATAAAGCCCATTGTGTTATCACATGTTATAAAAATTCAACAAACATATTACCGCTTAAATATGAGCGCAAAACTAACAATAAGTAGTGCCACATGCAGTAAAGATATCCCTCCGTAGTTATCACTTTTCATTTACAATAATCAGTGCCAAATTTAAGAAAATGTGAATATTTACGTACTTATCTATTTCATTTATGTGTCCCTTCTTGATTTTTTAAATTTTGTCATTGAAATCAAAGTGCAAAAATAATATGCAAATACTTTTCGTTATCAAATATTTAGACAGCGCCATATAATTCTTTTACATTAGTCACTATACTGTTCCGAATAAGTATTGTTATTTCATCTTCTAATTTAAGTACTACGTTGAGTAAAACGACTTTCACAGGACGTAACATGATTGGTAATGATAATGATATGAAGAATTTTTCAAACCGAATTGAAGGTGGCAATGGTTTTTATTATCTTTAGTTTATTTTTTATTTGTTTGCATCTCACCCACACGTGCTCTCAAAAGGTTAATTGCATTTACTGATTACTATTACGCTACTTAAACCTCCGCTATAAATTCAAAAAGGTAGCAAGTAATTTTGGATCAAATTATCTCAACGTTAACTGGCATTAAAATAAAAAACTTCACTGCATAAAAGAGAAATCCAAAGGTAACGACAAAAGTATTGATCATTTATTTTGACAATGGTAACAACCAATTCTTAGTTATCTATAATTTTTGCAAAGAAATCGCGCACACTCTTGGCAACAAGTACTCAAGTTAAGCAAATCTATCGTATCTCTCACCGACCTAAATTAGCACTAAGTTAATTTGTCAATTTGTGAAATAGGAGGATGTATATCATGTATTCATGAATTACAGATTAATACATTTAAGTTTAGTTCCGGATCAAAATTGTATTGTGTATATAAAACATGGAAAGTACAACAAAGTGGAAGTAGAGACATTTTTTGGTGGTTTTGTGAATAGCATTGGTAAAATAAGGATAAAATAAAATGGCCATTATATCAAATTATAGCTTACTACTAAAAGTACAGTCATAGTTTGCGAATGGGTCAATATTATATACTTTCTCGTAAATCGTTACATCAAACATTCCCCGAAAGATGGATCACACGATAGAATTATGTTCATTGTCCACTAGGGATTCCGAACTTTATCCCATCAGGTTTCTGGGTATGGGAATGAATGGAAACAATGCTACTCATTGTATTGTCAAAAGAAATCGAACATACACCAAACTACTGCGAATAATTGTTTCTGTATTCAATCAATGTAACAAATTTTTCGGGAACTAAAGGATAAGTTAAGGATAAGATTCTAATAAGTTTCTCACGCGATGTGTGCCATCTGAAAACGAGTGAGCACTACCTACATTGAATATTTACATGTTAAATTCAAACAACTGTATCTTCATTACTATTAAGAATTGAACACATGAACATTTTTCGTCAAAACATCATTTTCAAATATATTTACAATTCGTCCTGAATCATTCTGTATAGTGTTGATAAATAGATTTAAAAAATGAAGAATGTTATGACCATTTTATTATTAAACCAATTATATATTTTAACGTAATACAAAATTAGCAACCTTTTACAAAGATAAAGATTTAATTTTTCATATCGATTTTTTTAAAAATGATAGTGTTTTCTATTGCATAGGTATATGCACAATATGATGGACACTGCCGGGAATATATTTATTATGTTTGCTTAGTATTTAAAATTTAGAGAACTTAGTACGTTAGAACGATCTTATGTTCATCAGCAATGATTTTCAACAAACAGCCATTCGTGAAACAATTATTCTTCAGCCAAAATAATATCATAATCAGTTATTAAAGTCCGTAGAGAAATGAAACGATATGTTCTAAGTTGTTGTATGTAATAAGTTCTTTTTAAACCAATAAACTGCAAAATATACATATCTTTAATATTTATGTTAAAATTTTACAAAATGAAATACAAAAAACTATTAAACACAATGTGTTCTTAGAACTAAGATATTGCACACAAAAATATCAAGGGTCCGTATTTTATGATTTTCCAACTCCCCATAATATTCTATCGTAGAAATAATGAACCTGTCGAGGTCATAAACTCTTAATTATAAGATTGATTGTTGAATAGCGATTTCAACACAGATTTGCAAAATACTAAACAAACGCAGGATCCCCAACTTGCGCCAACGAGCAGTGCGGAGGTTAGATACAACCTTCAGTATAACTGCGAGTCTCAATGAGATCTGTTGTATATACATCAACGCTGCCGTAAATACTATTTCGTAGCTATACGTTTGTTTTCAAAACGTTTCCTAGGTCTCGAAAACGAATTTTTATAGCAGAAGTGCCTCACTTATGTAAATTATGATGGCGTTAAACTTCAATGTGCAGTTTGTAGTATCCCTTTAATGTGTTGATCCAAAAGGGATTGTCAATGTCACGTAAATAGCAAACAGCTTTCTTTAAAAAGAAAGTTACATACGGCATTATGAAAAATTTTAATTCAATTTATGCGTTATCCTTATTTTACGTAATCTGTCGTTTAATTTACTAGTGAACGCAGCATATGTCTTCTTTTGAAATGAATATTCGGGCTGGAACTTACTAAGTCGGACATCGTTACAAAGATGTGTGCCATCTGCTCGTGAACATGTCGAAAAAGAATTAAATCGAAGTTACAAAGAGAAGCTGCTGTTATTTGTGGACAAAACAACAGATCGTAAAAAGCATTCTGTGCTTAATGTAACGCTACATACAATGGAACCACAAAAATCGTCACCTGCAATTCGATTAGCTTCCAGACGAGTACAACAATGTACTGCCGAAGTAATTTCAAAATTACTGTTAAATACATTGGAAAAGATCGAACTTTCAATAAACCAACTGTTAATGCTTATGAGTGATAGTGTCGCAAACACGCTTTCAGTCTTGTGGCAGATAATATTAGAAAATGTTATCCTGAGATAGATAGTTTAATAGCGCATACAAAAGCAGTGTTTGTGAAAACGCCAAAACGTAATCTTACACGTTGGGGAACATGGTTACAGGCCGCGTTTCACTATCATAAATATTTTGAGAATATTAAGAACGCAGTTTTCAAAGTCGATCCAAAAGAAACTGCGGCTATCAAGGAAAGCCAGTCGAAATTTCAAGATAGTCAGGTTACGACGGATTTAAAAACTATTCAGAATAATTAATTCAGACTAGTGGAGGCAATATAAAAATTACAAAATTCTTCGGTGTCGTTAGTGGAATTCCTGCAAATAGTGCAACATGTTCACGCACAGGTATGCGCGGTAGAAGACGCAAAAGATGTTTGTGTTTTAGAAAGGTTTCAAAGTGTTTTAGAGAAAGATTCTGATTTTGGCATCTTAAAGCAAATTTGTGAACATTCGTCAACAGGACCGTTAAGTTGTGATTATCTTAATTACGCTAATATAACGCCACTAGATGTAGAACGTTAGTTTTCTGCATAGATAAACATATTTTCTCACGCCGCACTGGGTTTGCTGAAACGACAATGGAAACATATCTAATGTTGCAGATATTTTACAGATGTTATTCACTTTGTGATTTCATGACTCTTAAGACGGTAAGTGTTTAAGCACATATTATAATTTATTTCTGACCATTTGTTTTACGTGTAAACTTTTGTTGGATTCTTCTCGTCGGAGTCGAATACTAACACTTTATTTACGTTTCTTGAAGAGTGACCGATTAAGTAGGGGAATAAAAATAGGGGAGTGGGGTCAATTCGTACGCGGGGCTAATTCGGACAATTCAAATATTCGCTTTAATACATAACGATTTTTGTTTTTATAAATGTCATAGATGGCTCTTAGTAACCTGTATTACGTCTGCTAAAACCGAACTTGTTAGCAGTATTTTTGTGATTGTCGCTGACGATTGTTGATTTTACCGCATAAAGGTAAGTTTCATTCATTTTATTAAAACAGTGTATTTAGTTCATAATTATTTCATATTCTTTTTAGTTTTAGTACAGTATTATACGTTGAAATATACAGTTTTGTTAACATGACTAGATATTGTTTGCATAATTAATCTTTTAAATTACACTTGAATAATCTAAAAATGGCCATGTGGGGTCAGTTCGAACAAAGTGGTCGGGGTCAGTGTGTACAGCCCGAACTAGCCCCATTTACATTATCAACTTCTAATATCTCACCTAACCTATCATTTACGTGAGTTGCAGGATGGTACGAAATTATAAAAGAAAGACAGATCGTGCTCATATATCGCAAAAAGGAATTCATGATGCAATACAATATGTAGTATGCCATAAAATGTCCATACGGTATGCGGCAGAAAAGTATAATTTAAAAAAATCGACTCTAGCATCTCGAATTAAAAAACGAAAGTTACAATTACGGCAAAATGAAGATAAACCATCAGATTCAGGAAATTCCAGTGATGATGATATTGGCAACGGACTAGTTCATAAAGATCGGAACAAATATAAATGTCGTTAACTTTTTCCGACGATCAAGAATTGCATCTAGAAAAATATTTGTTAAAATCTTCAAGAATAAATTTTGGTCTGACGTATAAACAAACTGTTAAATTCGCGTTCGAATATGCCATGTTGATAAATATTGAAATTCCTGACAGCTGGATACGTAATAAAGAAGCAGGCAAAAACTGTATATTGTCTTTTATGAAGCGTCATTCTAAGTTAAGCCTATGTACACCAGAATCAATTAGCATGGCTAGAGCGACCGCATTTAATAAAATAAATGTAATGGAGTTTCTCCATAGTTACAGTTTACTTTTGGAACAATATAAATTTTCACCGCATCGAATTTATAACTTGGACGAAACCGGTATTACCACAGTTATGCCTTGTCCTAAAGTTATTGCTGAGACTGGACGAAAGCAAGTGGGACAGATTGTGTCCGCAGAATGTGGAGAACTTGTAACTTTCGTTGGCATAATTAACGCTATTGGAAATAGTATTCCCTCGATATTTATTTTCCCTAGAGCTAAATACAGCGACAAATTTTTGGATGAAACCATTCCAGCTAGTTTGGGTCTAGCACACAAATCCGGGCGGATGACCAGAGAGCTATTTGTTGATGTACTGAAACACTTTCAAAAACATACTTTAAGTTCCGATGCGAATAAAACGCTATTACTACTTGATAATCACTGTAGTCATACATGTTTAGAAGCCATAGATTATGCTAGAGAGAAAGGAATTATATTATTATCTTTTCCGCCTCACTGCTCTCACCGTATGTAGTCGCTGGACTTGGGAGTGTATGGACCTTTCAAACAATACTTAAAAGTAGCATTCAACAATTTTATGTTACAGAATCCCGGTAAAACCGTAACTATTTATAACATTCCAAAAATTGTTAAAATAGGATACGAGAGAGCTTTTATACCAAACAATATTTTATCGTCATTTTCAAAGGCAAGCATTTGGCCATTAAATTCATTAGTCTTTACTGCTGAAGATTTCGATGCGGCTTATGTTACCGATCGACCTGCAGAAAGCATACCTACATCTGCAGCAAATTTGGATAATTTCTTGACCATAGAAGACCTCGAGTCATCTTCTTCAAGTTCTGGAACCCAAAAATACGTACATCAGGTTCTATGTTCACCGTAAATTTAGAAGACTGTAAACCTTTTCTAACAGCGCCACAACGGAAACCTAAATTTAATAAACGGGAAGAGGAAAAAGTCGCATTTACACCGATAGTCCAGAAAAGGATCGTCTAATTGCACTTGAAGAAGCAAGAAATAAAAAACATTAAGGCTGTTAAGCGCACACTAGTAAGAAGCTTTAATACGTAGGAGAAATTGGGTAATATTTGTATTTCT
The DNA here is from genome assembly GCA_038088585.1 of Chrysina gloriosa. NCBI lineage: Eukaryota > Metazoa > Arthropoda > Insecta > Coleoptera > Scarabaeidae > Chrysina > Chrysina gloriosa. Next base: position 25,387,075 of record CM076094.1, on the reverse strand, counting down.
TACAGATTTCTACAAATTTAGTATGCAGTTCCGATGAATCTAAAGAAACGCCGATATTGTCCGAGTCCGTTATTGGGAGAAGATATTTTACCTGGGGACGATCATTTTCCGCGGAATCTGGTGGATGATGCTGTTATCAATGAAGATGATTTCGTATTAGTGAAATTTACTCAAAGAAAGAATTAAATTCATTTTATTGGTCTTGTATTGAGTGCTGTAACTCAAAAGGAGTTCAACGTTAAATATTTACCTAAACATAACGATCAATTTATATTTCCATTAGTGGATGATATCTCCTTAGTTAATCGCCAGGATATCATATCTTTAATCCCTAAACCGAAGAGGCAACCTGGAACAGCCAGAGCTCAACAGTATTCTAAGTTTGATATGGATTTTAGTTTTTATATTTTAAGGTAGTTTTTTTTCCGAACATAGTCCAAGAATTTATAATTATTTTAACCTTTTAATATTCCAAATAAAAAATATATCTTTGTCTAATTTATTTCTAACAAAATTAGTTCAGGATATGCGTATTTATTACAGTTATGCATTCATTATTAGTAGTGTACGAACTGACCCCCCACGATTTAACCATTTGTCCAAACTGACCCCTATCAGGGGTTACTTCGGACAAAAAACATCAGCACGTAATAGTGTGAATACAAACAAGCTAATGACTTCTAATGAAATTACACCGTTATTTATAGTTACCAAAAATATGTAGTTTAAAGATGGGCATAGATTCATTACTCTCATTCCTATAGTATTCGGTCTACTTTAGTTAGAACAAAATGAGTACGAAGTGACCCCACTCTCCCCTACACTACTTGAAACTGTCACTATTTACTTGCAAGTAAACGGAGTAACTACAACACGTAGTCTAATCAATAGATCTTATACAGCGTCTGAAAATTAATTACTGAATTCTATATTCTAAGTAAAGGTTTTTATGTAACTTAACATTCTTCAGGAACCACCTTATTAGGAGGGATGCAACCCTGCCATTGGAGCAAGGAACACCCTATTTTACGGAATTGGAGCAGCTTAAAGCAAAGTCTGTTAGGGGACTTAAAAGGTGGGATAGAACATGTACATTTGTAATACACAAGATATCGTGAGAACTAACATTAGAGCATTTTCTCAAAAAGGGGTGCTAAAAACTACTTAACGTTACTAGATAATTAAACACAAGAATTCACTTAATGTCTGAATTCGGTGGGCATCTAACACTTTTATGCGACCGCCACTGGTTGTTGGCGCAAATTGACCAACTCTACTAATAAATATGTCATAGGTCTAACACTGGTTTAATAATTGCAGAAGAATCCTGCTGCCATTGTTTATAAATATTTAAATGCAGAGTACATATACATACATATGTACATACATATGTATAATATTCATCCATATGCTATTCATTCTAATTCTTGTATTTTGCCATAGAAATCTATAGGTACAATGTTTATTATGTATTATGTAAATCTTTCGTAAATCATTGACCAGATACATTCTCGTTTAAAAGCGCAAGTTAGGAAGAACAAAACAGTTTTTCCCTACAAAATGAGTTTCGCAACTATGCATGCAATTCCCATATGAAATGTAGGTACATATGTATGTACTTCTTTCTTAGGTTAATGCGAATTATGCTCATACACAATTACACAATAGATTCGCCAAATTCCGAGCTAAATTTATGTTTAGTTTTTCTTCAAATCTACGGCGTACATACATATATGTAGTACACGACCTATGCGCTACAACTTCTTATTAACGTGTTTTCTTAATTATAGATCACAACCTAATAATTATTTGGTTTAATTAATTAGAATCATGTTTGAAACCTTTATCTTTGAAATGGGATGAACCGCTTCTTCATTATGAGAATGAATTTGTTCTATTCATTCTCAACATCTTTGTTATAAAAATATGTTTGAACCGAATTATTCGACAAAGAAAAAAACAATGAAGAAAGGGATAGCTAGCTACGGACCTGTAATCTGATATCCGGTATACGCCTTCATAACAACAATTCATACTGACACAAATGTAAACACATAACTCGAATATTTAAGATTAAAATTCCGGATTAATGTCAATTTACTGTTCGTTAATTTATAGGTAAATGATATACCTGTTAACTTTCATTCAAAGAGACCGTTGATCAAAAACATGCAAATTCATGTTGCCAAACGTAACGAAAATGTTTTATGTAGATGCAACCTAACTTGCCCAACACAACTCGATACTGGCGCGTTTCCTGATTCTCCATTGCTTACAAAGTAGACATAACGTAAGTACGTATTATATATCTCATTTGACACACCGCACGAGTTTTATGGTCAACCATGGTTAGAGGTATATATGTATAATGAAATCATTGCCAGTAGCGGCTCGTCAGGGCAGTCTAAGGAGGCTAAGCCTCTCCTATTATTTTTAGTAAAATAAATTGTGTTTATTATGCATTAAAATAATGTTTAAGCATTGGCTATATACTAAAATAAAGCCATTTTTATAACGAATTTATAATAAATTGCATATATATTCATTACTTAATTTAAAAATGCATGAAATTTTAGTGCAGGCACTATAGGGCAAGCGAGGAGGCTAGCCACAAATTTAGCTCCGCACCGATATTAATACCATTGGTGCAACCGATACGTCCTCATAAGTGCATGTGTACGCTAGGAACTTCATGTCAATACTAGGGCCGGTGGGGGATTCCTTACGCCCTTTTATCTTCAGGTGTAGGCTGCTTCGATCACGCAGCCTGGGGAGAGATGAGGTTGGTTAGCGAAGAGCTAACTGGGGAAGATGACTTTTCACCTGTAACACATACGAGGGTTTCAGACTGAAAAATAGCCGTTTATCAGTCTTTTAGAGGACGATGATGGTCGTCGAGGGACCTGTGGGAATTGCCTTAGTCCAGATCGATGACATCTGCAAGGCGACGGACCTTCTTTTTGGGAGGGGCTCGATCTTGGGGATCGACGACCATCTGAACGCAGAGATTTTGGCTGGCGCGGGATCTTTCCCACGCGGACTTCAGGAGTTTCGTCAGAAATTCACGTAGAGTCGGAACGTTCAGTTCTCGATGAATCTGAACGTTCCTTACGAAGTAGGGGGCATCAACGATGAGGCGGAGAGTTCGGTTTTGGAGTGCTTCCAAACCTTTGATGTTAGTCTCACTCGCTGTTAACCAGGCCATAGCGCCGTAGGTTAAAAGCGGTCGAAGCGTCGTCTTGTATAAGAGCAACTTGCTCCCTAGGTGAAGGGGACTCCTTCGCCCTATGAGGGGCAGAAGCAAGTTGCGGGCCTTGATGAAGCGATTTCGGATTTCGTCAGTTTGTTTTTGGAATGTGAGCATTCGGTCGAAGATGACACCGAGGTATTTCACTTCGGAGCTCCAGGGGAGCTCGGGGTTTCCTACCTTAATCGGCTGACCGGGGTTTGCGCGATCGTGCGAGAATCTAACTGCCACACACTTAGATTCATTTACCTTCAGACCCCAGCGAGAGGTCCAACTCAGAAAACCGTCAGTAGCGCTTTGGAGGCGTTTCCTGAACAGCGCCTGCTTCCTGCAGCCTGTGTAGATGACAGTGTCGTCTGCATAGATTGCAATCTCGGTGCTGGGCTCTCGGGGAGATCCGACATGTAAATGGAAAACAGTTGCGGGCCTAGAAGTGATCCCTGGGGAACGCCGGCGTGGATTTGTCTGATGCTGGACTTCACGGAATGGGATTTGGTGCAGAAGGATCTGCCGGCTAAATAGGACCTGATGAGTTTGACCATGAGGGGGGTTGATTCCTGAAACGATCATCTTGTAGATCAGCCCGTTATGCCAGACTGTGTCAAAGGCATTCTTTAAGTCGAAGAAAACTGCACCTACGGGTACTCGCCTTTCGAGTCCGTTTCGGATGTATTCCGAGAACCGGAATAGTTGTAGGTCGGTGGACACTCCGGCCCGGAAGCCGAACTGTTCATCTTGGATGACATCGTCGCTGAGTTCTTTCAACCGAGACAGGATGATTGCCTCAGCTATTTTCGAAACGTTGGAGAGAAGGCTGATCGGGCGGAAGTTGCATGTGTACAGTACACTAAGTATACTTATATAGGGCGAAAATGTATGCGCGGAGGCTTGGGCTCCAGTCAGATCGAGCAACGAGATCGGCAAGTTGTCGTGCGTTATCGTTCGTAAAACGTTTGCAGCGCGCACTTTGACGATGTTTTCAGGATTTACGTAACAATTATTCGGTTTATGTTATTTTATGAAGTTTTGCTAGGTCATACATAGAAAATGGATAAAATTAATAAAATAGGAAGCTGCGAAGACGTTATCAACTGATTCGCAAGAAATCCTCTTAGTTGTTTAAACGTAGAGATGAAATTACACATCGTACAGAAAATTAGAAAACCTCAGCCTAATTTATCTTTAGTATCTAACGACGGCAAATCGGCAAAATCGTGGTTTCAGTGCATTATGGTACGCTAAATATGTTTGGTTAACGGGTTCAATTAAATTGGCAAGATTATTTTATTGACCATGTCTACATTTTTGTGACGGCATTCTAAGTCTAAAGAACATATTTTATCCTTGTGCAAATTTAAATTCTTTGGAAAACAAAATATTGCTACTGCCATAGACAGCGCGTGTAAATATGCACTTATTACATATAGTATTGAAGTTAGAGCAAATGGCAACAATTTAGGACAATTAATCCACGTATCGTGGAAATTATAAAGAATTAATCGGCGAAAAATATGATTTAAGGAAAAAATTAGTCGCTCAAACAAATCATGGTGCATCGGCTATGTCAGGTCATTTAAATGGTTTACAAAGTAAAATAAAACAATTTCTCCTCAAGCTCTTTTTGTACATTGTCATCTCATACTTTAAATTTAGTTTTGAGTCAGGCTCGTGATATAAGCAAAGAATCTAGAGTTTTCTTTTTTAATTTAAGTGGATTTGCTGCATTTTTTTTTTTCAAAATTTCAAAATTAACTCTAATACAGGTGGAATTTTACATCGCGTGCAGTATTTAAAGTACAATTACATAAAACCGAATTGATTGAAGTTTTTGACTTTATAATCGACAGTGATGATTTCAGAAATGATACCAAGACTATAAGGGAGGCGGTAAGATTAAAGAATTACTTAAGGGGAGGTACCTGAGTAAATTTTTCAAAAATGTTCGAAGTTCGTAGGATATTGTGCGAACATTTTATGTTGCAATTCCGCAATCGCTAAAATTATACGGAGAATTTACCGAAAGATCGTGCAGCGTCCCAACGGGCGAGCGCGTCAGTCAACGTATTTATTTAAAAAATTCCTAAACATACCTCAATGTACCTATCCTGGATCCAATCGAAACATCTGTCTTGGAGATAAAAATTCCCGAAGTTTACCAGTTTTTCTCGCCGTTTTCTCAAGTACCTCCCCTTAACCAACACAAAATATTTTTTAAATTAGAGACTTTTAAATTGATTTTGGAACAAACCGAGATTACATTTTCAATACTGGGCAATAAATTAACTGGCATCAATTTTGCGCGTTTAATCGTAGTTAGCCGTTATTCAAACTTTCCAAGAATATGAAAATAACGATCGTTATCTTAATAACATATATAATAACGTACATTTTGACATAGAATCTAGTCAGAAAAGGCGTATATTGTCCTATGAATCGGAAATACAAGAGTATAAACAAATTTTTAACGAAATTTTAGATGCGGTAATGGTTCAGATAGAAATAAAATTTTGAGATGTACACGAGTTATGTTCCTTCGATTTATTGATTTTTGACAATTTCTTAATATATTCAAAAAACCTTCCGGAAAATTTATTAGAAAAACTTTCACAACAAATTTTTGACGAAATTCAAATAAAAAATGAATTATCTGTATTGTACGATGATTCTCAAATCTGCGGAGAATGTTAAACGCCAACTGAGATGTTACACTTTATCAATAAAAACGATATATATGATGTATGCCGGAACTAAGTAAACTTATAAGCATTGTCTATAGTGATACCGGTGATAACTTGTGCTTCAGTAGAGAGGAGTTTTTCAACACTAAAAAGAATTAAATATTACAGCCGTAACACTATAAATCAAAATCGATTAAGCAGTATATCCTTCATATCAATTGGAAAAGGTCTTCTCAAATTATTAACGCAAAATGATGTATTTTACGCGCGGGAAATTGATTATTTTGCTAGTACAAGGAATAGGCGAATTCCTCTAATTTATCGAAAAGAGTAAGCAATAAAGTTTTCCGTTTTTTCAAAAAATATTAGAATATTTATTTTAGTTTTAAGAGAACATAGATCTATTTAGTTGTTATTATTATTTATCAATTACTTATTTCAAATTTACCATAGAATTTTATGAGTTACTATTATATTTGTTATTTATTATTACTTTGCTAAGGGTTTGTTATTATTTTTATAGTTTATTTTTTGTTTAATAGAAGTTTATTTTAAGTTTTTATAAACGTTTTACGTATCACCTTACACCTTTGATCCATTTGCCTATCCAGGTAAGATTTTACTCTTACCTCTACGTCGTTCTTGCTAAACAATAAATTATATTTTATTTTGATGTCTTTTGTATCAATTTTTATTGTACACTTCCAATGATACCTCAACAGGTATAATTTATTGACCGAGAAGAGTTAGATTACAGTTACCTCCCCAGCGCAAAAAGTCACTAGCCGCCACTGATCACTATTATTAAACAACATAAAGAACTGTATACGGCATTCGGTTTCCACCGACAGGAAACAGATAAAAGTGATTATATAACTAATTGTAGGACAGAAAATATAGACGCAATCTATTAATTAACAATAACATAATGCAGTTGTTACGTTACTAATAAATACTAAATAGTAAGTATACTGACAACCCAATTTATAAATATTTCATTGTGTTCAAAATATTAACTCATTATAATAACTTTTAACTTTTGAAAAACTTGTCAAAAGAATAAAATATTAGATATATTCGTGCACATACACACAGATACACAAAATTCAAAGTTCCGGAGCAATCAAATATCTTCGTTATTTTTAGGTCATCTCCTTGAGAATTGACACGCATATTCAGTTAATATTGAGTAATTTATTTTATATATTAATTATTTATATTTTCGGTTTTCTTCTACTTCTGGCTTACCAGAGAATGTACTTACAAGAGATAATCCACTACCCAATTTCTTTTTCTGCGGAAAACACTGACAAGGGGAACGTCAAGGTTGTGAATAACGGATTTTGATGTGTTTCGAATATGTTATAGAGGCACTTCCCACGAGTATCTTGCTACTACTTTTGTAGCCATTCGTCCTAGTTCTCGAGAAAATTGCGAAAGTTTCCCTAACGGACTTTACATATCGTTAATCTTAATAAGTTTGTAAAGAAGTGAATATAGTGCAGTGATTAAGTTCCAGGCTTACTACGCTGGCGATCCGTGTTCAAATCCTGCTGTTGTAGTTTTTTTCTCAATCTCATTGCATATGATATTAACAAATATATTTAAATTCATGCAAAATTGTTCAAAAATATTTTTTGCCATACTAACTTTATTAATAAAATTAATCGGAGGCAAATGTGCAGCATGATGTGTATTTTAAATTTCACAATCAAGTGTTATAATTAAATCGTTTTATCACTAGTGATCATTTTTATATTTCTTTTTATGTTTTAAACTAAATTGACTCGGGCGGAATTGCAAGGATTGAAAGATATTTGTATATTTATTTTAAAGATATAGATAAAAGAGTATTGTAATGCTCCTTTTACTTACAACGCATCGGGCCAGGACTTGATGTTTTTAGGCAACCTTTATTTTTATAATAAAATAAGTGAAAACATGTCAAAAGTAACATCAAAAAATTCCTTGCATTTATGGTATCTCACCGAAGAAGCAGTCGGTTTGGTATTTTTTGATGATTCAGTTTCTGTCGAGCAAAAAGTAGATAATGGCCAAAGCATTTAAGGAAAAGGAGTCCAATAATTTTGATTTTTAACGCTTAAATGTTTTTTTTTAAGTAATAGCCGAATTTACCCACAAAGAACTACATATATCATTTTGTGTCAAAAACCACTTTTAATTTTCTTAAGCGATTTAAAATATCATCATTTTATTAATAAAATTACAATGGCGAAAGATATTATTATTGAACAATTTTGCATGAAATTAAATATATTTGTTAATATCATATGCAATGAGATTGAGAAAAAAACCACAAGAGCAGGATTTGAACACGGATCGTCAGCGTAGTACGCCTGGAACTTAACCACTACACTATACTCACTTGTTTACAAACTTATTAAGATTAACGGTATATAAAGTCCGTTAGGAAAACTTTCGCAATTTTTTCGAGAACTAGGCCGAATGGCTACAAAAGCTGGTAGCAAGATACTCGTGGGAGGTGCCTCTATAACATATTCGAGACACATCAAAATCCGTTACTCACAACCTTGACGTTCCCCTTGTGAGTGAGTGAAATAAAAAGGAGAACTCGCTAACGGTAAGGGACAGAGAAAAATTTTAAGGCAAAAATTGTTGGACAAGGTTTATCAAGCAGACAGGAAAAAGATATTTACTGTATTTTTTTCATTAGATTAGATTGTTTCTTATCTAAAGGTTGTAGGTTATCGACGAAAGCTACATTAGACCAGTAAATAGTAAACATGTTTTTGTAAAGAAAACAGGCTGAATGAGATAAATAAGTAGTATGTATAACTCATCAACCTTGAAATTAATAATAGTTATTGCTTGGTTATATAGCAGACCTGTAGTGTTGAAAATGGTCGCCATAAGTATTATAAATGTAATTCGTTTACTAATTGTAACGTTTGAAGTTGCCAATAATATTAATGGTCCCCTTATGAATACCAACGAAATCACATTGCATGACATAATAATCCTTCTCAATGCTCAAAGAGAAACATCGTTTTCACTGGAAACTGATACAACTCTAATTTACATATCAACGATTTGTTCCTACTTTTATTATTCTATACTATTATTAGATTTTTTTTTCTAGATGGGAAGAAGGAATAAAAAGAGTCAAAAAACAAGTTCCTTACTTTACTTACAAAAAAGTTACTTACAATTTCTCAATTCGTATGAGTTATGAGTTTGTAAATAGTGTTGATCCAGCTGCCATTGTTCATGATTTGGACGTCCAGCGATGGGCATTAGAAGTTAACACAGACATTGATTTAGAGTATTTTAAAGCATCACGGAACTGGGTTTGGAACTTTAGGAGAGCTTATAAAATAGTTTCAGAAAAATAAATATATTTATTACGCGACCATATGGCACAAACTCCGAGCAACTAAAGAAAATTGCTTCAACTTTCGTTAATGGTGCAAAAGATCATATGGGACAGGTCGGGACCGATATTACATTCAATACCGATGAGAACGGGTTTAATCTAGATCTACATTCCGGCCGCTCTTTAGTTATGCAAGGAACGAAAACTGTTACGGCAGTTGGGTAGTCTATATCCGCAACTACACATACAGTAGAAGCCGCTTATTATAATCACGGTTAATGTTATCAAACGGTTATTGTTATCGAAAACCGTTGGTCCCAAATCACTCTATTTAAAACTCGTTGAAAGAAAGCCGCATATTGTAATCAAAAGCCGCTTAATGTTATTAGTTATGAATAGTATCCTTTGTCGGAAAGTTTCTTCAGGCGACGGTGTCTGCAGCGCAACTCCTTTGAACGAGCCGCTTTTTCTCGCCGATTTCAATTAAAACTCTCATATCGCATATTACAATCTAACGAATTGTTATTTCTATATTATGAAGAGGTCATCTTTTTTTTTTTGATGTACTTTATGTATAAAGGTCCGTTCGTTTAAATGATATTCAGTTTCTCCTATACTCTTCTACGAATCTCACGTTCTACAGTCTTGTGTACGGGTAAATTATTGAAATTTCGCATAAACCACCGTGGTCATGGCAGAAGTGAATAAAAAACGTCGCGATCTATCGAACGAAGAAAAACGACAAATTCTCGATAACTTCGATAAACTTCCGAAAATGAGTCAAAGGAATGCTGCGGTACAATTAAAAATTTCGCAACCGCTGTTGTGTAAAATTTTAAAAAATCGTACAGAAATAGAAACGTGTGCGCGTTCGAATGAAAACATAAAACGAAAAAGGGAAAGATCTGGAAAGGATAATCAAGTTGAATCAGCTTTAAAAATTTGGTTTACAAATGTTCGCGAAAAAATGCCTCTGTGAATGGTCCTATCATGCGTCAAAAAGCAAAAGATATAGCCAAAACTATGGGGAAAGAAAATTTCATTGCAACAGACGGATGGTTCAATCGGTGGAAAAAGCGAGAAAACATCGTTTATAGACCTCTGCACGGTGAAGAAAAAAGTGCTGATTCGTTAGCAGCCGCTGACTGGATGCGTTCGGAATGCCCAGAAATTATTGCAAAATATCCGCCTCGGGACATCTACAATGCAGATGAAACAGGACTCTACTTTCGCGCGATGCCTAATCATACTTATTTGTTCAAAAACGATAAAGTAAGAGGTTGCTTATCTTCGAAAGAACGAGTAACAGTGTTATGTTCTGTTAATATGGAAGGTGAAAAGGAAGAACTTCTAGTGATAGGAAAAAGTAAGAATCCTCGGTGTTTTAAAGGTGTTAAAACTTTGCCCGTGGAGTATTTTGCGAATGCGAATGCTTGGATGACAAGTGTCTTGTTCAGCGAGTGGTTACTCAGGTGGGACAAAAAATTGAAACGCCAAATCGTCTTATTAGTAGACAATTGTACTGCGCACAAAGTGAATGCAGTTTTGACGAACATCCAACTTATTTTCTTACCTGCGAACACTACGGCATTGATACAACCATGTGATCAAGGAATCATTCGAACATTCAAAGAATACTATCGAGGGCAAATTCGAGCCCAAATTATACAAGAACTTGATGAGAATCGAGATGCACCTACTGCAGATGCGATAGCAAAAATCAGTCTTCTAGATGCGCTGCATTTGCTGGTGAAGTCATGGAGGCAAGTTCAACCAGAAACGATCCGAAACTGTTTTCGAAAAGGAGGTTTTTCCAAAACTGGTGATGAAGAACCTGATCTCCATGAAACGTGCGCTGACATTTTAGAAGGTATGAAAAAGAACTTGTTTTGTACATCTAACTAATATTTTTTTAATTTTTTTTGTAGTTCAAGGTCTGTCCAAAGCGAATTTTCCGATTGGGTGGATATCGACAATGATGTTCAAACATCTGCCACAATGACTATATCAGACATTTGTCGGGAAGTTGTGGATCAATCGTCCGAAGGAAGTAATCCTGAATTACCCGAAGTAGGAGAAGAAGAAGAAGAGGAAATGTCTGAAGAGCCGCCAACTAATGGCCAGATGCAAGAAGCGTTAAATATTCTCCGACGTGGTGTACAATTCCGAGAAAGTAATTTTGATAGATATTATGATTTTGAAATATACATACAAAATCTTATTAATAAAAATAAACGTCAAACGACGATCGACCAGTTTTTCGAATGAAATCGTAAAGTGTAAATAAATGTACCTACGTATTGTATCGATGATGAAAAATAAACAAATTTGGTAAAATATTAAAAAATTGTTGATTAATCGTGAATTTTTCCCTTGAATTTTATTTGTAAGTCGTTAAATAATTTGATTACATACATACATATTTATTATTGACTACATCAGCATAGAAAAATACATTTATATTTACCTTACGCTTACTGTTATCATTCGGTTAATGTTATCAAAAAGGGTTTGTTCCAAATTGATCACAATAAGCGGCTTCTACTGTAGTTATACCATACTACCAACAATATCAGCTCCCGGAAAACTACTCTCATCTCTATTCATTGTTCTAAAAGAGCAAAATGGTAATTTCGGTTCGCGTGTATCACAGTTGTTTCGACCGTGGAGTGTTCCCAAAGTGTTGGAGGTTTGCCAAATGTGTGAACTCACAGAATTTTATTATTGAACTCTCGGACCGGCCACTGTCCTGCTATATTACAAACCAGTATACCCCATCCAATAAACATGTAAATATATTAACGATGCCAAAGAAAACTACATCAATAATACAACCTCTTGATGTATATGGTTCTCGCGTATGGTAAACTTTGTAAGATAATTTTATGATCTTGTACTATATAAATGCTATATTGTGTTCTATGAACCCAATAATACTATAAAATTACGATGTATTATTCGTAATTAACTTTCGGCGCCAAAATATTACGACTTACATATTTGCTTATGCTTTATATAAAAGCGGATACGTTGACCAAAGACCAAATGAATTTAAAAATTCAGTAACTTTTGGTTTCACACAACAATATTTTGCGCATTCTCCTCGGTGTTCCATATGTGGTAGCCATACCATCGTACGATGTGCATGATGAAACAAATTCCTAATTATTATTATTATTATTATTATTATTAAATATAAACACAAATTATATTTGTTACTTACAAACAGAGTCAATAAAAAATGTTTGTAAGTTTTGGCTTTAGTTTTATTGCCTCCTTTTTGTAACATTGCTTTTATTGTTTATTGAAAATAAACGTTTTCGAAATACTGAGCAATAATAAATGAGTATCATTTAATACTCCGTGACCGAGAATGAAGAATCATTCTCTTTTCTCGAAAGATTGTATGTTAGAGCGCGCCTCTTTTGTCGCATTTGTCAAAGATAGCTCGGCGTGCTTGATTCGCTTACCATCGGCTTCAACCAGTAGCGTAGCGCGGATGTCAGCCGCCCCCTTATTTAGGTAATTCGGTAAAATACGGGTATACAGTAATCTAAAGAACTTTTCGGCAAGAACAAAAATCATTATTGTATATTGTACAGGTTACAAATAAAAAAGTAGTGTATGTAAGTTTTACAATGAGCACGATGTCATTATTATTCATTCATTTAAAGAAAGGGGATTCCCCAGTTTCCTCACAGAATAAGTAATGAAAAATTTCGTGCAAGGGCAGGTTTACGGTCCTGGAAATTCAGATATATGGCAACAAATTATAAACAGTCGAATTTTTCATTTGTTTATGTCTATACCACATTTCAAAACTTCAAGCGCGTTTTTCTCCAAACACAATTTCTCAATTTTTCATAGCATAACTACAACAATTCTTATTCTATTAATTCCAATTTTTTACCATATCTTTAGCATAAGAGTTAGTTATATTTGTTAGTTATTAACAAATGATTGATTTTTGGCCGAAAATTGAATGTTTTACTTCAAATACTCGTCAATCCACAAAAATCAATATTTTTAAAATCCCCTCTATAACCATGTAGATGAGGTGAATTTTTTTATTATTCCGAATTGAAATTTGCACCAGCTAACTGCGTGCCGCGGACCGCCTCAGGTTCAACATGTCTCGCGCGAATGTCTCCGGTCCCGCCACTTTTTAATATTTATCATTGTTTTGTTTTCAATACTTAAATGTATGCTTAATATCTTCCTCGAATATTATTATCATATTGTCTTTTCCTCCATCCAGAATAAATCGCCAAAGAAGCCTCTTTCTTAGGCTGTTACAGTGGTGTTACCCCTTAACGAAATCGATCGGTGCCGTCTCAGTTGATAAATTCTGCTTTGAGCCGTGTTGATTTATACGGAAAATTACACTTATTTAGGAATTCATTTAACCAATAACAGGCAATTCCCTATCTTTTGGTAGCTATCTATTTGCACTTCTTTAAAACGTCCAGCTTGTTACTTATAGGTTATACATTAGCATTTCTGATTGCAATTTACAAAAGTGTCCTGAAGTTCTAAACAACGCCTTCGCTTTTAATTTGTAGTATATTGAAATTGATGAAATTGACTGCTCCATTGAACATTGATAAATCCAAACCTAGGGCTCCCATATGTCCTTTTAAGAGGGCAATCCTTTTATTTGCTTCAGCGTCCTTTTTTAAAATCTGTCCTTTTTTTGTCCTTTCTTTCCGCTACTTAGCTTAAGTGGTTCAGAATTACCGATTATCCGTCTTCTACTAAGTGGCTAATGCTGAAATCTGTCGAAACAATATCGTATGAAGATACTCGAAAATCTGCAGAGTTTCTAATGCCAGATATTTCTATTAAAGAGCCTAGCCTTTTAATTTCAATGCTGAAAGATTCAAAAGAAAGTTTTCACGATTTACCGGTTGATAAAAAGTGGGCTTTTCTGTTTCCAAACGAATCGTTTTTGGATTTGGAGAAATTAGTATACACAATCTTTGCCATCCCAACGTCGAATGCTGCTGTTGAGCGAATTTTTTCATTGTGCAAAAGACAATGGACTGATGACAGAAATTGTCTCAAAATTGAAACTATTAATAGTTTACTACAGGTCAAGTTCAATTATTCGTTAACGTGCTCTGAAATGTACGATTTGTTGAAAAACGATAACTTGCTTAGACAAATTTAATGGAGCAATAAGTACGTTCATTGATCTGATCGTATTGGTCATGTATTAATTTAGTTGTGTGATTTCAGTAAACGTTTGTCAATTTAGACTTTTTGCGAAAAATGTTCTTTTCTCTGGCAGAAAGTATGTGGGAACCTTATCCAAACCACACACGACTTAAATAGTTAAATACTTCGCGCATTTTAGAAATATTTAAATACCTACTACTCGAGGGGTTAGCTTTTAACAGGGGTCTATCAACATCAGCGAACCCTGTATTTATTCATTAATCATAAGTTTTACAACTGCATCTAGACAGAAGTCTCTGCAAACCCACATATGTAGAGCAAGTTTGGTATGAGGTTGTTAAGGTCTGAAATCGAACACTCTGTAGTGGTTCCTTTTCATTCTTCAGGCAGTGTGAGGTTTTGCATTGTCGTGTTGTAATAACAGATGCTTATACAACTTTCTAGACCGTTTCTTGCTGTCGCAATGGCTCAGATAAAAGATTAGAATAATAATCTGCCTTAATTGTAGTACCTTTCGGTAGATAATACATCAAAATAATCGCTTCGTAATCCCGGAATACAGCAAGCAGCACCAACCGACGGAACTGCACGTTTCGAAGGGCTTGAATTTTTATTGGGAAAAAATATTGTGACATACGACTTATACCAAGGTTTTTGATTATATCGGATTCTTACTTTCTTATTGAACTTCCCAAATTTTCATACAATATTTTGATTATTTTTCATCACTTATACACTACGTAGAACTTATCATTCGCGTTCCCTTCACCACTTCCTACATCAAATAAAAGATAAACTTCAAATTTACCGATTAAATTTCATAACGGTAATTACACCGTTTTCATAGAAACTTCGTCAATAAATAATAGTTTTGTTTTGAAGAAAACATTTGATTTTACTTTGGTGGCTAGCGACATTACATGAGAATAGAGACATCTTGATATACCAGGTTTTTCACAACTTATGCGTCAAATTTATTAGTAAGATTATACGAGATAAAAGTAAGTGAATGAGGGTAAAAAAAATTAGAATAGAATTGGCAAATACAAGTTTTGTTTTGGAAGCAGTAAATTATTTATTGGAACAGATTTTAATTATTATTGCGAACAACAATTTACGGCATAAACGAGTCAGCGTTCGATGGGATTGAAGGCGGGCGAAAGAAATTAAACATACACGACCTATTGTAATATCCACTTGGCCTTGCCAAAGATATGTTATGAATGTTACTAGCATGTACATTCTAAATAATACAAATTCACCTATACTTGCGGTTTTCAATAATTTCGGTCTAAAACTTTAAAAAATCATTTCGGCTTTCCTGTGATAGTAGGTAAATTTTTTTTTCTTGGAAAATTTTCTTTTATTTATTACTTTCTTATGTTTTAATTTGATGCAAATGTTGTAAAAATAGGGTCTATAATAACTTTATACAATAATGAAATTTATGTGCATATACATGCATGTGATTATTATAAAACCGTAATAATTTATACCCATATCTTTTTGAAACCTTAATAATTATGTTCAAAGACTAGCAAACACTTCTGAAAAGAACCTAACTGAAGGTTTTCTTCTTATGAAATGTATACATCATATCAAAAAATTACTTTATACATTACTCAAATTCTGAGTATCGGTTCTAAGGTTAACTGTTTTACTATCGCTTTGTATGTGTACAGTTTCGTACATTAATCCCTTTTTAGGGAGTTAGTTGTGTTATCGAAATCAAAACGATAGCCTCTGTAATGTTTTGTTAAAAAAATTGGAGTAATTTGTTGAAATCATATATAAAAGAAATAAAATTACCCTCACCACACCTTTGGGAAATAAATTCAGATACATATTTCGACAACTAAGTGCCATCCTCAGTGGAAAACTGGGGCTAACGTCCAAGACCAACACCTCGCAATTAGTACGGTACAACTCAAAAGCACTAGACAATGAAGATCACACACTGAACTCTCGCGGAAACACACTAAAGCACTGTTGACATTGAACTCCCATTATAAAGAGCGTGTATTTATACTAATTCTAGACCCCAAATTCATGATCTATGGAGCGTGTTGAAACGGTTGAATGGTTCTGCACTAAATTTGAATTTAATCCAATAGCTCCTACAATTTTTGGAATTTGGAGTGGTCCTCCATCTGCGTTCAAACTTCTCTTTCTATTTTTATAGATACATATACTTTCGTGAGACTTTAACTGGAAATAATGAAGAAGTCCAAGAAATTACTAAAAGAATGGCTAAAGGGAGTTGAAGCACTGGAAATCTAAATAAACTAATGAGATCGAAGGCAGTATCCAGAAAGGTGAGGGTAAGGTCATATACCACAGTTATTCTCCCTACGGCATTGTACGCATAAAGAGATGGGAAAGAAAGACTCTCAGAAGGACGTTCAGTGGGAAGAAAGAGCAGAAACCTGTGGAGATCTGAGGAAGTAATGTAAATCTATGGTGAATCGACAATAACGACCCTTGTCAAGAGACAGAGATTAAGATAGCTTGGATACATTGCAAGATTAGAAGAAGAGAGAACTGCTAAAGATGTAGTGGAAGTATAGGAGATACTAAGAGAAAAATAGGGCGAAATACGTAGGAAAGAGATGGAGGCGGTGAAAGAAACACTGGGGGTACATATGTCGGGCCACGCTTGATTTTTCAGACCTGTTGAACTGAAAATGAGCAATGTGCTCCTTGTACCGTGCTAAGATTGATCACTTTGTTTGTCCAATGTATTTTTGCTACATACATATATAAATATGGGCAAACAATATATATATTAAGTAGCTGCAAAATGCGCATTTAGGTATTATTTGTTAAATGATACACGTAATTCCAGGAATATAGAATTAATCTATATTATATGGTACGGCTAAAAAAATGAATTTTATTTACAATTACACGACACCATGGATAAAAATATGGTTTCAACAACTATTATAGAAATGAAAGCCACTTCTCGCAAAGTCGCAGTGATGAGCCGTATAACCGCGAAATCCGTCTGCGGTTGATGAAAGTAGTTTTCTGCTTACACATTTAGAAGGGCGATTGCAGCTACTGCAGGAGTCTGTGACAACTAGGTTGTCCGTTCTGGTAGAATTGAATAACTGCAACAATGCGCATTTAGGTTTATAAGGTGCGTTTCATATTTATAACCCACGCATGAAACTATAAAAGGTATTAAAATAAAAATTGGTATATTAGTTCCCTATGAATAGATAATGATGTGGTAAGTACTGTATGGTGAGTAGTTTATGGTGGAAACTCTGTTTTCACATAAATCTTGACGTTTGGTTATTTTTCAACGCAAACGTGAAAACGCTCTGCTTTGGTGGTGAATTTATCGTTTCATAATTATAACCCATTTGCAGATTTTCCATTAATTAAAAGACGTGTTAATTACATCTGAGTTATTTACGTGTTAGAAAAGTATGCCACGTGGTACAGTATTATCTGAAGTGGAAAGAGGCAAAATTTTGGCCTCGACCGCCGATAATAATTCGGTGAGCGAAGTTGCAAGGAAACTCGGACGAAGCCGACGCATAATCGCCAATTTTTTCAAGGGACAGAAGGATACCGCAAGAAAAAGCAATCTGGTAGAAAAAGAAAGCTGTACGAAAGAGAAAGACGAGCAAACGACGAACGGCGAGGAATTAGCAGATCAGTTGTTTCAGTTTAACCAACCATTGCGCCACGAAAGTGTCGGAAACAACTGTTTGGCGTGCCTTAAAACGCTGTCCTGATATTTTCCGAGCTAAAATGAAGGTTGTTCCAAAGCTGCTTAAACGGCATAAGGTTGCACGTCTTGAATTTGCTAGGAAAGATATGGACACTAACTGGTCCTCGGTAAATGAGCAATATTAGCTCTATTTGCTTAACCCTTGATTTTCTCCTTCTAGCTGATATTTTCTAATGAGAAAAAATGTAATTTAGATGGACCAGATGGCTCAAACTTTTATTGGCGCGATTTAAAGAAGGAACCCCTATATTTCTCTAAGCGCAACTTTGGGAGCGGGTCAATAATGGTCTGGAAATCATTTTCAGAGGAAACAATGCTCGAACGTCATCCAAAATGAAATGTGCCGATCACATTGCTGTGTTGCATAGCAGTGTAGTACCATTCCTCCAGCAACTTCCTGACCGAAACTGGATTTTTCAGCATGAGAAAGCTCGAATCCACACAAGCACTGAAACTAAGGCTTGGCTTGGCAGTAAAAATATCCATGTTTTGGACTGGCCAGCATGCTCTCCAGACCTAAGCCCGATAGAAAATTTGTGGTGAATATTGGTTCGTCGCGTTTACAGCCGTGATCGTTAATACGGCAACATTAATGAATTAAAAGCTGCCATCTTCAAGGCCTGGGAGAATTTGGGCGAGAACACTTTAGAAAACGTCATTTTGTCAATGTGTAAACGAGTTTTTGAAATAATAAAGTCTAAAGGATGCCTAATAAACTTGTAAATACTAGACTTTTATTTTTAATTACTCTGAAAGACGAAAGAGGGTTGGGTTATAAATATGAAACGTTTCTGTGATTGAGTTTCAGCTCTAATTGAACTAAATGTTGTAAATTTCTAGCGAAAATGATTCTAACATTTAATATATATTTTTTATTCTCCGTTTTGATCAAAACGTTATGTTTTTGAACAAAATAGTTTACAAGAGGTTGGAGAGAGTTTTAAATACTACCAAAATAAGCAGAAATAATTATTTCTACTTATCTTGGTAGTAAAACTTTATGTTTTTATAACGCACAGGTAAATTCTTATAACATTATAAAGGTGGGTTATAAATATGAAACGCACCTTATATATCTCGCAGTTATCTGAAGCCCGTACATTCTGAAAGAACGGTTAATTTGGGACCCAGTTTAATTTTAAAGACATATGTCGGGTACCAAATTTCACACTATTTTTCGATTACCTAACATCTGAAAACTAATTTAGAAATTTCACAATATTTTTAGTTCCTCAACTTTCCATCTGGTGCCCTGCAAAGGCTGCCCTAAATACCAAATGTATATTTGTTTACCATAAATTTGACAACAATTCGGTGGTTGTCCAGAAAATAATGAATTACCTTTTCCACCTTTCGGTGTAAGGGTAAACATGCGGACACACCTTAACTCCGGTACAGATAATCCTTTAATTGAATGTAACCATAGAGATTCATATGTAAAACAAAATACTCATTTTTAAAACACATTTATTGACATATTTATTGAAACGCTTGGTACAAATTACTTAAAGAGCAATTTCTGCATATTTATATGATACGCACTTTACAAAATCGTACCTATTTATGCTGTTATTTTGCAACTGTAAAATTTTGTTATTAATAACATTATAAGAATATAAGATTTCTTTTCTAATCACTCTTCTTTCATTACAAACTACACTGTTTATTTTTACGTACCTATCAAGTTGCATATTTTTAATTGCTTCTAAAAAAATATTGATAATTGGATGGGGCGATGCGATGGGGCGAAGCGGTATTTGATGCCCAGATGTGTGGAGGGAAAGTAAAACCAGCTGCGATATATGTATCCACCAAATAGTCTGCGAATTGCGTGATACGATCATCATCAAGTTTGTCCACGGCAAATTCTTCTGCGAGCACTTCCCCAACTTCTCTAGGTTGCAAGAAGGTTAGACCAAAAATATGATGCAATCATCTTCCCATATCAGACTGTTGATTCTTATATTCCCCGGCGAGACCCATATGCTGAATTTTCCTCCACCTCCATGAATAAAAAATATTGATAAAGTAAGTACACGTTTATTAGTTAAATCAGTTTCTTTTTATTACCATGCCTATGCTAAATGAAATCGGCATCCAAAAATGTTTGTCTCTGGAAATGTTTCCTCTATAGCAGCGTGGATAGACTTTTCGAAATCAGCGACTATATTTCTGGGCTCCCATGTCCATCCTAATTCCATGCACTTGTCCACAATGAGTTTAAATAAAGTCTTGGTGGTGTTTTTAATTTGTCTTTTAATAAACAGTACACAAGTGGAACATATGTATCGTTGCAGCACGCATGGATAGTGAAAAGTTGCAAGAAATGTTTCGTACAATAATCGAAAGTGCCATCAACATAAAATGTTTGTTGTTGAGACAGAAAGTGCAAATTGGATAGACACGTAAAAATTATAATTTTATTTACGTTGTCGTTACCTCATACAACATTTTCGTTTTTAATAGTTTTTATATCACTGGTTTCTATGAAACACTTCTTCATCAGATCGCGGTAATTTCGGATTTATTTTTAGTTTATTCCTACTAATGTTGTTTCGTATGTATTTCACATCCTTTACGGTAAGCGTTTCCACTGCTTCCTTTTGTGTCTGCAATTCACGATAAATCAACCTCGAAGGTCTTTCTGATATGCACTACATAACTCCTCTTTTCACACTGTTATTCACATTTTGTCTGTGTATATCGCAAATTTGTACACTTTCATCTTCGTGTTTGGCAATTTGTCTTGAGAAAACTGGATTAGAAGTATCGCCCATAGTATATAATTTAGCTTTATAATTTTTTACGATGCAACATCAACACATTTCACCGGTCGTTTTCAATAGTTTATAGTAATAAAATTTATAATTTTCGTACACAATTAAGGGTTTACCGCGCTGACTTAACATAATACACAAAGCCATCTTCTCGCTTACATTAACTTGAGATATTAAGACTGGCACACGCAGATTTGAGTTGTGAGAATATACGGTTCACATTCATTGTTTACTATACGTATTTATGGGGTTGCAAGAATTTTCGAGAATATCCATTGCCTGTTAGGTAGGTGACCGCGTTCGGGCGGACCGGAGTTGCGGTGTCGGATTATCTACCCCTAATAAACAGATATTCTTAAATTACGGTTCGAACCGGAGTTAAGGTGCACCGAAACATGCCGCTCCTGGCCCGCCCAGTAGCATTTCCTTACTTTTCGCAGCTTATTAGAGGTAACACACCCATTTTCGGTTTTAAACTGCTCTACGCTCCGCCACGAACGGGTTTCGAACCGGGGATCTTCTTGCTGTGAAGCGCGTGTTTCACTATTCGGCCACTACGCGGGAATGAATGAACTTACTATTTTTAAATGAAATGAAATGAAATTAAAAATGACAATGTCAACATATTGCAAATATTCAAATTTAAATTTTTAAGGATCTCCATTGGTACCAGCAGATAAAGTTCTGTGTGTAATTCGGAACATAAATGATCATTATGTAACATGCAGAGTTATTCACGGCTAATACTATAGTAATCTTTCTTATGATTCTTATAAGATAAATAAGTTTAATATTTAGTTTCCACATTTTTATTACTACATAAAGCAAAATAAAGTCGTATTCTTTAGTCAGGAAAATAAAAAAGCGTTCTATTCCATACACGCACTTTAATTTTGATAAATAAAAGATTGACTAGTACAGGTGAATAAATAATGAATTCAATAGTGTGTAAGGGGTCAAATATTATTTTATTTAGATTTATAGTTTAACCTTCCTATACTCACGTCAAAATGAAAGACGTATACTATACTATATAAATCGGTCTCACAGACCGTATGCGTGAGTATAGGAAGGTTAAGAATTATTGTATGTTAGCAAATAGAACCGCCTGTATATTTATATCACGTATCGCAATGGGACATCTGTTCACTTGGAGAACAATGGTGGAACAGTATTAAGGATTTCGAGACAAGGAAGGAAGTGCTAAGAGGGGAGGTATCGAGAAAGAAAAATGAAAAGATGGACAGAAGAAAAAAGGTGGTTGTGATGGTCGTTTGAATAGATAGAAAAAAGTGAAAGAAAAAAGTATGTGAGAAAGAAGTGTGCGGAAAGAAAAAAAGTTCGAATGTAGCGGGACAAAATAGTGTACAGACCCAGATAAACGTAAGTGAAACAATCAAACTATATTGAAACAGTAAGCGAAGACAGGCGGTCTCATTATACCTATATTTAATGTAATAAATGTTATATTGCTCTGCTGTGTTTTGGGTTGTATTACATATTGTTATATTGCTCTGCTGTGTATTTGGTTATTACACATATTGTTAACCTTCCTATACTCACGTCAAAATGAAAGACGTATACTGTACTATATAAATCGGTCTCACAGACCGTATGCGTGAGTATAGGAAGGTTAAGCAATGTTGTAGTATATTTTATGGTAAGAGGGGGAGGGTACCTTATAATTCCTCAGTTCATTCAGGGAAACAAATTAATTAAAAAATGATCTTCCTAAGGAGTCTGAATCGCCCTGAGTCATTTCACAAATAAAAACAAAAAAGAGTCTCATGTCAGAAACAATTCTTATAATTTAATATAAGCAGTAATCAATTATAAAAGTACGACCAGTTACAAGTGTGACCCTTTATATATGGTAAAAAGTATATAATTATGATAATTATGATAAGCTAATGAGCAGTAAGAGGTTATTAAAGTGAATGTAACACAAATGTAACTTACATAACTGCATTATATCGAAAACAACAACAAAAACATACAATTGTAATAGAGAAAGAATTAATACATTTGGCGCCGTTTTGTTAAAGTTTGCAATTAGTCTCATTCACAAGCAAAGGAATGTGCAGAAATAGTAACACTTGTCTTCGAATTTATCTTCATATTCAGTTATTTTGTATAGCTACGAAATTGTACAGTATTTAACGTAATAACATATAGAACATTATTTTAATTTAGTGTGGCATAATATTGACCCGTGATTGTGTGACCACGTTCTAGGTAACCAATCCATCTTCCAACAATCCAGATTTAGGTTTTCTCGTAGTTTTACAAATTGAACTGCCCTCCTCACTGTTAGTATTAAGTGCATACCTAGCGATTGAATCAGAATTATTTTTTATTCCTGTTATCGTTGATTCGCCAATACCGAACTTAATCATTTCCATTTTATCCTTTAATCAAAATACTACTTGTTTCCCTTTTGTCGACATTCGAATGAAACGAGATTCAGTTAAAAACCTACTGAAAAATTTTTTATATTTTATAGTACTATATACAATGTACTGAGTGCTAACCATGCTCGACCGGAACCGACATTTCCTATGATTTGATTTTCTCCATGAAGCCAGTTTGGATAGTTGAACGCTCGGATAATCGACGCTCTTCTGTATATCGTACCGCTTGCTGGGCAACAACATGACAAAGATGGGGCCTCCGGTAGTAATTGCAAAGCTATGCTTTTTCGTAGCAAAATATATATAATAATTATATTAATTGTGACATCTACTGCTACAATCCGCTTAAAAATACAAAAGCTATTTTTATAGCTTTTATATTTGTTATGTGTTACATATAGGCACACGGAATTTTCACACAGTCACATAGTAAATTGATAGAAAATTTCTCAACGCTAACGAAGTACAAAGTGACGATATATAATCAATTACTAATTTCGAAACGTTTAGAACTGTTCAGCGCCGCATAAAATAACACCTACTTATTCGATGTTGTAATTAAATATTTGTTTAGGAAATCAAAGACAGTTTAACAAATTTCGCAAAAGAAAAACAGCACCTCGAACCAGTGGCGGCTAGTAGTAGTCTGGGTCTGCAGCACTGACTAGACGACTGACTGACTGACGTAGATGATAAAGTTATTAACTAAATCTAAATTACATTTAAAACATTGAAAAGATATATTTAATATTTGTACACGACCTTTTATTTGTCCCAGAAATCAGACAGGGCAAGGGCAACACGAGGTTTGAATGTATTTAACCTTCCTATACTCACGTCAAAATGAAAGACGTATACTATACTATATAAATCGGTCTCACAGACCGTATGCGTGAGTATAGGAAGGTTAATGTAGGTACAGTCGACCCAGAAAATAACGTCTTGGTCTCGTTACAGGGAGGCTTGCCGATCTTTTGCGAACTTGTATCCTATAGCGAGATTGTGACTCTGTGAGAAGGAGACGCCATAGAGATAGCGTTAAGTGACTGGTGGTGTTGACTTAGAGCGAGATAATACGATTCAGATTTCGGTATCTGTATAAACAGAGTATTGTTTAGGGGCATCGTAAAAATAGGAGGTAGAAATTCCCTTCAAAATCAGATGTACTTACCAATTATAATGTATTGTATTTGAAAACATTTTACAATACATTCTTTGACATCGTCAGTAATTTGAATTTTGTATAAAGACTGATTTATATATGTAGTAAGTAGTGAGAATTAAGAATTAAGTATTAAGAATTAAAAGTTCAATGCACGTAACTCTACAGTAGCATTCATTTACACATTAGTATTAGGAATTAACAACTAACAAGGAGACACCGCGACGTGATACCAATCGATTTCGATGAAACTAACAATAAGTAAAATCGTAGAAAAGTACGTAAAAGTTTTTGTTTATTCTTCCTATACTCACGCATACGGTCTGTGAGACCGATTTATATAGTATAGTATACGTCTTTCATTTTGACGTGAGTATAGGAAGGTTAAACGGCTACGAAGCAACTCTCAACTCGAACATCAAACTTATCGCGTTTCCTTTTATGACAAATGATAATAAAGGTAACAGTTCAATTAATATTTAAAATTCGAAGGCGTCAAGACCAACAGGAGTGCTCTTTGGAAAAGCAGTTGGTGTGTGGTTTACGCACGTCTGAAGTTAATACCCATTAATTCTCATATTTCTTACCTGGAGGTCATCGCGTTTTCGTTCCACGTATTTTTAAATGATTTGGAAATCAGTAGGATTAGGTTGTAGAAAATCTTTTTCCGATGTTTTATTTTATCTATTACACGCAAAATTAGGATGATTCGGAAGTCATTATAATTAGGTTGTGTAAAATCTTTCTCGGAGGTTTCATGTATAATGTTTTGTTTTATTCTTTTTTTATGTTTCTGTATTTCTGAGCCCCTCTGCTCTGACCGCACGACTCGTCACCTCCCGCTCGTACATCATACTCTCCCTCTTGTTTTCTTTGTTTTTCACACGAACCGAGCGCCTAACTCCGCCCAAATTTAACGCTCGAAATCTAATGCTTATGCTCTTGCGGTTACACTCGATTTGGTCCGGTGTCCCTTAAGAAGTATTCACTTCAAAGAGCGGAATGATTATTGGGCTACTTAAAGCTGGTTTATCAGTAGGTGAAATTGCTCAAAGAGTGGATTTGTCAGTAAGTAACTTTAATACTATCTGTTTTTTTATAAATTATCAACTTAACATCACTTTCAAAATTAAAAATAATTTACTAACGCGTGAAATATGTTTGAAGTGAATAGGTAGAAGTTCGGTGAGATCGGCAAATTTCCCTGTAACGAGACTACGACATTACTTTCTGGGTCGACTGTACATTGCGGCACTGCTTTCAAATTAGCACCGTCTGCGTAATTTTTGCAGACTGGGGAAGTACACAAATTGAACGGAATTAGGAATTGTATTTTCCGTAGCTCCAATGGCAATTGAGAGTTGTTGTTCCTTGTAGTGGTAGGATGAGAAATGAACGTATAACCAAAAGTGATTCACGGTTTCGTTTCCTACCATACAATTAAATTATTTATAACTTCATTGCTTTAGCATTTAGACTGTTCAGAAAGTATAAATGACTCAGGAATTCAAGCAAAAGGATAAAAAAGTCTTTTAGGATTAAACGAATTTTTATGTGGGCGGGTATGTAAACAATCAAAATTTCCGTATTTGATGCTTGAAACACTCACACGTAGTCGTATAGAAGCCAGTACATCCTCAGCGTGTGATTGGTTAATGTGATTTCTCGAGTGGCGGCATTATTTACTAATTTTTCTACGAATTGCCAACAACGTTACGATCAACGGAGGACGCTACAGATGCACGATAACAACTTAACATTTGTATTGGACTTTAAGTGATCTCTGGTTTCAGTAGTATGGCGCTATGTGCTACACAAACCAGCCAACAATCTATCTACACTAACAATAAGTTCAATAAACGTGTTATCAGCGGTTTTGGCGACATTTTATAGCTTCCGGGAATCTGCGATTTGACGCCGTTGAACTTTTTGTATGGGGTGCCGTTACAGATGGATATTATACTGACAATTCATAAATGGTGCAGTGTTCATCGAGCTATTACTGAAATATTGCTAAGTTTGGTTGACAGGATGGGCTACTGCCAAGCCAACCGAGGCAGCCACTTGAATGAAATTATATTCCATAACTAATCGGAAGGATTACTCTTTTCAATAAATCAGCAAACTTTAAAAAACATTGAACAGCGTTTACTTTATAGCATCAAAAAAACTGCCAATGGCCTACTCTTATTAAGTATTTAAGTGCGGTTCTTGTGTCATTTTGTATATCTAATATTGGAGCACTGAGGAAACTGTGTGGAATTTACGAAGTTACCTCGTTAAGAATTTTGAATAAGACTTGATGACAATCAACAGAATTACAGTAACTTAATGTATGTACGTAATTCATTTCGTTAATTAAAATTAGAGGGATTATGAATACCGTGCACTTAGTATTATTAACTGCACTGCAATAAAATAACTAACTGCAATAAAACAAATCACTCAATCGAAACCCTAACTTACTTTATGACAGCATTGATTTTATACGATTTACTGTTCATGTTTAAATATGGTCCATATGTTATAATAGTTTCATCCCAAACACATACACATCAACAAATCCTTGTTTTGCTTAATAAGAATGTGGTCTATCCGTCGATAGTTCGAAAATGTGTTTATTACATCGTTATTATCGTATTAATCATCGATTGAGGTAATTTGGGCAATGTACACGACTATAAACGCCTAACATCGCGACCTAACTGAAACGACCTAGAGACACAGACAGCGTCCAAAAATAAACAAACTTGGAGTACTCACATGTATTTACGCTTTCGCTTCATAATTTTAATGAATTTCATTGTTTATTAAGTTTGGCACTTTTTCACAGAGAAAATATATGTGTAATAATAAGAACATTACGCATATGAGTTAGTAAAGTTTACTGGCGCATACAATTTAGACTGGACGATGGTAATTTCTCATGCGATTTGATTTTTCTTCTCTACCATTGACGTGCACTGTGATCGGTACGTATTGGGCAACAATGACCTTGAATGATATAGTAATTCACCTTGCTAACGCATGAGTAATAAGGTAGTGCAAGTCATTAAATACGGTATTACAGGTGAAATAAGAGTTAATATTATGCAGTAACTACTTTCATAAACAAAAACGGATCACAGTAAAAATTTGGTTTTTATGACTATTTACTTCCTACAAATTCGTCTATGTTTACCAGATTCTTTTATTTTATCTAACGTACCCTTTATCCAAAATACCATAATTGGTAATGATTGTAAGAATTATGGTATAGTATTATATTAACAGTACGTATACGTCGACAATTTTAGCGATAAATGTGCATAAACTTCTGCAATAATGTGCTCGCGTACTCCAAACCTTTGAAAAAAGAATAATTGCATCCTTATAATATGAAAACAACCGTCCTCATTCCATTTCGCAAACTACGGCCTGTGGGCCGGATGGTGCGTAATGTAAATATTTGAGAAACAGGGTAATTTAATAAATTGTTAAATCAAAGAAAAAGACGCATTAATCCCCCTTTCACCCTATATAGAGCGTAATCAAACTAGAGGTTTCTAAAAACACAAGTATTAGATGAAGAACGAAACGAAAGTGTTTTCGGATTTCTATATTTGTTAAGCAATATTTGAATGCAAAATTGTTTTCTAAAAATTTTAAGTACTATTAATGTTAACCAGGATACAATGGGTACTATAAAGAAAGGCTCACATCCTCTCTGCAAATTCCCACGGTGGCAGTGGTATAAAATTTATCTCGGATAATTCAGTTGGAACAAAATACCAAAGGTTTTCCTAATTTACAGGTATCTTTAATTGCATGAACTATTGAAAAAACTGGCAAGTATTAACTGTGGATGTGCGAAATAGTGTTCGTGTCGTCAACTGATATTAAACGAAGAACAATAAGTTTAAAATTTGAGAAAAGCGTCAGAGTGCCAGGCAGGAAGCAAAAGAAAATATAAGCTAAAATGTTAAAAAATTGAATGTTGCCATTCCCCTTTCTCGTCTTAATTCTCCGCCCACAGGACAAAAATCAAAAATCCGGCTACGTTAGGATTTGGCCTAGGCGTTTTACTATATGCTTGCCAATTTTCAGCTTTCTAACCCATCATTGGGCTTCAAAAAGCTCTGGATAGACAAAAAGAGGAACACACAAATAAGGAAATTACAGTCGAGTCTCGTTTATCTTCAGTTCTCCGAAACGAACGAGTTCTGTTTATCTAAGTCAGCAGGGATCGCCAACACCGCCACCGTTGCATAGACCTTATAGTACATGGACTGCCACTCCTCCTATGCTTCCCACTGGGATCTTGAGACTCATTTATCTTGAGTTTCATTTAACTTAAGTTGGGAATCTCGTTTAAATGAAACTGAAGGTACATGAGTCTCAAAATAAACGAGACTCGACTGTATATATGTAGATAAAAACGGCACTTATAAAGGTATAGGCTCCGAGAAGTATGGCTTGTTTTTGCGCGATGCTTCTTGCGTGTCTAAACCTTACGATAGTTTTAGTGAATGCCAACTCGTTTGAGTCAGCTCCGTATTCAGAGTCAAAAGAAATAAACTATAAGAAATAGATCTATTAAAGAATTGAGATAAAAGAAATAGATTTATTAAAGAAAAGAAAATAATGAGAAGCTAAGCAGGAGTATAGAATAATTTAAAAAGAGATTTATTAAAGAAAAGAAAATAATACGGGAACCAGGATTATAAAATAATAAAAATAGAGGAAATAATGAAAAAATTACAGGAAATGGACGCAAGAGGCACACCGCTTGAGGCAAAAATAGGTAGTGTGCAAACAGAATTAACGGAAAAATATGCAGAATAGTGCAAGTGGAAAATAAACAGTTAGGGAGGCTGTGGATGAGCAAGGTGGAGAATAGAAATGATGGAGAGAGAGAGGAGAGGAAAAGAAGTGTAATAAAGGGGGTGAAGGAAGTGGAGAACGAGCTTGGTTTATTAATTTAAAGGAATTGCAGATCAAAGAGGCGTTGAATTTTACCCAGAGGATGATATTCAAGAGATTAGAAGAGTAGGAGAGAAAAAGAATGTAATAGACCAATATTAATAAAATTAAATATATAAGAAGTTCGAGTTTATGAAGATGGCAAAAAATTGAAAGGAACGGAGATATATATAGATGAGGACTTCTCTGAGGAAGTACAGAAACAACGAAACATTTTGATTCAGCGAGTGATTAATGAAAGAAAGAATGGCAAAAATGCTGTGTTGGTATACCAACATAAGGAGGGAAAAGGGAAAGAAAATATACAAAGAAGGAATACAGAGGGGACGTGGAAAGCAAAACCTAGAAAAAGAACAGTAAGTGCGAGGTTCTGGAATAGGAAGGAGCAGGCAAGTTGAATATGCAGTGTGACTGAAGAAGTGGTAGGAAGAGAAAGCAAGAAAATCAAGAAGGACTGCTTTGATGATAAGTGTGAGAATATGGCGAAAATAAAACAAAACGGCAAGAATAAAATGGTTAAGAACACAAGAGGGATCAGCTGGAAATATTTACAAGGAGAAAAGGAGGGAATCTGTAAAACTGTATAAGCGAAAGAAAAATGAATGGATAGAGAAAACCTTGGAAGAGATGGAGGAAAATAGAAAAATTAATAACTCGAAAGCCTTTTATAAATGTGTTAATGGAAATGAAAACAGAAAGTCAGTGAATGAGAGGGTAGGAAAAGAAAAATGGAACAGCCATTTCCAGAAACTATTACAACTAGACGAAGACGCACCTAACATGAGCTATGAAAAGGGCAACAGGTACGAGGAAGAAGAGAAGGAAATGGATGACGTGGTAACAAAAGAACCAACATACGAGGAATGTGTGGCAGCGATAGAAAAGTTAAAGATGAATAAAGCAGCAGGAATGGATTGCATATGTGGAGAATTGGTAAAATATAGAGGCGATGTGGTAAAGGAAAGGATACACCAATTAATATGCAATATATGGAGAACTGAAGAAATGCCTGACGAATGGCAAGTAGGAGTAATTGTGCCTATACTAAAACAAAAAGAGGATTATAGTAACTGCGTGAATGACAGTCATTATGTTATTGAATGTAGCATATAAGATCTTAACATCAATTGTACAGCAAAAGCTATCAAGTTTAAGGGAAAACAAGTGCGGCGAATTCCCGTACGGTTTCAAACAAATATATACGATATTGATATATGTAAATACATATACTGTTTATAGATCTTAAAAACGCCTTCGATAAAATAAATGGAGCTGAGCTGAGAAGAAGTATGTGTGACATTATTTTTTAATAAGAATGTGTGCCCATCAAGATGATATTAGTGACGAGGAATTATATCCAAATACTGCAGCATTTTAAAGACAACCGAAAACTGTGCGCCCGCGGCCCAGTCACTTTAATATCTGGTAAGATGTTAAATTCTACAATCGTTACAGATTAAACTATCCCTCGTAACTTGCGTTTCTCATATACAAACTTTTTCTCTCGATATATATATAAATTAATTTGCTTCCCTGTAAACTTTACCACTATTTGTATTAAATCTGCTACAGTGTCCCAAATTTTTTATTTGACAAAGCATCATTTCCGACTATCTACACTTTATTATGTATTTATACTAACTACATAAATTGATATGGTTTTCCTGTTAAAGTTTGCTTGCTTTCGGTGGCTCTCGCTAAATAGTTCTTTCAAATAAAACTGACAAAGAGAGAGAAAGGGAAAATAGAAAGACACGTGCACAATTGTCGCGCGCGAAATGAATAAAACTTTGAATACAACACTACCAACACTAAGGCGGCCAACCGTCCATATTTCCAAGTGTAACCAATGCACCACAAAAAGAAAACAAACGAACGACGAACGACGAACGATGGATGGAGATGTTCAAAAATTTTAAAGAAAGTGGAATGTCATTCAAAAATTGTTTGGTCACCGTGCAGTACTTTCTTTGTTTGCCAGAGACGAACATACCTACAAAACAAGTATTTTCACTAATTTTTATGGTATTTTATGGACATCGGAAAAATCGCCACTTAAAGTTGAAACGTTACGTGCAATGCTTGTTGCAAACTTTATGGGCAGTTGTGAATTTTCTCATGACACTTTACCAAAATTAACAAAAAAAAAACGTGTGTGTCAACGTGATAACCGATAACATCGGCTCCGTTACATCTGATATTTAAAGTAAAGTGTACAAGTTCTAAAGCTGAATTTAAGTGTGCCAAGTAGGTGAATAAGAATAGCTAACAAAATTAGTTTAATTAATTTTTTAATTTAATTAATTAGTGAAAGAACTTCATAAAAGAATAGTATTAAAGCACCAATAACACAATACATTGGGAGGTTAGAGGTAAGATAATAACAGGCGACACGACCTTCGAGGTCATCCGGCCGAGTATCACAGTGTCAACTGGCAATAGAAAGCAGGTAAACACGGGCGGGGCAAAGGCCAGATTATTAGAAAATAATTTTATAACATTATAATTGTGTAAATAAGTAAAGAAAAACGAGAGAGAAATAAACATCGATATAAAGAGTGCACAGATAAAAGTAACAGGATCCGAAGGGTTGACTTGACCTGACTTTTTGCGCAGGGAAAAATAAGTAAAACATAAAATATAAATATAAACAAAAAAACAAATAGAACTTACATAATGGGTGATAAAGGTAGTGGTGAGAGTGATGAATAGACAACGGATGAAGGTAAAAGAAGACAAGGGATAGGAAGTCTGGAGGAGCACTTCGGAAGAAGCTCTAAAACTAAAAGATCTCCAATCAGAAAGGAAAAAGGAGAAGATAAGCTATCAATAATTATGGAAATGATTCAAGATGTAAAAAAGGAGCTAAAGGAAGACTTGAAAGCAATAAGAGACGATCAGAATGAATTTAGGAAAGAATTAAAATTAATTAGGGAAGAAAATGAGTTACTTAAACAAGAAAATAAGGCAATAAAGGGGGAATTAGGTATTTTAAAAGAAAGAATGGATACGAGGAATCGAGAAAAAGAAGAAACAATATAATTGACCACGGAATACCGATCACATCATATGCGGAAGAAGATATAAAGAAAAGAATGGATGTACTATTGAAAAAAACGCTGGAAATAGATGTAGAAATAAAAGGAGCAAAAAATTGGTGAAAAGATTTGCCTCCTAAAATTAAATAATAGTAACGACAAAAGACAGATTATGATTAATAAAAATAAATTAAAAAATGTTAGAGATACCAGAATTTACATCAATGATGACTTGAGCAGGGAAGACCGGGAAATTCAGAAAAGAATCAGAACTGTCGAGGGACGAAGTAGGAAAAGGCAATGTCGTGAGAACTGGATATCGAAAAATATGGATAAATGATGGGGAATGGATATGGGATCATCAGAAGGGCGCACTAGGGGCTAAGGATAGGACGAAGTTAGGTACAAAAAACTCCTAGAAATAACAAGGGCAAGGGATTCTATAACAAATAATGAGCCGGCAATGATACAGGACAGAGTGACAGAAAATTACATTAGTAATGTGGTGACAACGAACAAAGATAAATACCAGAAGGTGAAGGGACGGAGAATAAAAATGGATCTTGCAAGTAAAGGTAGAAAGCGAGCAGTAAGACAAGAATATATTAACCTAGGAACATGGAATGTGCGAAGTATGTAGGAAGAAGATGCGATAAGGAAATTAATAAATATTATGGAAAAATACAAGATATATATACTAGCCCTACAGGAGACAAAACAGAAAGAAAATGGAGTATGCAAAATTGAAGATTACAACTTCTTCAATAGTGGAGGAGAAAAAAGGTATTTTGGGGTTGGCTTTTTAGTCAATGACAAGCTAAAAGATGCAGTCGTAGGCTTTGAAGCTGTATCCGACAGAATCTGCTGATTAAGACTGCAATTGAAATATAGGAAGCTGAGCCTACTCAACATACATGCCCCAACGGAGGATAAAGATCTTGCGGCGAAGTTCGAGTTTTATGAGGAAGTAGGGATTAAACTGGAAGAAATACCAAGCTACGATGTGAAAATAGTGATAGGTGACATGAATGCAAAGGTGGGCAGAGAAGAAGTGTATAAGGAAATAACAGGTGGGAAAAGCAAGCATAGAGACTCCAATGATAACGGAAATCTGCTAATACAATTTGCAGAAGAAAATAAATTAAAAATTAAAAGTACGAATTTCGACCATAAAGACATACACAAAGCTACTTGGTCCTCACCCGACGGAAAAACTAAAAACCAAATAGACCACTTACTGATAGAGGACAAACATCACCAGAGTGTTAAGAATGTGAGAAGCTATAGGGGAGCTGAAGCGGATTCGGATTATTTTCTGGTGATAGGAAGACTAAAGCAAGAGTTGCCTAGGAAGAAGGATACGAAACCATCATACATGCGAAGGTACAATTTGACGAAAATTCAAGATGAAGCCCTTTTTGATAAAATGGAAAGGGAAATAAATAGTAAATTGAATATATGCAGGGAAGCGACTGACATAGAATGTGAATGGAACCAGATAGTAAGAATAATAAAAGAAACGATGAAAAATAACCTAGAGATAAAGAAAGCCAATCCAACTAAGGATTGGTTCAATGAGAACTGTAAAGCCGCGTTAGAAACAAGAAATAAAGCGAGGATTGTATTGTTAAACACAATAACTGAGGAAAATAAGAAGAAGTACAAAGAACTAAAAAGGGAAGCAAAACTTGTGTGCAGACAAGAAAAAAGAAAGTATTATGTTGATAAATTAAATGTAATTGAAGCCCGTTATAAAAGAGGAGAAATGAGGAACTTCTATCGGGAAGTGAAAAGCTTGAAAGAAATGGGAAGGGGGACCACACCATATTTAAAGGACAAGAATGGCTGTCTGATTAGTAGCGCCCAGGACAAATTAAATAGATGGATGGAATACTTTGATGGAATATTGAATACGAGAGGACAAATTTACCCTGGCAATTTAGATGAAATGGAATATAGGGCAGAGTTAGACGTCCTGGAACCAACAGAGCAGGAAATTCCGGAGGAATGCAAGAAATTGAAAAATCATAAAAGCACAGGGGAGAATGGCATCCCATCAGAAATTTTGAAGTACATCGGAGGTAAATTACAAGAAAGAGTTTGCTCGTTGATCAAAAGACTATGGAGAGAGGAAATTATGCCCCTAGAGTGGAATAATGCTATAATATGTCCTATTTACAAGGGAGGAGACAGAAGCGACTGCCAAAACTACAGAGGTATAACTTTATTGGACGTGGTGTATAAAATCTTGGCAAGAATTATTGGGAAGAGATTAGAAAGCTATCATAATACCTTAGTAGGTGAATACCAAGGAGGATTCAAGAAAGGTAGATCAACTGTAGATCAAATATTTACATTGAGGATGATACAGAACAACAGTTACGAACAAAATTTGGCACTACATATCCTGTTCATAGATTTCAAGAGAGCGTATGACGCAGTTAGTAGAGATAAACTTTACGAAGCCATGATGAGACTTGGAATCCCCAGAAAACTCAGTACATTAGTAAGAATGACGTTGACACACACAGAGAGCAAAGTTATGGCAGAAGGACAGCTTTCGACCAGCTTTGAGGGTAGGGAAGGTCTGAGACAAGGAGACCCGTTATCGACGATATTGTTCAACTTTGTGCTGGAAGCAATATTTAGAGGTAGTGGCATCCAAACCAAGGGAAATATATACCATCAAAAGCACCAAATTGTGGCCTATGCGGATGATGTAGCCATAATCACAAGATCGAAGAAGGAGCTGGAGAAAGTTTTGGGAAAATGGAACAAGAAGCAAGGAAATTTGGTCTCGCAATAAATGAACAAAAAACGAAGTATATGGTTATGAGGCAGGAACAACCTATAGACAAGAGATATTCAAAGTTCCAAACAGATAAAACAAAGTATTCGTTTGAAAATGTCAACAAGTTCAAATACTTGGGTGTTGTCATATCGAATAAGTGCAAAGAGGATGACGAAATTGAAGGAAGAATTCTAAAAGGATGTAAGGCAATGGGAATGCTAAAGAAAATGATTAAATCAAAAGAGATATCAAGAACTGCAAAGATAAAGACCTATAGGACAATTGTTAGACCCACAGTAACCTATGGCTGTGAGGTATGGATTCTGACAAGACAGATGGAAGATAAGTTGGAGATATGGGAAAGAAAAATGCTCAGAAAAATCTTTGGAGGGACGAGGATGGAGAATGGAATCTGGAGGCGAAGAACAAACCAGGAATTAAAGGAACTATATGGACATAGTAGTATACTAAAACACGTCAAGGCTCAGAGAATAAGATGGTTGGGACACGCTAGCAGGATGGGGCAGGAAAGGCAGTGCAGAAAAGTACTTACAGAGGGACATGGAGGAAGAGGGAGAAGAGGAAGACCAAGGAGAAAGTTACTGTAACACACATATTATACCTTGTTTCAAAAATAGAGAGACGAATTTCTGAAACGCCACTTTCATAGTAAACTCTGATTGGCCGAAAGCAGCACCAAGTGACACTGCACCAATCCTGGAATAGTCGTATTATATACGTAATTCTATTAAATGCATTGCAGTGTTTATTATATTTTTCGCGACGCGAAAGGCTATACCTAGTGATCGACGATGCATCCACAACTATCGTTGCGAAAAGAACTATTCAGATTGCTGTTGAACTATTCAGAGACTGTAAGAATGTTAGACTTATTGTTAGGACTTATTGTCGGAAAGATTACTAATAACAATGTTGAGTTAGTATTTAAAAGGAATAATACCTTAGCAATCAACAAGAACGGTGACATAAACATAGTCGATTAGGCCACCAAACAAAAA
This sequence comes from Chrysina gloriosa, assembly GCA_038088585.1. Lineage (NCBI taxonomy): Eukaryota > Metazoa > Arthropoda > Insecta > Coleoptera > Scarabaeidae > Chrysina > Chrysina gloriosa. The sequence continues at coordinate 25,350,712 of CM076094.1, read as the reverse complement.
GTATTGTACATGGCTTAAACTGTATATCCCCGCACGCTGATTCCGTTCCTGACTGTGATATCTGCATTAAGACAAAAATAGTTGGATCTTGATTCCCCAAGAAATCCGAAAGAAATACTAAAATTTGGACATCATCCACACCGATGTCTGTGGTCCCATGCGAGTGGAATTGAAGGCCAAGGCAAGATATTACCTATTTATCGCTGATCATTGCCGTTACTGCAAGGTGTACTTCATCAAATTGAAAGACAAAGTGATCATTTACATGGTCGAAAAGCAGAACGAACGAAAAGTCAAATGTATTGAGTCAGACAGTGGAATGGTATATGTCAACAGAGAATTCTATTCTTAACACCTCACAAAGGAAGAACAGAAGCCTTCTCGATACTGCGAAATGTATTGTACTCCAATCTGGTTTACCACAATCCCTTTGGGCTGAGGCTGTGAAAACAGCAAAATAATCAGAAATCGGAGCCCATCAAATTTCCTGAGTAGTCGCACTCCCTATATGTGATAGACTGGCCGGAAACCGGATGGCAGTTATTTTAGGCGATTTGGCTGCCAAGTGTCCTTTCTAGATAGAAAGACTGATAAGGAAATGTTAGAAGGTCGGGCCAGAAAATGAATATTTGTAGGATATCCCGAACGAACCAAGGGATACCATAATTTGACTACCGGAGGAGAGGAAGACTGAGATCAGCAAAGACGTCAAGTTCATAGAAATTTCCGAATATACGCTAGAAACGCCAGAACACCTCATTTTCATGAATAGTGAAGACTGTGGTCCATACCGATGATCGACATTTTAGAAGTGGAACCTGCAGCTACCGGTGACAACCCCGAAGAAGACGAGAAGAATTCTGAGGAGCGCCGTAGACTACGAGGAAAGCCACAAATCGACAGAGTCGTTTCTAGGGGAAGACCTAAGGGAAGTCTTCAACGAGAGAATGAACGCAGAGGAATGTACGGTATTGGAAATATGGAATCCGTTTTTGTCGCGGAGACCCCTATGAAGCAAATTATTTCGAGCCCAGGGGCTAACCAGTGGTTCGACGCAATGAATGTATTTAGTGGTTTTTCTTTATTATAATTGCTCGATAGTTATCAAACTTTTACTTATTGTAAGAATTACGAAATAATAGAAATGCACTCATAACCTTATCACAACTTAAAAATTCAACGTATGAGAATGGTAACTCTCAAATTATGTAAGAAAGGTGGAGCAGCGTTAAAGCAGGGTGGCTGACTATTGTGTTGCAACAGCAGTTTTTCGTCTTAAAAATATATTTTCATTAATTAGAAATTGAGACCCACAATATTACGGAGCCTCACACTATTGTACTTACATTTTAAGATGCTCGTCCTCATATTTGAGGGCGCCACAATATTGTGAGCTCCAGTGCAGCAGCCTCCCCCTCCCCCTCCACAATAGTGCCTATACATAAATGTATAGTACAACATTCTGCTCCGTGGAAACGGCTGTTTTAAATAATAAGGAATAAAGAGGATTTTTTAAAGAACGTGTGTATACATTTTTCCTTACAAAACGGACATTTATACTTTGTTTTCTGTTCTATGCTGCAGTATACCGCAGTAGTTACAATACGCTCGCACCTTACTGAACATGTAGGATATAGGTGCACAAAATAAGCTGAAAACGAGCACGCAAAAGCGCACAACGATGGATTTACAAATTATAGATATTGGACTAAATCGCAAAACACAGGTACGCATAATCAGCGCACCGCGCCTCTCCCCCAAATAAGAAAATCCCCCTCTTTGTTCGTGTACACCACTGTTATCCATGTACACCATCACTGTCCATTTGCACTGTACCATCCCCCAGAGAAGGGAAAATAATAAATAAAGAAATAAACTTTTATCAAATAATTAGTGTCTATACTCCTAATCCCTAGTGTGTGCTCTTCTGTCCCAGTCCTTTTGGAGAATCAATGTAGTCACCCGGTGTTATTCTGACCGCTGTGCGCTTTTGTCCAACACCGAGTATATTACAATATGCTAAACAGGAAGAACAAACTATAATTATGTCAAGGTTTTAGCGTACCCTCTTCTTAATTTATAAGCGGATTCATTATTAGTTGATAAATAATCATTTTTATAAGTGAAGTTAAACTCCGCGGAATAGGATGTGTTGTATTTTATTCTGTCGCTCTTTTGATATTTTTCGTGGCATATCGCCACAAAAAATCTCCCTTTATCTGCCTCTACTTCTAATAGAAAACATATTTTTAATATTACACATTATAACAATCTACATTTATTTGTTTTAGAACTCAAAAGGTGTATTTATATGTACATAATACAAAATACACTTTGAATATAAGAATAGAGCTTTGTTTATCGTGGATCGATATGAGTAAATACATCGAGGAATAGACATTCAAAAATTAGTACAAAGGAGGATAATGATCTGAAACGGCTATTTCATCCAATATATTATTAATATCAATTCCTCGTATGCATGTTGAAGATTTATGATCTCATCCAATATTTTTATATTTATCTTTCTATCGTACTAGTTCAATTTACTCTGAAAATGATAGGGGCGTTATATATGTACCTCTGCCAGGCTGACGATTAATACAATTAAGTCTTTAATGCAAAATCTAAAATGAAATTGCAACTTGTATGTTTTGAGTATTAAGTTTGGTTTTATTTTAAATTTCGTGTATGCTTTTTGCATATCCATAACTATCAACGGTACAATTGAACGCTCATACGAATTAAGGTAAATAAAAGCATTTAGCACTAATTTTATTTTACATATTTAGAATATTTTGGCTTTTTCCACATATCTCGAATATTTTAACATATTTGAAATTATTCGACGTATGTTGGAGAACCAACAGTCGAAATTGTACGTGTGTTTAATGTTAAATTGTGGATTCATTACAGGAATTAGAAGAGACTTTAAGGATACGTCAAATTCATAGGCTTTAAGTGCTTACTTGTTCTTCTCCACATATATTCGTGTAATATGATACTTTTTCTATTTCCTTATGATAAGTTTATAATAAGTCCAGCCAACCGTCCCATTACTGTCGCCTGGCAGAATTTATCACTTGGTTTCCTCAGACCTAATTTGGGACTTGTCTGCCCTTCGACTTGACGAAAGATTAGCGATAAAAAGGTTATATGTAACACTCGAGCGGCGGAACCAAAGTAGAAAGTTAGTTACCTCTATACACATCAGATACATAAAAACAATCGGGTACGGTCATACAAGAAACACTTAAACGGTTAAAATATATGTATAGTTTTATAATCGGTTTTAAGATATTAAATAATAAAAGTGTAGAGTCGCAAATTCATTTATTTTACAGACTCCGCAATAAGTAGTAGTAGACCCGCAACACATATTTTTCCGTTTAAAAATTGCGTTATTTTTATAAAAACTGTGGTAGACGATTTTCTGAGAAATTTACATTGTACGATTACTTCATTAAATATAATAAAATAAATATTACTTAAATAGGGATTAATGCACTTTCCAAGAAATTTATGTTTCTACACTTTTCTAAGAAATTGTTAATTGCTTTTAAACTTCCAAACGAAATATCATGTTCAATACCAAAGATTATTTTGTTACGATTTCTAAGAATAAAAATCGGAAATTAAACGAATAAAGGTGAGTTCTGATTGGTTAAAAATAAGCATTTATCACTTAAATAATTTCATCATTTACAAACACCGAATAAAGTGAAATGTTACCGAGTGTTATCCAAAAGTGAAAAGCGATTTAGTAGCCTCCTAGATCAAGACCGTATTCTGCAAAGCGTGCGATAAAATGTTAAGTTGATAATTTTACAAAACAATTTTATTTTATTTATTTAATTCAAATTACATGTTTATTTTGCAAATTCTAGTCTGCCATACAATTAGTTCAAAAACTTCCTTTGGATTGCTGAATAAAATTATTTTCATTAATAAAAATGTTTTCCTTTAGTTTTAAAACCATTTTCTTATATTGTATATAAAAGGGTGTATACATTTTCTACTATAATTTTCTTGTTTTATAGGTTCCATGTGACAAGAAGTCCCAAATTACTCGACATCTCCCATAAACGAAAGATAGAAAAAATGAGACAATCAAAATTAGTGCAAATGTCTGTAGGTCAGTCACTAGCAGGTTCATCTTCATCCCCCAAAAATCAGAGTGTACAATTAGTTAGTTTGGAATTAGCCAGAACTTTGCTTTCTGCTAATATCCCATTTTATAAGTTACAAAACCTAAATTATAAAATGTTTTTGCAACTAACGAAATCAGGCAAACTGTAAATAACAGTTTTATATATTTTTAAGTAGATGAAACCAGAGATACTTGTGGACGCTATATGGCAAATTTATTAATACGTTGTTTAAATAACAACACTCTTTCTTTCCTTCCCGACTCCAGACATCGTTCCAATTAATAAAAGTTTTGTATTCCAATTTAATTCACGTGACGTGTTTAGCACACGGTTTAAACAGAGTGGCCGAAAATATTAGAAATTCGTTTCCTATAGTTAATAGTTTTATTAGTAACGTAAGGAAAATATTTTTAAAATCTCCTCTGAAAATTCAGTGTTACAGAGAAAAATTACCTAATACTCCTTTTCCACCGGAACCAATAATCAAAAGATGGGGAACATGTTTTAAAAAAGAAAATATTGGTACAATTTCGAAGTACAAATCAATTTTAGAAAATAATTCACTGCACCATGAACTTTGCTTCATTAAATCAAATTATGATTTTGTTCATAAAACTATTGTTGTTCTTCAAACTGAATCACTTCCATTACAGAAGTCAATTAATAAATAAAAAATTTAATGATATTTAAAAAAATAGCGATTTAAATTTGTTACAACAAGCAAACCAAATTCTGCGAGGCGATTTTGATGTTGAAACCGATTTGACCAAGAATGAAGTTTTTCAACGTACAAATCGCTACTAACGGATAGGAGACATGATTTAACTATGAAAAATGTCGGAAAACTCAAGTAGAATAATTATGTTCTCACGATCTGGAATACCAGTCTAAACATTGCGTACGAGTAACATACTTCAAAAAATGAATTGAGACCTAAACACATAGGCCCACGATAAATTGTGTACTTGAAAGGAAGTATAGTAGATGTATCGTAGCGTTTAATATATACAATCTTTGTATGTCGATGCGTGAAGTCTGTTTCTTGTTACATCAAAATATATTCAACATTCTGAAAATATTTTCAAAACATATATTACATATTCTAGACATTTTAGGAATATTTTCAACATATTTTGCTCGTATTTAAGACATATATATATATATATATATATATATATATATATATATATATATATATATTGTACATATTTTAGTCGAACCTCGAACATATATCCGATCTCTGATTATATCATATATGTAAATCGTATTAAGAGACGATAACGACCTATTGCAGCTTCCGATACTGAGGTGTAACTTTCACCAACATTTATGCCAGAGGAAAAACGTACACGCTATACAGATACATATGTAACAACTATGTATATACATCTTGAAAATGGTACATGGTAACTTGTTTTCCCGTTATATATTTACTCTATTATTATACATAGATTGTTGAACAAGAATGTTAAATGTGAGCAAATGCTATAGCATAACACTAGTTAAACACTATTTCGATTATCGACACGTAAATTATATAGTCTTCCTCACGATGATTCAGCGCTCAATATCTTTACGGATTAGTTCCTGAAATTTTGAATTCCAAAACGTTTTTAGCCTTTGTTAAAAATTCATCCAGATTTGATTATAACTCAGTAACACGTCGCTTGCGGTGCAATATTGCTACAAGTTGCTGGCCACTGCACTTTTGTATTGTTAATGAAATATAAAAAAAAATTTGTACGTGAATTATTGTTAATCTCAGAATTACAGGAAGCTCAGAATGTTTCAAATTCATTGTAATAAAATTAATTAACATAAATGTTATATACCTATAAACATTGTGGTTTTATTTCTTTCTTGTTCCCTAAAGCTATTAAAGAAGATTTTATTAAGTAATTGAGTATTGCTTGGGTATAAAACTTTCCAGGAGCGTTTCAACATGAGCGACCGCACACCAGATACACACACCCATAGAGGTCCACGTTAAGTTGAAGAAGATGATAGAGACTCCGAACGAATCTCAGGAATTTCCTCTCAGGAAGTTGATAGGAGCTCTGACCTACTTCTCTATGGCAATAAGACCCGACATCTCGTACGCTGCAAACTACCTCATCTAATTTAAGCCTCACTGGACGGCGACCAAACGTATTTTAAGATACCTGAGGGGTACATCAAGCCAGGCGTTAAGTTACAAACCAGGTAAGGAGCCTTTGACAGGTGTCGTGGATGCCGATTGGGGAGGAAACGCCGAGAATAGACGGTCATATACAGGATTTGCTTTGACCTTGAATGGTGAACCAATTAGGTGTGACCATTTCGTCAGGCACGCGCTCAAGAAGGGTGTGCTAAACGTTCGATAAGTACCAATGGAGGATATGGTCGCAGACATTTTCACTCTTTCCACTCACCAGGACTTTTCCTGGTGAGACACAAGCGCGAAAGGTGCGTAAATTTACTTGTAATGTCCGACTATTTCTTAAGGGAAAGTGTTAGATTTTTGTAACCGCTTATTAGTGGCGCTCTCACTATAAAGAACGATGGTGTTGTTGACACGGATTTATATGTGTCATGTTGTGTCTATATATATTATTTACTTCATTTATAATCCAAATGTGTCTCTTTCTTTCCGAGCTCCGACCCCTTCAACAGTTTCTTTATCGAATTGCCGTTTTCAAAATAGCAGAGTCAGAAGTTGGATATAATCTGATATCTATTATTTATCATTTGACATCCGAATTGTGTTCACACTGATACGCCAATGCTGCCTGGTGCTTGTGCCAAATAGACTAGAGAGCAGCAACGTCAATCATTCTGTCTCTCCCGGTATTATCTAGCATAAGAAATAGGCTTCCAAATACGCTTAAGAATTTACTAATTTGGTCCACCATTTATGTGGTTTGTGGTCATTTTCAGTATAATGACATTAAAACTTTCGTTATTGTCCTATATGTGATACCAACACATTCTTTTAATGATTCTAAAGTACTTAAATTTTTAAAAAAATAGATATATACTTTCATAGAGTGAGTAAACTGTGTAGCTACATATATATATATATATATATATATGTATATATATAGGCGGAGCGCGCTATGACCGTCTTGCGTCAGACTTGAATGGCCTCGAAAATGTTTTATGTATACTAAAAAAACATTGAAAGTTACTATATGCACACTATCGAATTAAAAATATAAAATCAGTTTTTCCACGATGTTAAACTGAGAAGGGACCTTAATGCTCATGATTATACTTAATACTTATATAGGCTTTTATTTGATGCTTTTCCTACTAAAGCCTTTGGAAAACCACCTGTCCGGCCCGTCAAACCCTCGATAACTTGCTATCCGACACGTATACGAAGAAGTTTCCCAACTCCTTTCTACCTCATTCAGTATAATTTATACCGAATGAACTATAAATTCTAATTCACCGCATTGCTACATGGTTTGAAAATTACTTATGTTAAGATACGCATTCTTTGTAGTGGCTTTATAGTAAAATATGTCTGCTCCTCCTCGAAAACCTTTCCACTCCCTTCTGGGTCAGGGAGATACCGGGCGAAGTGGTCGAAACGCATTGACGCCCTTTTCCATCTGTTGTAAGGAAGATTGGTACTCCCTTCCGCCTTCGTTGAGCTGATCCAGCCGCCCGAAGTTCTTAAGGGAATTGAGGAGCAACACAAGGTTTGTTTATTTTTTTCGTTTTGGTCTATTGTTCGGCCACGTAAAACATAATTTTTGTACGTGTTATGTCACGCGCGTAGTAGTACGCATACGAATGACAGTGTAAAAGTCAGCGAAAAAGGTTCTGTTAAACGAGACAAAAGTCGAAGTACAGTGCATCACTTCGACTTTTTGTCTCGTTTAACAGAACCTTTTTCGCTGACTTTTACACTGTCATTCGTATGCGTACTACTACGCGCGTGACATAACACGTACAAAAATTATGTTTTACGTGGCCGAACAATAGACCAAAACGAAAAAAATAAACAAACCTTGTGTTGCTTCTCAATTCCCTTAAGAACTTCGGGCGGCTGGATTAAATTACTGTATCGAGCTGGTAATTAGAATAGCAGCACTTATCAGGTAGATTTAACCAAAAATATGCACTCATTGGGAATAGCTAGACCTCACATCAGCGGTTGACCGTGGCAATGGTGGTATACCAAAGAGAACAATATCCATACCTTCACTGACTTCGAGGTTGGATATCAACGTACCTTTTAAAGGAACAAGATCAGCCCCTGAAATAGAAAAGGATGACGGAGGTAATTCAGTTCGGTTTTGTTGAGAATGAAACCTACCATTTAGAGATGTAAAGGAACAAGCCTTAATAGGAAAAAATAAGTTTAGCCAGAACGAAACGCATAAGATACGTTAAAAACGCTATTGTTGTAAATAGTACTACAAATATTGAATCTAAAAATGAGGTTGAAGCTAAAACTAAGGCTAAGAATTTTAGAAGGTTTCCAGAGCGAAGAAGAAGGTTATAAGCCGCCATGTTTTAAATGTAGAAAATACGAGCATCTAACTAATATTGTACGTTCCCAATTTAGATACGAGTAGAAATTATAGAAAACTCGACCAAATTATTATAATATTTATAATAGGATAACACGCGAAAACCCCAGGCCATAGGGTTATTTATCCAAGGTATACGCCACCAGAGCACAAAATTTAGCTGCACTAGGACATTGCTCAAAACCAACTAATGGTTGAAAATGGACTGTCATGCAAAAAATGTGTAATGCGTATTCAAGGACTTCTTCCAAACAAAATTTTATTTCGTTTTTACTGAATTTATTCCACACTTTAGGCGTGTACTGTATATAATACAATAAAAACGTATTGCGATATTAAACTAAATCTGATAACTATGTGCAACCCCTTTCATATATGCCATCAATATGGGTTCTCGTATACCAAGAAAATTCTATAGAGCTTTCCATCGACGTCCCTATATATTTTGAATTTTTCTACTGTAAAACAGCAATTAGAGAATCTTCTTTAAACTGCTGATAAACTTCCAAATAATTGAATGCAACGTCAACTGCCGGAGCAAAGGGCCAAGTCGAAAGAGTTAATCAATTCCTCACGACAGCGTTGTCATTATCTTGCCCAGAGGATGGTGCAAAAGAGGGATATGTTTATGTATCAAGGAATACAGGAAACTCCATTTAAACTGCTATTTAGCTATGGAGCTCGGAATTGCAATGAAAACGTATTCGGTCCATAATTCAACCAAAACGAAACGAAACACGGTATATTCATAACCTCCATACTATAGTATCTAACACCAATAGACTCATTCTATTCAAATAATTACAGGAACAAAAGGTATCATTTATTAATTTCAAATAATTAGAAAAATTAAAAGGAAAGTTCACATAAGAACCTGAACGATCCTTGTCCCTACGGTGACTCGCGAAAGAAATTTCTTTAGACTACCCTATCATAAGATTTTAAGAGGGATTAATAATATTCTAAGAAAACAATACATAAAGACGTGTTCGACACCTAAGAACTCTTGAAGGAATGTATCAAATTTGGAATAATAAATACAATAGCTACATGATTCAAAGAATATGTGGCACATTACCTACCATAGGGTAGAATAGATTCGTCCAGTGTCGCGAAGCATAGGAACAACACGGACTACGAGATTGAAAATGTCACCGAATTTACTTAGGTAATTGTGTGGTGAGAAGTTCACCAATGTGATATAGTTTTATATCTATTCAAAGAAATCATTTGTATATGTATACGTATAGAAGGTACAATATTAGCGGTATGTTCCCTCCTTATGGTATGTCATATTCAGATATTGGTAGGTAGCTCTTCGCATCATTTGATTTGATTTTTGTAGGCAACTTTTTATTAAATTTTTCTCTTTGTTTAGCAGACCTAAGCTATATTGTTTTTCAATGAATTTCCTTTTGACACCGTGTCGAACGATTTTTTCATGTCTATGATTATTGTTAAAGCTATTTATTCCGATAGTAACGCCGTAGGTAGGTAGTGCTCTAATTTCTCTTTTCCTCATTGTTTGAATATTACTTTTATTATTGTTTGTTTGATATAATCTGGTTAGATGCCGTGTTCAATTACATTATTTATAAATTTTGCTAGTAATGGTAATGGTTTCTATACAGTGTGTTTCTATGTTTTCTATATTTTCCAAGTCAATTTGTAACATTTTTCAGTTTGGTATTTCAAAAAGAATCTTCGATCTTTAATACCAGCCGGATGTAGACATCCTTCCATATTTGGTTACATACTCATCTTTCACAATGGTAAATGATCAGGTTTAGCCTAGATAAGGAAGTTAGGCCTCAACAGACGGCGGAGGCTACTAAACGTAAAGAAAGGACGGAAGTCCATAACAGCGAGGTCGGAGGAAAGTACTCCCGCAGGTCTTCCGAGAGGCAAGACGCCAGAAGGTTTAACCTTCAAGGAGACTGCGTGGAGAGGATCGCGGTAGTATGCAACGACTATCCAGTCACCTAGATGGAGCCGGCAAAGCTTAAAGCAGTCGAGGACTCTATTATGGAGGTATATAACAACATTACGGACCATGGGCTTCAAGTCCGCTTGAAAAATACACGTATATGCGAAAGAACCGCTCTCAAAGCTGTTAAGTCTAATTAAAGGAATAAAGTCAGAGAACGTACTCTAAGGAGGCATGAGGACCACAATAGATCTGAAAGGTTGCAGTGGAATAGGCATCTTGCCACCTCAAGTAATATTATCTTATCTCATTGCGGGCTGAACAATTGCTTACTTCTAATTTGATCTTTTCAGAATTACTGTTTTTTATATGTTTGTATGTCAGCGAGTCAATATTTAATACTTCAAGGTGGCTTAAGAAATGTTTGGTGGTAATGTCTGTTACAGAGATTTTAATTACGACCATTTAAACGATTTTTTTATTCCAGAGCTCTTTTAATTCTATGCCTAGCTAATTTTTTCTCATTTCTTCAGCACAACATTTGTATCATTCGGTAGGTATTAAAATATATAAGTAGGTTTCCCTTTCCTTTTTGTTGATGAATGTAATATCTGGTGTGTAGTGTTCTGTACCAGTAAAACTTGTAATGTTTATTGTCAAGTATGATAGCAGGAGTGTATTTGTGGTACCGATCTTTATGTTAAATTGATTCTTTTCTACCAACTACTGGTGCAGACTCTTTTGCTGTATTGTGTCTGGCCAAATAGTCTGCGCCAGTCATTAATTTGGATTCGCTGGTTATATATTTCATCATTTCTTTATCCTATTTACATCTCTTACATATATCGGAGTATATATATTCGCTGATTATACATTTTCCAATTTTTTGACTGCAATGACATCATCTTAAATTGCTAAGATGAATCCTTCCGTCGTACCCTGTCTGAAGCCATTCACAAGCCATGTTTTCTAATGTACCACCTCCTAAATGGGAAAAATACTTCGAAAATTAGTTCCAACGCATGCAAAAGTGTATAGATTGTAAATTTTTAAAGAAAATCCTCTTTCGTTTTGCTGTACTCTGATTTCCTTTTTGTCTTTTCATGAGCTTTTTGCAGTGAGCCTCGTACAGCTTTTTATTCTTATTTGGGACTATTACGGTAGACATTTCGTTAACAGATCGGCCTCTTATTGCATTTGTTAGTTACTTTTGTTTACACTTTTACCATTGGCATCTACTCACAGAAGCTTGCTAAATTTATTTTTCACTTTTGGACAAAGCAGCAGCAGACGCTAATCTACCAACCATGCCAAAACAGAAGTTCGGGAAGATAGCATCATTTTTCTTGAATTTTGGTACTAAAATAAGTAAGGAGAATATTCATAAACCAACGAGGAGCGAAAATATTGACGTATATATTAAATTAGGTAAAGCACCCATTTATTTAACGGAAAGGCTAACGTATGCGGATGAGGTCCACAACTATCATACAAGAAACCGACATAATTATTATATAAGATTTACAACGCAGAACGCACAACAAAAAATGTTTTTATTGGTGGGATTAGATTATATAATGAGTTACCGAATTTTATTAAGAATAGTAATAGTATAAATAATTTTACTCAATTAGTTTATAAATACGCGTATGATAAATACTAGAACTTAGTAAGTTATAAAATTGTTTATAATTGGATTATATAAATAGCAGTTGCTAAATAAATAGATAAATAAATAAATAAATAAATGTAAAATATGTTCAGTATTTCACTGCATTTCCCATGAACGAAAAAGAAATTTAATGTTTTACACTCGAACGGTGAATCTTTCGCTATTCTTTGGAGAACTGCAACGATAAGGCTCACTCGCCATCTAATTTGCATGGGCAATTTACATTAATTCCAACAGTGGTTCATACTTACTGTTTTATTATTTACATGAATGACGTGATCTAGGAATTGCAATATGTGTGGTAAAAGTAGTATCTACAATGTACTTTATGACTTTTTTTGAAGATAAAACTGACATACATATAAACAAAATTTGTCATCATAAACGTAACACAAGTACTACTACGATTAGAAAGAAAATTATTTATTTAACTATATATGATTTTATTTTATTTTTCATTAAAAATGTTGCAAGATTGCTGGTCTCCTCTGGGAAAAAAGATGTGAGTCCAATGGATTAAACCGTTTCTGTTCGTGTAGTTATTTATTTTTCTGCTAAAGCAGAATAACTTATTGTTAGAAGCACATACATTGCCGAAGTTCTTGAAAGCAAACCAGCACAGCATGTCAAAAATTCAAAACCTGTTATTAAGATGATATCCTATCCAGCGACTAGATACAGTAAAGGCCTCGCTCATGGCATGGGAATGGTGTTTACTATATTTGTTTACTGGATAAAGAATAGATATTATTACAATATTGTATTTCACTTCATGTATTATATTCAATATAGCGAAGGTCACTAATAACTCAAGAATAACTTAAAAATATGTATGTGGAACCGTAATACAATTTGATAAAGTATACTATTCTAATTTTAATAGTGTACTAACATACAGTGTATTCGATTTAAAAAACTTGTTTTTTCTTATTTAAAAATGTATGAATTGGGAAGTAAATTTTGAACATTGTGTATAATGAATTAACGCCTTTATTACAAGTCAATGTCTTACATTTAAATTATACGCATGACATGTATAATGGTTTCAATCCTATGTTGATTGTAATAGCTAGTTCTAAAACATCCACTGCCAGAACAGGAAAAAAAAATTTTTTAAGGTAACTGAAAAACACTTATTGTTGTACACTTAAATGTGTGTATGTTATAGGAAGTATAGTAATTGTAAGTATCAACTGATTTCAATGCGAAGAATAGAAATATATTAAAATAACTATAGCGTCCTATTAAATAATAAAGTTGTCATCGATTTCCGATATAAACGAAAGTGATATTTTCGGAAAAACATTTTCCCTTCAGAGAGAAATGAGTATAGGTGCCGATAACAAACTTTCAAATAAAAGTAAACAGTAGAACATCGAAAACTTCTCATGAACCAATTAGGTTGATGCGCTCTATAAGTAAATAGTGTATCATCTCAAGTGTGATGGTCAAATTTAGGTTGGCAATAAAATTGAATAAATATATTGACTACGATGATTTTTAAAACAATCACGACCTGTTGTAGCTCTCGTGCTGACCGGATTGTTTGTCCCATGATCCGCAACGGAGATCCACATGAAGTTGTATACCTATTTATATTTCACTGGAATATTTCAGGATTCCTTTGAATATAAATAGATTCAAAGAAATCCTGTAACTGGTTTTAAGCCACTCCAGTACAAAAACGAAACCCAAAGTTAGAACCCTATCCAAGAAGAAGAAACCCTATCACAAGTTGAGCCGGTATTTGTAACATTCATGTGATATACTTATTAATCATTTTGATACAAAATTTAAAATAAATAATGTAGGTACCATCAATACATATGTACAATGTCGACAACTTAAATTCGTTACACTTTAGAAGATTCACTCTGTATTATCTGTAATACGCCGGAAAGAAACATCTCAAGAAATTGTTACTGTAACGACTAGTGACACGTCAGCTTTTGATAAATTATAGTTTTGTAGTATATACCAGTAACGCATTGTTCTGTAACAAAACTGGAATGATTGTAACATAAACGTTATAAATATCGATTAAGATATGATAAAGATCAGTTTCAAAATCACGATAAGGATTTTATATTCATTTACGTGGAGTGTCGAAGTATACAAGATTCATTTATTATTAACCGTAAATGAGTATTTATCTACCTTACTGTATAAGCGCTACGCAGACTTGCAAATATTCTACAACACATTGTCTCTAATTGCAAGTTAACTTCACTGGCTAGCCAAGTTTTCACTTAATATTTCACAAACTAAACGTCTATTCATAAATATTATGTCTAATGCGGTAATATCTGAGATAAACTGCGTAAAATTAGAAAAATATCTTATCTTAATATAATACTCGAAAAAATGGCACTAAGTTGTAATTTATGTGATACTAGAAGTATTTATGGTAAAGGTATACCACGTTCCACGTGTCCACGTTCCACGGAACGAAAAGAACGAAAGGTCATTCGTGAATCTACATCATTTTGTTTCGTTGTAAATAATTTGTTTCTCATTTCATATTAATATACAGCCTGTTTTAGAGTAAGCGCCTTATTTTTTTAGCCACACTATGGGTACTACGTTTCATCTACGTGATATTGCTACTCATACACCAATTTTGTTGGATGTAAACTGGTTTCTCTAAATACATGAGGATCTTTTGTTGATCATGTAGGAAGATTCTGTCTGTTAAAATTAGCGAAAAGGTGGAAACGATTAGTTATAATTAGCGTCGGAAAACAAATAAAAATATTAATGTTTAGGGTTTTAGTCAACTCAGGACATTTTCACTTGATCACTTTGCATATACAGCGTGTTTCAGAGTAAGCGCTTTATTTTTTTAGCCACACTATGGGTACTACTGTCAAAATATTTGGCAGTAATATGTTTCAGGATATTCTCTACACGATGGTGATATCAGATTTTCAATTGGACGAATTATTTCAAAATGGCGATTTTCAATTTTTTTTTAATGGAATGCCATCATTTTTTTTTATTATTGAGATCCTAAAAATTCATTTCTTTCCCTATCAAAAAGCAAACTAGCATTTTATCTAGTAGCGCATGAATGTTTTACACAGTTTAGTAGCGGTAGACACAAAAGAAACAATTAAACTTTAGTCTACTAGTCAAACGTCAATCAACTTGCTTGTGCTTATTAACAACAATTGTATTATTGAAGATTATAATTGTTAATTTAAAATTAATGATACGTTTTTAAAATGCCGTTAAGTTATACGAGAGACGAGTTAATTGAAATGCTGAGATTGTACCGAAATAAATATCCAAACAGAAGGCACCCTGAACATCGAACATTTACTAAATTATTGGAGACGCGTGAAACGGGAACTGTGGATTATAAGAAACCGGTACATGCAAACCCACCTCCTTGCAATGACTACAACGAAAACCAGGTAATGCTACACATTATTGAGAATCCCCATATCAGTACTAGGGAGATTGCAAATTTGGTTGGAATATCGCATACTTCGGTCTGAATGATAATAAAAAATTTCACCCATTCAAAATGATTCTTCACCAAGAATGAACCGAAAATGATTTTCTGTTAAAAATTAATTTTGCACAGTGGGGTTTGCAACAGATAGGACAAAATAAAATATACCCGTGAGCGACGTCGTCAACATCGATGGGGTTTAAACGTGTGGTGTGGAATTGTAGGACAGCAGATTGTTGGGCCAATATTTATTAATCGACTAAATGGAGATAATTACCTCAATTTATTAGAAAATGAAATTCAAAATCATCTAAATGAACTCCCACAAAATATCAGACATAATTTGTGGTGGTAGCAAGATGGCGCTCCAGCACATTATGCCCTTCCAGTTAGGGAGTTTTTAAATAATCGATACGAGAACCGTTGGATTGGTCGTGGAGGACCAGTTGGTTGGCCACCTAGGTCACCTGATATGATACCATTGGACCTTTGTCTCCGGGGATATGTAAAATCCCAGGTGTACATCGTTGAACTATTGAACTATTGAAAATATGCAAGAAAGAATTCATACTTCCATAAACGAAATTTCTCCGGAAATTATCCTTCGATCTATTGGCTCCATTGGACGACGTATCAATTTATGTATTGAAAAAGAAGGAAAACCTTTCGAGCATTTTTTGTAAATACCTAATTTTTATTTGATGTAAATTTTTAATTTTGAGTTTCAAAAAGTAGATGTTTATTACAAAATAATTAAACTTTATTTGTAATAAACATCTACTTTTCTTTGTGTCTATCGCTACTTGATATTTGGACAAAAATAACATCGAGTGTAAAACATTCATGCGCTACTAGATTAAAACGTTGGTTTGCTCTTTGATAGGGAAAGAAATGAACTTTTGAGAAAATCGAAATAATATCGTAAAAGGAATGTTTTTAGAATCTCAATAACAAAAAAAAAACGATGGCATTTCATTAAAAAAAAATTGAAAATCGCCATTTTGAAATAATTCGTCCAACTGAAAATCTGATATCACCATCGTGTAGAGAATATCCTGAAACATATTACTGCCAAATATTTTGACAGTAGTACCCATAGTGTGGCTAAAAGAAATAAAGCGCTTACTCTGAAACACGCTGTATATGCAAAGTGATCAAATGAAAATGTCCTGAGTTGACTAAAACCCTAAACATTAATATTTTTATTTGTTTTCCGACGCTAATTATAACTAATGGTTTTCACCTTTTCGCTAATTTTAACAGACAGAATCTTCCTACATGATCAACAAAAGATCCTCATGTATTTAGAGAAACCAGTTTACATCCAACAAAATTGGTGTATGAGTAGCAATATCACGTAGATGAAACGTACGCCAATATATAACCTTATTATATGCCGAGACATTCCTCGAATTAATACAAGGACACCGCCAAACTTACAGTTCCACCAAAAATGCCATTAGGAATGTGACGTCATTTCGTAGTGTTAAAAAGTAACCTTCCAAATTGTTATCGTTATTTTTGATGTTGTCGCTAGAGAGCTCGTAGACTTAATTCATTATTGTAAACTAGATTTTATAGATTTTACGATTTCTTTTTTAAATTAAAATCTGAAATCGAGTAATTTAATTATATTTTGATAGTAAACTGGTCATGTTATCGTGACAATATTTTAGAAATATTTATAAATAATTTGACATGATGGTAAGATTCAACACATGGATTTTGAACGAGATGGAGCTACTCCACTAATAGCTCATGCTACAATCATTTTTACAAGAAGATTACGATAATCGGCCAAAAGGTATAGAAAACTGACCAGCGCACTCCCAAATTGATACCATTCGATCTCTTTACATTTGGCTGCTTGGCAAATACAGTTTTCCAGAAAAAAAAAAACTAAATAATTTAAAAGTGATGCAATAAATAATATTTCCAAAGAAGTTTCGTATTACATATTGGAAAATATGAAGAGGCGCATAAATTTGCGCATTGCAAATGATGGTGAGCTATTAACGGAAAATGTTCTCTGCCGTTAATAGGAATACAAAACATGTACATCTTTCGGGTTATCTCTACCATATACAGGTTTTTCACAAGTTGTGCATCAAATTAAAACTGAAGAAAATCCATAATAATTTTTTAAAAACAACAACATTTTTAAGAGAAAATATTTTTCTACTATCACAGGAAAGCCGAAACTATTTTTTCAATTTTCGCAAGGAATTATTTAATTAAGATATATTTTTGTTTATATATATATATATATATATATATATTTATATATATGTGTAATATTGTATGAAACTTTGCCATATATCAAGATTTCTAATTTTTTATATTCAATAACTGTTCCTTTATTTTTTACTAGTAGATTTTAAAAATTATATTCAATTTTCGTGTTATATATGTTATATGTATCGTATATGTACCACATTTAAAATTATCTTCTGTTTTGACTGTTCTAAGTGCTTATATTGTGTATCAAGCGCTAGCGACAATGCGTGCTTATATTCCAACGTACGTTCAGACGTACGAGCATACTTGGTCGGTTAACCGCGCGAAGATGGAAAGTATCGAATGTCACTGTCGGTGAATACAAGTCAATCGTCTGCAGTCCCCGTCTGAAAAGATCGACCGACGAATGAATCATCGTAACCCATTGCGTTAGGCCTCTGTTCGAAGGAATCGTCCAATCATCCAAATAAACATTATATGGCTTCGTCGGTACTATAGGAAGGGAAGCACACAGAGATAAATGCAGACACAGCAGATGAGGGACTGCGAGCTGAGTATAAGATCACTCGAACGTCGGTTGAACTGACCCGCCTTCCCCGACGTTCAGGTCTGCATTTCATCGTGCTTAGTACATAAACCAACTTATAAGGACAAGTCTCCTAGTGAGACCGAAGAAGATCGGTCCGTCTTTCTTCGTACGGTAAACTACCGCATACGTACAGGCGACCGCCCTCCGGCTCAACGCTGCATACACGTTTAGGGGCAAACGTGCTTTGAAATCATACGAACTTACGTTCTTTCATTTTAGCGTCTAACAGACCACGGCGACCGCCCGCCGCATAAAATTTTTGTATAGATCTTTCGGTCTTCAATGAATTTAACCGTTTAAGACAAACGTGCGTTAACGTCTCCGTCCTAAGAGGCATGTATGTTACGGCGTGGCTGTTTTTACCGCGCTTAGGCGCAAAGCGTTTGTGGCTGGCGTCTTTAGAACATTTAGGACAAACGCAAAGACAAAATATTTTAACTGTTTTGGACAATTCGTATTCTATAACGTTTAGCCACAAATACATTTTAATTTTCTCGGAATCGAGAACCATCCGATTCTTCGGATTCAAGTAACAGACCGTCCTTCACCGCCCGACTTAAATGCAAGATGCAAGCGTTAAGTCAAATGGGCTAAAACACAGTACACGCTGGACGTGATACACATTATAAGCATAAGTTGCGATACATTTTTTTATCTAAACAATTTGACCTAGAAATGATGATTTATGATCGTTTCTTATATTGTGAGTGTTAATCATATCTGTGTGAAGAAATGTTATATAGTGTGTCAATCATAGCTGTCTGATGAAATGTTCTTTTATTGTAAATGTACTACTAATCATATCTATCAAATAAACCGGCATAAAACAGAAAAGCCTGTTTTAATTTCTATATCCACACGCAAGCGAGTAACCGCATGGTGCTTTCTCCAAAGGAGGAGACCGTAACAGAGATATTACACATATTGTGTATGGAATTAACGGATTTAAACATAATTAAAAAACAGAAAATTGTAATTTTCTTATACCTATATCAAATATCTTTCCTATGAACGTCACTGGTAAGGCCAATATAAGCCAATATAAGGCCAATTTAAAATTTATGTCAAACAAAAATTCAAGGTGACTGCTCGTATCAAATTCCTTCAGTTAGATGGACCCTAAATTGGACTTTTATGTTACTGAATAGATTTTCTTATTCTCTTTTGAACGATGTAAGATAATGTAGAATAAAATACTAGTATTTTTTTACATACGATACGTGGATCAAAACAAAATTAACTGATATTTATTTTAGAAAACCTTTGTATGCAATTCCTATAATACTTGATAACATGTTAATTCAGTACTAAGGTTAAGTACTTGAACTACAAAAACCATGGTGACATTACTTTTGAAATGTGTAACCAATCGTATGAGTAGCTGTGATGAAAACACTAACAAAGTTTATGACAATCTGTCAAAAAGCAAGAAGGCACTTAAGCTAAAGTGTTATCTACAGTTATTTGTATTACAAACACAAAAGATTGTGACGAATTTTCCAATTACTGAAAGCCACAAAACGTTTTGCACATTTATAGAGTGTTATAAAAATGCCCATCTTGCTGCACAAACTTATTTACTAATTTTTCGGAAAGAAGACAACCAAATATCAAAACGTTTAAAAGGACTGGGCAAGCGGTAAAAAGCGCATTAAACCTAAGGAACACAGTGAAACTACTGGAAAATCATAATTACAACGGTAAGTTATTAACAATGGCTTTCACCCCTACAAGTTGCGTATTGCCCAAAACTATACGACCAGAAGTTTATGATCGCAGAGTAACATTTTGTAGGTGGTTTATCCGCAAGAGTACTCAAAATAATAGTTACTATTATAGTCGAGTATAACTGCGGAGTGTTCACTCCACACAATGAACACTACTGCGTCCTGGAAAATCCACATGTTGCGGTTCCACGTCGAAATCAAGTATGATTCGGATTTATTGTGGTATAATGGGAGAGCATTTAATTTGATATGTTACCTTCAATGAAACTTTAATTATTAACTGCTCAACGTTATTTAGAAATTCTCCAAATATCCTTAGAAGATCTCATAGCTCACCTATCTTTGGCACAGGATTGGGTTATGGTTTATAGTACAAGCCCATAATTCAAGACAGGTGGTAGATTATTTAATTCACTGATTTGACAATAAGATTATTGCTATCTGTTAAGTTGGCTGTAGCCAGATTCTTTTAGTTTTATAATATATAGATTGGTAGTACAAAAACGTAAGTAGTTGTACAAGGTGATATAATGTAATATGGCGGTGTATCTGCAGTGAAAGTAAAAGTTATTAAATATATTATACTAAAAATGATGTGGGTCATTTTCTTTATTTTAACACTATCAATATTAATGCCATGCCAGATCAGTTGATCTAGCGCTTCTTGATTTTTCTGTGGAGTACGTTAAGGAATAAAGTATATTAGGATCGCCCGGTGGTCTAAATTCGACAGAAAAGAACGAAATTGATTTTGTTTTTGTTATAATCGATTTTCTTAATAACAATAATCGATTTGTAATATACAGTGCCATCTGTGCGACAGACGAATTTTTTTTTTTAATGGTACTGAATTTTTTCACTCAAAGTCTCATCCCACACAACTAAACAATGTGGGGACAATCTGTGACTCCGTATGCTTTGTTGGTGTGCGTTTTACACAGCGACAACAACGAACGACTGTCGAGGTCAGATCAAAAAACTAATGATGCCAATCGAAAGAGCACCCAAATATTACGCTTACAATCGTTCGAAATCGTCTTAATCGTTCAAAAAAAAAAACATTTCCAACGCCCATATATTTTCAACTTCTCACTCTAACGACTCTCACCTGCGTTCCACCACACGTATCGTGATAAAACATAGGTTCGACAAATCTGTATTGTAATACGAAAACAATGATATACATATGTATCACCGCGATACGTGGAGGGAACACTCTAAAATACATACGAGACGACGACCCACTGCGTATTAACCTTCCTATACTCACGCATACGGTCTGTGAGACCGACTTATATAGTATAGTATATGTCTTTCATTTTGACGTGAGTATAGGAAGGTTAATATATAGATTGATGTAATTACAGCTACAATAATGTTCACGAACTGCGCGAAGCAGTGGTAGGCACGCAGTGTTAATTAAAGTACATTGCGTGAAGTAACCCGAAGTGTTGTCAAACGGTGTCAACTATGTTTAGCTAACAATGGTCCGCATTTTGACCATTTTATGTGATTATTATAGACCGGACCGACGACTCCCCCTATTGCGTCATAGCGACGCACGAACAGAATCGTGCCGAACACCTGCAGAGGCGATGATTCGGTCGACGAACAGTGTGTTCTTAATAATGAGATAGAATAATCGTGCTTTGATTTTTGGGTTCATTTTTACATCTTTCAGATCTTTTGTTAATACAACTTTTAATAAATATACTTAATCTATGTGGTTTAGGATTAGCAAGGTTTCGTGTTCTTCTATTATTTTATTTTTATTTTATTTTTTTAGAGTAGACGTCGCTAGATCTCTTTCTTTCTTTCATATTAAGAGGACTGTTTTAATTTTATTTGTTGAAAATAGCAATACATATTAGCCTCTCACAAACCTCCTCGTCAAGAAATCATGACTTCTTGGATTAATAATTATGACTGCTTCACATACGGAGATTTACTGTGATCACTTTGAAATGTGTCAAAAAAGAAGAAGATTTTTAGCGATCTTTACGAAGTACATGTGTCTGCGAACATTCCACTTCAGAAGCTTAATAATCCAATTTATAGACAATTTCTTGCAAAATATACAGATAAACATATTCCAGATAAATCAACTTTACGCAAAAATTATATTCCAAATATAGATGCCAATGTAAAGTATACAATTCTGGAACATGTGGGAGACAATTACTTTTGGATTAGCACAAATAAAATCATGAATATATTAGGCAGGAGCATGGTTTATGTTATGATAGGTGTCTTGCATTCTGGTCAGCCAATTAAGTCGCATTTGATAGCGGCCAAAATAATTGAACTGCTGAATGTAAATACGATACCTGATGCCATTGATAGTAGCATTGATGATATATTCGAAGCTGCTGTGAACAAAAGATTTAATTTTTGTTAGTGATGCTGCCGCTTATGTGATAAAAGCTGGTAAACTACTAAAAATAGATTTGAAAATATGCTTTATATTACATGCATCGCTCATGCTTTGCATAGAATTGTAGAATTCGTGAAAGAGCAATTTTCAAACGTAAATGAATTAATTAGCGGCACTAAGAAAATCTTTTGAAAGCGCCAGCAATAGTTACTATCTACAAAGAAAAATATTCTTTACTTCCATTACCGCCGTTACCTATCGTACCTGGATGGGGGACGTGGTTAGAAGCGTGCTGTTTTTACTCCAACAATGTAGAAAAAGTAGCAAATGTTGTAAATAGTTTAAACGAGGATGCACAAAGTATAGTTAAATGTAAAACTGTCTCACAACACTCATTTTTGCAAAATAATTTGGGATTTATGAAAAAATATTTCGGCGACATACCCAAGAACATAAAATATTTCGAAATGCAAACGTTGAAATTGGAAGAAGCAATTACAATATTAAACAACATTTGAAATAAATTGAAGAATGTTTCTGGTAATTTTGGTGTTTCTTTAAATATAAAAATTGATGCGGTTTTTGCTCGAAATTCTGATTTTGTGATATTAGAAAATGTGATTTTAAATACCATATTCACAGTTCTCATTTTCAATATACTTAGTTTCTTAAATTTCAAAATATAGTAATCAGCACGCGTATATATCTAACAGCAGAAAATTTAAATTATATCTTAATAGTAAGTTAATAAATCGTATTTAACGTGATATATACGAGGGTTGCCTTTTATATTTCGGGATTAGAGAACAAAAACAAATAGTAATCATCGAAAATCACTTTATTGTTTTTCAAAAATTCCCTATGAAGATCTATACACTTTTGCATGCGTTTGAACCAATTGTCGAAGCACTTTTGCCACTCTGATTGAGGTATCTCCAAAACATGCATTCTGAATACAGCAACCGCTTCTTCAGGTGTCGAAAAACGTTGACCTCGCAGTTTGTTTTTTTACGTACGGGAATAAAAAAGTGATTTGGTGCCAAGTCAGGACTATACGGCGGATGACTCATCAAATCGATGTTTTGGGTGCTCAAAAATGCAGTTGTTTGAGCCGATGTGTGAGAGCTCGCATTGTCGTGGTGAAGAGTGATCCGTCTTCGGCGGTTGGTTTTCCTGATTTCTTGGAAGACAACTGGCAAACAAATGGTTGTGTACCACTCAGAATTGACTGTTCTGCGTTGTTCTAGTGGTACGGTTGCGACATGTCCAGTTTTTCCGAAAAAGCAGGCGACCATTTGCTTGGAAGTGCTTCGTGCGCGAACAACTTTTATTTGATTTGGCTCATCTTGAAACACCCATACAGTCGACTGCTGTTTACTTTCGAGCTCATACGCATAAATCCACGATTCATCACCTGTCACGATGTCATAGACGTGTTTCGCAGCAACGCGATCGTATTTCTTGAGCATTTCCTTCGACCAATCGACACGAGCCTTTTTTGAGCGATTGACAAATTGTGTGGGATCCGCGAACAAATTTTTTCGACAGTCAAATGTTTATGCAATATTTAATGTATGCTGGTCCCACTAATGCCTAAGGTTGTCTCAATCTCACGATAGGTCACATGACGATCTTGCAATATCAGTTCGCGCACAGCATCAATGGTTTTCGGAACAACAACTGATTTTGGACGACCTTCACGAAATTCGTCTTGGAGTGAACTACGACCACGATTGAATTCACCATGCCATCGATAAACACTGGTCCTTGATAGAGCTTCATCGCCAAAAATTGAATTAAGTTCATCCATGCACTGTTGCTGAGTTAATCCACGTCGAAAGTTGTAGATAATCGCACGAAAATGTTCACGATTTAATTCCATTTTTGGGCCGAGATGAATCTTTTAAGTTACTGTAAACAACACAAATAGCGCTCGTATGTCAAAACGTTCTGAGTACGTATAACCTCAAAAATGTCCAACTTTACGATAGAGCTGTCAGTTGCCAGATTGCAACAATAGGGTTGCTAAATCCCGAAACATAAAAGGCAACCCTCGTATAATGCTTTGTAAATGTAACCTATTAAATTAGATCAAAACATATTTAAATGTATTCCTTAATATTTTATTCACCCCTTCTTGCCATTTACCATATATTACCATAAATTTTTATCACCTAATATACATCTACGCCACTGAAAAATCGGAATTTTGTTTGCGTTCGATTTATGTTGAAGGTTAAATAAACGACCGTGCAAGTAATACTGGCCAACACGCGTATTCCCACCACCAACGCATACGCATGTTAAAGCTGCACAACTGTAGCTCGGCGATGCGTGGGTGATAGGGACCGACGTTGGTCCGGTCTATAGTGGTTATTAGCATTATGTTTTGTTATTTTAAATAAATTTTGTTTTTTGTTATTTGAGTCCATTGATTTAAAATGTAAAAAAATATAATTTCACTGGTATTTTTATTCGATCATGTGTTATCTTACATTGTTGAAAAGAGAATAAAAATTCTATTCAGTAACCTAAATATTCAATATGGTGTCCATTTAGCTTTTGGACGTTTATACGAGAGCCTCAAAAGCAGCTACCTTGACTTTTTGTTCGACATCAATTTTAAATTGGTCTTATCCAAAACAGTGACGTTCATACGAACCTTTTTTCGTATCTCTTAGGCCGGTGACACACCAGAGAAACTAATTTCATGAAATTTGTATATGAAAGATATTACATGAAACAAAATTTCTCGTTTAGTACATATCAGGAAAACTTATTATATATACTTGTTGCGTATACCCATTTATCTAGAGTAGTTGCAGATATGTCTTCATGTGTCACCTGCCTAAGGTGAGACCGGTGACACACCAGAGAAATGAATTTCATGAAACATGAAATTTGTTTCATTCTCACACAACCCATACATTCAAATGAGGTGGAACACATTGGCGTTTCTGAAACAGGCGAGCAGAGATGATTTCGTAAGCAAGTTTCGTGAAATGCAACGTGCTCTGTTTATTGTAGCTTGTTTCATTGGCTGAGTGATAGTTGGCTAATGCAGTAAGACGAAATACCCAACCAGATCTAGTAGGTGATAGAAATTTTCCTGGTACATTCTGTAAAACTGCTTAAATTTATCAGGATGTTGTTTGAGTCCCTCTCCAATAACAGTAACACTATGTTGCAGGTTTCTTTCATTACTGGGGTGTATCCAAAATCGTATGTTTTTCCTAATGACTCTATTTCGGGGTTTGCGGTTTGCCCACCACTATCATCTTCCTCGGAAGATATATCTGGAACTATTCTAGATAAATGTGTATACGTAACAAGTATATATAATAAGTTTTCCTGATATGTGCTAAACAAGGAATTTTGTTTCATGTAATATCTTTCATATACAAATTTAATGAAATTAGTTTCTCTGGTGTGTCACCGGCCTTATTCTTATAAAGATATTTCATACAGAAAAAATGACAGTTTTCTGTTAGTTCAGTTTTTTTGTGTTACAATCTTAGGTAAGTTTGTATTACAATTTGTGTTACCAATAGTTATGAAAGAAAATGTTTGTCTTACACGAATATTTGCAATAGGAGTCTGTGGGCTTTGAAAACAATGTATAGGTTCATGTAATTATAGGGTTAAATCTTGATAATGCTATTCCTTGCAAACTTATAAATTGTAAATCTGCAAATCAAGTGTTAGATTGTTAGTGTTAGAAGTTAATTAAATATTGTGTATGGAAAGAAATCAGGTCATACTATAGAAGGGTTACAAAGAGGGTTTGTCAATTATAAGTACAATATAAACAAGTCTGAGAAAGAAATATTTTTGTTATGATGATCCCTGATGACATCCATCAAAATCTGCCATGAAAAAGTTGCTAACCAAAATATGAAATACGTCAGAGAAATCTCCAAAAAACAGTGTAGTTTTCAAAGACGAGTGGGATGGATACATATGTGAAGGATGTTTCATACCAATAATGTACTTAATTTGGTACATGTCGATTTAGGTGAAATGAATGTTCTTTCCATAGGAGGAGCGAAACACTTCCTCCTGTTTAAAGATGACTGCTCTCACTCCCTGACCGTCTACTTTTTAAAAACAAAAGATGAAGCTATTTCGAAATTAAACGCTTTAACAAAACTAATAAAAAATCAGTTTGCTACATACATCATACATACATACATCTGATGTCTGACAACGGAAAGAAAATTAAGAACAGTAGTACTACAAGTACAAATACTGAAGGAGCTTTGAGTTTCCCATATGAAATTAAACATGTACTCACAACAAAATGGAGGTATAGAGAGAGAAATAAGAACTATCGTGGGAGCTGCACGTTCCATAATACATGCGAAGAAATTGACTCAAGATGGCAGAGGTAATCAATTAATTATTTACGTTGCACGACCTGCCACGATTCGATTAGTTTTCAGTTTGGAACGTCTGAAATTATGAAATTTACTATTTTTGATGCAAAGGCCGCCTTTCTATATCGCGAATTGAAAGAAGAGATCTACAAGACTCGCCGGAAGGATTTCATGACGGAACTAATCGCATCTGCAAACTCAATAAAGGTATTATCATGTCTAAAAACATTAAATTTGAAGAATACAGATGTCGAAATTTATAAGTGAGCTGCCATCAAAAATATAATCAACACGAAAAATAATACGTAATGATAGACAATGTTTATAGATATTAAAAAAATTGAGGGTTTGAATAATGACAGTACGTCATACCCGGTGTTACCTAAGTTTTTAGAAATACGAGGGTAAATTGAAAAGTTTTCGGAATGACAATGAAAACAAAATAATACAGATTCAACTTATAATTTATTTTTCAAAATAATCCCCTCGCAGCTCAATACACTTGGTCCAACGTTTCCCTAGCTTCTCGATTCTCTCCCGGAAGTGACTTTCTCCGAGGTTCCCAAAATAACCGTTTACAGCCTCTATCAGTTCTTCATTCGACCAAAATGTCTTTCCATCCAGAGTTTCGGGAACAGGTGGAAGTCTGACGGAACTAAATCAGACCAATGCGGCGGATGCGGTATGATTTCGAACTTCAATTTTATCCATTTTTGCTGAACAATTGAACTTAATAAACAGGCGCATTATCGTGGTGAAACAAGACTTTCTCTTAACCATTCCCGGGCGTTTTTTCTGAATTGCTGCTTTAAATTTCTTCAAAAGTACCGTGTAATATTGGCAAACAACAGTTTTGCCTTTTTCAATATAACAATTAGCAAAAATGTTCTTTGCTTTCTTCGGAACCGATTCACCGTATGCAACCTTCTGCTTTGATTGCATTTTTGTTTCTGGTGTGTAGTAATGAATCCAGATGTCATCCATGGTCACGAATCGTCTCTTGAAATCCGTTGGCTTCCTCGTAAACACTTCCAAACAATCGACTGAGGTTCGAGCTCGAATGCGCTTTTGCTCCGAATTGAGCAAATGCCGCGCCCATCTTGCAGAAAGCTTTCTTTAAGCCCAGTTCATTATGTGAAATACGAACTACTGGTTCATAAGAGATTACCACGGCCTCCTCAATTTCATGCACTTACATTCGGCGATCTCTCAAAACCATGTCATGGACTTGTTCTGGAATTTTTGGCGTGATAGCCGTTTTCGGACGTCCTGAACCTGGTTTATCACTTGTATGCGTGCAGCCACGCTTGAATTACAAAACCCAAAAAGTCGAAGTGGATAATGAAGGTGGCGAATCCTGAAGAACGAAGTTCGTTTTTATCCATAATTGAAAACAGAAAAAGGTACTTGACTTAAATGCTTGTCGATTTAACATTTGCAACCAATTGATATAAAGAGTTCCTAACACAACAACATAAAGTATTTGAAAATGAAATGCTAGCCAAAACGGACTAGGTCGTGTATTGGAGCACTTACCAGAAGATCATAAATAGAAGACGGTATATTACTCTTCGCAAACATTTAAGAGAGCAAACGACATTATACACAAATTGGAAAAGGAGCATTGGCATGCAAACTTTTAGGACAGTTTTTGTTAGGTTCACAATTTGAAATTATTACTGATCATAAGCCTTTAATTATTATATTAGCTGAAAAGGAAATTAACAAATTATCAAAAGGATTACAGCAGTTCCATATGAGACTTTTAAAATTTAATTTCACTATAAAACATGTTCCGGGCAAGCAATTTTACGTTCCTGATGCGCTTTCGCGGCCACCAATGACAACAAAGTAAAAAATCGACAACGTTACATTTAATCGCATGAACGAAATGTATATAAACGCAGTTATGAAAAATTATCAGATGAGATATTATCGTGTGACATCTTCAAGAAAGCAAAGATAGACGATTCTCAGATAACACAAAGTAGGGAATATTGGAATATTGGCCAACCGTGTATAATGGTTGGCCAATAAAAAACAAATTGGCGAATGAAACAGAATCGTACTACAAGCACCAATAAGAACTGAAAATCGTTAAGGATCTATTATGTTATAACGATCGAATTGTCATTCCACAATCACTAACAAACGTGTGCCCCATACGACTGCTTGATGAAGTAACGAAATGTGTGGCCAGAGCTAGAACTTTGCTATGGTCAACATCAATAAGTAAACCACTCAAGGATCTACTTAACAGTGGAACCAATGATATCATCAAAAATTTCAGAGAGACCTTGGTCGATAATAGGAGCCGATCTTGCAGAATATCAAAATAAGATATATTTTGTGGTTCCAGATGACTATTCAAAGTTTCCAGAGATCAAATAAAGTATCTGGTAGACCGAGCCTCGCTCGGAGTTCCCAAAATTTTTTGAATAATTTTGAACCAAATAATAACGCTCTTTAGTTTAGTTTTGATATTTAATTAATATTGTATATTTCAAGTATATATAGTAGCACATATAAATTAAAAGTTTATAAAAGTAGTATTAAAATTAATATTTACAGTTATATTTAAATACTTAAAAATAAATAAATTCAAACTCAAAATCTTTCTTAAGAAATACACATTTTAAGTAAACATTTACATACCTTCTTTTTGCAACGCCAACTAATTGTGTATAAGTTTTTTTATTTTGAGTAAGAAACTCAGCTCCGATTACTTTTGTAACTGTAAACAAAGTATGTGAATTTACATGTTGTTGTTAGTTTTCGTAGATATTTTTCTTTTATTAACATACTAGTTTCAGCGCCATCTATGGTTTAGTAGTAAAGTTTTAATTACTTATAATTTCGCTTGGCTGCATGATGTTAAAAGAAGTTGCTAACTGACGTTTAGGCCGAAATTAGTGAAAACCTGGACGAAACGGATGGAATCGAGACCGGGACCATGCTAAATCGGTTTTCCGTCCCCAAAAACTCGCAGATACTAAATTGTACCAAAATCTTGAGAGTAATTTTCGATAACACATTTTATGCACCGCAGAAATAGGTAAAAGCGAGACAAAAGAATTTTGTTGGGATCGGGACCATGCTAGATCAATTTTGTGTTCTCGAATATCCCCAGATACTAAATTGCATAAGAATTGCTAAAGCCATTTTCGATAACCAATTTCATGTACCGCAATACCAGAAATGTGTGTAAACCGGGTCAAAATGGATTTTCCCGAGACCGGAACAATGCTAAATCGATTTCTCGTCCCCGAAAACCCCCAGGTACTAAGTTTCATCAAAATCGTTAGAGCCGCTTTCGAGTACCCAATTCTATATATATATATATATATATATATATATATATATAGTAGAATATATAAAATCGAGCGAAAAACTCTATTGGGGTGGTCGGTCCGTGAAATAAAAAGTCTCGTTTGTTCAACCTCTATATTTCGTCACCGTTTGGTACCTTCATCAGGAGTATGAACTAGAGTAGATCACTAGCCCTCAGATACATATTAACGATACGAACGTTTAATATGTATCTGAGGGCTAGTGATCTACTCTAGTTCATACTCCTGATGAAGTTACCAAACGGTGACGAAATATAGAGGTTGAACAAATGAGACTTTTTATTTCACGGACCGACCACCCCAATAGAGTTTTTCGCTCGATTTTATATATTCTACTCTATACAGTACGGTCGAAATACATTTTTACTATATATATATATATATATACAAGAATTGCTCGTTTAAATATATTAGATGAAACGTATTACAAGTAAAGCAGTTATAAAAGGAATAAAGAAAATATTCTTCCAGCATAGTTAAAAGCAACAACGGTAAGCCAGCCACCAATTTAAAAAGTTCGCGAGAGCCTGTGGATTTAAATGGATTAGTTCAAGCCTAGAATGCCAGTAATTGAACGGCTAAGTGGAATCAGTTCTTAAAACGCTAAAAAGAATACTGAGAAAGAACCCAGATCTTTAGTTAACATTTTTAACCTATAGGAATACGATAATAAATTGTGGTGCTGCACATGGCCAATTGCGTTAGGCAGATTCTTGAAAAACAGGGTTCCAACCATCAAAGAAGACTGGTACCAAAACTACTGAACCACGATAAACAAAAAACATATTGTGCCGTTCCGGTCGGGTTCGAGTAATTCAGAAAAATGCCGACCTTTATTTCCAACACAATTTATCTAACAGTTTAGTTTACCATAATAATAATCAATCCTAATAATAACGTACGTCAAAACGTCAGCCTCCTGTCCCTAGATCCAGTTCAATAGCTTCGGTACAATATTAAATAAAAAGGATAAACAGAGACTGAACTACGATAGAAGACAAAAATCCATGAGAGGAATGAACTGAAAAAGGAAGACATTGTTTGGATTATTAACATGAAGAAGGAGGCTACGGTGGAGAAAAGAGCAGATGAACCAAGATTTGACGTAGTAAAAACCGAAGATATCAGTATAGTAAGAAGAAACAATCATTAGAAAAACGTTAACGTGGTAAGAAGTGTGATACACGCTATTTTATCGTGTCCTGCTTTGGTGAGCTTTTTCTACTGTATTATCAGTGATATTGCGATTGTATTTTCTACTATCCTATATTTAAACTTTGCTCTACGTACTGTGCTAATTTTCTATTCTTCATTTTCTCTCGTTTCAGTGAAAGCAATAACTTTTGTTGTGTGCTGGTTGACTGTTTCTTTTCTGCATTGTTTTTTGTGTTCTTTTTGTGTTTTGTATTTCTTTAACTTAAATTCGAGTTGAAGAGATCGAGAGTTTGGGACGCCCATATACAGTTGCGGATATTAATAACTTGCCTTTGTACACCAATTTATGTTTACCATTGACCTAGTCTTGTTGGTCTATTTTTCCTTTCCTTTTCCTCCTTATTTAGTCGTATCTGCAGTAATTGGTAATAATGAATCGTTGTGCTTGCTGTAATGTTTTAATTAAGGATGATCTCTTCGCGACATGCTGTTTTTGCAAAAAGCCTTTTAAAAATAATTGTGCTGATTTGTCCAGAACAGAAAAGAAAAATCGGCTCTAATTGTGGTCTTTCTTAGTCATGCAATAGCTGCTCTCAGTTTAGTAGTGACTTAAACGCTATTAAATCGGTCATACTTTCGCTGCAGGACCAGATTAGAATGCTGAAGGAATCCACAGACAAGGGCGCGCAGATTAGGGATCCTGTAATCGAGTCTGATAATTCAAGAAATAATGGAACGTGAGCGTCGTAAAACCAATATTATTATTTTTGGTGTCGATGAAATTAAGTGTGACACCAAATCCGAGCAGATTGATGCTGATAAAAGAACTGTTAAAGAGATATCTGTCCTTGAAACAGATCTCAGTGACTTTCGAATATTTAGACTGGGTAGATACGATCACTCAAAGATTGATCAAAAACGTCCTATCAGAGTACATTTACCTTCTGACGACTTGATACCTAAACTATTTAAAAAAGTGCTTTATTGAGGGTGTCCACTGCGTTCTCCTCTGTACGAATCTCACGGGATCAAACACCAATGCAGATTAAGGTGTATAAGAACATTAGACAGGAATTCATAAATCGTAAAGCTAAGGGAGAGGCTAATATCAGAATAAAGTATATAAATGGTACGCCCAAGATTGTACAGTCGGGAAACTAGATACGCCCAACAGTATTCAATTCTATTACCAAAACGTTAGAGGACTGCGTGGTAAGACGCACACACTGTATACATCTGGCCTTTCTTCTCACTACCACTTCTTGCTTTTAACAGAAACTTGGCTGAATGACTGTATTAATAATACTGAACTTTTGCCTTTTAGTTACAATATAATTCGTAAGGATCGCAATGCCGCAGCAACTGGCAGAAGTAGGGGTGGAGGTGTAATGATTGCTTATTCCGGTGATATTGTTTGTGAGTCCGTCGATACCTCTCTTATTTCATCCTTATTCCCTTTCGTTGACCTATTATTTTGCAAATGCACTATTTTTGGGTCATATTTCTACATTATGTTATTATATATACCACCCAATTTTAACTGCCATGATTTTGAAATATTATTGGAACAAATGGAATTGCTTATTTTAAAGAGATCTGTGCTTGCATTTGGATATTTCAATTTGCCAGAATATGTCAATGACCACCCACCTGACTTTGATGCACAACACCTGTTATTTGTAAACTTTTTAAACTCCACTGGGCTCTCTCAATGTAACACTGTGCTTAATCGCAATGATAGACTGCTGGATTTAGTACTATGTAATCTAAATTCTAATTTAATTGTGCAGCGGGACCAGCAACCTCTTGTTTCTGAGGACTATCATCATCCTTCCTTACATGCGTAGTGTGAAATCAGATATTCTATGAAACCGTCTTTGTTTCCTTGCAACGATAATGGTCACTACGATTACGAATTATTACCAATTATATTCCCAGTTGGTTGCGCTAGACTGGTCATTTATCGATAGCTATTACGATGTAGACTCTGCGATATATGAGTTTTATACAAAAATTTTCTCAACTTTCGATAGGTGCATTCCTTTAAAATTTTGCAGTAAGACAGTAAAGTTTTCTTCCTGGTTCACGCATAAAATAAAACAAAATCTGAAATTAAAGATGCAATATCATCATAAATGGAAATCTACCGGAAATGCAGAGTATAAAACTAAATTTGAAGACTTAGGCAGGCAGTTAAAATTTTATTTTTATTCAGACTGCATACAGGAACTATGTGATTGCTGTACAAGACAGAATATCCGAACTTTGCAACTATGTTTTCATCCGTATATCGGCCATCAAGCGATACGTCTGAATTACCAGATATCCCAAGTAATGTCCCACCCGTCTCCGTCTCTCCTGTTGGTGCTGAAGAAGTTTTTTCCTATGCTCGGAAATTGCCGAATAAATTTACGATGGCATTCCCAGTTTCTTGGTGAAGGATTGTGCTTGTGTGTTTTCTTTGCCGTTGAGCAAGTTATTCAACTTATCAATCAAAACATCAAAATACCCAACAATGTGGAACACGGCAAGGATCTCTCCGGTATTTAAGAAGGGCGATTCAGCAGACGTTAGAAATTACAGGTCTATATCCATCCTCACTAACTTTTTTACTTTATGGTGTAATCATGAGCCAGGTACGCGCATATGTATCACCTCGACAACATGGTTTTATGACTGGGCGACCTACCACCACGAATCTTGCTATTGTAACTCAGGATATTGCGGAAACATTGGACCGCGGAGGGCAGTTGGCTGTTATTTACACTGATTTCACCAAAGCGTTTGATAGCATCGATCGTTCGGTACTCCTTCAGAAGCTTAGTGCATTTGGTTTTGTCAGACCTCTTTTACAGCTTTTGTCTAACTATTTGTGTGATCGACCTAACTACGCTTGCTTCAACGGCTATAAATCTACTACCTACATATCGGCCTCTGGCGTGCCCCAGGATTCTAATTTGGGGCCATTATTGTTCAACATTTTCATTAACGATCTAGTCTCTTGCATTCCTTGTTCTGCATTAGCTTATGCTGATGATTTAAAAACATACTCTTCCATATCCAGCGAAGGTGACGTTAATATCTTGCAGAACAGTTTGAATAGGGTCGTATTGTGGTGTGACGTAAATGGTTTGAATCTGAACATTGATAAGTGTAGTGTCGTATCTTATGCTAGGAGGTCCCATATGGTAGACTCTTGCTATACTATCAAGGAGATTGCTATAATACGCAAATCAATGGTGAAAGATTTAGGTATCACTTTCGATGAGTAACTCTCTTTCTCACAACATGTTTTGGATGTATGCGCTTCTGCCAGTCGATCTCTCGGCTTTACTTTCCGTTTGTCGAGAGACTTTACCAGCACCCCGGCTTTGATATCACTTTATAATTCCCTAGTTAGGTCTAAATTGGAATATGGAGTGGTTGTATGGCAACCATTTTATTCTATATATAAACAAATGCTTGAAAAGGTACAACGGAAGTTTCTGAAGTACCTCTGTTATAAATCTGATGGCGTATACCCAGCCCGTAATATTGCATACACCTATCTCCTACAGCGATACAACTTTGTTTCACTAGCAGAACGCAGGAAATTATGTGGCGCCGCATTTATCTACGGGCTTGTTAATAATAGAATTGACTGTGCATCTTTGCTTTCTCGGATCAACTTTCGCGTACCCAGATTGTCAGCCAGATACCAGCCAACGTATGCAATCGACACAGCAAGAACCAACATATTGTTCAAGGCTCCTTTATTGCACTGTGCCATTGATGCAAATGAAATATATGAGGACATATTTTATAGCCATCTGTAAAGTTACTCTGTTTTTACTTTGCTATGTATCACTTATTATTACTGATATTATTATGTATTATGGATTACGTTGATATGTACCATGTATTATATATAACACATCTTAAGTTAAGCCCAGTTATTGGAGAATTCTGTTGGGCTAATAAACTTTATTATTATTATTATTATTACGGCATCAATATGCCGGCGGAGATGACAAAACTCCACCTGAGACAAAAGAGAAACGAGCAAGAGAGAAAAACGACGCACTAAATACTAAATTAAAAAAATTATGTTGATGTTGTTTTATGGTTTGTAAGGAAAAGGAAAAGGGGCTGTATTAGTTACGTGCAATTATCTTTAGTGCTAAAGATTTCAATTGAATAATGTTGTTACTTGAATGCAAATTAATATCGTAATTGTGTATGAGGACCATATTAGAACATTTCCGCGCGCTTTTTCTCTTAGTTTATATCATCTAATTCTTTATTCCTTAAATTTCATCAGTTATTAATTTGTTAGATGTTAACCCTATTTCCTCGAACCCATGTTTTTGTGCATATGCTATGCGCTAATTCTTACATTATAATGTTATATGATAGTTTTCAACCATAATTAGGTCAATTAAACAAAAGCGATTGAAATAATAGTTATATTCTCAGAACGTTTACAAACGTTTTCGAACACCTTCTTCAGTGAAAATATAAGTAGATAAATGTATAAACAAACATTTAGTTTGACAATTTTGTTGTCAATTTTTGTTGAATAATAAAGTTATAAAACCTTCTCTTTAAATATTGTTTTGTTCGAACGATGTAACAATCTCACAGTCCTTACAGTTTATTTTATAAACAACATCACTTTGTTTTGTTTATTTATTTTAGATTTAGTTTTAGTAAAAATTGATGTTTGTACATGTGAGAGGGATTCGATATGAATTCTCTCACAATGCACGTATTACGCATTTTTTCAGTTATTTTTCTACAGAAGTGGACAACTTGCGTTGCCACAGCCTCCTGCAGTAACTGCAGTTGCGCTCTTCGGCTACCCGCCGTGGGAGAATTGCAACTGCAGTTACTGCAGGAGGCTGTGGCAACGCAAGTTGTCCACTTCTGTAGAAAAAATAACTGTAAAAAATGCGTAATACGTGCATTGTGAGAGAATTCATATCGAATCCCTCTCACATGTACAAACATCAATGTTCAGACCATATACACATAAAATTTGTATACGAAATTACACCTCTTGCAAAGCTGTACTGACGAGCGGTATAACCGCGAAACGTACGTCTACGGATGGCAAGAGAAGATCAAGATTTTGTAGTTTTAGTAAAAAGGGATCTATTACTATAATTTGGGATGAAAGTTATATTTATATTGTTTTCCTTAAATTCTTTTTTATTTATTCCTTTAAACCCTTTTTATGAGGAATAGCGTTAACTTTTATTGTCGTTATTTTCAATGCCTATATTTTAAAATTTATTAATTCTATTTTTTATTATTTTTTCGTAAAAACTGTTTGGGTAATTATTTTTATGTAAGATTTCTTTAACTTCGTTTAAATTCTTTTCCCTAAACTCGGGATTAGGTAATCTAGCCGCTTGATCAACTAATGCGGTAACTACATTAATTTTATGTAATTTTGATGTTTCCGATAAATAATTTAGATCTCTTCCGGTAGACTTTATATGCCAATTCATTTTTACAATGCCGTTATTGTTATTGACTGTCACGTTCAGGTAATTTAATATGCTATTAGATTCCCTCTCATATGTAAATTTTAATCTATTATGAGAACTATTAAAGGAATCCAATACCTCATCAACACTACCCTTTCTACCGGAACAAAACCAGTCATCCACATAACGCCTACAAAAACGTACACTAGAATTTAGATTTGCCAAAGAATTTTGCTCTAAGTCCTCCATTGCGCCAGCTTTACGATAACTGCTGATGATAGAGAACCCATTACAGTACCGAAAATTTGTTTATAAATTTTGTTTTGATGTTTAAAATATGTAGAATTTAAACAAAATTTCGAAGCTAAGATGAATTCCTAAAAATCTGTAAAATCTTTTATCGAATTCCATTTTTATCTAACAATTTTAGTGTTATATCCACAAGAAAAGTAGTAAATGAAGGAACACCATCTGCTTAATTCGAAATTATTAGCAATTGTTTGATTTCTAACTGATGAAGGTGTTCCGAAGACGTTTGTAAACGTTCTGAGAATATAACTATTGTTTCAATCACTCTTATTCAATTGACATAATTGTGGTAGAAAACTATCACATAAGATAAGTATAATTAGAAATGGTCACGATATATATATATATATATATTACTAAGTACATATTGGAGAATTTCTTAATTGGATTTCTCATATATACATCAAGTATATATATGTATATACTAAAAATGTATTTCAACCGTACTGTTTAGAGTAGAATATATAAAATCGAGCGAAAAACTCTATTGGGGTGGTCGGTCCGTGAAATATATAAATATATATAAATATATGTATATATATATGTATATATATATATATATATATATACAGCAGCAGCAACTGCAAACATTAAACAAACATTAAACGCACTGATATATATAGTTCTTAAACGGTGAATGAAAACTACTTCTCACAAAGTCGCACTGATGAACGGTATAACCGCGAAACGCGTCTGCAAATGGTGAAAGTAGTTTTCTAATCATCTTTATGTTTTTTACATTTTGTACCTTTCACAATCCTTGTATTTTCATGTAGGTGTTCGCGGCAAATATCTATTCAAGTATTGAATACTTTTTGAAATCGTACACTTGATTCTTCGTATACTAGCCACCCCGTTTTACAATAATTATTATCACTCATAAACTTGTCACCTCATTTAAACGGTGCAGCATTGTTATTTTAAGGTATATAAATATTAGGGTTACATATGTATGTAAAGAATAAATAGTCCTCCACCATGATTTCTACGAGTAGTAACTAAGTTTTGAAAAACTATTTAAGTGATAATAATTATCATTCTATCGATATAACTAGTTTCTGAATGGTCTGTATTGAGTTCAAATAGAATTGGTGTTAAAGTAAGTGTTGTTTTTCAAATTTATCAAAGAGTGAAGAATGGTGAAATCTTATTCTGCTTATAGAATGCACAAAATGATGCAAAAAGCGCAATCGTTTCATTTGATAGGTAAGCCCTAAAATAAATAAAACTTTTTATCCTACATACATAGTTGATATGACTACACATTCGTAAATAATTATATATAAAATTGCCGAGAGATTCAGACATGCGAAGAGAAATTGATGCTAGCATAAAGAGAAGATTTCAATTCATCCAAAGATGCCGTTCTATGTACAAAAAATTTAATTGAAAGTCTCGTTCAGGAAATTTAATGAACCACTGGATTCCTTCTCATAGGCAAATTTAAATTTACTATGATAACTAGAGTTACCCAAATTGCGCCAATAGTACTACAACTATCTGAAATTGAATTGAGCAACTCTAATGATAACTATTAAAAGAATCTGATACTTCATCAATACTACTATTTCTTACAGAACAAAATTTTGAAGAAAATACTTCTTTAGCACCATTGTGAATGATTTGAAACTCGATGAAACGGAAAGAAGCGACACTAAAAGGAAACAAACATATACATTTATAGGATTTATCTTGCGAGAGAAAGAGATAGAATAGCCTCCCCACTCTTGTCTATCAGGCGTTGTACATATGTGTGCTTGTGTGTGCTTGCGTATTGCTTGGCCGAACCGAGAGAAAAGGCGTCGTGTAGTGAGTATAGTAGCTATATTTCACTGCGAAAATTTATGATAAATCAAAAAGACTTTTGTAAGATTCAAAATATTTAATCATAGTACCACTACAATATTGCTTAGCCAACTACGGATTAGGTGCAGTACTGAAGGTTAACGATCGTTAGCAACTACAACTCTCGCAATATAAGTTGGCGAAGGGTGGGAGTGAGTTTGCGCAGATAGAGAAGGGATAGACTGCCTATCATTCATCCTGCAACGTTCCCGTATCAGTGGCGTACCTGAAGGTTCCTAATTGTTAATTAAATTTATATTTAAAAATACAAACAATTTCTTTTTAAATATAATTTCTTTTAATTTACTAGTGATCGTAATGTGTTTATTTCTTAAAACAATTTGTCTCCTAATCCGTAATTATAATATACAGGTAATTTGGTTTATGAACTTATATGTCCTTAAGAGTTATCTCAAAGTACAATATTTATTAGTTAATATTAATGAAAATTTAATGGACTTACGAAATGAATGAATTAAAAGACAGTTAAATTAATCCCTGTCATCGAAGTATAGTTCATCATCACTATCTTCATCTAAATTAATAATAAGCTGTTCACAGCGTTCGTCAACCAGGATCTAATTCTGTAAATATTCTTCTTCTACTTTCATGACATGCTCACAGCGTTTCTGCCAGTGCTCCATTGATATTTTTGAAAACTCTTCCTCTGTTAATTTCTTTACATCTTCTAATTTGAATGTGACGTTTCTTGCTCCCACATTATTCTTAATCTGTGCCCATACCATCTCAATAGGATTGCGGTCTGGGTGATATGGAGGCAACCTTAAAACAGTATGCCCCTTCTGTTCAAAATATTCATCAAATTTAGTAGTAACATAGCGCTCTTTATATAACTTGATTATATGATATAGTTGTGGTTTCAACATATTGGTGTCAAAGGGAATCCTCTTAGCTGTCAACCATTGAACCATTTCTATTTTCCTACTGACAGATGTAGGTGTTTTGTTTGCTTGAACATTATGGTAGGGAGCAATATCTATGACAACCACAGATTTGTCAGGCAGATTTGGAATTAGTTTCTCATTTACCCACTTTCCGTAGTTTTCGGCGTTCATATCGTCGTGGTAATCACCACTTTTTGAGCCAGATTTAAATATTAGTAAGCACTCTGGAAGAAAACCCATACTACCGCCCGCATGTATTATAATTAGTCTTTGCTCTTTAGATATATTTCTTACAAGACCTTTTGCACTTCTATCGCTCTAATTTTTCGATGAAGTATGACCACTATTAATATATGTTTCGTCAATATACACTATGGAATTTTTGTTTTGTCTAAAAAATTTTATTTTCTGTAAATAATCTATTCTTCGTGACCTAATATCTATTCGCTCGATTAATATTTTTCTGTTATTTTATGTACACCTAAATTTGAATCCCATATCTTTCACATTTTTTCGCAGCGAAGTTTCTGAGGCCTCCCATTCTAGTTCTTTACTCACCTTCTTATGTAAAGCTCCTATAGTCACACGACAGTCTTCTGTACGGTGAAAATTATAAATTATGTGTCGCAGCTCTCTAATTTTGTATTCCGGCAATTGTGTAACAGAGCAACGCCGCTGTCGCTTTTTTCCTGGAGTGCGAGATTTATTTTCTCCGGAAGTACTTTCGGCTTTGCCTTCCTGAACAATTCGCTCGATACTTCTTATAGATATACCGGTTGCATTCGAAACACATTTTTTTATATCTGATAAGCACTGTTGTGCCGTTTTTAAACCAAAAAATAATTATACACATTAAAAACTATTTCCCCCGCTTGACTATTTATCACTTTTCCGTCACCTACGGAACTCATATTGATACGACAATGGTAATTCCTATGCACTATCTGAATCAGACAGGTGGGAGGTACGTGTCCTAAATATGTTTACCGCGCATCCCCACCGCTCGCCAACTTATATTCGAGAGCTGTATGTAGATAGCTGGCTATTCGTGTAATTATGGTCGGAAAGGAGGCCAACGTTATAAAAAATAATATTAGTTCCTGAAATTTCTTCAGAAGTCATGATAATAAAAGAGAAGAAATACAAATTTTGATCGACAATCGCTTGCTTTTCGGTATGAATTGGTGAAAAACATCTACAATGTGTTAATAAGTATGTGTATGTATAACTATCAAACAATAAACAAAATAAAAACTACAGGATGTCATATGTACAAAAGATATTTATGTAATAAGACATAAAATAAGATATTATTTTAGTAACTAGATATGCGTTGGGTAGGCAGACTTTCCAGTTCATACTCAATCTCAACTTTCGGTCTCTTAGATTTGTCGTTCGCTAATTGACCTTTCCCAGTAGGTTTGTAATCTTTACTGTTTTTCTTCTTAGATGTGCTTGGAGAATATATGTCCTAAAAGCAAAGAAATGAAACTATATACATTTTAACTTTATGGAGAAAATACCTCCACATCTGAATTATCAGATTCGAAACTACTGTCTAAATCAACAAATTTTGCTTTTCCACTGTCACTTTCCTATAGAATATACGCATAATTAAGGAATATTAAAAATATAATTTCAATTTATATATCTTACATCACCAGCATTTAACGCTAAATCTTCGTCGCTTTCGCTTTCTGCTGCAATGAATTCTTTTCCATTTTCTAACTCCATTTCTAATTCTTCTACTTTTTCTACGTCCTCTTCACTTTCTACTTCACCTTCCTGTAAAGCTTCGTCAAATGTTGTTTGAGGAATGTTATAAAGATCTTGATACTGAAATTTCAAAAAGCCTTTCTAAATAAATCCACACGTACCTAATGCTTATACTCACCACTCCTTTTTTTAAACGTTCTAACAGTGTTTTTCAACACCTTTTTCTATTCTAGCAGCTACAAGAGCCTTCTCTTCTCTTCTTCTTTCTCTCCTTTCTACCTTATGCTGTATTGGAACCAGTAATTTTCTACAACATTTGGGTTTCATAGAAAACATGCATTTACAAAAGTTGAAAAATCAATATGTACTGATAATAAAATACAAAAATACAAGTATATATTAACACTCTCACCACCAGAGGGAATTTAAAATTCGGTCACTAGGCCAAATCAAGATGTTTGCCATATAAGCCTTAATATGCTATTTTTCATGACACAAATATCACATCGGTAAACTCCTGACCACACAATTGTTTACAATAAAATCGGTGACACGTGTTTCGCTAGCTCGAGGCAAGCACCTTCAGCAACCGTATAAACCGAAGTGACAAATTCTATCATTTAAAATTCTAAAACATGCATTTTTACCCCACTTTTACTGTGGCCATGTGTGGCATGGAAAAATATTTTCCCGCTCGGTGATGTACGCCTCTCGCCCCCGTAAATGGACCTTTTCTCTCTTACATCTAGGTCAAGTGGACGGTCGAGGGAAAAGAATACCTGCTAACCCGAAGTTTGAACGTTAAAGATTTACAAGTACATTGTGTGAATGCCCAAAGAAATAAAATTATAGTTAAAATGCTAGTTGCCCTTCTGTGAGCAATATTACTTAATTCGTTCGTTTGATCAATCGGAATAAACTAGATTGAATCGGTCCGGCGTCCCGATTTAGAAGAAAGAATTAAGTAATACTGCTCACAGAATGGCAACTAGCATTTTAACTATAATTTTATTTCTTTGGGCATTCACACAATGTACTTGTAAATCTTTAACGTTCAAACTTCGGGTTAGCAGGTATTCTTTTCCCTCGACCGTCCACTTGACCTAGATGTAAGAGAGAAAAGGTCCATTTACGGGGGCGAGAGGCGTACATCACCGAGCGGGAAAATATTTTTCCATGCCACACATGGCCACAGTAAAAAGTGGGGTAAAAATGCATGTTTTAGAATTTTAAATGATAGAAATTTGTCACTTCGGTTTATGCGGTTGTTGAAGATGCTTGCCTCGAGCTAACGAAACACGTGTCACCGATTTTATTATAAACACCACACACCACATACATACACCACAGTCCTTGCAATCACCTTTACTATTTTTTCATGTTTACCATCATATATTTGCTGTTTTTGTAATAATTACTTATGTTTCCTTGTGGTGTACAAAAATGTTACACCAACCTGTGGAAGAAAAGGCTGGGTGTAAAATTTTTGTAACACCTACATTAGGAACAAATAATCATAGTAGAGTATATTAGAGTTTGTTAAAAGGTGGATGACATGTTATCATTAAGTAGTGTAAACAAGCCTTTGTCTCCACTTACATGCAAGGCACAACATTAAAATTTGGAGAAGTAAGGGCGTAAGTGCAGTTTACACTACTTAATGATAACAAGTCATCCACTTTTGTAAGAAACTCTATTTATGATATACCATAGTTTTACTGAAATAATTGTCAGTGTACATTAATATTACACTTCTGTAATAACAAGGTGTACAAAAATGTTACACCGGTGCCCAGTGACAATGTTAATTACATACGTAAATTATTTCCACTCACTGTCTCCTTAATTTTAACTTTCTTATGCGTATTAAATATTGAGTTATTTTCACAAATCTCTGTTTGCATTTTGATTTTATAAAACCAGGCCAATACAACAAATTTTCATTGATCTGATATATAGCTTTTTCAAAGTTTCGTGAAAGTTTCACTTTTTCCCATAACTTATTTGGAAATGCAGACCTAAAAAAAATGGTACAACTATGTCACCGCTAATACTACCTCAAACAAACCTTTCTGCTGTTTTCATATACAAATAAATAATACCATTTTCCTCTCGTACTGTTGCATACTGACTGTTTGCCAGTGGACAAGATGATCTATTGCATAAACCAGTTAGATTATACTCATTCCGGCAAAACTTTTGAGTTTTTGTACTGAAATATTATACTGCAATTGGAAATTAGAATTAAAAGTGCTGGATTTACTTACTTGACTTTGTATGAACAGAAGGATTTGTTTATAACACTCCAAACGACCTAAAAATTATAAATCTAATATTTAAATTGCCAATAATAAAAATACATTACATCGTCGTGCTGCATTATTTTTCGAATATTTTCTTGCTGATAATCTTGTCTTTTAAATTATCTGCTTTTATGCTTATTACTTGCTCAAGTTCATGTCAAGATATTAACATAACCCCAATAACACGTGTTAGAAACCAAGACAAAACCCAACAATACAATTACGAGCGCTTGATAGGATGCGGCGACGAGTAAAATTGGTAGTAGTAAGTCTTATCGGAAGTGGCTCTAATGTACTCATTTTAAATTTAGCGCCGATAAATTCAGGTTTCAACAATTGCGACTTTTATCGTAAACGCATATAAATATGAAGAGAAATAATGGGCCATAGCTAACTTTACAATGCGTAGAAAGTCTTGTAATCTCAATGAAACAAAACACAAGTGTGATCTTACTCTATGAGACTGCTCAAAAATGCGCAAGAGTAGAAATACATTCATATTTTAACTGCATTTGACGATGTTATCATTCTATTCATTTTCATATAACTTGGATAATATAACCCCAATTTATATAATTTGATTGTTTATATCAGTCTTTTCTATCAACTGGCTAATTTTGGATCCGTAGTTAATGGTGAACAGTGTTAAGTTCGTTTTGTATTGATTTGTACTTCTTAGATTGAAAATTAAAAATTGCTTCTATGTAGATGTTAATAATAAAATTAATATAAGAACGCAGATAGGTTGCTTTCAAAATGTAATAAAATTATATAAAGATATTTAAAAATGAAACAACTGTTTCCTCTCTAAGTTGAATAGGATTTATAACAAAATAATAA
Organism: Chrysina gloriosa; assembly: GCA_038088585.1. Taxonomy (NCBI): domain Eukaryota; kingdom Metazoa; phylum Arthropoda; class Insecta; order Coleoptera; family Scarabaeidae; genus Chrysina; species Chrysina gloriosa. The sequence goes on along the minus strand of CM076094.1, from coordinate 25,305,784 downwards.
AAAAATTAAAGTCTAATTGTACATATAATATATGAAATGTACAAGTTGCAAAGTCGTAACCAGCGGTGTTCCCATAAGATATACTATATATACGCAGTATACTCTCAAGCATTTTTTTAGAGATATTGCGTATACTCTTAATAAAGCTGTACAGCCGCCGCCATTGGATACGCCAAAGGGAAGTTGATCTTTTATTACGAACTAAAAATTTCAGAAGTCTTCTTGTTGCTTCTTGTCCCCGTCCCCTCCAATAAGAAAAATCAAGCATATAATGGTAGTACTGGTAGTATACTCTCAAAAAATTGATGGGAACATCACTGGTCGTAACCACTGCGAATGAATTTCATGTGCACTTGAAAATCTACGGAATAACACTGATCCAAAATGATTGACGATCACATGACAACTGTATTGTCGTTATATTATCAAAACTACTTTCCAAGGGAAAATTGATAGTTCAATTATGATTCGTTTCGATGATCAGTGCCTTCATCATTGGCGGGCAGATAAAATTCTTATTGTTAGTTGTACTTTTAGTAATCATTTTTTAGCGTTTTCGTGCAAATCTTAGATCTTATTCCGATTGTTTTTCACTTATTTTATCACAAATATTCTTCTTCGAGGCTAAAACGGCGAATATATTATATTTTGGTAGGTTTACTAACGGAATTAGTATTAACTCTCAACTTTTAGGTTACGATGGTTTTGATCACCGATTAGTTGAAATTCAGCTTAATTCTATATTTGGGCAAATAAAGTAATAATCTTAGTTACTTTTTACTTTCTTTCATCGGTCTAATTAGCAGTTTTTAGGAATTTGGTATAAAATTTATTTTAAAATCCAATAATATAATACATTGAGTGACAAAAGGAATGGATTGTCGGAACGTCCATGAAATTTATCTTTAAACGCATATATATGGAATGGCCAATGTTGTATTAGTATAAAGCGGCACACATCAATCATTGTGGATCACCAAGGATTGTATACTATCCTTGGTGAATCACTATATACACAATGATCCAGAATGATTGACGTGTGCCGCCCTATACTGCTCTATACTAATACGACATTATCGTGCCATATGCATACGTTAAATGATAAGTTCCATAGGCGCGCCGACAATCCATTCCAAAATTTAAATCAAAATCTTAAAAACTGCGAATTAAAACGATGAAAGAAAGAAAAAATAACGAAGACTATTACTTTATCTCCGCAAACATAGAATTGAGTTGAACTTCAAGGTTAGAGAGCTCGTGTAGAAATTATTCATACACTCTGTTTATTTACCCTGTTCAAAAATAAGCCTCGACGAGGAACTTATTGTAATCGGTGGTGAAAGCCACCATAACCTAAAGTTCAAAGTTAATACTGATTAACATTTTCCAATTAATAAACCTTACAAAAATAATATATATTCATCGTTTTTGGTTTTGAAGGCGAATGTTTGTGATAAAATAAGTGAAAAACGATAGAAATAATCTCTAGAACTTGCACGAAAATGCTAATAAAATGAACACTAAAGTCACAACTGACAATTTTATCTGCCTGCCTATGATAAGGGCACTGATCATCGAAACGAATCATAATTAAATTATCAATTTTCCCTCGCAAAGTAGATTTGATAATATGACAACACAGTTGTCACGTGACCGTCAATAATTCTGAATCACGGTGTACATACATCTGTCGTTACTATCATCTTTTCCTTATAACAAACATGAAAACTGCTGTTTGCTTTTCCACTATTAACATGATTGTTTACTGCTGGACATGAAACAATATCGTGAATAGATAATGTTTTGGTGAATCCTAACAAATAATTGCCTATAACACGGAAAACAATAAAAATTTCCAGGCAAGCGCTGATCTCTGAATTCCGGACTCTCTGATAACTGATGTCTGATGTCCGGAATGTCCGGACTTCCGGCTTTTGTAACGCAAGCGCACTGCTCTGTACTCCCAACAGAGAATTTATTACAAGGCGCATTATATCTCTTTATATTTATATGCATAAACGTGGCATTAACACAACGAAATAAAAGTCGGGAATGGAAACTGTTTTAGGGGTGGGAGATAAATATTTGCACCCCCTATGATGCTATGATTGAACTAAATCAAAAAAGCGCGGGCATTTAAATTATTTATAATCATTTTGTATGTATCTCTATATCTATTATACCGTGTGATTTTTAATGATTGTCCTGATCCTACACCACTTTCCACAGTTCTCCTATCAATATTTACTTCTATTTAAATGCAACGTTTAGCAGTGCCGTGGTGTCTTTCAGATAAAATATGATTATGGACCTTAACGTACACAACGCCTAAGTAAAAGCTATCATGTATCAGTAACACTACTATAGAATCTGCAATGTTGCGGTTATTATTATTATTTATAATATATTTATATTATTAAGTATGTAACGGAATAAAACCCTGCAAACACGTTTAGCCTTGAGAAAGAAACTAGAAATGTAAAAGACCTATTAAAATATGTATTTTTTAGGTTTAAACCATTTTGGGTTTAAGCAAAGTAGTTTTACATAACATGAAGCATAATAAAGCTATTTAGGAAAATTAATAAAAATGTTCAATGAATGAATAATGATAAGATAAAAGTAGTAATTCTTCTAGTTAAAACGCTAATCATACTACACCGACTGTAAAAATTCAAAATATGTATTTTGACCACCAGTGTACAAAAACAAGGGAAAAAGAACATCGGATTAGTGGTTGAAATACGTATTTTCGGTTTCCAAAATCGGTGTGGCAACTATAGAAAATAATTTATGTAAATGTCCCGTTTTCCAAACTAATTTTTTTAAGAAGGAAATAAAAATGTATCTTATTAACTATGTATGTATATCTCTAATATTAATACCCTTTTAATTTACTGTACATTTCGTTGTATTACTTTCGTAACTGCAAATAAAGGGCTTGTTTTTCAGCCTCTATTTCTTGGTATTCAGGTTCTGTTTTGGGGTTGCATTATTGACTGACCATGGGAAGGAATTAAGATTAGAAGTAACATCCTCATCACTTCACATCAAGTTTTAGAATGATGCAATTCCAGTACTGGAGAGCATCAAATTTTTAAGGAGAAACTAGTCCTCCTACTATAAGGAACTGGATAAGTGGTTTAAAATATCTGTAGACCATATTACAATAGACGCCAGCAAATCTAGGATACATGTGTCCGAGGAACCTTAAATAAGCTTCACTTGAAAATTTCTTTCAATGTATACGCTGCCATGGTGCGAGAAATATCAATCCCACATATGACTCATTTGTGCAATCTTTCCGGCAGACAGATTGCAAGCAATATTGGACCTTATTCGCATTCATCAATGATAGTGATGAGTACATGAAACTGATGAATCAATGATATGCTATAAGTAACATACAAGAATTTTTTTCCGAGGAGAAATCCTTTATGGACATCTGGCGTCTGGTTCTTCCCTCGCCAAACCGTGTGGGACTCTCTGTCTGTCTCAGTCACTAAAACACCTCGACGCCCTCTGCTGAAAGACCCGGTACCTCCACGTATTGGTATAACTTCAAGTCCCAGTTGGCAATCCTCTTACTTGTTCTGACTCTCACTCTGTCTTCGCTCCCGTTCCTTCATCGTCATCACTTTCCTTATGAAATTGTGTATTATATTGTAGCTTTCTTTGCTACTGAGCATATATTGCACTATTTCTCCACTGCGAGTCTTACTTCCACATCCGTTTCGAGCTGGTTCCGAGAAAAGTGCCACCTAGTACAATCCAGCACAGTGTGCTCCGGAGTGTCTATTTGAGCGCAGAAAATACTCTCAGCTTATTCCACTTTGCCCATACGTTTTGCATAGTATCCAAAAGGCCCATGCCTGGACAGAAACAGGGTTATAAATAGTCAATTTTTCTAAATTTACAGTTGACCCAGGCTTTTACTTTTGGTATTAAGCGTTTGGTTCATTGCGCCGTGGTTCCGTTTTCATCCCAAAATCTTTGCCATTCGTTCATCGACATATGCCTAGCAATTTTTTTTTTTCGTTTCCATATGACCCCTTCCCGACTTATACAGGTACGTTCGCTCCTTCACCATTATTTCAGTGGGCATAACTGCTGCGATGACTTGTATTGTCAGCATAGAGACTGTCCTGTATGCGCAGGCCACCCTCACTAGCGCTCTTATCTGCGTTCTCTCTAGCATCAATCTATATTTTGCTACACTCATGACAACGTGCCACACAGGGCTCCCGTACAGCAGAATGGACTGTACCACCCCATAGAGTGCTGTTCTTCTGTTACTTCCTGGCCCCCAATATTTGGCATGATTCTTATCAGGATGCCGTGCTCCGTTCCTCTGCTCTTTTCGTTGTTCTCGATATGTGTTCTTTAAAGGTACATCTCTCTTCTATTGCCATTCTCAGATACTTTATATATTTGGATGGCTTGAGTTGTGGTCAAACAGACAGATCTCTTTTCTTGGGTCCCCTCAGTATCACAGCTATGGTCTTTTCTTCCGCGATATGCAGCTTACGTCGTGTCGTCCATCTGTCAATTATATATAGCGCTTCTTCCACGTTACGTTTCAATTCGTCTAGATTTGCCGCTTTAATGTATACCGTCAAGTCATCAGCATAGGCGATCGTCCCAACCCTTGCTGGCTGATCAAGTCTCAGAATGCCATCATACAGTGCATTCCACAAACCGACCCCTGCGGAACACCCGCAGAACCCGCATTCCATTGGATCTATTAGAGATTAATATATTTCTATCATCCCAATAGTTTACGATTTGACCCCAGAGATTCTCGAGTTCTAGAGATTGAGGAGGCCTTGCTATAAATTCTATTTCCGGATGTTCTTCGCTCCAATTTTTAACTATCCTACTGGTATGCACAGCAGAGTTATCTTGCATCAACGCAATATGTCCATCGTTAGCATAGGGTAATGGTAATACATAAGTATCAAATAAACTTATATACTGTCCAGAGATTAATCTTCCGTCTTTATTAAATTTCGGGGACCATAGGAATACATCCAACCTCAATACGCTGCCGAAATTCAACCATTTTGTGTATGTCATACTTTCTGTTGTATCGTGCTTTTGCAAGCTCATATACTAAGTCAAAAGAAGATTCGTTAGACCTAAAAGTTTTTTCATCACTAAACACAACGTTCGTCCAGTCTCTCTATAAATTTCCAACTGCAAAATAGAATCTTAATTCTGCATATGCTGCTGAAAAGTATATTACTCTAGCCGGTCTTCGTCGTATCCCTGCTTGAACCATACGATTTGTAATTGTTTATTTACAAACCGGACTGCTGTTAGAAATTGGTTATTTCTAAATGAATTTATAATTTGTTGATCTTCTTTCGGAGTGGTTTATAAATTTTACGCTTTTCTATGTTTGCTTAAGAAGAGGACCTATCTCCTTTAACAAACCGCATTTGTGCATACCGGCGAAATATTTCTTGTAACAAAACCTCGAATTCCTACGGTTTATTGCTATCGTCCAGGTTTACTTTTGTCTCATTGTACACAATTACAATTGTTAATGTAAATCCATGATATAAATCGGCAGTGGAATTTATTTCTTAACTTGGGGGATTTGTTAACTAGGACCTAGGACTTGCCCATACTGCTTTGTAATTTTTGGTATAATACTCCAATAATACTCTGGTTTGTCAATACAAATACCGTACTTCGTCATTTAATAAATGGATGTTAAATGGTTGAATAAGATTACATGAGATTACAGAACTACATAAGATAGGAAGAAGTTAGGTTAATATAAAGCAATACAGAATACTTTTTGTGATCGAATAAAATTCAAAAATGTTAATGTTTATACTCATACAAATTATAGTTTCGTTAGCCATTGTGGAGATAAGAGCAGTAAGTAATAGAAATACATTTTAACAAAAACATAAATCAGGTTTTCTAGACTCAAGTTGAATATGATGGCAACATTAACATAAAATTGGAACATTCTTTAGATGGAAAGGATGTATTGACTGATAGAGGGAACATAACTATCCAAAGTCTCCGAAGTGGTACATACACTCTCCAACAAAACCCATTAAACATAGAGGAACGTAATAAACTAAGAGTATGTATGATTAAACAATTTCACAAAAATACCTGTAATTAATTTTTTATAGACTCTAGCTGCAAATAATAAGTTTTATCGATTGAAGGCTACTGTAATTGGAAATGGTGAAAATGAAGAAAGTTACGAATCATTTGTTAAAGCAGTAATATATATGTGGCAATAAATTACAAGTTAAAAAATATGTTGTATTCCAGTGTATGTTAGCTGAATCCGTACTCACTGATCAATTATCAATTTCATTGGATTATATGAATAAAATTATAACTATAACTATGGGTGTTGCATCAACATCTACATGTGAAGGTGCCCTATTGTCAGTAGACCATTTAAAACAATTTGTGACATCAGTACATATCAGACAATGCGAAACAGGTCCAACGTATGTAAATTGTAAAATGTTGATCAATCCAAAATAAATAAAATATTGCTTTAGACCAGATACTGCAACTTACATTGAGAAACTAGAAAGGGAACGAGAAGCAAAAGAACGAGGGGAAGTTAAAGACAACAGACCATTTTTAGCAAAATATGTAAGTTATAAAATTGATATCTTGTGCTCAACAATACTATTGCTTTTTTTAGTGGATGTACATCGTTCCAGTAGTTATAATTATGTTGGTATCAACAGCTACAAATCCTGAAGGAGGTAATGCAGGTGGTGGATCAGGAGGTGCTGGTCACTGAATCATTTGTTTATTTTCAGTGTTATATTTATTATACATATAATAGTTAAAGTAAAATTGGTAAAACGAAATTTGTTGTAACTTATTGTATTTAACAAATTACCACTTACAATAAAAATTATCAAACTAAACGTATCTGCAACTATTTTTGGAAAATCCTTTCCAAATTTTACTTGGTATTCGTATCCAAATTTTGTTTTGTTGTATTTTCTGTTTTTATTTCGTCTTTCTTGGCAAGAATTTTTGTAACCATTTGTTCTTCTTTAGCTTTTTTTCTAGCTTCTTTCATTGCTTTCTTTTGTTCCTTTTCTTTCTTCTCTAACATTTCTTTGAATTTATCGTCCCTTGGATCAATGGTGTAACCAAAATGTCTACGGACTTCTTCTATTAATTTTTCTTTCCTTTCCTATAAAAGTTTATATTACATCATACTAATTAACAATGACACAATGAAAGTTTTACTTTAGCTTCTCGGGCATCTGATTCTTTCTTGGCAATTTTAGCATTTAGTTCCCTTATCCAGGTGTCTAATTTTAACATTTTATTGGCAATTTCTTCTTCCCTTTTTAATATTTTAGCATTCTTTTCAGCTTGTTGCTTTTTAGCTTTTTGTATCATTTCTGCAATGGTCTGTGGATAGGTAACTTTCTCATATTCTATTCTATCTACTAATTCTTCTCTTGTAGGCCAACACAATCGAGCATCCAAACCACTAGCAACTCCATACCTGCCATACATTTTCCTTTTATACCTGAAGGTGTTATGTGATGGATGTTGTGATTCCACATAAGGTCGTACATCATACAGTATGTTACGATGAGCTGGATTCAATCTAGATTTATTTCGTTTCTTCTCCAATTGCTCTTCTTTTATTATAGCTTCATTATCAATTACTATAATTTTAGAAGTGAAAGGATTATACTACAAATATATTGAATTGTATACCCTCCAGACTTTCTGCTTCTTTCTCTAACTTTTCAATATCAAGTGCAGTATTACTACTGCATTTACTTAAAATTATTTGTGTTCCACGTTTTCTAACAGTGAGATACACATTTCGCAACATTTTTAAGTATGCGTTCCTAACCTTATTTCCAATTTAACTCGCTTATTCTAAACTGTTCTAAACACACGCTGGCGCACTGATATTGTAATATCATTAACCGTTCATTAATTGGTAGTTAAAAAGTCCTATCACGAGTGGCTCTAATGTGGATATTTTAAATTTAGCGCCGATAAATTAAAGCGTAATACAACCATAAGGGCATTTTCTGCCATTTCCACTCGATTTACATTACAAAATGATTACAAAGTGGTGAAGGTGATCTGGCGAGTTTGAACATATTTCATATCCATTATTTTGTGCTTTAGTTTAATTCTTCAAGCATGGTATTCTGTTGTGTACCTATGTGCAAAAACTCGTCTAAAGAGGCCATTCTACATACACTTCCAAAAGACCCTGAGGTAAGGTTATGTCGTAATGTGTATGTTAACATGAAGGTTTATTTAACAATAATGATTTGATATTCAGTGAAAATTCCGAAATACATTTTCTTGGTTATTTACAAATGTTCCACAGTAAAAACTCTTTTATGAAGACAGAATAAACTAAGCTAACTAATAAATTATTGTTAAACATTTATGTCAAAGTAAGAGATAACTTTCAAGTAAAAATTCGTATATGATACTGTACTGCTAATAATGGGGCTATTTATTAACACTTACTACACTGGGTTTAAACTATGCCATAAATTATTTGTTAATAATCTAACAATTAGTACATATCTTAGAATCCTTCAAGTATTATGTTCTTTGACCAATGATATGTTTCTAAATGTTCATTAAAACGTCATTGTTATATTTTTGTATGAAACATAGCTATAATTCTATCCTATAAGATATCCCTTGTGAATTATTATTTGTAAATTATAGGAATTGTGAATTTTGTTTTAGCTTCGTATAAGATGGTGTACTTCAATTGGAAGAGAGGACCTAAGCAACATTGATACAAGTAAGCGGTCGAGGTACAGGGTTTGCGATATACATTTTGATGACAATTCTAAGTTTTCAACGTACCACAACAGAACCAATTTAAAAGCTAATAGCATTCCATATTTACATGTAGCAGGTAAGTGATATTTTACAAGTGAGAGAGACCCATCCATAAGTATTCTATAATCTATGGTTAACCATAGACATCTATGTATCGCCTTGTAGCTACCTAATTGGTACTATGTATCTAATTCTATAGTGGAAAGCGAGGGAAAAGTGTCACCTCACAGGTGATACACAGTCTCGCTTTCTGAAATAGATGTTAGACAGAAAAATGTGTCACTTTAAGGGAAACATTTAAAAATATTCCAAACAATAAGTTTAAAATATATGTGAAGATGTGAAGTGTGGTTCACCAAATGCATCAACAACTTTTGACAGCAAGTAAGTTCAAAATAATATTGTGCTTTTGTACATCGACAGGGTAAGTAAAAATTAGAAATTTCATGCAGTAGAACGTTGATTATCTGAACACATGTTGTCAGGGGTGGTTCAAATTATCAGAATTTACTAAAAAATGAAAGAAAAGAAAGGAAGATGTAGAATAATCAACCACGTTTTTATAAAAAGAAAAGTGAACTATAGTATATAGTGAAAAAAATAAACGACACCAAAACTTATAAGTTGTATACCAAAGATGAATTTGGCCAAAAAGTCGTAAAACTGGTCTGCTTCCATGGATGACTTCCTCTTTATATCAATTAGGCCTCTAATTCTTTTCGCCTGCAATAACTGGGTGTGGTTGGATTATTCTTGCCATTCAAACCAAAATGCCAAATCCAGTGCCTCAATTGACCTTATTCAAAGATTCAGGTAATGCATGTGACGGAGGAGTAGCTCCTTGCCTTATTTGCCGTAACGCTGTTGAAATGTTTTTACTTCAGGAATGAAATTGTGTTCAAACCATTTCGTGAACAAATCGCTGTTCATCCACGCCTTTTTGTGGCTCCTACATGTTAACGGATGTTTCGCAATTCTAAAATGTTGGTTTTTCGATTTCCATATCAAAAGCAGTGGAACCCCGTGCTTCTCAGTTGCATTAATACACACCATGACTGTGACATGCTCCTTGCTAATCTTCCCTTCAAAATAGCCTCAGGGACTCACTGTTAACAAGTTTAACAAGTGAGTTCGAGAATTTAGCGTTCCCGAGGTACCCGAGGTACCCGAGCTAAAACCCAAACTAAGGTGTAAGGTAACGTGCCGAGAGTTGCATGGCCGCAGGGGTAGTTAACGTGGCCCTGGGGGCACCAGGTAAAACCCCTTGTAATTAGCCTTACCCGATTAAGGGGGCTCTGATCGGGCGGACAGATACTTCCCTAGCTACTCTTCGTACAGCTACGCTATCTAGAATTTCCAAGGCTAAAGTGCAAAAGCTTGTGAAACAGGGCCAAGGTTACATACAGGCTAAAAGAGCCATAATCAAGGCCAGCTTCCCTAGGCATGCACAAAGGGGCCAGGTTTAGTCTAGACAAGGAAGATAGGCTTCAACAGACGGCGGAGGCTACTAAACGTAAAGAGAGGACGGAAGTCCAAAAAGGCGAGGTCGGAGGGCAGTACACCCGCAGGTCTTCCGAAAGGCAAGGGGCCAGAAGGTTTAACCTTCAAAGAGGCTGCTTTGGAGGGCATCGCGGTAGTATGCAACGACTATTCAGCCTCCCAGATGGAGCCGGCAAAGCTTAAGGCAGTCCAGGACTCTATTATGGAGGCATATAACAGCATTACGGAGTAAGGGCTTCAAGTCCGCTTTAAAAATACATGTATATACAAAAGAACCTCTCTCAAAGCTCTTAAGTCTAATTAAAGAAATAACGCTGGAGAACGCACTCTAAGGAGGCATAAAAATTCCTAGCTACTCTTCGTACAGCTACGCTATCTGGAATTTCCAAGGCAAAAGTGCAAAAGCTTGTGAAACAGGGACAAGGTTACATACAATCTAAAAGGGCCATAATCAAGGCCAACTTCACTAGGCGTGCACAAAGGGGCCAGGTTTAGTCTAGATAAGGAAGTTAGGCCTCAACAGACGGCGGAGGCTACTAAACGTAAAGAAAGGACGGAAGTCCAAAAGGCGAGGTCGGAGGGCAGTACTCCCGCAGGTCTTCCGAAAGGCAAGGGGCCAGAAGGTTTAACCTTCAAGGAGGCTGCTTTGGAGAGGATCGCGGTAGTATGCACCGACTATCCAGCCACCCAAATGGAGCCGGCAAAGCTTAAGGCAGGCCAGGAGTCTATTATTCAGGCAGTTGGGTTGTGGAGGTCATAGAGGGCGGACGTTAGTTATTTTGTTTAGACGTTTATTACCTTATTTACTCGGATACTTAAATCGGTGTTTAAGTTGTGCTAGTAGTGATATGCGGGGGTATTAACATTTGCTAGTTTGTATGTCAGCGCGTTTTGTGCGATGCTATAAAGAAAAAGACGAAGAAAAGCTAACGAAGTAACATTACGGTTCTCGCGCGAGGTACTAAAGGAATACCTGGCAGAGAGGCTAGGCGGTCGCAGTTCGTCGAATCGACCAAAGTTCAATCAAGAGATACCGAATAGTACAACATAAGTTATAGGATGGACACGAACGTGTTCGGCCGAAGTAGCTCGCTAGCGAGGTCGCCGGACCCGAAGAGAAAAAGGATGATTACGAGAAGAGCCCGGAATTGTCTCCGATGGATCTAAAAGACCTAATTGAGATATTAAGGGAGGACAATGAAATGCTCAAAAATAACTTGAACGATTGGAGGAAAGAAAGTGATGAAAAAGTAGAAAGCTTAGAGAGAGGGAATGGGAAATTATTGCAAGATATCCTACAAGAAATTAAAGAAATGCGAAAGGAGAATAGGGAAGTTCTGGATAAGATGCAAAGAATGGAGGAAAAATTCAAGGAAAAAGAAGATAAATTCGACGAGGACAGAAGAAAATGGGAGAAAGAAAAACGAGCTGGAAAAGAGAATCGAGAGAGTAGAGCAGATTGAATGGGAAAGAGAAAGGAAGGAAAGGAAGAATAATATAATAATTAGTGGAGTGTCGTAAGATCTAGAGGTAGATTCAGTGGTAAAAGAAATCATCGTAGGAAAAATGGGTATCTCAGTGGAAGTGACAGATGGCTTTAGAATAGGGAAGAAAGCCGATGGGAAAATAAGGACTGTACTGCTGAAGTTGAGAAATTGGAACGATAAAAGAATGGTTTTTGGGAAATAAAGGAAAGTTAGCGGGTGGAAGCATTTTCGTGGATGATGATCTTACTAAAAAGGAACAGGAATTACAATATCGACTAAGAACCATTGCTAAACAGAAGAGGGATGCTGGGAGGCTAGTGAAAGTTGGCTACAAGAAAATAAAAGTGGATGGCGATTGGATGGAATTGGATAATGAAGGGGAACTTAAGAAAATTACAAAATGTCAAGGGTGATCAGTGAACAAAATGAGAGAATCGACTGTTTTAAAATGTGTTTTTGGAACGTTAACGGATTAATGCGGAAATTGAGAGACTGTCACAGTCGAAGCGATTTGTGTGGGTTTTTTGAAAAATTTGAGTTTGTGGGTTTGGTGGAATCATGGGTACAGGAGAAAGATTGGGATGAATGCAAGCAATTGTTGCCAAATGGTTTTATATGGATGAGCCAGCATGCAGTGAAATTAAAGGCTAAAGGTAGAGCCATGGGTGGAATTATTAGTGGTATAAGGGCAGATATAACAGAAATAACGACGGGAGGTGAATACTTTGAAGGGGTACAGGAGGGGTAATTAGAATTAGTGGGGAAACTATGAGAATTTTTACTGTGTACTCAAATGGTCGTGTGAGGGAAATTGCAAAAGAAATTGAAGAAAGGCTGGAAAGAAGTGAAAAAGATGGAGAGAAGGTTTTTGGAGGTAGACTGGAATGCGCGAGTGGGGAATGGATCGGGTTTACAGTCGATGAGGAGGGGCTGGATAGTGTCCGGAAATCGAAGGATAAGGTGGTGAATGACGAAGGAAGAGCGATGACAGAATGGTTGGTGGACGGGCAGTGGAATTTGCTAAATGGTTGTATCGAAGGAGATTGAAATGGTGAAATAACTTATGTGGGACCTAGAGGAAGATCAATAATTGACCTCATAGTAGTAAATGATGAAGCGAGAAGAGTGGTGGAGGAGCTGAATGTGGTAGAGCGGCTGGGATCGGACCATTTTCCCATAGTAGCCCCAACAACATTGGGTGAAGAGTCGGTGGTCACATAAAGACCTAGCAATGTTTCAAGAAAGGATTACAAGAATAAATTTCAAAGAAAAGGAAACATGGAAGAAGTAACAGAAGAATTGATGGGGGCGGTGGTTTGGAAAAAGGGGGTAGCGGAAAAAGAACAGACAGGTGGTATGGCAGTCAGTGCGAAGAAGAAAAGAGAAAAGTGAAGAGATTACTGAGGGATTTTAGAAGTGGAGTAGTGACCAGTGAGAAAGTAGTGAAGGGAAGAAGAGATATGGAAGGGGTGCTAAAGGAAAAGAAAGAACGATGGGTCGAAGAACAGCTGCTCAAGATCCGGTCGCTTAAGAACGAAAGTGAGGTATGGAAATTCATTAGAGAAGTGGATGGTAATTATAGAAACAAGTGTGGGCTGGGCGTAAATGTGTGGAAGGCTCATTGTATGGAGTTGTTGCTAGGGGAGGTGGGCCAGTGGTGCGGGAGAAGACTGATAAGGGGAAAACTTTTGACAGCCAAAAGGAACTTACGGAAGAGGAAGTGAGAAGGGTGATATCGGCTATGAAGACAAAGAAGACAAGTGGTCTGGACAATCTTCCCGTGGAAGCGGTCAAATGGGCAAATAATGAATGTGTGCAAAAGTTAACGGTGGAATTCAATAACATTTGGAATGGTACAGCGAGGTGGACAACAAGCTGGAATGATAGTGTCATTACCCCTATTTATAAAAATGGCAAGAAAGACGTTCCAAATAGTTATAGGGGTATTACGTTAATGAACACCATGTATAAAATCTTTGCGGCAATCATTTGGGAAAGATTGGAAGATGAGTTGGAACCGAAGGGCATCATAGACCATACACAGGCGGGATTTCGTAAAGGAAGATCGGCAATGGAGCATGTAGTGACTTTAAATTATATTATAGACAAACAGTTGCAGAACAAAGGTGGGAAACTGTATGCATTATTTGTGGATCTGAAGGTCGCGTATGATTCTGTGGATCGTGAGATCTTGTTAGAGTTGATGGGAAAGTATGAGGTGTCCGAGCGAATGTGCTATGTAGTTAGGAAAATGTATGAAGAGACGAGATGCTGTGTGAGAGTAGGAAACGAGGTAAGTGGCAGTTTTAGAACGACGAGAGGGTTACGACAGGGGTGCCCACTGAGTCCAACGTTATTTAATCTGTATGTGGCAAGGCTGGAGAATGTTCTTAAAGTGGGGCAAAGCGGTGGGATAGTGATTGGTAGAGAGAAAGTTTGTTCCTTGTCGTATGCGGATGATGTGGTAATTTTTGCGAAAAGTATGAATGAAATGAAAGAAATGGTTGCGAGATTGGAAAGATTTGTTGACAGGAGAGCCTTGGAAGTGAATGTGGACAAAACCAAATACATGGTGTTTAGCAAGGGTGGGTGGATAAAAGATCAGGGCAGGTGCGAGTGGAAGGGAGTACTGATAGAAAGGGTGAGAATGTTTAAATATTTAGGTTTTGTGTTTAGTTGTAATAATTCTTATAAGGAGCATGGGAGGTAGGTGTGTAAAAAGGCGTCAGTTGCAAATGATAGATTGGGGAGAAAATGAAATGAATGGTTCAAAGAGAGTTTTAAAGCGAAGATGATTATTTGGGAAGCATGTATTAATATTATATAATATTTTGTTGTATGGGGCGGAAGTATGGGGTGTGAAAGAAATTGTGGAAGTAGAGAAAATGCAGGTAAAATATATTAAGAAAGCGTTAGGTGTAGAGAAATCCACGCCTAATTATATAGTACTGACATACATACATACATGAAAGCAACAAGTATAAGGTAAAAGTGACTGCTTGCAAAAAAATTGCAAAATTTGAGTGTAAGATTGCATGGAATTGTATGGGAAAGATGGTGAAAGAGGTGATGCAAATGATAACTAAGGAGGGAATGGATGGGAGGCAATACACTAAGTGGGGAGAGTGTAGGAAAAGAATGTATGAGAGTGTGGGCATGTCTGTGGGCATTTGAGTAGAGTGAGCGTATGCGTATGATTGCGAGATTTAGGTGTGGGAGTGAGGAACGAGGAAACCGTTATTGGATGAAAGAGTAGGAAAGGAAGTGTGTAGTGTGTGGGGAGGAAGAGGAAGTCTGGATGCATTGGAGGGAATGCAGAGGAATGGTGTGGTCAGAAGCAGAGAGTGAGATTTTGGGCAATTGGCGGTGGTGTCTGAATGAGAAAGGGGGCGGGAGAGGTTTGTTAAAAAGAATTTTAAGTTACAAAGCGCCTAGCAGCTAGGTGGAATTCTTGGTATTTTTGAGGCTGTTATCTTTATATGGTTTTCTTTTGTTGTTTAATTAGGTTTAGGTATTTTTGTTTTTTATTTCTGTTTGTTTGAATTTCGTATTTAGTTGTGATAAACCTCTGTGACATGATTTACGTGTATATGGAGTATGCCAATAAAGGTTCTATACTATACTTCTTATTACATTGTGGAGGCATATAACAGCATTATGGAGCAAGGGGTTCAAGTCCGCTTTAAAAATACATGTATATGCGGAATAACCGCTCTCAAAGCTGTTAAGTCTAATTAAAGGAATAAAGCTGGAGAACGTACTCTAAGGAGGCATGGGGACCACAATAGATCTGGAAAGGTCGCAGTGGAACAGGCATCAGTGCCACCTCAAGTAATCTAATCTAATCTAATCTAATCTAATCCTTTCAAAATATCTATAAGATAGCTAACGCTAAGCTGTTAACGCTTTCTAATAGAGGCCTGCTTCGTCTGCATTGTAGACAAAATCTATGTTCTATTCATTCTGTTCAACAAATCTCTTTAAATTCTTGGATAAAAGACTGCTGCTAAGACGTCAGCACTTAATTTTTTACCATGAATCTCGTTTTGCCGAATCCCATGTCGTAATTTGGAAATTTTCAGTCACCTAGAACTTACGACAAATGACAAGTCACCACCGAGTTCATGTTTAATTCCACTGCACGTTTACATAAAATGGCCTCAGATATGCTGCACAGAAGCCCATTTTTGTGAAAACCAAGTGAATGCAGCATCTTCCAACAATTCGGATTTAGGCTTTTTCATAGTTTTACGATATGAACCGCCCGATTAAGTGCGTACCTAGTGACTAAATCAGAATTATTTTTTATTATTATTGCTGTTATCGTTGATTTACTAGTACCGCGTATTCCATTTTATCTTTTAATGAAAGCACTACTCGTTACCTTTTTGTCGACATTTTGTAGGTTTTACTTAAATTATGTGATCACAAATTTAATGTAATGTGAAATGTAACAGTGACTGATTTGAATTTCAGAGCCTTGTTTGGTAACCGACCGTATGAATGGAAAGGAATTTCTAAAAATTAATTAAGCTATTACGTGTTACGTGAATTACACTTTTTGTTTTTAATGATTTCCGTAAATAAAATTCCGAAAATTGAAGCAACCAAAAACTGAACCCCTCTTTCCGGAATACCGCTCGCAAGATATACTCTGAAAAAACATTGAGTGCTTACCATGCTAGGCCGGAACCAACATTTTCTATGATTTGATTTATTTTCACATGAAGCTAGTTCGGATAACTAACGTTCGGATAATCGACGCTCTACTGTACTGAACTCCAATGAGATTAAAAATGCGCGTCCAGATACTCGAATCATATTCGGCTTATTTAGACAATCTAATTAAATATAATTATTACTGTGAAGTTACAATTATTAAGAAAACAATTTTGACAAAGTGATTCCTAGCCTAACGTTAGTACATAAATGCATTACTACAATAAATTCAAACAATATGTTAACTGTTATATATGAAATCAGAAATTCTAACAATCTGCAGTCTGCATCTGACGGTGCGTGGGTTTTCCAAAGTACAGTGACGTTTATGTTACTCTCGAAAAAAAACGTATTTTATCCAAACATTTTGTTATGGTAAATACTTTGTAACTTTTTTTTTCATTGCAATGTTTCAGTCTGCTTAAAAATAAAATGAAAGTAAATCAGGATCATTGGAACACGTGGAGACAAATCCAGAAATTGTAACAAAGAAATTTCATGGCCCCACAGGAAGAGCACGAGGGACAAACCTCTGGCAACGGGTAACGCAACTGCTAAATAGTTTGGGCTGGGGGTCAAAAACTACAGAAGAATGGAGGAAAGTTGGTTGTGCACTATGATATTAATTTAAACGATAGGTACAAGTTAAGAAATGTTGGTAGTCTGTAACTTATTGGAAATGTAAAGTTCCGCAAAAGCTGCCCAGTTAAGAAATGAAAAACAGGCAACTGGAGGTGGAGAAGTAAAGCATATCTTTCTAATAAAACCAGAACGTCTATTCCGGTTCATTGGACAAAAAGATATTTAAGGAGATGATGTTCCCGAGCTAGGATCTTGTCAGGTGATTACTAGAGTAAGAATTAAACATCTTAATTTCTAAATTAATTCATTTTAGATCCATATTACCGAGACCTACCGCCTTCAAGAGATTGTTTTGCCTATAGCTTCTTCAAATAGGAATGAAGCAACCATGCTAGAATTGGGGGGCTTCAATGGTAATAAGCAAAACGGCTGAACATGTAACGTTATATAACTAATATCATTTCTTTTTAGCTACACTCAGAAAGGGAATCGTGGCTTATGATTAGACTGGGTGCGGTATTCTGAGTCATCTGTCCTTTGTTCTCTATAATACATTACATTGTGAAAAGGACAGATGACACATCATACCGCATATTTGCCCTATTTGCTTATTTCCTATTGGAATTTCAAGTGTCTACCAATCCATTGGGTAGTGCAAATACAGAAGCAGGTCAGAAATATATGTCAGCATACAGCATGTTGTCGACCCCATCATCCAGTAAAGGAAGACGAACTACATGAATGCTGATAAACGAGCCAAAAGATATAGATTCTTTGTTGGAGAAGGAGAAAGAAGGAGGAAGAGTCACTCACGTTACTGCACAGTATTGACAGTCAATTGGAAGCTCTTATAACATCAACAAGCTCACTGACAGTATTACATCTATTGCTGAGTCAATGAAGGAATTAATAAAGAACTAAATATTATAATTTCTTTGATTTCATTGGTACTGTCTGTTGCTCCAATATTTAATACTATATTGTTTGTATACAGGGTGTTAGGTAAACATGCGGCAAAAATTCAAGGGGTTATTCCTTGGCCTATTCTAAGAATATTTTGTTCTTTGATGATTTTTTAAAAACCCCTTTGTTTCGAAGATACAGATGAACAAAATTTGCGACAACCATATTCGATATTTGTTGAAACCATTAATGTAAATAAAAGTACGCCAATGAGTTTATCAAGTACAAAAAATTGTTGACGATAACTTGGAACGGCTGTTTTATCTACTAACGTACACGTGGACCATACGCATGGCCTGCTCGGTCCCCCCGCCCCTCCCTCCGGATTATTTCTTATGGGGGTCTCTGAAGTCATTAATTTACGCTACTCCAGTGGAGAATTTGGACGAATTGCGAAATCGAATAATTGCTAGGTGTAACTCAATTAGAAACGACCCTGGTGTGTTTGAAAGAGTTCGGCACTCAATGCGGAGAAGATTGAATGCTAGTTTCCTGGCTGGAGGAAGTAATTTCGAACATTTATTGTAGATTGACCAACTTTACATATACTTTTTGGTAATAAAATGTTGTTACTGTCGCAAATTTTGTACACCCTGTATCTTTGAAACAAAGGTTTTTTTCAAAAATCGTCAAAGGACAAAATATCTTTAGAATAGGCCGAGGAATAACCCCTTGAATTTTGCCGCATGTTTACCTAACACCCTGTATATGTTTCATGACCTATGTACTTATCTTTTTAAATATCTGCTGTATTCCTTTTAGGTCAATCTAACAAATCTGGAGTTAATAGCTATATTTTCAGAAATTTAAATATGCATGGGTAATAGTTTTTGTATGTATAGGAATAAAAATAGTATACAATATGATTTTAATTTTTTTGCAGAAAAGTGTATCTTTTCCTATAAATTTTATTAATAAATAAAAGAAAATATAATTTATAACTGCAAAATAAATAAAAATGTTTCATGGTAGTCAATCTTCGAAATACATTCCCAGTAAATTTTATCTAGCTGCAATACCTTAATTGTATAGATTATAATCACCTGCCACTGGAACATTTTCATATTCCTCATTTTGAGGCATTTCCAAATTATTGGGTAAATGATCTTCCACACAAATATTGTGCAATACGCAACATACATTTGTTATTAATCCCACTTTATTTGCCTCATGCCCTAGCACTCGTTCTTTTAAGAGGCTTTTAATATGCCAAAGCTGTTCTATACAATTTCGTGCTCGAATGTGTGCAAACTTTCGAGCCCGTAAACTTACTGGTTCTTCACTTACTATTGAAAAAAAATTAAAGCTGTAGAAGCTCTTAACTTTGTAACAAGCTAGTATTTTATCGTTACACACACTATTTTTAAAGGTCAGATATACAATTTTCAAAATAGTTTTGAAACCAATAAAAAAATTAAAGTTTAACTGATCTTGAAAAAAGTCCCGAACACCCTTAACTAGTCTTATTGAGTTGGTTATGTTTCTTGCGATTTCCCCTTCACCGCCTGGGAAACGATGCTTCCCCACACACTGGGCTCGGACGCGCAGCCCGAGTAGGATTCTGCACCGCTTCCGTCGGCGAGGCGTTCTTTCACACAGACATATCCGGCAGTTGTCGGGGTGTTGCGGCACTCATTTTTCCGGACTTGTACACGGTGACTGGACATGTCCCAAGTGCTAGTATCGGTAACATTGCCCTCGTCACTTGACTCCAAGGGACTCCACCGTCACTTCGATCTCTAGAATCTCTGATGGCAAGAATGTCCTTCTCTTGTCAGTTGATCTTTACAATTACGTGAGGCACCGGAGCGCCTTGTTGTCTCTTCGGCATCCGGCTCCGGATATAGATTTTTGGCCCTAAGGTCTCTGCAATATCCTTCTCGGCGATACCCATCGACACTCCTCTGATCACAACGTTCAACTTCTTCTACCGAAGCTAATAGGTGTGATAAGGCAATCTTATCATTGACGGGTCGTATGATCTCCCTGAACAATACCACGGCGTCTGGCTCAATCATGATTTTGTCCGCCGTGTTGGCACCTTCTTGAAGACAAAACCGCCAGTTTGGGGCGTATCTGCGTCGACGTCAGTCTTCGTTTCGACTTCAACGGTTTTGTCCATCTTGGCCTCTTTGTTTTTCTTCGACGACTGCGCGACTTGTTTCGTGTGCGTTACCACCTCACGCCCGTTTGTAGCCGACTTTTTCTTCGTTTTATTATCTTCTTTAAAATCGCCACGAAGGGACTTTTCTTCGTTGTGCTCGACGACTTGTTGCCTGTGCGAGGCGTTGGCTTCGGCGTCGATTTGGTAGGTATAGGTACGCTCGATAAAAATAGAGATGTTGGAGATAATGGTCGACCGGTTACTTCCCCGATTAGTCGTAACACAGGGTGCAGGTCCAGGTAGGTACATCCATACACTACGAAATGCAGCAGTGAAATGGCGGCGGCCGGCAAAAACAGTACTTAGGCTTTTTATGAATTAGCACTTTCTAAGGCCATGGTAAGTATACTTACCACCAATTTCATCCATTTCTTAAATGTTCAAGATAAGCTATTTTACCACTTTTCATTAATAATAAAGTTGGTAACTACATGTCAATTTTACAGAATACGTACAAGCGCGGTCGTTTGTGCTCTCCTAAAGCAAGTCAAAAGAGAATAAGAAATATGTTCACAACATACAAAGTTCCTTTTAAGATCATGTAATATCAGTCATCTATGAAAAAAATTATAGTATACAATTCCTTTTGTAGTTTGTACTATTTACTAAACTCAGTTGAGTTTCAATCGGCAAGGAGAGCGGTTGTCCGGCGATAAGTAACTTCGTAAATCGAGCCTTATCTCAATAAACGCGTCTGACAGTTACTGAAAACATCAAACATTAAAGATACATAAAACAGTGATGACACAGGGAGCGATTTAGCTTCCGAGAAGTCGATTCGAGCGACGTCCCTGACGCTGTGCTTCTGATACAAGACTGGAACAAATACACTCAGAATAAAAAGTGATAATAAAAAAAAGAACCAGAAAGAATACCAAGAAGAACTGAAGGAGATAAGAAGGGAAAATGAAATATTAAGGGAGGAAAAATAACAAATTAAGAGACAAATGAAATCCATGGAGAGGAGAATGAATAGAATGGAAAAAATGAGCATAAGGAACAACGTTGTAGTATCGGGAATGAAAATATCAACGAATAACGAAATGACCCTAGAAGAAATAGATATACAGAAGAAACTGAAGCAGATAGAGAATGAACGTAAAGAAGGAAAAAGAGTTCAGCTAGGTTATCAAAAGATCATAATTGATGGAAGAGATTATAAATGGGACAGGGAAAGAACGAAGTTGGAAAGATACGAGAGAGAGCCCCGAACAGAAATTCAAAAAACTGATAATATTAGAAAAGAAGTGAACGACGACGACAACCATGGCAAAGAAGAAGGATACGATCGAGAGAGGTGCAAAGCGGAAGAGGGGTGAGGATGGTAGAAGGGAAGGGTTCGAAAAAGGGAAGAATCGTGGGGAGCAGCGTCGGAAAGGGAAAGCGAAAATACATTCGCACTGGGGGTAACTCGACCCAAGGAGGCAACGCAAAACTTAAACAAAACAAGAGGAGGGGAAAACAAGGGGTTTAATGAAGCCGGCAAGAAGAACAAGATAAAAGAAGAAGGAAAGCAGTATAGTACACTGAGAGTGGGTGCGTGGAATGTGAGAAGTGTGAATGGGAAGGAGGAGGAGTTGGTGATGGAAATGGAGAAGCATAAGATAGAAATAATGGGAATTACGGAAACGAAAAAGAAAGGGAGTGGCATGAAGAGAATTCACAAGGGATACTGGATGTTCTGGTCTGGAGTTCAACAGACAGAAAGAGCAAGAGGCGGGGTTGGATTGGTAATAACGCCAACTAGATTGAAAGACATGATGAAAGAAGAATATATAAATGAGAGATTGTTGAAGGTAGAAATTAGTATATTGGACGAGACTTGGACACTAATAGTGGCATATGGGGTAAGTGAGGACGTTTGTAAAAAAGAAAAAGACGAGTTTTTTGAAAGACTCCAGAAAACAATAGACGAGGGGGAGAAAATATTATAGTATTGGGAGACCTCAATGGCAGAGAAGGAAATCTGAATGAAGGAATCGAGGATATTATGGGAAAAGAGGGAGAACAAACAAAATAACAATGGAAGCAGAATAATAGAAATTTGTATAGAAAACAATCTAGTCATAGAAATCTCGAAGTTCAGACACAAGGACATTCACAAGTTCACGCGAGTCGAAGAAAGCAGGAGAGAAAAATCAATTATAGACTACTTCTTAGTAAGCAAACACAAAGAGGAAATGATACAAGATATTAAAGTAACACGCAGTGCAGAGATAGGAAGTGACCACTACTTCGTAAAAATGGATATGAGAGGGAAAGAGAAAAGAGAAGAGAAAAGAGAGGACAAAAGAAGAACGAGGATACAAGAAAAAATTAAGAGTTACAAATTGAAAGAAAGAAAATATCATGAAAAATACCAACAAATATTAGCTAAAAGATTTGATGACCCGGAAGGAAGCGGAATTGAAGGAAAGTGGAATCATTTCAAAAACAGCTTATTGGAAGCAGCAAAGGAGAGCTGTGGAGTTAAAAAATATCAAACAAGACCGGAAAAAGAACAGAGTGGTGGACCACTGAAATAAAACATATTGTAAAAGAGAAGAAAACCAGTTGGAAAAGATATCTTGAAACAAGAAACCTGGACGATTTGGAAGAATATAAGGAGAAGCACAAAGGTCAAAAATGAAATTAAGAAAGCGAAAGAGAGGTGTTGGATAAAATTTGGAGAGAAAATGACTAATAATTATAGCGAAAATCAAAAATTATTCTATGGCACACTCAAACAATTAAGACAAAAAGACAATATGGTATGGTATGGTAAACATAAAAGATAAGTATGGTCGTATAATTACAGAAGAAGATCAAATAATGGAAATATGGCGGCAACACTTCCAAGAGCTGACAGAAACAAATGTCGAGACATGGGAAAAAGAAGAGGAGACAGAGGAAATACAAAATATAGAACCAATTCAAGAAGAAGAAATAATGGAGTGTGTAAGGAAGCTGAAAATAGGAAAGGCTCCAGGAAGAGACAACATAACACCAGAAATGATCAAATATATGGGACAAAAAGGGATAAGACAAATAACCAAGCTAATGAATACGATTATACAAGAAGGTAAAATATCGAAGGAGTGGAACTCGGGAATAATATTGCCCATTTATAAGAAGGGGGACAAGAGGGATTGCAATAACTACAGGGGAATTACACTAACAAGCGTCCCAGGTAGAATATTAGCGAGTATTATAGAAAAAGAATAGAAAGATAACTGAGGAGAGCATAGAAGACACTCAATGTGGATTTAGAAAAGAAAGAAGTACACAAGATTTAATATTTGTGATTAGACAAGCAAGTGAAAAGATAATTAACAACAAAAAAGAAATACATATATGTTTTATAGACTTAGAAAAAGCGTTCGACCGGATAAGAAGGGAAGACATATGGAATGTCCTAGAAAAGAGAAATATAGACAAACGAACAATAGAGTTAATAAAAGAGATGTATAGGTATAACACAAATATAGTAAGAACCAACAACGAAGAATCTAAAAAGTTTACAACAAAGATTGGGGTAAAGCAAGGCTGTGTGCTTAGTCCATTGTTGTTTTCTATAGTACTAGATGAGGCCATAAAAAGTGTTAAAAAACAAATGAAACCACTAAAAATGGGTCACTGGAAAATGAAGGAGACTAACTTGTGTGAACTGATGTTTGCGGATGATATGGCAATTCTGGCTGAATCAGAAGAAGCGCTACAAAGGAACCTTGAAATCCTAAATAAGGAAATAAAGAATATAAACATGAAAGTGAACATCGAAAAGACCAAATCAATGATAATAGCAGGAGAAAGGAAAAAACAAAACATCAAAATCGAAGGGAGGACAATAGAACAGGTGAATAACTACAAATATTTAGGAACAATAATTCAATGGGACGGAAAAATGGAACAAGAAATTAATGAAAGAATGAAAAAGGCGGCAAGAATGTTTTATATAATGAGAACTACGTTTCTGGGGAAAAAGGAAGTGCTAAAACGGTTTAAAACGGAAATTGTGAAAAAAGTGATAAGACCAACAATAACATATAGTAGTGAGTGCTGGACAGGGTCAGAAAAGGTAAAATCGCGGGTGAACGCCATGGGTATGGGATTCCTAAGACGAATAGAAAACAAGACCAAGAAAAACAAGATAAGAAACGAGAATTACTGGCAAAACCTAGGAATAAAACCCATATGGAGAATAGTGGAGGAGAATCAGCTGAGATGGTTCGGCCATGTGTGTCGTATGAGTGATGATAGCGATGATAGACTGACAAAGAGTGTATGAGACACGAGTGATAGGAAAAGACAAAAAAGGAAGGCCAAGAAGAAGATGGAAGTAGGGGAGTAAGGGGAGCAGCGACAGAGAGGGGAATTGAGTGGGAGGGAATAAAGGATCAGACTGGAGACAGAAAACGGTGGAGAGAATTATATAGAAAATAGGAAACTTGACCCCATCCAAGTCTTTCACCGAAAGGTAGATAGGAACATGATTAAGAAGAAGTATTTACAATATATATATTATAAATATAAAAACAGAAAAACATTGTTTCTACTACTTTTTAATAGCCCCCAATGGGCGGTGGTAAGCATACTTACCACCCAAAAAATGAAATTAATTTTATCTAATAAGCTAGATGAATTTCTTTTCTTAAATCAATCTCATTCCCAAAAATATTTTAATATACCATTACTAGAAATAAATGGTCTGATGATGAGCTAATGCGTGTGTTACTGAATTTAGTTTACATATTTTCTAGACTTTTCAATCTTGGTAGCACTAGAAGTAGATATCGCCATATTTTTATACGTATTTCTCACATATGCACATATTTTGTTGATAATTTCCGAACAAATGTTTATTTTGTAAAACTAATACATACATACACGACATTATTGGTTCGTAAAATGTGATTACATATAAGAAAAATTAATGAATGAGTTTTGCCTTGGTAGTCAATTAGTCTTTATAAGGAACTGCCAGTTGCCACTGGAGGATAGTTAAACAGATATTGATGTATTCAATCTATTAGGATTGCAAATTGAATTTTTATTGACTTAAAGGTGCATTGATTAACTACTATATAAGAGTAATATCGTGAAAATATATTCTTAACACCAGTGTATTTAATGATAATTCTGCAGAAAAATTATCCTACTAGAATGAATTGGTTCACGACAGACTGGACAACTTTGTTGATATTTAAGACTGTCACAGATACATTGCCAGCAAAACAAATGTCCACAAAATGTAGCACAAATACTTTTACAACTTTCAACACATAATGTACATATTTTAGTAGAATTATTAAAACAACTAATATTTTCATTTATAGTAATTTTTTGCTGCATATAAATTTTAATCAAATCATACACTACATAGAGTAATGATACTACTCCTAATAACTTTATATTTGATGTTGCTGCATCATGTTGCATCCACTGTCTAAGAAATACCTAAAATTACAAATATAAAAACAAGAACTACAGATACAAAAATAACTGACTCACATATTCTATACCTGTTATTCGGTTAGAGATGTTATGGTATTTACCATTTATATAAAAAAGTGAACAGTGGAGTCTATAAAATAGGTCCTTGTTCAGTCTTAAAAATGTCAAATTTCTAATAATTTCTGTTTTAGCTCCTGTTTGTAAACTCTTAGATTTAGACACTTGGTTTTCAAACTTTTCTAATACTCGATTAACAAGTTGTTCCCCTCCGATGTAGAAAATCAACCACATAAATTGCAACTGAAACATATAAACATAAATAATTAGTTAATACAATAAATAATATTTACATATTTTGAAGAAATTTGATTATCTTTTAAACGAATAATTCCAGTGTATTCTTCTCCCAAAGTCTGTAAACTTGATAACGACGTTAATGAATAATACCAAGTTGTAGTTAAAAGTGGTAACAATTTTCTTATACGATTATAGTTCTCTCGACCAAAACCTTTTATAGCTAATCCCAAATATTCTTGCAGTTCCTCAATAAATGATTCATCGCGTTGATCACTTTGAATAATATTGATTACTCTAGCTTTATAAAATTTCATTATGCTAAAAAGAACTACATCATACATATATCATATATAAAGTATACATGTATGTATACATAACAAGAACAGTGAAGTGAATATAGTCACAATTGTCATGTTTTAAGTTATTTATATTTTTAATCCAATCCGTTTCAACATATGAATTGCGAACTCTTTTTGAGAGTTGAAGCCAACTACCACCTTGGAAAAGGTGATGCTAAATATGAACGTGAATAAAATTTTGTCTTTTATTGTATTTTCTAACAATTTTTTTGCGATATACGCCAAATATAAAAACAAGTTCAAGAATAATAATACATCTTAGAACAATGCTTGATATTCAAATATAAATGAAAATGTTAATTTATCTTATAAGCATTTCAGGAATTTAAACTATAGAAGATTTGAAGTTTACGATCTAAGCTAAAACGTTGGCTAAAAACTTTTCTTGAATTGTTAGTAATTTCCCGCTGTAAGATTCAAATGTCAAGATGTAAAAGGTGTCTGTGTCAACGTATACAATTTTTGAGTTAAAATTGTATGGAAAAAACTAGTTGAAAATGAATATTTAACGGGATTAATAATATTCAGATTGTATGTTATAATTAGTTACTATTTTTTTAATAATTCAGTGTATTAGTATTAAAAAATGAAGCCCAGTAAGTATTTCATTACACTAAAAACTATGGTTAAAAAAATCCAATACTTTTATTTATTCAAGGTACTGGAATTGGAAACAATAGTTTGAAATATATAAGTTTAATCACTCTAACAGTGCAGAATGCTCTATTAGGATTGAGTATGAGATATGCCAGAACTCGTGATGGGGACATGTTTTTATCATCAACAGGTTTGTTAGATTTAAAATACATTGGAGTTATATAGCTTTAACCTTTTTATATTATAGCTGTTTTTATGTCTGAGGTAGTTAAACTAGGAACATGTTTGGCTATAGTTTACATACAAACAGGAGGAGTCCAACAACTACTTGAAACTTTAAGAGATACTATAATACGACAACCTGTGGATACTTTTAAAATATGTGTACCTTCACTAGTTTATATTATTCAAAATAATCTTTTATATGTTTCTGCATCACATTTGGATGCTGCTACTTACCAGGTAATTGTAAAGTTAGATTTTTATAAATTTCATATTCTATTACAGTACATACTTAAATCATGGTAATAATCTATTTTAGGTTACCTATCAAATGAAAATTTTAACCACAGCAGTGTTTGCAGTCCTTATATTAAAGAAGCAACTTTTAACGACCCAATGGTTTTCACTTGTAACACTTGTAGTGGGAGTGGTTTTAGTACAACTGGCACAAAGTAGTGAACATGCTGTATTAACACATGGTCCCCAACAGAACAAGCTCTTGGGTTTTAGTGCTGCATTATTAGCATGCTGTCTTTCAGGTTTTGCTGGCATTTATTTTGAAAAAATGCTTAAAGGCAGTGACATTTCAGTGTGGATGCGAAATGTTCAATTAAGTTTATGTTCTATACCCTTTGGTCTGTTAACTTGTTTTATAACAGATGGTGCCATTATACATGACAGAGGTTTTTTTTTTTGGATATGACAAATTCATTATTTATTTAATAGTTTTACAAGCTGGTGGGGGTCTTATTGTTGCTGTTGTCGTTAAGTATGCAGACAATATACTCAAAGGGTTTGCTACCTCCCTAGCCATAATTATTTCATGTATAGCATCAATATATATTTTCAATTTCCAACTTACATTTCAGTTTGCCATAGGAGCTCTGTTTGTAATCTTTTCAATATTTCTGTATGGATATGTGCCAAAACCAGTTACAGTTACGACTACCTACAGGGTGTAAGTTAATTACTAAGTAACTACAAAAATTATTATGGAATATGACTTGCCCTAGACATTCACATAAAAATTTTCTTATAGGGCATTAAAAACAAAATGTTATACAAATCATATGAATCTAAGGAAATACTTGTCTTTTTGTGTGTGTATTTGTTTAATTACCTATGTGGAAAGCATAATAAAAATAGATAATAATAAAACAATGTTTTTAAAGCTTTATAACTTAAGTTTGTGTGTATATGTTCATAATATATTTTATATATTGGGTACAGCTTATTTTTGTCTTATACTAATTGTGCTTGATCAGGGCACCATAGAAAATAGTCTTTTTTTGTGAAAGCAACAAAGATATCGAGGTGGAGTAAATTATAAAATTGTTTTGTAATCAGAAAGCATGTGATATATACTACTAATTAAGTAAAATGATTTTTGTTGTCAGATCTATTTAGAAAAGTAGGACATTGTCACAAATTGATACAATTTTTATATTATATTTTTTGTTTTTATATTTTCTGTGCAGATATTGTGAAATTGTTGACACATAATAATAAAGCAGTGTAATTACTAAAATATCGTAACACACAAACTAGTGATTATGAGGACATCCTTCTTTTTGTGGTAGCTACAATTGTGATAATCATAGCCATTTATTGATCAGTTTAATTCTATCAGTAGCGATTAAGGCATCGTTTAGATTGCGCTTGTGTTATTGATTCACTACAGTACTTTAGTGAGGTTTTTCCTCAATCATTGAACCACATAATTTTTATTTTTCCACAGTGTTTTATCCATCTCCGATGCTTTGCTTGTATTAGTTCACAAATATTCATATGTACGATTTCTAGCTCCCGTTTTTAGTTGCCACCGTTCCCACATATTTTTTACGTACTTTTCCTTTGAATTTCACATATGTAGTACATAGTTTAAGAGTTTTATTTGCTCTTCCTGGATACCTAATTTTATACGTTTTATTTTTCTTTTTCATTACCTCCTAATCACATCTGCAGTATGTTCCAATTTTTTAAATAGTATTTTTTTCTGTGTAAAGAACTCCTTAATTTTTGGGAGATTTATGCCATAATACATTTTCTGAAAAATTTTCCTCATTTTAATTGTAGGTATCACTTACTATTGTCCTGTTATTGCCACTAGTATGTTTCTAGTTTTGCAAGGAACATCACTCAACATTTTTTTTTACTAATCTCCATTGTTTCTTTTTCGATAACTTTCATTTATTAATTTCTTGGTTACCCTAATATCCGTTAGGTTTACTAACATTCTTATTACTGACAACACCTTTATATGGTCAATAATATGCAGACCGACACATAGTCGGGAGGAACACATTGTGCGCCTCATATTCTCGAAGTAATAACTGGAGTTGCTCAGTTTGTGCCCACAGTACTACAACTATCCGAAACGGCGGTACTAGAATAAAATAACATCGGCATACACGTTCTCAGTTTCAATGTATAGTATAAAGCTTACTCACTATCTGTATTCGTATAGCACGACGTTATTTTATTCCAGTATAATCGTTTCCGATGATTGTAGTACTATTGGCGCAAACTAAGCAACTCTAGTAATAAGGAGTTTTACGACCGACTAGGCAACCAGATACTCTATATTTTTAATGTATAACATTACCGATTTGATGCCTAATATGTTTCCCGCCATGTGTAGTGTACTGAGCAAACATGAGGTATGATGAGTCATCTGTCCTTTCCACAATGTAATATATTACAGACGACTAGGCAAATCTGCCCTAGTTTAATATGTAGGGCTGCATTTTCCTGCTCGGTATGTGGGGCGAACCTAAATCAACTGCAGTTAAATTTTTACTATTACTTTTATTGCTCATTCTAATTATAAACTTATATTTAGTGTCTATTGACATTATCTCCTGATTTTCTAAATTTGTTGCAGGTGCTGTACTTTCCTCTTGTATTGCAGATGCAATTTCGTTACTCTGATGCTTGTGTCTAAAATTAGAAAATTTGTATCATCAACGCCTTTACAGAATTCATTAATTTGAATTTATTTCGTGGCTTCTCAAAAGTACAGATTTATGCAACATATCTTTTGCTATTAATCTGCAGGTCACCAGGTTTGCTAGAGTACGGTGTTGTTTCCTTAAAGAGAAACCGTTGTAATAACGTGCCTCATAGCTGGCGGAAACAAAAATTAAATTTAATAAACAATAACTATGTGTGTATACAGTTCCATTTATATTTACCTCTTTACTTTGACTTTGATTCCGTCTGTAGTTATGGTTTTGGTTCTCGTATTAGGATTTCTTTGTACTGCACGTTGTAAGCGTTTAAAGTTTCTTGGTGCAACTGATAAAATTGTCAAAATTCCAGGTTTTATTCGTTGACCCAACGATATTCTAAATTTTTTACAAATCCGTATTTTGTTATGATCTCTGATATGTTTTATATATGAACACATTTTGAAAGTAATGCTCTTATCGTTGCTTGCAATAAGTATACAACAATCTTTTCCAACGATAAATATAAAATCATACAAGTAGATGTATTATATTTACGTAAAATTTTCTTTTTATACTTACCTTTTAGTTAATATATTTAAAAGTTATTAACACTGTATTATGCCATAAAAGTTATATTTTTTCCCTTGAGGGAGTGTTTCCTAGTCTGCCACACCAAACCTTGATAGCTTATCGTCGAACCCTAGCCAGTTTACTGCATCAAGTTTGTGTCCTCGATAAAGTTTACCCCCTTCTAATGACAAGCTTTTTTATCGTCTCTGGTTGCAGGAATCCAGATCTAATGAGTTTAAGCTCCTTAACTCCTACTGGCACTCAAAGAGGATTTGTTGAGGCGTTTCCTCTTTGATATAACAAGCCCTACAGACAGGATCTTCTCTCAGTTCTTCATCTCAGTTCTTATTATTTGATAATGAATATCCCTATACCCTCAATTAACTATCGAATGTGTTTAGAGATTTTAAAACACTGACTTTAAGTTTGATTAAGTAAACTCTTGGCTTAATACATCTTTAAACTTATTCGTACGTCATTTAAAATTTTATTTTTACACAATATTTCTTATGCCGCCACATCACATTTTACTTTGTACTCCCCATAGACTATTTCCGTAATGCAGCCTGTACCATTAAAAATTCTTGAGTAGCAATTTATGTTGCGTACAATATACTGTTTCAATATTATCGAAAATATTTTACTTAATTTTCTTATTTATAAAAAACAATTTGTCTAAGGATAATGATGTTCTTTAACTATGTCAACTAATAACCACTCATTCCCCGTAAAATAAGATAACAAGAATTTTTTAGGCGAATTAATTTCGAAATTGGCTTCTATACAAGTTATGAAACGCTCAAATATAGCGTACTTTGGATCTTACCTTCAATGTTGTTTTAACAAATAATATATTTGGTTGAATTGTACAGGGTATAACATTAATATAAATCGTGTTTTTTAAAAGAAATCCTCAGCTGTTTTAATGTAGAATTTGTAGAAGCACACAGAACTATTACATTTACAAAAAAAAAAAAATTACTTGCTTCTTGGGTGGGATAAGTGTTATAAAAGAAACCGTGCCTTGTTATACTATTTAATATTTAATTATTCTATCCAATATTTAACTATTTATAAGTTTGAAATTTTTCTTTTTAGGGAAAAAGTAAGCACCATGTAGTCGTTCCGTAGCTTCGCTCTACCTAAAAATAATTTTATTCTGAGGAACGAGGAAAGGAAAGATTAATGCCAAGAACAATAAACAAACAATTATTTTATATCTATACATTTTTATATAATATTCTTTTTTGATATTTTTTGGTATTTTTGATGTACTTAATAAAGTAGTGTGATAGCATTCTGTTTGTTTAGAAACACTATCTTATAACCTTTGCGTAGACATGCTTAAAGCATTGGTTATCCGTTTTTGCTTACTTTTTCCTATATAATTTACATAATATTTAATATATCTAATAGAAAAATAGTATATCTTAAGCTAGAGAAAGCATCACGTTAACATTTAGCTGTAACGTCAGGTATATTATTTTATTTGGCTCTAAATGTTTCTAAAGAGTATTAAAAAAGTATTAAATAAAGATATGCTAATACAGATAATAATGATTAATGAAGCTTGTTGGTACTAGTAATGTACATATCTAATTTTTGTAAGGACAAATTTGTGATACCACCAAAAGATGTAATTTTTGTAGTAAAATTAATTTGATTAAATTTGCTTTGTTTTATTAAATAACAAATCAAGCAATACTAAATACCCTTGACGTAAGATCATCAGTACTATACTATCCTACATTATGCCTTTATAAAATCTTAGTTTCTGTGTCAGATGCATTGTGCTTTTAATCAGGTGGCCTGAGCGACTGTCCAGGGCATCAAAAGTTCAACCATAAAAAATAATTTTCTCAATAAAAGGATTATTACGTAGTATTAAGTACTGTTACGATGCTCGAAATTAATTACCGCGTGGACGTGCGAAGACCGAAGACCCACGGTAAAGCATAGACAGAAGCGACAAAGTTAGAAAATCTTGTGGTAAATTCTGTATGCGCATGGCCGGCAACCATGTTTTAAATACGACGACAATGTTATATTTGACTAGCTTCATTAATGTTATTATTCTGGGACGGTGTGTGTATATTAAAATTAAAATATGCGATTATTGTAGTGTATCGCTTATTTAACTTTTTAGTAAATACTATTTTTAACATATCCAAAACTAATATTTTTCAATTAATAAGAACAAATGTGCACCTTTCGTATTTTCAAAATGGCGTTAGCTAACTTCAGAGCTATTTCGAGGACATTCAAATCGACCACATGAACATCAAAGCTGCCGATACGCTTTGTCGCTTGTATCTATTCTTGCTCACGGTTTTGTTTGGGAATTTCCACTGCGCTCGCGTCGTCGCCAGAAATATCTAAAAGTTTAATACATAAGTATATAAACAGCTGGGGCGCGCGTCTTCAATGTCTTAGCGAGTTAACGTTTTAAGATATAACGGTGCGAATAGGAAGCGAATTACAAAAAGTGTGATTAGTTATGGTTATTTTTTTAATAATGTATTCTCCATCATGGTGATTTTTGATTTTAGAGGAGGACGTCAAATTGCCAAATTTTACCTTGAGCCGGTACTGCTTTTAATGCTTAGTCTTTTAAAGCCGCCATTCTACTTTCATCAAACATTGTTAGAATAATGTGTATATATATCTTACTAGGTCACCATTCTCTTATCTCTTTTACGCAATTCATAGAATTAATTGTGTTACTGGACAGCTTAAAATACAGTCTGCAAAAATTAGTACAGTGTCATTTTCTATTAGTTATAGCAGTCAATACAGTAGCGAAATAGGCGCAACCAACAACGCAACATCCAGAACTAAATGCAAATGATGACGCGCTTTGGTAAATGCGCAAGAAAATCCTATTTTGGTAAACTTATGAGCATACCTAATGTATTTCTATCATGGATGGTAGGTTATGAATTATAACCTAATCTATGCTACTGCGATTTTCCCGAATTCCTCCAGATCTCACGCCCGAGTTCGCAAACAGTATGCGATATGTAATATTCGTCCAACATTCAAGTCATCGTTGTTTATATAGTTTTTACCACATTATTTTTGGTCCTGCGGACTCTTTATTAAAATAAAATAAGTGTTGAATGGATATTTATTAGTTAAAAAAGAATACCTATAAATCTATCTGTTATAGGCATAAGCTAAATACAATCAACCATGAAATTCGATCCAGACCTTTTCTTTCAATAGTAATTTAACATTTCTTATCTGTTACAAGTATTATAACAGATAAGGGGCAAGGAACAGCAGAAAGCGTACCGCTGCACATCGGGTCGGTTCACCCTCTTCGGCTGGTTCCCCCACTATGACGAATATTTCGCCAGGCAAGTGAGGGAAGCTGGCAAGTCGTTTCTAATATTCGACCTATGGTTATGATCAGAGGTGTGCATCGTCGAAATGTAATTAAACTGTTCAACATGGCTGCGCCGCGCCAAGTGTTTCATTTTTTTCGGCGTGGAGCATCTTTGAAATATCAAATTCAAGGCGGAGCACTACATTTTATTTTGCAGATAGATCTAGAATGTATTTGATAAATAAAATGACAGGCTAACCATCGTGTGTATAAGCTAGGAAAATAGACAATGTACGCCTGAAACGTGTGCCAACTCCTCTATCGAAATTTCGAAATCCGCACCAACCTTCTTCAACATTCAAATTTAAATTCACGCTTCCCTCGTCCCCTCTCAAAAGTGCCGCCCCTGAAATTCAAAATTCGCACCAACGCCCTTGAAATTTGAAATCCATACTAGGGCTCCTCCCTTTCCCAAATTCAAAATTCCTGATACCCCGAAAGTGAAAATTTGCCCTCGCCTATAAAGAGTGACCACGTCTATCTCTCAGCCATGAATGCGAAAGTAGTTCACCTAACACAATCCTTAACATTGATCGCGATTTTTGACATTCGACAGGAAGTGATGACGTCACTGTATGCACTACATCGTTGATTACCAGTCCAAGTATTAGTCCTAGAAACACTATAGGCCATCGTTCGATCGTCAGTAAACTGAGGAATCAGCGAATTAACCGAGTTTTATACGATTCATCGGGTACAAATCACAGCATGATCCATCCAGACGTCACAAACGGGCTTCAACATTATATTTTATTGTGATATTATAAGTTAATGTAAAATGTAAGATAATGAAACGCGAATTAATTATTAATTTATTAGAACGTTATAGCCAGGCTTATGTTTAAATAGATCGTTCATACCAACGATATTTGGTGGTTTATATCAAGTCAAACATACGGCGCTCGATCTGGTCGTGGATGAATAGCCGCTGCCGCTCTCATTCAATAAGGTATGATGTACTACTTTCTGCAACTTCCCTACATTGTAAGACGAATGCCTACATCAATGATAACTTATCAATGATGAAATTATCATTGAATAATAAAACAAAGTGACAGTGTTAGTCCGATTTACACTGGTTAATGATAATATGTAATCCACCTTTTTAACAAACTCAAGTTATAATACTTCTTCTTCGCATCGGTTTGCAAATTTGTTGGAATCCGGCATCGACGCGAAATTTTATGTATCGTGTTCCTGAGTTGAACAGCTCTTTTGTTCTTTAAAAGTTGGAAGACTGAAGAAGTTCAAGAACCCGACTCCGG
This sequence comes from Chrysina gloriosa, assembly GCA_038088585.1. Classification (NCBI taxonomy): domain Eukaryota; kingdom Metazoa; phylum Arthropoda; class Insecta; order Coleoptera; family Scarabaeidae; genus Chrysina; species Chrysina gloriosa. The sequence goes on along the minus strand of CM076094.1, from coordinate 25,270,446 downwards.
ATGGACACTAGGTTCCGTGTCGCATCTACAGACCAACACCAATACTTGTAAAGCACTTACACCCTGTTTCCGGTTTCAACCGATAACTATCCGTTAAAGGTAGATAACTAACACATAACTGAAGCTGTAAACTGTTGACATCGTTGAAAAAAGATGTGACTTCAAACATAGTATTTTGGTGATATTCATGTTTTGAGGTTTGTCAATTCAGCAAAATATAAATAATATCGCTTATATTTGCTTTGTCTGTGTAGGGGTTGTAATCAGTTTTGTGTTGTTGCCTCATTGAAAGTATTCGTAATTAAATAGCACCTATTTTTGTCATCTGTAGTAAGGGAATCGGTTTCTTTGTTTTTAATGTTAGTTTTATACTCCAAAACTGTATTTATTAACTAATGTTTTCGCTTTGTGTGAAGTTCTTGCATGTATCCATGCCTATACTACATATTTGCTAACAATAACAAGAAGTTGGTGAAGTTTAGTGTAGCGTTTAGTTACTAATGCTTACTAAAAATGCAAGCGACTTCAATTACAGAAGCTCTTATCAGAGAGTAAACTTCACGAAAAGGTATTGAATCTTTGGTCATGGATAGTATTAGCTGTGGTATTAGCATAGATATTACTTTACTTACTACTTTTTGGGTCGCTGATTTCACATTCGCTGTGAAAAATCAAACATTCAAAATGGCTTGCTCGATTATAATGATGATTCATTCATGTTTGATTTAAAATAACCCCGACATTAGCTTGCGATTACATTTCCTTTTATATTATTCTTTAGCGTTTTAAATTGTATTCATGTAATTTTTTGAATTATTTTTTTTTTTGCATTTTATAGTATTTTTTATAAGATTTCTTGCAGTTCTTTCACACGATATTGTAGATTTTTCAGAAGAAAAATGTAATATAAAATGAATCGGAATACCCACAATTTTCGAACATATCCGCGAAAGTGCCAGTGATGGTTTCTGTCTATCGGAATATCTGCCGTGTACAACAGCAGACGCCCGAGGACGCTGTCTTGTGGCATTCCCTATTCTATGGAAAAATAGTTGAATTTTACTTCTTTGATTCTTACTTTAAATTTTCTGTCTCTGAAGTCAGAAGGTGTTCGTTAATCTTATGTAAGAACTACTAGATTCTTGCTAGACCATATCAACGGCTTGACTAACGTCCAGAAAGATAGGTATAGCATTCTTTGTGTTCGAGGGCTTGGTTGGGTATGTTTAAAACATACCCAACATCCCCTGTCTTTGTGAGATATATTGAAATGTATACAGACTGATTTTGCGTTATTTGATGCTAATCTGTTTTAGACAAAATATGCGTCAATGGCGTGTAATTCGTTATTTGCGTTGTTTTAAGGTCACCGGCTTTATCAGCGGACACGAAAATTATTGTATCGTCTGCAAACATTACCACATTTCGATATATCATTACCATACCACAGTTATACATTTTATTACATAGAATATGATCGACTAGGTCAAATTCCTTACTTAAGTCCAGAAATATTGGAATTCCCTTCCCCCTATCCATATCCTTGTACAAACTGTTTAGTAACGCCAAAATTATATCCGTGGTAGATTTTCCCTTTCTCAAGCCAGATTTTTGCTCAGAATATTTCTTTTCGTCAAAAAGGAAAAAATGCTCAATAATGTGTTTGTCGTTTTTTACAAGATATTTGTCTTCCCTTTTATGTACAGGAAGAGTCGTAGCAACTTTTAGAATCTTTGGAAATGCGACTGGTGTAAGTGAATTGTTAACAAGTAAAGCGAGGAGAAAAGCACTCGAGTCTATGCAACACTTTATGGGTCTGGAACTAATTTCGTAGTATCCTGTGTATGAACTGATTTTTAGCCTGGATATTGTATTTTTGTAATATCCAATATACAAAACTTACTGAAGTAAAGAAGAACGTTGAGTTGTTAGCAGGTAGGTACATTTAAAGTTATAGCATCATCTTGATCATCATTGCTGTTTATTAAATTATTGGCAACATTTGAAAAATATTCATTAAAATATTCAGCAAGGACGTCCAGACTGGTTACAATTTTATGATCTATTTCTAATTTTATTTCATTTGCTTTGTTGAATGTACCCTTAATAATGTTCCAGACAGTTTTGTTTATTTTGTGAATTTAAGATCTGTTCGCTGTTGTACATTTTTTTGCCTTTGCAATACCACTTCTATACACTCTCTTATATTTTTTATAATATTGCAAGATACTATCTCCACAAAAGGTAAGGATCTTTAAGTTTCCGCGCCGATATTCTGAATCCGGTTGTGCCCGAGTTTTGGTTTTCTTCGCATTTAACAAACTTTTTCTGTTCAATAGGAAAAGGCTAAGTTAAAATTGGTGGTAACATCACTAATAAAATAATAATCAAATAATTAAAATAACATATTAAAATAAGCACATTCGTCTCACCCACCATGCCAGGCCACTGTCCTTGTAGTATTAATTACTTCAAATATAAAATGTTTTCTTCTTTTATTAAGTTTCTTGTATACTACACAATCAGATGAGTTTGCGTAGTTTTCAAAGTGTACTTATAAGGAAGGGGACTCCTTATATACAGGGACGTTCTGCATGATCAGTAAGAGCATTGCGCACAAGAGAACTTTGGAATATGTAAAAAGGGTCATTAACACAAATGTTATCCAAACCATTACTCTCTGATAGGTTCAGTTGTAGTTGGTTTTAAACTATAAGAATTTAGTATGTCAGTTTTTTTGATGAATTATTAAAATTTATATTAACATCACCGCAACACAGATTTTATATTTTTAACCATCCTATACTCACGTCAAAATGAAAGACGTATACTATGCTATATAAATCGGTCTCACAGACCGTATGCGTGAGTATAGGAAGGTTAAATGTTGTGGCTAAATTAAGAGCTTCCGTGAATCTAAACTTCCATCTGCATTCATAATTATCTCTCTATTTTTATAAATATATATATACACTTTCGTAGCTATCTAGTTCCCTGTTATTTTCTATCCCCCTAATTAGTTTCAAACATTTTATTGGCATAGCGTGTTTTTGATATGGAAGGATTTAGTAATTTTTATAGAAAGATATTGTATATTTGCAAAAGCATATATGTATCTCTTTTTAAATGAACTCCTAGTTTAATTGTTGCCCTGTGAGTGGATTTCGTTTTTGTTAGGGCAATAAACTAGAAATAATATTGATAAGCGAAGCAATGGAATCGGACAATATATCGCGTAATAATTTTTGCAAGATTATCTCAATACCAATGTTTAGGCGAATTTGTTCTTGGTAGTGAAGGACCACATCCTCAATTAGGTGCACCTACGGCATTAGTCGCCCAGACAAATATTGAAACTTTGCGCTAGTTGAAATTAAAACATTTCTAGGTATTTCAAAGATTTCAGATCAAAAGGATAGTGAAATGGATGTAGGCAAGTTAGCTTCCCGTTAGATCCTGCATATATTATCTGGAAGCGGTCGTTCTTAAATTGCATAAGGCTTTTTCCTGTTATACCCTTCTCCTCCCAGATTCATTTCAAAAATTTTATAAATAAATAGTAATTGAATCTGTTAAGGATTTAATGACATCATTTTAAATAGACTCTTATATTAACAGTTTTTCTATATATTAATATTTTTCAGTTCTTATAACTTCAATAACTGTATTTATTATTATCAATGTATTAAAATTAATATTCATTTCTTCCTGTATATGTACTAAATTTAGAATAGTTTTGTTTCCATGTTTGTAAATGCTTATATTATGTTTCGAACGTTATCTACAATTCGTCGCCTACAGACAATGAACGCCTTCGATAATGCGTACACAGAAATCCTTAACATACGGATAAGAGAAACTTCGTCGGTCGGCTGCCGTGCGAATGTACGAAGACTGCTTCATCGCCCGAACGTCGTCTCACTGACCCGCCTCACCGACGACGTTCGTTCGCTTTCTTCGTTATAACCGCTGTTTGTGTATGAAAAGTACAAAAATATAAGGGCCGGCTTGTTCGGCACCTAACCGGCCGCCCCGATTTAAAAGCAGACAGATCGTTCGATCTTTAAACCAATGAAGTATAAGGTTAACTGGAACGCTGACGTTACAGTGAAAAATGAGACACTGCTGCTAGAAAAGGATTAACATACTTTAAGGTATCACTATCCTTGTTCTACTCATTCAAATATATGCAAGATAGTTGCACCTGGCGCGATAATCTGAAATAACGCCGCAACAGGTAAAGCTACAATGAAAACGAATACAATGCAGATAAATATATAAATGACGCCACGTAATGTATAAATATTTATTCCATAAAACTATTAACTATTTACAAAATAACACAAGAAAGTAGAGCATTTCTACAAACTATAGACATAACATATAAGTATACGTAAAGTATGAGAAACCTACCTACTAACTACATCAATACATTGCTTTCTCTAATTACCTGTTGCAATAACAAACAAAAATTAAAAAACATTTAATTTAGCTATATACATACATATAAAATATTTCGTAATACTAATGCTATATGTGGCAGAATAAAACAGTTTTGTGTAATTTATGTCTTATATTGGCTTTATCGCCTAATTTTGTAAATTTTTTCTTCGCATGCGTTTGAATTCTTACATCCGCATATGTACTGCCGACAAATTTTATGATCTTCTGAAATATCAACCGGATGTGAAGGATAGAATAATGCTTTTATCTCAGGTATGAATTGCTGTGGAACTAAATTTATAATCCTTTTTTAAATAAGGGTCTTTGCATGTGTCCCGAAATAATACCCGCTCTGAAGGCTTTTTCTGTAAATTCGACGATTTCGAAAATAACTATATCGTAAATATCTATATTGTTCAATTTTCAATGTTTATTTTTGAGATAACCAATATCGAGGTTAGATAATGGGCTGATAACTAATTAAAAAATAATTGCCGTTGAAATTTGATATTTCCAGAAGGAGTCCATTCATTTTTACAAATATATGCACTACAGTGTTTAACTATTTTCACTATTAAACTATAAATTTTGCTAAAAAAACAAATCCGAGTCAATGAGCGAGAAGAAGATAGAGATACCTTACATATATCTGCACTGTTCCAACAGAAACGGCACGTTTTTTGTTGCATAGACACATTAACGTGCGCGTTCCATTACTATATCTATTTCAATGGTCTGAACAACTGTCTTTTATTGTAAAATATGTCAATCTATCTATCTAAATAAACCGGTATGAAAACAGAAAAGTTTGGTGCTCTCTCCAAACCAGGAGACCGTAACAGAATCATTATAATAGTTTTTGATTTTAAGGTTAATACATAAATTGAAACAATCAAAATCAAAATATTTACTGCCGTGAAATTCTGTGACATATAAGTGAACTCTTTCTTAAACAACGCCATTGTTATGAATCCAGAATTAAATATCAGATCACTACTCGGATCTTTTAAGATAAGGAGAGTCAAATAAAAGTTACTCTTTGACGCAGAATATCGAAGAAGATGGTAACAACGTTTCAACGTTTCGAAAGCTGATTACGTAGCGCCATTCCTTTACAAAGTTGATGGTAGGCTAATTGCGATTGGTATAAGAAGTAATCGCAGTGTTCTGCAAATCTAATCCAGAACGAAGAATCATTCTCTACGAAGATAATGTCAGTTCATACAAAGCTCGACAAACAATTGGATTCTTGTAGTAACAAAACAACATGGAATTGTTGGATGCCTTCAAAATGGTAGTGTGTACATTCGCAACTTATAATTGGCGTAACTCGCAAATAGCTGCTTTAACATTTGTTTTAACTTTGGACGATTGCAAAAAGTGTATCATTTTTTGGAGAATGCTTTAAAAAAACAATAAAGGTTTTGCAGTTGATCCTAGTTCCTGTTTCCTTTTTGTCTACATGCAACACTAAAAAGGCAAATCTTGTATTAGTGAAGTTTGCAATTGTTTCCATGCGAAACCAATATTACAGTAATCTCTTGGGGGCGTAAGTACGTGCTTTATTTATTATGTTCGAAATGCTTTCTTTTAATATGATAATTCTTTTTTCAGAAATTATGTTCAAATTTTATGTATTTATGTTTTTGTATTATATTATTAATAGGTGCAATTAACATTTGGCATTTAATTAAGCATGAATCATAAGTTCGATATTAAGCGATGTAATTGAGGTATTTATGGAGACTGCACATTAATTCTTTGATTTATATTCAATTCATAGGATTAAATTACTTAGATCTTATGTCATACAACATTACGGCACGTTCTTTCTATTTGTTTGGTACCATGTGTGATACTGGTATTATCAAGCGATGATGGACATTTTATGTATTATTTCGTTATACTCAAAAACAATCCAAAATGAATACGGTATTTTTCACATCTTTAAAATATACACATGTACAACATACCTATTTGTAGGCGTATTAATTTATACATCACTGATCTTCCCTCGGTTAAGTTTAATTAGGTCAATCATAATAAACAAGCATTTGTGTACACGCCCAAATTCGTTTGGGAGTTTCCGTTTGACCTCATTTGTTCTCTTTTTAAAAGCCTCATCCTTAAGGTATAGGTATTTCGAGAAAAGAATTCATGACAAGCAATGAAAAGTGTGCTACTGATACTTTTCTTATTCATCGATATTATCTATTCTAGATATTTACTTGAGGAAAGCCACGTAACAAACAATACGGGCTATGACAATGTGGAAGAAATCCAGCACGCAGTGTGTAAAATTGCTACAGAAGAAGTTCAAGCATCAGCAAACGCCTCAATAACTAGGCAATTAAATGGTGTTTGCAGTTCAAGCAAGTATACATTTATTTTAATTTTTTAAAATACAAAAATAAAGAAGTAATATATTTAAAAAGACGATTAAAAGTTGAATGGTGATATATTTATGTATGTAACGGTTTGATGGAAGTTTTACTTTGTTTATCATTGTTTTACATTATTTTCAACAGAGGCAATGAACGCAAGATTGAATGAATTGCAACGAATACTATTAACAGAACTTGAAACATTCAAGCTAATGTTAGTAAGTGTAGGATATACAACTCCAAGACCAGCGAGTTCTTTAGCGCCAAGAACAAAGTCATCCAACTCTTATGGGGATTACCAATATACTTCAGATATCGATAATAAGTCCTCTTTAAGTGGAGTAAAAAGTTTAGAATATAATAACAAAGTCGTATCTACAAATAATCATAACTCCATGGTTCATAGAAAACAATTAAAAACTAAAGGTGAAATATATCCTAGAGAACATGAGGTGAAGGAGATGAATGAAACAATAATAAAAACCGACATGGGAAAAGCATTCGTATTTTTCTGGAGAATCATCGATATGGAGAGTATTTTACAGGAAGATATAGAACTTAGTAGTCCGCTCATAGAATACTTAGGTAAGTGAAATTATTTTGGTACATACACTACCTGAAAAAGTTGGTGTGTGGTTTACGCCCGTCTGAAGTGAATACCAATTAATTGTCCTATTTCTTACTTGGGGGTCATCCGTTTTCTCTCCACGTGATTTTCCGATTTGAAAATCAGTAAGATTAGGTTGTACAAATACTTTTTCGGATGTTTTATGTATGTTTTATTTTATTCGTTCTTATACGTTAAATTAGGATGATTCGGAAATCATTATGATTAGGTTGTATAAAATATTTTTCGGAGTTTTCATATATAATGTTATTTTATTCTTTTTTATGCCTATGTATTTCTGAGCGCAGCACCTAGTGGTTTAACGTTAACCGCCTGGCTCGTCGCCTCTCGCTCGCACATCACACTCCCTCTGTATTTCCTTCTCAGACACGCTCTCTACTCTGATTGCCCCACGCGTCACCTCCCGTTCGCACATCATACTCGCTCTGTCTGTCCTTCTGTTTCAGACGAAGCAAGCAGGCACGTATCCTTTCTCTGGCTCATCGCCTCTCGCTCGGACATCATACTCTCTCTCGAAATCTAACGCTTACGTTCTTACGCTTACCGTCGAGCTGGTCCGGTATTCCTTAAGAAGTATTCACTTCAATAAGTTGAGTAATATTACGCGGACGCATATCTTTGATGTACCACATGATAATATTTAATAAACGCAGTAAAATGAATTCAGAATTACTATATCATAACAGTGGTGGTTTTTGGCATCTGTCAACGGATTCTTAACTTTCTTGTAGAATAGCATTACTCATAATACCATATTATAAGTAAGGCTATATCACAAGGAGGTCCATAACCCTTTGACTTACACGGGCTCTACTTGCTTATTGTATACAGGCAATGAGTCACTTCAGAAATAATATTCGTTTGAAAATTTTTTTACTTTATACTTTAACGTTCATGCTATAATTAAAATACCTACAGCGACATTAGCGTCCGTCGTTGTGTTGCATGGATCATAATAGAACTGTTGTGCATCACCTTTCAACTTTTTTGTTGGTCGTTGAATGGGTAGGGTAAAGAACGAACTCGTTCGCAACCCATAACGCTGGCTAGTGCTTTAAATAGTGAAGTTTCAAATTATCGTACCTGGTTGGCGATGATGCGCAAGAGTGTTTCAAAACGGCAAATCCAAGTGGAGTAGAGTGAGGGGCAAGCTTCGATACAATAAGTTAGGTAATAGCTATAGTCATTTGAAGACGGTATGAAGATGGTGATTAGATCAGTGGTGACTCCTGACATTTCAAGGTGGGTAGCCTGCTCGAACCACAATCATTTTAAAGTAATAATAATAATAAGTCAGTTGAACTTACCCTATTTCATTTTCTTAAACTAGAGTTCAATACGCCGCACAATGGTTCAGGTGCGGAAAAGAATCATTTTGGGAAGGTATGAATCCGTTGACATCTGTGATCTTATTAGACAGTTTAATAGTTAATGTACCTGAAAAATGGAATTAGTTAATGATTGCGACCAACCTAATGTCGGACTTATCGCAAACAGAAAATTTAGTCTATGTTACTGATAAACATTCCCGTTCCGTAGATTATTATTCACTTCATAATATTATTATTATGTTAGGTGTAATAGTAATCAGAGTGTATGTAACCGAAGAAATTATTGATAAACACCACATATATTTTGTAATATCGTAAATAATTTGGACAGGTGCACTTTTTGCTACAAATCGAACTTCAGTAAGGGTTCTAGTAGAGTGCTACGGAGAGCTACCATCTGAGAATGGTATCTTTATTATTATTTTATTATTATTATTAATGGTATTATTTATTATTAATGGTATCTTTAAATCCTCCATGAATAACGCTCTTAATTTCAGCAGCGTTTTTCTGCGTTTGCCTGAGAAAAACGTGTTTGAATGCGAACATTGCGCAATACTACGATAACGTGTAGTCATTCGTAGGGCTTGTAAATGAGTTATATTCAACTCAAAATTTGGGAGCGTGAATATTATTATTATGATATGTACTTATTGCAATCAAATTAATAAACCTACGAGGAAAAGCAACAATTAAATTGTTTAATTTGTCAAGAAAAAGTTATACGTTACTACGTTATTAGAATTTGCATTTACTTAATATAAACATCATTTCAATTTTTTATAGAATTGTACCATCATTACCATCATATATATTAGATAAAAAATTACAAATTTGAAACCTAAAAACTCTAATAAACTTCTGTTTCCGTCTGGTCCGTTTCCATTGACGTAGATGAATGATTCGCGACGAGGTGCCGGGTGGTATCGTAAATGGCACTCGGTCTCGGATTTATGTTTCCCGCTGATGATTGCTGATGACTTTATAATTAAATGTACCACATTTGTAATTTACAGTAATAATAGTATCACAAATATAAATAAACAGTGTGTACACTGATGTAATAATTTGCAATTAAGTAATACTTAACGTGATGTTTGGATGGGATAATCTAATAATTGCTTCTCAGATTTGGTATTATCCAAAATTTAAGCTATTAGTGTTAATTAAGGTGAGATAAAGTTGATAAACATGTAATATTTCCTTATGATGTTAAATAAAAATTGGATCTACGTATAAATTGAAATGTGACCACTGCACTGATTTATGAAATTTCTTCTCTAATTCTTCTTCCGGGTGCATAATTTGGTATTATAAATATTAATATTATAGCATATAAAATATTAAAGTAGTATTTAGTACTATTTTTTTCTTCTAAAATAGAACACAACCTATTTATTATAATATCTAAAGCATAAATATATATTTTCATTACAGTAAAAATGACAAGATATAATTTTCAGGAATAAAAAAGTTAGATTTTTTCTGCAAAAACGCCATTCTGAACCACTGTGCGGCGGTCTTTTTTGGAGGAAAACTTTTTAATTACTTTCTCGTTGAAATTCGGTACTGAGGTGCCGAAGCATCGATAAAGCAGATCTTCACAGTTTTTATGTGCTTCAAGGTGGAGAAATTACGTTAGGCTACAGCAGAGAGTAGTCAGCTCTGTTCGCAGACGTTGTTTTTCCAAAAAATTATAACCTGCACATGTTAAGTCCAAGTTATATTCAGGAAATGAATGGGTATAATGTTCAAAATTGTCTGAATTCAAGAGCGATGCGGCAACCAAGTGGTTTGTAAAAGCAAAACGATCTTTTGTATTGTTTATAATAACATCACAAACTTCTACACATGCAATACGGTGGTGGTCTTCTTTGATATTGTTTAAACGTTTCCTTTTTGCATCACAGGGGACTGTACTAAAATTTGAAGCTTGCTGTATGATAGAATCTATTTTATATCGAACTTTATTAATGCTTTTCTCAAAATTATTTACCACATTTTGTGCATTTGTTGGATTCATGTACTTTTTGCAGTTGGTTGTATAAAACTTCAACGGGTTGCATAATATAATGAAAAACAGACAGCCAAAAAGTAGAATTTGGAGCTTCCAGAATACCTCGAATACCTCATGATTTTCTTGGACGTCACTGGATTTGAATCTTCTTCCAGATGTGTCATACATTCTACAATAGAATCTCTGTGTTCGTAACTCAGATTAACTGTACCAATGTTGAAATTCTAACGTACCTTCTGCACCTACAGAATGGGGTACGTTTTTGCCTTTGAATTGCTTCAGAGCCGCGAGTATTTGCGGCCAATAAGTAAAAATCAGGTATGCCATGTAAATCTCCAAAAAGGACACGCACCTGAACATTGAACATGCTCGTGACATCACGAAATTTAATTGGTAGTATAGCAGTGTACTAAATGTGCATTTTCGTTGCATTTCGTTCTTTGATTATTGCCTGAACTCCGCCATGTATTACACTCATTACAACTGCCCCGTCATAGCCTTGAGCAATGAGTCTTTTTTATCATTTAAAATAGGGTCAATAACATTAAAAATATTGTTAACCTTTCTACCGGGTTTCCCTCCTTAGTAATGTAACAAAGAACAACCACCATTACATCGCTGCTAAAAACGGGGCTTTATTTATTTCGCAAAGAATTTCCTCACGATACATTTCTAGCATGCAATCTAAAATCTCATTTTGTATCATTTTTTAGGTGCCTTTGAAAACCGTTGCATTTTTAAGACTAAGTGTTTTATCAAGTTCTGACGTAAAATTCACCAAACACGAAAATTACAGGCATTTTCGGATAATTCATTTTCATCATGTCCTCCTAAGGCTAGCTCGAAAGCCCCACAAAATTTTATGCAGTCAATAAATTTTGATAACGCATACCTGCTGTTCGTTACTTCTTCGTTGTGCGTTTGTATATTTATCCAATAAGTAAAATCAAGTTCAGCTTGAATATTCACTTTCCCAAATAATACAAATTTCATTTGGTTGCTGATATGCGCACGGCTTGTTTCATATTTTTTCACGTTTTTGCTTAAATGTATTAAATCACGTACGCTTTTTTTCGCCAATTTTTTCTTCGTAATCAATTCCGAACAATGCACACGGAAAACCAAAGAAAAGTGTGTTTCTCGCCACAGCCAGAAAACCAATTATTACGAAGATATATGTCTTTATTAAATTGTCTTTCATAAGTTTTTTCCACGACTTTTACCGGTCGGTTCAATATTGAGTACAGTAAGAGGACGTCCACGCTCTTTTACTACCAGTTGTTGAAAGTTAAGGTTTTGAAACTTAGTTTCGCCGAGTTTAAAAACAATATCCATTTTTACATCACATTGACACGTAAATGTAATTTTAAACACATTAAATACATTACACATTATACATTAAAAATTTAAATACATTAACATCGCCCGACTCCCACTGATCACTGCTGGCCGAAAATGCAGCTCATCTCGAGGCCCTCGCGTCCGTGTGCCAAAGACCGTCGGCTATCCTCGATTTACTTCGTGTATGAATTTATCTGTATTGCAAAGAGCTGCGCTGCAGATACGACTTTCTCAGAAAAGATTAGTGCGTCGAGCTTGTGATTGTATGATTGTACAGTTGTAGCATTTTTCGTAGGAGCAAATAATTATTAAAGTGTAAGTTACGCACAATGAAATTACGGATATTTAATATTTTTAATGGAATACTCAGTAAATGCTAAATGTTAGTATTTAATGCTTGATGAATAAATTGAGGATTTATGCTGGTGGTTCCGCAGCTCAGCAGCACTAATATAATTATATATAATATATTAATCATCTTGAGTTTATTTATTTCTTTTGACAATTTATGTTGTTAACGATTCTGGCGACCATTTATTTGGGGTTTGACCGTTCTTTCTACAATTTTGATGAAGTTTGCAAAGGATGGAGTACTTATGAATGACGTATGGCAAAGAACGACAATACACAGAAATCTTTTTAATGATGTTATCCTATTAATGGCAGTGGCAACTTTGTCGGAGAAAGGTCTTCCTGCTGAAACTTTGTACCCTAATCAATTGATTTTATTTTCACCGAAAAACAAAACCATAAATTTGTAAATCGAATACTTGTTGTAGGTGGTTTTCGCCTTCGTGCTCACTGCAGGAATCAAGACCTTCTAAACCTTCGTGAATGAATCTTGATTGAAAAGATTGTACTGTCTTGCGCAAGTTAAATTATACTCTTCTAAATTCTAATAATTCAAATAACGTAATAATTGCGATTCTTGGTATAGAAATAAGTTCGACATCAATTTGATGGTAGGCACGATCTAAAGATCTAAAGTGCTAAAAATAATTTTGCATTTCAAGAAGTGAGCGAAATTTTGGATCTGATGATGATTTATTTTCGATTATTATGAAACTTTAACATCTGTAATCACCGACTGGTTTCCATTCGCCAGATAATGTCTTCAAAACCTACCAACCAAGGACTGTTCGAAGGGCGATAGATATCTTGATCGAGTACACGTTGAAATTTGCGCGTTACGCTTGCGACTTTATCGGGAGGCAAACGTCGAGTTTTGCAGGAGACTGATGGACCGTCTGGAGTATATATGGAAACATCTGATCCAGAATCGATTAAGAATTTGATACCCATTAAGAAATCGGTAATGATAACGCTGTGGCCGTTGTACTTTGAAATGTTAGTGGCTTGTGAAAATTGACGGCTTTTACTAGCCACACAATTCGTCGCTTCTATCGTCGAAGCGTCATGTTCACCGCATTTTCTTTAAAATTTCCATAAGGAGCACTACATTTGACGTTTTTCTCTTAAAACAGTTAGCGACACCAGCATTCGCCGCCGTTAACAGTACTTTCGAAATACGCATATATATTTTTAAATTCACAATTTTGAAGAAGCCTCTGTTCGGGATACGAGACCTTGGGCCAAGTTGTCTAAATTGGAAATTTCATATATTTGGAATTATTCCAATTTTACAATTCTATCGGCCATTTTAGCAAAGCTTTCTCATGATATCATGATATTTGGCGGTTGCAATGGAGTTGACGCTTAAATGTGTTACTTGTATTAATACATCGGTATCAATCGCACTAATCACATAATAATACATTGTACTAAGTATTGCTGAACAGTTGAAATTGTGAATCGAGTTCAATGTACTACAATTTGGTGTGGTTTTTCTGAAAAGGTGGTGCTTTAACCGATAATTGATCCACATGCTTTGCCAGTGGTCGAGATTTTCCATTATGAAATTAGTGTAGTAATGTTGGAAAATCGTTGAAGACGGTGAAGCAAAGAGAAAAATGTGACTAATCTCACTTTTTAGCGTGGTGTTGTATCCGTCACGAGGAGCAACGTCCTCGATATCACCAAATGTTGTGGATTGCTTAGATATTGTTTATGTATTCTTTCCCAATATTCTCTTGTTTCGAATATAAAAGCATAATAATTCACTAAGTACATAGCGAAACACCAAACTGCGCATCACAAATTGTAGAAAGAAAGGAAGAAGAAGTAGAAGAATATGGGTGGTTAACTGGAGCGATTGCTCTGTGAACAGTATAGCATCCACAGTTTTCTTTGACGGTTGAACACCGTTGATGGAGTGGGGTAGGGAATTGGAAAGGTAGCAACTACAGTGAAACAATGTGATATACAATCCAATTCTGCCTAAGGATGCACGATCGTTCCAAAACGGTCGGTAATCATAAAGGGAAACTCAATAGTAGAAGAAATGGTTTTGGGGATGTTATCAACGATTCTAATCGACCACCATTAGTGCTTACGTATTAATATTTTTCATTGAAGAAATTCAAACCAATATTTTGTCACACCCGGGTTCTCCAAGTTTAATACATATGTAGGTTGGTGCAACGGTTACAGGTAGCTTCAAACATCTTTCATGAAAATTTATCCGCATTGACTAAATAGAAACTGATGAGGGATATAATTGATAGAAGATCGACCACTTCACTACAAACTTTGGCTCATCTGAAATAATATATTTAATGAAAGAAATTGATTATAGCCCTTGCTCAAAGTTGACAAGTGCATATATTATCAATGATGTTCTCCCCGTTTTCATTGCGCGAATTAAAAATTTTTCTCACTTTGTTTTTAGCTTGAAACCGGAATAAGTTAAAGTTTAGTCTTTCTGTGAACTGGATTTCTATACAATTTTTTTGTACTCCGAAGCAAGAAGTGTTACAATTAACTAGGTACACCATACATATTTTAGATTAAAGCAAAATTTACCATTGTTAATTATAAAGTATTATATTTCATCGACCAAGTTTTTGCGATAACGCTTTAATTACTGTTATGAAGTATAAGTTGTAAATTTGAAATTTGTCTTTTATTTGACCTAGAGGGTGGTGGGGGTAATACGAAAGATTAATTAGTAATAATGACACTTTCTTACAAAAATGAATGATACTGTATATTGATATTATTTTTTTTTTTTTATAGGTAACAGTCTATTTATAAAATTATCGACCAGATATTTGGGAGGAAATTATGTGTCATTAGAACTTTTAACCCCCAACAAGTTTACTAAGCCGTTTAGATTTGTATTTATGCATAAGAAAATAAAAAGTGATTTCAACTCACCATTGCTAGGCAATACAAAACCTCCTACCATGTTGTTTCGGATAACCAGAGGAAAAATTCAATCTCTTCTTTTTCAGGAGCTTTACTTATTAAATTATTAGTATATTTAAATTTGTAATAGTGCATATGGAACTATAGTGATTTACACCCATTTATTGTTTTATGAACTTCTACAAGTGTATTTGTACACATATATGTATGTATAACTTTTCCACTAAATATTTAAATCGATCTTTCAATTTTGACTTCTATAATTTCAATTACCAAGAATTCTCGTTAATTTGAACGACAAGACAGTTACAGTCTCGATTATAAAATAATGCGAAGTTTGTGATCTCAAGATAATGCGTTTACTTGTAAGTAGTCATAACACTGAAATAAAGCAAACCTTAATGAAAAAACCCTGTTGGCGCAACTGTTACACCAATTTGTAACAATTTAAATCTGTTTCAAAACAAGTTCT
The DNA here is from genome assembly GCA_038088585.1 of Chrysina gloriosa. NCBI lineage: Eukaryota > Metazoa > Arthropoda > Insecta > Coleoptera > Scarabaeidae > Chrysina > Chrysina gloriosa. The sequence continues at coordinate 25,254,563 of CM076094.1, read as the reverse complement.
TAGTTTTTGTATGTATGTAGCTAATGATAAAAATAAAGTCAAATTTGTCAAGACACATTTTTTACTTCTAAACGCAGTTTCAGCAAGGTAGCAAGAATAATTCATTTTAGAATTCAATATCAAAATAGTCCCGAATTGGAACTACAGGTCACATCGAACAGAATTTCCGATTTCCCGCTTAGACACCGTACACAAAGCTTTGGTTCAATGAAGCCGATCCACCGGCATCGATATAGTGTTACAGTTGCAAATTTGATTTTGGTTTTAAATTTTAGATCGAAACTTTCAACTTCTAAATTTTTAGAATCTATCGACCACCGTATATCTTTGCTGCGCGTTCTCCTTTCGCCCCTCAACCACGTTAAATTATCCATCGTTTCTACCACCAATAGAATTCGAGTTTCATCACGCGGAAAGTAAATTGGTTCCGAGGATCCATCAATTGCAAACTAGCGTCGGTCGAGAATTGCGTAGTAATCTAAAGATATTCATTCCTCGAGAAGATGTGTAACTAACCACCCGGCAGAAAACACCGTCAACGCCATTAGGCACTTGTAAGTGTGTTTCCGAAATGTAATTCGCTAATTGCGTTAGAAACGCGAAGTGTATGAAGTATCGTTCGATTGTTGTTGAAAGTTGGAATCGTTTAGGAACTTTCAGGTATCATCAAGCACCGTAGAACCAAATTGTGGAATCATTCATTTCTCCTCGTCATCGAAGGTATTTGCTCAAGAACCTGGCCACAACCGAGAGATCGAAACCGGACGATATTAATACGACCCCTTTTACGGTAGAAAGAATCAAGTAGATACGACAACTACTTGTTAAGAACCATTATTTTACTTAATAAAGTCCGAGTTTGGTCATTTCTATCATTTCTATTTGGTTGTTTCCTGTTTGGATGTGTTTACCGTTTCCTTGCAGGTCTGACACCTTTAGCAGAATCACCAGAGAGAGGAAGCGTAAGTCGAACTTTTTCAGTAACTTTATGAACCATCCTGTCTGTTTGATGCCTAGCTGTAATTTGGTTCTTCTTCTCGTCGATATAGAAATGTTAAATTTATCCCATAACATCAGTGACGTCATATTATCTCTTGTAGCAATAGGCAACTCAATGCTAGAAGTATTTGTATCTGCGTCTGATTAGATTCCTCCCCCTGCCCCCTCTTTTCCCGAGATGTTCTGTGATCCAGTTGCTCTCTGAAAACCGCAATTAGAAGTAAATAGCTGAAAAAATGGGCATTTAAGTACATATTGGGGGATTCTTCTTTGAATTCCCATATGTACAAACAGCAAACATACCAGCATATATAATGCCTATCTTGAAACGGAAACTACTTTTCACAAAGTCGCACTGATGATCGGTATAACCATGAAACGCGTATGCAAATGGTGAAAGTAGTTTTCTAACTGCATTTCTCCACGGTCGGTTAGCCGAAAAGCGCCACAGCAGCTACTGTGACAACTTAGTTGTCCTCTTCTGTAGAAGTAAATAGCTGCAATAATTTAAGCACACATTGGACAAATTCTTGATTGAATTCTCGTATATACAAACATCATACGTAAAGTATACTGATCCAACTACAGCAAAAACTCGAATACTACTTTACTTTACTTTACTTTATTAGTTCAAGTATGATACAAATGTACATAGAACAAGTCAATACAAAAAAAAAAGAATCAACATATACAAATAAAAATATAGTACACGTAAACATAATTAAGCAAAGAAAATAGTCCTTGCTCAGAGACAGGGTGGAGATGAAGTCTTTATATTTGTACTTTCAAAATACTCATCAAGAGAATAAAAAACATTATTCCGCAAATAATCGCCCAATGAGACCCGGAACACTCTCAAGCCACCATTTAAATTAATCTCAGGCGGCAAGTTATTAAAAATTCTCATACCCATATAAACTGGTGAATTAAAAGTACATTTATATTTGCAAAACGGTGTATAAAAGTTGTCTTTGGATCTTGTGTTACAATCGTGCTTATCCGTAACCCTACCTAGACTATTTCTATTTTGAAAATATACATCGAGACATTATAAATGTAGATATTTGTCAAAGTTAAAACGCCAAACTCCTTAAAAATACCTCTGCAGGTGTGCCCGCTAGACAGGCCAAAAATGATTCGTAATAATTTTTTCTGAAGTGTAAAAACACTCCACGCAGCTGCAGATAACCCCCATAAACATATGCCATAGCCTAAACGGGAAGCAATCCAGGCGTGATAAACAGACAACATCTGTCCAACACCCAGCACCTGTTTAAGATTCCTAAACATGTAACACATTGAGTTCATTTTATTAATTAAATTAGCACAATGAGGCCTCCAGCTAAGACACTCGTCGAAACTCGTACTAAATATTAATATGAACGATAAACCAACAAATAAGGGAACAATAAGCTAATAGTAAAACATTATAACTGATAAAGAATAAGTGTGTAACTCTAAAGCTATAAACACTATGGACACTAAAGTGATATACTGAACCATAGCGGCCCGACAGGGGAAACTAAACCTCCCTATTGTTTTTAGTAAAATAAATTGTGTATTAAAACAATGTTTAAGCATTGGCTATATAGTAAAATAAAGCCATTTTTACAACGAATTTATAATAAATAGCATATCTGTTCTAATGAAGTTAAATAATTTTAATTTAAAAATGCAAACAAATTTCCAATAATGCATGAGATTTTAGTGCACGGACTATAATAGCAAGGGAGGTTTGGTGCATCGATGCGTCCTCGTAAGTGCATGTGCTTGTATAGAGCGAAAGCGTATGCGCGGAGGCTTGGGTTCCAGTCAGATCGTAAGAGATCGGCAAGTTGTCGTGCGTTATCGTTCGTAAAACGTTTGCGGTGCGCACTTTGGCGATGTTTTAAGGGTTTACGTAACAATTTTCGGTTTATGTTAATTAATGAAGTTTTGCTAGGTCATACATAGAAAATGGATAAAATTAATAAAATAGGTAGCTGCGAAGATGTTGTCGACTGATTGGTAATAATTTTTTAGTTGTTTAAACGTAGAGACGACATTACACATCGTACAGAAAATTGAAAAACCTCGGCCTAATTTATCTTTAGTATCTGACGACGGCAATTGACAAAATCATGGTTTTAGTTTATTGTGGTACGCTAAGTGTGATTGGTTAACGGGTTCAATTAAACGGGAAAGATTATTTTGTTGGCCATGTCTACTTTTTTGTAACCAAATCGAAACGTGATCGAACTTAGGTTATACGGGTTTAAAGATTTACCACGATCTATTAAACGGCATTCTAAGTCTAAAGAACATATTTTATGGTTGTGCAAATTTAAGTTGTTTGGAAAACAAAATATTGCTACTGCCATAGACAGAGCGTGTAAAGATGCAATTATTACGTATAATAATGAATAATACAGCAAATCGCAACAATTAAAGAAAATTAATCAACGTATCGTGGAAATTATAAAGAACTAATCGGTCTATTTAGCAAATATGAACGTAATTTTAATAGATTTGTTAGTAGTAATATTTTTCCGGTACATCTAAATCTAGTCAAAATGATTTAATAGAATGTACTTCTTGATGAAATGATTTACCAGAGTGTATTTCTTTTTTATTAAAACACGAAATAGATACAGAAATTAAAGAAGCTCCGTTTTTTTCTTGGCAAGTAGATGAAACCACAGATATATCGATTATTAATTATATTACGTTATGTCAAAAGCGGTGTGGTTATTGAAAGATTTTTGTTTTCTTTTTACATATCATCCGGTCGAACAGCTGAAGATTTATTTAACCTTTTATTAAATAATTGCGAAAAATATAATTATATTTTATTTTGATCTCTTTTATATCAATTTTTATTCTATACTTCCAATGATACAATAATAGGTATAAAAATATAATTTATTGACATTGAGAAAATTTAGGTTACAGTAGCCTTCCCTGCGCAAAAAGTAACGGGCCGCGACTAATATTGAAGATAAAGGTGTTGATTTTTACTAGTTTGCTAGTTAGTTGTGAGAAACCCGTTGATACACCGTAAAAAATAATGTTCGATAATCGCTGACGGATGCAGAGTGCCAGGGGTAATCCTTTATCTCTTCCGTCATGTAAGGAGCTCGTTCGAATTTCCAGCTACTCAATTCATCTTCCGCTCAGACAGGACTTATCATCCGTTTGACTCTAGTGATTACGTTCCCTCCCGGCGAGGAGTTTTATTTATTCTGGCGACGGCGGCAAGGTGATGGGGCATTGGTCGTTGCTATTGCCAAGGTATTGCTAGGATCGTAATCAGAGGTTTCAGTAACTACCGGATCCTAATGTTCTTAGGCCCTGTTGAAAGTGGCGATGAAATGAAGTTATTCATTGTGGAAGGTTTGCTTTTTTGACAAACCAAGAAGTATCCAGAGCCATACGGAGCGCCCCGTTTTGAATAATGAAGTTTCCGCATATGACAATTCGGACTGGCCGCCTAAGAGGTCGATGGGTAAGTCAATGCAGGTCCTGTCACCTCATAGAGCCGGATTTTATAAGCAGGGTCGAACTTATTTCGACGATTCATCATTCTGCACATGACTGCGGACATCCTCCGCCCGCGGTTGGTTGCGGATCGAACATGCGAACCTCACGTTAGCAGTGGGTTCATAGTAACTCCGAGATACTCGACCTTCTGGTACTGTCAGCTCTCAGTTTTTCTTTTCGGCACGATTTTGGGCGCCTGAATTGGGATTCCGTTGCGTCCTAGAGCTTTCCAGGGCTGAAAGTGAAGGGGCCTAGGTATTGTGCGATATGGTCAGTGAAAACTGGCAAACATATTTTACATATTGTAGACGTTTTAGGAATATTTTCAACATATTTAAGACATATATATGTCAATGAGCTGAATCTGGCGCAAGATAGCTAGACAGTTCACCAGGCATTAACCGATGGGGTATCGGTGTGTTTGAGGGTCATAATGCACTAGATAAAATTTCGTTTCCCTCAATCCAGCCGTTTTTTCGGAAAACCCAAAAAATCCAAAAATTATCTTTTTCTCGGGAACGGGTGAAGATACCCGGAAAAATTAAACGCGCATTTGTTGGGAATTTTACGAGCAACAAAAAAGTGTCCGCAATGTTTTTGCTAAATCGTGTAGTTTTCGAATTACAGCGTGTTAAAGTTCGCGGCGAGTTTATGGGCGCGGAGCATGCAGAGAAGAGAGGGAACTTGGCGAGGAGGTTACCCTCCCTCATGCGGTTGACCGAAAGACCGTCATAGTGGGGGCGAGTAGCCGTTCTCTGCCGCCCGCGTCCCGTTTCTCTCGCTGGCTTCTATAGTCTAAAAAAATGAATCATCATAAGTGACAGCCCGCGTAGTGAAAACCTTTCCTCAGCCTTGGTATACTTGTGCCGATCAGCTGCGTTTTTCGACATTATTGGCGCGCCAAATTCAAATCTCGTATCCGCTCCTACATCCTTGAAACGCAATGAAAACAAGAAAAAATAAATCGAACTACATTACAAGCGCTATGGAGATCGAGAAACATAACGGATGTGGATAATGGACGGAGATTAAATGCAACCGATTTTAGTAAGCAATGTCAGAAAACCTAACTGTGTTTTTCACATTTTTTTCATTTTTAATTCATTTGCAATAACTTACGCCAGCGAAAAATTGCAGTAAATCAGTTAATCATTTTTTAGGCAACTAAATTACTTCAAAAATGAAAAATAACAATCGAAAACATATTTTTTATTCTTCAAACTTCTTTTTGGGTTGATTACATTTCTTATGCATTTCATACATACCTCGTAGAAATGCAAATATAAAGTTTCATAAGACATAATGTATATATATATATATATTTCGTGACCTTTTTATACTTATCTTATATGATAGAGATCTACCACTAATAGGTCAATAAAACAAGGCTGGTTTGAACGATAGTTATATTTTCAGAACGTTTACAAACGTTTTCGGAACACCTTCGTCAGTGAAAATATAACTAGATAAATATATAAACAAACTTTTGTTTTTATTTGGGACTATCAACAAAATAACTAGTGACTAGGATTTCTTGATATAGAGGATGTGTAACCAACTTTTATATATATATATATAAATTATAAAAACTAAATTAATGTGTAAACATACATGCAAATTAAGTAAAACCTTATATCAAAAAATCTTTGTCGAAACCTTCACAATTCTGTTCAAGGACTAGGGAAAACCAAATTCAAAAACCTAGCCAAAGGTTTCCTTCTTAAGAAATGCAAATGTCATTTTAACAAATTGCTATATACATTACTTAAATTTTGAATATCGGTCCTGAAATTAATAGTTTTAGTGTCTTTCTGTATATTTATCATTTCATATATTAGTCTTTTTTATAATTATTCTCTGTTTTTAATATAATTGTGTTTTCAAAATCAAAGTAATGCCCAAGATCTTTGTAATGTTTTGTTACAGCGGTCATTGCACCAAAATCATTATTTAAAGAATACTTATGGCTATACAACCTTTTCTTTAAATATTGTTTCGTCTGACCGATGTAACAACCATCACAGTCTTTACAGTTTATTTTATAAACTGTTACTCTGATTTTGTTTAATTATTTTGGATTTAGTATTAGTAAAGAGATCTGTTACTATAATTTGGAATGAAAGTAAGGTTTATGTTGTTTTTATTAAATTCTTTTTTATTTTTCGCTTAAACCTTTTTTATAAGGAATAGCGCTATAACATTTATTGTTATTAATTTTAATTCCCCTATTATATAATTTGTTAATTCTAATTTTTATTATTTTTCATAAAAACTATTTGGATAATTATTTTTATCTAAGATTTCTTTAACTTTGTTTAAATTCTTTTCCCTAAATTCAGGATTAGCTAATCTAACCGCTTGATCAACTAAACCGGTAAGTACATTAATTTTATGTAATTTTGATGTTTCTGAAAAATAATTTAAATGTCTTCCTGTATTGGTAGACTTTATATGCCAATTTGTTTTCACAATGCCGTTATTATGCATGACTGTCAGGTTAGATAAAAATAATTATCCAAATAGTTTTTATGAAAAAATAATAAAAAATAGAATTAACAAATTATATAATAGAGAAATTAAAATTAATAACAATAAATGTTATAGCGCTATTCCTTATAAAAGGTTTAAGCGAAAAATAAAAAAGAATTTAATAAAAACAACATAAACATTACTTTCATTCCAAATTATAGTAACAGATCTCTTTTTACTAATACTAAATCCAAAATAATTAAACAAAATCAGAGTAATGTAGTTTATAAAATAAACTGTAAAGACTGTGATGGTTGTTACATCGGTCAGACGAAACAATATTTAAAGAAAAGGTTGTATAGCCATAAGTATTCTTTAAATAATGATTTTGGTGCAATGACCGCTGTAACAAAACACTACAAAGATCTTGGGCATTACTTTGATTTTGAAAACACAATTATATTAAAAACAGAGAATAATTATAAAAAGACTAATATATGAAATGATAAATATACAGAAAGACACTAAAACTATTAATTTCAGGACCGATATTCAAAATTTAAGTAATGTATATAGCAATTTGTTAAAATGACATTTGCATTTCTTAAGAAGGAAACCTTTGACTAGGTTTTTGAATTTGGTTTTCCCTAGTCCTTGAACAGAATTGTTAAGGTTTCGACAAAGATTTTTGATATAAGGTTTTACTTAATTTGCATGTATGTTTACACATTAATTTAGTTTTTATAATTTATATATATATATATAAAAGTTGGTTACACATCCTCTATATCAAGAAATCCTAGTCACTAGTTATTTTGTTGATAGTCCCAAATAAAAAACAAAAGTTTGTTTATATATTTATCTAGTTATATTTTCACTGACGAAGGTGTTCCGAAAACGTTTGTAAACGTTCTGAAAATATAACTATCGTTCAAACCAGCCTTGTTTTATTGACCTATTAGTGGTAGATCTCTATCATATAAGATAAGACATAATAAAAGTAACTATTAAACTGCTTCAATACAAAATTCGCCTACTCTTTCAAAAATCGAAGTCCGTCGGTTCCTGGTCCATGCCCTCTTCATTCGTTTCCTTCTCGTCGGTCGCTTCATGTTCGACAGGCGGAGGGAACTCGTGATCTCTTAAGTGGTCATATTCAAGTGTTTCGGTATCTTCGCAATCATTGTTCGCGCATGCGAGTTGCGATTTGAAGGTCTTCATCAGCAGAATCAGGTTTGTTCCCTCGATATGAGTTGTCGCAACTTTCACCGGTGCATACTTTGCAAGCAGCGTTGCACTTCAGACCAGCTTTTTGCAAGTGCATCGTGACGTGCGGCAATTCGCCTGACATTGACAGTGAACCTAAAATAAGCATCACGAACGTAATTAAGCTGTAGTAGAAAATTCTGTATTCCTACAGTATAATTGTACCGTAATAAAAGATTTACTTTTCAACTGTGAGTTGGAGATGAGCGAGAAAGGTAGCGGATGTCAGACCTCTTTCAGAAGTTTCTTCAGTGCAGGATCGGCTTCATTCATGACCGGAACCAGAATATTCCTCTTCCTCTCCCAGCCCCACAAGCAGGGATCCAATGGATTTTGGAGCCAGACCTGCACTTGATAGTAAACACGCTTAGCATGCTGAAGCAAAGCAGGAGATGTTGGTGGGAGAGATGCCAGCGGCGTTTCCTTCTAGGCAGTAGCTACACCCGAGCGGAACAGTTTCTATCTCAAAATGCCAAGAGAAGAAGCGTGCCATTTATCTCTGTAAAGCGCGAGAGTAATTTTTCTGCACAGTCCAGTAATTGGTGTGGCAAACAATTCGGTTCACAGAACTTTTGCGCCATTGTTCTCATGCTCTCGTTCTTAGTCAACATGCGGATCAATTTCTTTTTACCTTTCCTGGAAAAGCGCTCGTAGTATCGCAACCGGCGAATGCAAATAGTAAAAATGGTTGTAAATGTGTATGGTCGCGTGTATCGTACAAGTGATTGACCTTCTCTCCCTGACCGATCTTATAAAAGTACATGCTCTCCAATTTAGGAGTGAGCGCAGTAAGCAATATTAACAGATCAACATCGCTACCGACAACTATACCACGTGATTTAACGTTCGTTCATCTATTTATACGACGTCCTGTACAAACGTTGAATAATATTAGATAATTCCTTTTGCTATGCATACAAAGTCAACTTTTCAAAAACTTCGTTATGAGAAAATTAAAATTTTCGATGAAGTAGATAGATATCTGGTGAAAACCATTTCAAAAACGGGACAATCTTTCTACTTCCGGGGTGACGTACAGAACACCCAAAAATGCAGTGACCTCTCTGATACTTCATTTCCCAGACACATTTTTCACTATCCGTCAATGAAGAATCGCATGACAGTGATCTGTATTGAAGTATATATACTGTGTGTCTAGCTAAGTTCGCGACAAATGGAAAACTTTTTATTCTTGGGTTTATGAAAAAAGTTATTCGTTATAAAAAGTCCTGCTTCATCCAAAACTTAAATTCAAATTGTCAGATTTTAATATTTGTTAGTCATATACGAGATATGACAAAAATATGAAATTAGTATAAGAGTAAAGTACCTTTATTTTCAATAATACTTAAAATGTTATAAGGAATAGTCGTTCAGAATTGGAAATTATACAATTTAAATACAGCATTTACACAAAAGAAAGCATTGAAAATGTTACACAAATGCTTCAACATATCTGCCTTCTCGTTCCATACATGTAACGGTTCTATCACAAAAATGCCTTAAAACCCTTCTAATTGTTTGTGGAGTTATTTTACGGATTTCTTCTCTAACACGTTCTAGATGGCCTACATCTGTAAACGGCGCTTGAATATAAACATGTTCTTTTAAATAACCCCACAAGAAAAATCAAGTGGGGTCAGATCTGGAGACCGATGTGGCTTTCGGAAATGTCGAAAACAGATTTAACAACAAACGCCAAAACCATGTTGCTGATAACGAAATGGAACTAGAAGAGATGCTATCAGCAATAGAACAACCGAGGTGTTCGTTGCGGAAAAGAGCATTGTTGATGTCAAACACTATAAGCAAAGATTCGGTAGCTAAAATTCTGAAAAAAAAAAACAAATTTCATCCCTACAAGCCTACATTTGTACACACTCTAAGACCAGGTGATAATGACAGACGATTGGAGTTTTGTGCCGACATTCAGGCAATATTAGCAGATAATCCTTTTGTGTCGAGACAAATTTTATTTTCCGATGAAGGCACATTTACATCGAACGGAACTGTATCGAGTCAAAACTGCCGTTGGTGGACAGATGCCAACCCACATTTTACAACAAAAACTCGAAGTCAATATGCATTCAAGACAAATGTATGGTGCGGAATCTACAAAACTTATGTAATTGGACCTTTCTTTTTTTCACCAATCTTTGAATGCCGACCGGTATCTAAATTTTTTGCAAAGTGAAATTAGTAATTTTATCGACAATCTTCCATTGCTGGAACGCCAACATATTTGGTTTCAGCAGGATGGTGCACCTTGTCATAGCAGGTTGGACGTAAGGCAATATGTTAAAGATTGTTTTAACGAAAGGGTTATACACCGCTTTTCCACAATACGTTGGCCACCTCGGTCTCCAGATCTGACCCCACTTGATTTTTCTTGTGGGGTTATTTAAAAAGAACATGTTTATATTCAAGCGCCGTTTACGGATGTAGGCCATCTAGAACGCGTTATTAGAGAAGAAATCCGTAAAATAACTCCACAAACAATTAGAAGGGTTTTAAGGCATTTTTGTGATAGAACCGTTACATGTATGGAACGAGAAGGCGGATATGTTGAAGCATTTGTGTAACATTTTCAATGCTTTCTTTTGTGTAAATGCTGTATTTAAATTGTATAATTTCCAATTCTGAACGACTATTCCTTATAACATTTTAAGTATTATTGAAAATAAAGGTACTTTACTCTTATACTAGTTTCATATTTTTTGTCATATCTCGTATATGACTAACAAATATTAAAATCTGACAATTTGAATTTAAGTTTTGGATGAAGCAGGACTTTTTATAAAGAATAACTTTTTTCATAAACCCAAGAATAAAAAAGTTTTCCATTTGTCGCGAACTTAGCTAGACACACAGTATATAAGCTTCTTTGCGGGCCTTTTAGGCCCAGAGTTTCGTTACATTTCTCCATTGTTTCCTGTCCGTAGCCTTCTTCTTCCGGTCCGCTATTCCCTTATCCTCCAGCTCCTCCAGTACCGCCTGTCGCCATCTTTTCCTCGGTCTTCCTCTCTTTTTCTTATATCCTGGTGTTTTCCATGCTATTTTCCTAACGGTTCTTTTTCGTCCATTCTCTCCATGTGACCCAGCCACTGTAATCTCCTTGCTTTAATGATAAAATCTATCTGCGATTTTTTATAGGCCTCATAGACCTCTTCATTAGTTCTTCTTATATAGCCATCTTCGGTCTTTTTCCCTCCTATTATCCTACGAAGTATTTTCCTCTCCCATCTCCTTACTATTTCCTTTGTAGATTGATTCAAAACCCATGTCTCGCATCCGTGTAATGCCGTCGGTCTTATTACGGTTTCGTATAACCTGAATTTCGTGCTTCTCGGCATCTGTTTTGCTCTTAGTAGGTGACTCATGATTCCAGCAATTCTATTGGCTTTACTCAGTCTTGCTTTAATTTCCTTTTCTTCCTCGCACGTGTTCGTTATCCGTGCTCCCAAGTAAACAAACTGATCCACCTCCTCAAAAGTCTTCTTCTTCTTCTTTATCTTTTACCCTTTCTACCTTTCGGTGTAAGGGTTCGGAGCCACCGAGCCGTATATGTACACGCATATACCGTACCGCTCCTGGCCCACCCAGTGGCATTTCCTTCAATTTCGCAGCTTATTAGAGGTCCAGATCCCTTTTAGGATTTTAAACTGCTACGCTCTGCCGCTACCGGGTCTCGAACGCCGGCCCTTCGCACTGTGAAGCGCGAGTTTTACCACTCAGCCACTGAGGGGTTCTCCTCAAAAGTCATCTCTCCCAAATGTGTATATACTTTGAACTCTCCTCCTATTTTCCTACCCGCTCCCACTTTCATAACCTTACTTTTCTTCTCGTTTATCTGCAGGCCCAGCTGCCATGCCTCCTCTATCAATCTCTGTGTTATTTCTTTGAGTTCCTTCCCGTCTCTGGCTATAACAGCTAGATCATCTGCGTATCCTATTATTTGGTGACTCTTATATAATATGTCTTCGTCTCTGTTGAGTCTACTGTTCCTTACTGCCTTTTCCAGCACCATGTTAAAGAGCAGTGTTGAAAGTGGGTCTCCTTGTCTAAGACCTGTTCTTACTATAAAGTCTCCCGATTCTCCTCTTCTTGTTCTTACGTTGCACGTTGTCTTCCTCAATGTCATGATTATTAGCCTTTGCAATTTTGCAGGTATTCCGAGATCATCCATCGCATCTATCACTTTGCTTCTTTTCACCGAATCATATGCCCTCTTAAAATCGACAAATAGAACGACTGCTGGTATATTATACTCATAACATGTCGTCCATACTTCTTTCATTATAAATAACTGGTCCGTCGTCCCTCTGCCTTTTCTAAAACCTGCCTGGTACTCTCCTATCTGCGGCTCTGCTATTACTTCTAACGTGGTTTTAATTATTGTCGCCAATATCTTGTAACCGACGTCCAACAGGGAATCCCTCTGTAGTTATTACAATCTGTTTCGTCTCCACTTTTCAAGATTGGTATTACTGAAGCTTTTTCCCATCCTTCCGGCATCTGCTCTGTCCTCCAAATTTCCATTATCAGTTCATGAATCTTCTGTCTACCTGCCCCCAATATGACGGTCTTTCGGTCAACCGCATGAGGGAGGGTGGCCTCCTCGCCAAGTTCCCTCTCTGCCCCGCATGCTCCGCGCCCATAAACTCGCCGCGAACTTTAATACGCTGTAGTTCGAAAACCACACGATTTAGCAAAAACATTGCGGAAACTTTTTTGTTGCTCATAAAATTCTAAATAAATGGGCGCTTAAATTTTCCGGATATCTTCACCCGTTTTCGAGAAAAAGCGCATTTTTGGATTTTTGGATTTTTGGGTTTTCCGAAAAAACGACTGGATTGAGGGAAACGAAATTTTATCTAGTGTATTATGACCCTCAAATACACCGATACCCCATCGGTTAATGCTTGGTGAACTGTCTGGCTATTTTGCGCCAGATTCGGCTCATTGAACGGACTATATATGTACATAATTTTAGTCAAATCTCGAACATATAATCTGGTCTCTAGTCATAAATAATACCGTCGTTTAGACACGTCTAGTGATCCCTCACTTATGAAAGGTAGTGTATGTGACAGGGCAGACATATACATATCAAACTTGTTTAGGTTTATCGCCTTCTTTGTTTGCTGTATATAGACTGTTCCTTTAAGACGCGCATTTGTCGACCCTTACTTATATATTCTTTGACATTGTATTTTATGTTTCAATTTCACTCTGAAGGTGCTATTTAATTAACTGCGAAACGTCACTAGTATGTACTGTTTTAATTAATACACACATCTACCTATTGTCCAACATCCCGAACAAACAATATTAATTAGTTGTTTTTAATTTAAAGTAGGTATAATAATTTTATTGAAATATTTTATTTAATTATTAATTGTATATATATATATATATATATATATATATATATTTCGTGACCTTTTTATACTTATCTTATGTGATAGATCCTACCACTAATAGGTCAATAAAACAAGGCTGGTTTGAACGATAGTTATATTTTCAGAACGTTTACAAACGTTTTCGGAATACCTTCTTCAGTGAAAATATAACTAGATAAATATATAAACAAACATTTGTTTTTTTATTTGGGAACTATCAACAAAATAACTAATGACTTGGATTTCTTGATATAGAGGATGTGTAACCAATTTTTATATATATATAAATTATAAAAACTAAATTAATGTGTAAACATACATGCAAATTAAGTAAAACCTTATATCAAAAAATCTTTGTCGAAACCTTAACAATTCTGTTCAAGGACTAGGGAAAACCCAAATTTAAAAACCTAGCCAAAGGCTTCCTTCTTAAGAAATGCAAATGTCATTTTAGCAAATTGCTATATACATTACTTAAATTTTGAATATCGGTCCTGAAATTAATAGTTTTAGTGTCTTTCTGTATATTTATCATTTCATATATTAGTCTTTTTTATAATTAGTCTCTGTTTTTAATATAATTGTGTTTTCAAAATCAAAGTAATGCCCAAGATCTTTGTAATGCTTTGTTACAGCGGTCATTGCACCCAAAATCATTATTTAAAGAATACTTATGGCTATACAACCTTTTCTTTAAATATTGTTTCGTCTGACCGATGTAACAACCATCACAGTCTTTACAGTTTATTTTATAAACTACATTACTCTGAATTTGTTTAATTATTTTAGATTTAGTATTAGTAAAAAGAGATCTGTTACTATAATTTGGAATGAAAGTAATGTTTATGTTGTTTTTATTAAATTCTTTTTTATTTTTCGCTTAAACCTTTTTATAAGGAATAGCGTTATAACATTTATTGTTATTATTTTTAATTCCTCTATTATAGAATTTGTTAATTCTATTTTTTATTATTTTTTCATAAAAGCTATTTGGATAATTATTTTTATCTAAGATTTCTTTAACATTGTTTAAATTCTTTTTCCTAAATTCAGGATTAGCTAATCTAACCGCTTGATCAACTAAACCGGTAACTACATTAATTTTATGTAATTTATGTAAAAACCTTAATGATTACCGTTAGGTGTTAAGGTATAAAATTCAATTACATTTAATTTCATCAGTCATAAACAAATGTTGTCCATTCTCGATTTATTCTTGCCCTCCTCCTTAAGGACTTCTGCAACTTCATTTTCCCTTGATTTGGTGCGTTTTAGGAATGGCTGTGCTTGCCATATGTTTGTTACCTGTTGTTTGTGCGCCATTCGTGGTAGGTGACCATTTTAATTGATTTCTTTCTATTGTGCTTTCCAAGGTTTTACCTCCAGTCTTTCTCTGATCACCTCATTCCTCTCCCTTTTGGTGACTCCTAACTTTTCTCAACTGCTTATAATCTTCTTTTTGTTGCCTTTGTCACGACCCAACTTTCATTTCCGCACGTTAAGATAGGTTTGAAGATAGTTTTGTAAACGATCAATTTTGATTTAATGCACTTCTATTCTTCCATGTATCTTGATTCCCAGATATTTGAATGTCTCCACTTCTACTTGCTGTTCGCCAATACGCATTGTTAAATTTCTTGATTCTTTTTCGATGAATATTACTTTTGTCTTTTCTAAATTTACCTTTGGACTTCTTTTTTGGACTGCCATTCTTCCCAACTCCACATTTTTCTGATCTTTGTTTCCCGCATATACACATACATCATCAATAAGAGGCCTTCGGTAATCATTATTCCATTTTCCTATAGCCCACAGCCATTTTCTTTACTTTGTTTTTGACCTTTTTATTATGTCATCCATCATCACTGTGAAGAGTAATATAGTTATAAGATACATTTCTGGGAACGCTGTCAAATGCTTTGTGTATGCTTGGAAGACTATATATATATATATATATCCTTTATTCTTCTCTACCAGCTGCCTTACCATAAAAATATGGTCCTGTACTCCGCTTCCCTTTCGGAAAGCACTTTAGGATTCTTCCAGCTGTGGATAAAAAATGCTAAATTTTTTGATTCTCTGGAGCAGCTATGACAAACTCAAAGTCACTGGTGAGCCAAAAGCATTAACACTGAAATCTTAGACAAGTATATTTATTAAATTTTCAATAAACAGGATATTATAAAAAAACACAAACATTAACTTATTTTTCCAGATATGTGACATCCTTTGTCTTTAATTAAGTTGTCTATTTGTGGCGTGAATTTATCGACGGAAATAACTTTTAAAACTGCGTCGAAGTGTGCGCCCGTCAATCGCGATCTCGCGGGAGATTTGTTTCCTTTCATCAAAGAAAATAATTTTTCACACTTATAGGTACTTCCAAACATTGACAGGATTTTACAGGCAAACTTTCTTATTTCTTGGTATTGAACAGACAAATACTTATAAAATTCGAATATACCAACACTATCCAATTATTGTTTGAAATGTGTCTGACACTGAATCTCAATTACTTCCATCTGCAAGTGAGGGGAACTTTATCAATATCGACAGTGAAAAAAAAACAGTAAATAAAGAAAAATTGTTTTCTTGGTGCTTAAAATCTTGAAAACACTTTTCAAATTCTACTAGAGGGCTTCCCATTTTCTCTGTATACATTTTGTATGATATAGGGACACTTCTACTTTCCTTATACGCCTTACACCTCGGCAAATGTTACAGATTATCCATTGCTAACTGTTTTTCCCACAGCATCATCTTACACTTGAAAGCTTTCACATGATCATGCATATCTGTTATAACTTAACGTAGCCCTTGCAATTTTATATTTAAGTCTGACAAGTGTTTTGTGATATCTACCATAAATAAAAGATCTTGTAAAAAGGTACGTCAGATAATACGCTGACATCTTGTCCTTTCACTTGCATGAAAAAGCGTATTTCTTCTTGAAGTTTCCAAAACCAATCGATAACCATACAACACGAAAGCCATCGCACCTCTACATAATAAGGTATTCACTTTTTAAATCACGTAAAAACGCAAAAATCTGTCGCCGATCGAAGCTACGTGCCCTTATGGAGTTTATAATTTTTTTCACTGATTTTGAAACGCTTTCCAACTTTTGAGCATAAATCTTCTCGGTGGATTATACAATGCACATGATGAAAATCTGGTTTGATCTTTGTCTGTAATATTTTAATGAAGCTCCGTCTGTTGCAACGGAACACACTTTTGACAAATCTAAATTGTACTGTTGCAGAAGTCCGTAAACAGTATTGAAAATATCCTCTCCAGGTGTTGTATCATGCAATGGTACTAATTCCAGTAATTCTTCATAAACGTTAATACCTCTATCAACAGCGAGTTACGTCACACCACACACACCTGCACTTTCGTCACAGGCAACAGAAAATGCAAAAGAGTCTGATTTTGTTTTTATCTAATTACTTATATTGGCAGCCAACTTAGTAACTCTTTCAGCGACAGTATTCCGGGACAAGAATATATTTTGAAAAAACCTTCACGCTCCCGGGACTTACAATTTCTGCGGCCTTTACAAGGCTCCCTTTAATAAATTCACTTTCAACAAATGGTTTTGAGTGTTTGGCGGTCAACTCCGACAGTACGTAACTCGTTTGAACACCAGATTCATTCTCTTGCTTTGGACGTGTAAACATAACCTGTTGATTTTTTAGCCGTGATTTTAACTCATTTAACTTTTCGTTTCTAATCAAGCCTGTATATTGGATATTTAATTCCCACTTTTCTTGAAAGCTACCATGCTTATCTACGAGTTTCCTCTTACTTCCACTTGGTTTTGAAAGAGACATGTTGAAAACTTTATTATTTATAACGATAAGTACTGCTACGTGTTGTAACAATAAGTACGTAACTGAACTCGCAATTCTATAGCAACTGACTGAATTCAACCGAGCGGTCTTGGCTTATATACGGAAATTTGAGTTCTCGACAGTTCTTTTCTAGAATGATCAGATAACGTCAGCTGTATTTTCGCGCAATAGAACTTTCTGGAACAAGTTAGAAGGCGCAAGGGCAATAAAGCGATTGGGCAGCCTTACACGACCGAATCGTTCGTCGTGATACGTGTGTGCGCGCGACTTGTTGCAGCGGGCGCGTTTTCAAATACGGTTTTTAACACGCTCGCGTGTTAAAAACCGCCGCATTATCTGGCTGTTTTCAAAATTGATTCGGACCGCAGGAAAATGCTCAGTGGGCCGCATGACATGCTTGATTTACATCCACATTCTGTATCTCCCCTCATAACGTACTTTGTTAAAGGGGCGCTCTTTTTGTAAGCTAAACAGAACAAGGAAGAAGAAAGAAGGTAAATTTCACGCGGTACAAAGTGGACCAAAACTTCGGTGGCTAAAATCGACATACGAACCTACCTGGCCTGATGAATTTACTTCTCACGACCTTTCGAGAAATCTTGATCAATTAATGATTCCATACGTGCAGTTTGGTAAGTCCGGTACAACTAAAATATCAAACTTCTGATAGCGTAAGCGTATTGGTACCGATATCTCACTCAGAAAAGAACATTTCGCGCTTCTTTAGACTTAGAACAAAGGCTTTCATATTTATTATAAATTGTAGGATTATTTATTGCTTTAAGACTATTATAGAGCTTATTTTTTTGCTTTTATGTGTGGAGAGTAATAGCGAGGATATTTATTGGAGTGTATATAATATTTTATCTGTCTATAGCATTAATAATAGTATTATAAAGTCGTGATAAGCTTTCATTTATATCCGAATTTAGTATATGTTCCCAACAAAATGATGCGAACTAGTAATTAACATCATTATAACATACGCGCTTAAAATCGTGTTTCCAAGAATGAGAGAATTCCAATTATTTTGTAGTAACAATATTCGGATTAAAGCTTAATGGCGGATGATAACCATCAGGAGGCACCAAGTGAAATGGTTCTCCATAAACTCTGATATTGACGGTTAATTAGATCTAGGATTATATTGTTCATATTCGCATTAAAATTGTGTTGTAATAAACCATAATACACTAAAATGTCGTAGGCAAATGTTTCCAAGTTTTTTTCATAACTTATGTTGAAATTAAAGCAGGAAAAAAGTTAATAATAATTAAGGTGAAATGTGGAAGAGGAAAAGTGCTAGTATAACAGGAAAGCCAAACTACATTTTTGAAGTTTCGGAAAGAACCGATCAGAAAAAAATGTAAACGCTAGTAAAATTCAGCCCATATGTCTAGCAAGGCCAAGTGAGAATTAGGATAGGTCATGTTGGTTTCATTTCGTTCGCTGGCTTTGAAGGTTGATTCAAGGATGGGTCATGCGAGTTGTAGTCATATATATCAACGCGACAGGAAAGAACTGTTGCGATAAATAATCTCATAAATAAATTTGACGCGTAAGTTGTAAAAATCCTATATAATATACTAAGAGTGTGCAAACCCTATACAATACAAGATCCCAAAACTACCATATAAAATGTAGGAGTTTACATAAGTATTCAAGCTTGAAGTGATGGTTTGAAAACTAATATAGACACAGTACCAGTGAAGACAGAACATGTACTTTTGGAAAAAATCATGTAATTATTGAGAGAATTAACTCATCAGGAAAGCAAACAGGTCTTGTAATGTAATTGACTATATTGAAATATATTTTACATAAAAATCTAAAATTATAATTACATTTATAGTTTAGATTTGTTTCCTTTTCTCGTAATATTTATATATGGTTGTACTAGAGGATGCATGCCATGAGAACTTTTAAATACAGTAATATCTTGTATAACTTGACAATCGTTTTTCAAAGAAATATCACTTATCGATTTCTCTTTCACATCCTCTGCTACTGATACAACATGTACCGCTATCTTATGGCGTTGTTCCGCATCCTCTGCTAGGAGATTCTACAAACATAAAAGATGAAATAACCATTTTGTTTACAGCTTCTTATTTTTATAGAGAATCACCTTATAAAATTCTACTACGTCATTTTTCGTGATTGTCTTTAAAAATGCAACTTCAACGTTAGCTCTGTCGAAATGGTACTGTTGTGATGTAATTTCCGACCAGTAAATTGATGATTGATGAGATAATTGCTTAGGTTTCTCTAATCGTTGTACAGCTAGCGCTTCTTTGTGTTTACTGAACTCTTCATCGGGCATATCTTTTATGTAATGCTATAATAATAACATAATTAATATTTTTATGCAATTAAACTTAAACTAGTTTTCATACAAGCATATCTAACAGGAACACTTCGATCCGTTCATCAACATATCGTGGATGTTTCTCGGATTGGACAATTATTCTTAAACCGTGAACACCATTTGATCTTCTAATACCACTAAATACGATATAACCTAATTGTTCCTAAAATAATTTATAGTATAAACGTAGAGATTCTTTTTGAAACAAAGGAATTCATCAATTAAGTATATTAAAAGCCTCAATCAGTTTCGACACAAATATAGAATATTTCAAAGCTTTATATAATGCCTTTGTAAAGATTTCTGCCATCAAATATATGCCAAAATCATCAAAACAAACACAAATAAATTGTCATGGCTAAGAACGAAACTACAAGAAATAAAGAAAGGTATTTATTTTTAAACGTAAGTTCTTTCTATAATGTTATACAATGTTTTCGTTCATTCGTTCGTTTTCAACATTTCTCGATAAAATATGTTTATAAACCGAAAAAATAACTGATGAATAAGGATTTTTCAAATATAGAGTACAATCTCGAATAATATTAGAATAAAATGAGAGATGTTGCAACTGCATTCACGGTCAAGTTGGTTACAGTAACATGTGTACCCGCTGGTTAAATCGTCTTTTGAGCAACAACCACAAAA